>CM057832.1:70081501-71281501 GCA_030068075.1 Paguma larvata
GCAAAGGAGAAGGGGGGAGAAGGAGGGAGGATTCCAAGCAGACGCCGCACTGTCAGTGTGAAGCCGGATGCAGAGCTTGATCCCATGAACCGTGAGACATGACCTGAGCCAAAATCAAGAGTCAGATCCTTAACCCAGTGTCCTGAGCATGTTTCAATCTTAAAATGTCTTTCAGACTCATTAGAAAAATGTTGTTTTGGAAAAATGCACTATGAATAATCATGTATTTTGAAAAGCTGTAGCCACTTTTCTTCAATTTATTTAAAAGAGAGAATTTGAGCAGGGCCTTGTGATTTAGGAAAATCAAAAAAATCAAGCATTAATTACCAACTGTGTAACCGCATCACGTGAGGCTCTTGGGGAGACACACCATATGTATCTAAAGGAGCTTAGGGGCACCTGGGTGGCTCTGTCAGTTAAGTGTCTGACTTCGGCTCAGTTCTCACAGTTGATGAGTTCAAGCCCCACGTTGGGCTCTGTGATTGACAGCTCAGAGCCTGGAGCCTGCTTCAGATTCTGTGTCTCCCTCTCTCTGCCCTTCCCCTGTTTGTGCTCTGTCTTTCTCTCTCAAAAATAGACATTAAAAAATAATAATAAAGGAGCCAATAATACAGCTACGGTAAAAGGGAGTAACAGAATGATCAAAGAGTATTAGAAGTAGAGAAGAAATATAAAACATCTAGATAAACCTATCATATCACAATATGGAAAGAGAGAGGCCAACGGCAATTTCAGACATGTATAATTGGTATAGAACACGAAGTATTGTTGGAAAATATTATTTATAACTGCAGAGTTATGTTAAGATGTTAAGTTTGAGTATACTAGCACAGAAACTAACTCTTAGGTACCTTGAAAGTCAGAATAAGAACAATTTGAAGCAAAATTGTGAGGTGAGTCAATGTGCAAGCATTGGTCAACAATGCATTCATTAGGAAAGGTTAACTGTCATTTTCTTACAGATGTATCTTCTGCCGTCTGCTCAGAAATCAACAGAAAGCAGGTGTTGGTAACCAGAGGCATGAACAAGGCAAACACAGAAATTCCTTAAGAGGAAAAGAGAAGCCCCCCAAAATGATGCGCTTATAGTTGATGGCTGAGAGAACACTTATATGAGCTTTCAAGTTAAGTTGCCAATCACGCTCAGTTCATCAAGAAGTTTTCTCTAGGGAAGCCTGGGATCCTTGAAGTACATAGAGACTTAAGACTCCAAACTTTGTTCCTGAATCTCTGGCCTATGTTCCTGGTATCTGAGCACTGGAAACACTAGCATATTTGCAAAAATGAGCCACAACGAGCAGCAGTGACCCCAAAACTCCTATCTCATCATATTTAGCTATCTTCATTTAAAAATGTCACCGCTAGGGGTGCCTGGGTGGCTCGGTTGTTGAGTTCGTTGTTGAACCGACTCTTGGTTTGTGTTCAGGTCATGATCCCAGGGGTTGTGGGATTGAGCCCCGTATCAGGCATGGGGTTGCCTGATATTGATTCTCTCTTTCTCCCTCTGTTTCTCTCTCTCTCCTTCTGCCCCTTCTCCCTTGATGATGCTCTCTCTCTCTCTCTCGTTCCCTAAAAAAAAAAAAAAGTCACAGCCAAATGTGATGGATGCACTAATCTTTACTACAGAAATTTAGATGGAAGAATTATCCGTATATTTTTGTAACCAATGGTGCTCTTAACCAGAGGTATAGCTTTGATCACAGGCTCTGTGTAATCATTTATAAAATAAAACATAGTGTTCACCAGCACTAACAGATCTAGTGTTCACCAGATAATGTGTGTAGGCAAACCTTACATTTTTACCAGGAAATTATCACTTTCATATGCTGCTACCCCTGATCAAAGCCTAAGATGTTTTTAATTGTATACAGAAATTTAAATAACACATTTGCTAATTGTTTCTCCATTCTGTGTCTGAAAACTGCTTTGTCTATATCCAATGCAATAACGTAGAAAATTTCTGATTCACCTAGAATTCAGTCAAGTCTTTTTTTTATAATAATCTGACTTCCTAGACATCTTTTATTATAAAAATGAAGCAAATAAAAATGTTTGACCTTTCGCCACTACGTCTTGAATTATATACCACACTGTGAAAAGTAGATAGCTGTATTGTAGAAAGGAAATTACCTCCCCTTACCTAATATATACTATTTTTTTTTACGGGGACTGCATATTTGTGTGACAAAAGCAAGGAAGGCAGAATGCAAGTCATAGTATTGATTTTAAAACAAATCATTAAACATGTCTTAGAGAAAGTCTCTAACAACACCTTATCAGAAGCTAGTCAAATTTCCAACAAAATTCATAAGTATATTCTTGTCTAAATAACTTTGAGGAAGTTAAAAATACTAAGCATGCTCAAACAATCCCCAAGCGTCTCTGAGACCCCACTGAATATATAAAAAAGGAAAAATGAAGAATCATTCACCTCAAAGGACTTGAACAAAGGATGGCAAATCCTGGTATATGCACACTGATTCTTATCTTTCCTGCCCAGAGAACATACTTCCCAAAAGCGCCAGAATCCCCCAAACACAGATCCTTAGGCATCATTAGCAATTATTAAGAATTTTTGCATGAGATGAAAGATATTTGCAATCCTTGATTTAAATCATATCACTCTGCCACAGGGAATAACCAGATTAAAAACTAACTTTTAAATATACTGTTTTGAAAACCAGAATCAAAACATTCCACAGTGTCTGACAAGAGTTACCAGTAACCTAAGCAAACTATGAGGTCTCTTTCAACTTAAATCTGTTATTTATGCATGTTCCTTGATTTAAATGTCCTGGGACTTGTGAGGATAACTAGCAGGACTGTCACACCTGGATTACCTGCTGGGCTGGTTTCTAACACTCTGAACACTCGACACAGTTTGTTTTAGTGCATACTCTTAAAATACTCTTAAAAATACTTAAAATACTCTTAAAAAACTGAATCAGTAAATTTCTACCAAGTTTCTAGAAATCAAGTTGATAACATGTATCATGAACCCTAACACATTCATATCCTTTGGTTGAATAGCCCCACCTTTTAGGATTCTTTTTATTCATATACTTGCTAAGTATCATATCAATCCATGTAGGCTCTGTGCTCATTTTGTTGGGTTTAGCTAAATGAAGGGACATATCAGATAAAACTCTGTCCACATGTAATTTGCTCAGAGGTAGATACAAAGAGTCACTCTAATAGATGTAATAACCACACCTGTGATAAGCCCTATGAAAGAGATGTACTGATACTTTGAAATAATAAAATAAAGATTTGGCTTAGTTTAAGATGCTTGAAGAAGTGATACTTGAGTTTTACTGTCTGAAGGACAAATGGTCATAAACAAGGTGAAATGTCTGGTGAAAGTATCGGCAAGTTCAAATTCACAGGATTGGAAGCAGGGAGTACAAGACCCTGATCCAGAGCGACTAGATCAGAGAGATTGAGAGAAGCGAAGTACAAGACAAGAAAAACAGAGTCAAGAATATTAGGCAGACATTGTTAAAGAGCTTTAATTTAATCTTAAAAAAAAAAAGGGAAGTCATTGAAGATTTCTAAGCAGGGTCATGTCATGGTCATTTGTGTTTCTTACAGATCACTCCGCAGTGTAGTACAGGGAATAAATTGGGAAAATGCAATAACGAATGTATAATAGCTGTAATAGCTGTGATGTGACAGGAATTCAAATCAGGAAAGTAGACACAGACAGATTTGAGAGATATTTAGGATATGGGTGATGAGGGAGCAAAAAGTGAGCTAAGGGCAAAGCACACACAAATACCCCACAACCATCCACCCAGGTGGGATATGGGTGACATCCCTCAGGCACTCTTGGCCCCCCAAAAACAAAGGAAAGGGAAAAACAAGTGGTTACCTGATGGAGAGCGCAGTCACAGGGGACAGGAGACTCCATCAGTCTGCAACTGTCCTTAAGGACTTACAAGAAAAAAAAAAAAAAAAAGCAATCCTATCAACAGCCAAACCTCCAGAAACCCACAGACTCAATTTCTTGGGACGCTAACGTCACCCTCCCTTCCATAGGACAGAAATCTTATATAATCGGTCACCCCTCACACTTATAATTCAGCTCTTTCTGCCCATGGGTCCTGTTCCTGTGCTTTAATAAAACCATCTTTTTGCACCGAAAACATCTCAAGAACTTTCCTGGTCATTGGCTCCAAACACCAATACTCCGATCCACATTAGGAGGACACTAAGTTCCTTTTAGACGGGACAGGAGTGATTTTCCTTTGAATCATTGAAAAGTTGATATCAAGTAGATATGTATTCAGAAAAAGAACTCTGGTCTCAGGGAGGAAATGTAAGTAGTCATCTCCATACAGGTAGTGATTGAAGATGTAGGTTGGAGCAAGATTTCAGAAAAGAGACAATAAATAAGAGGAGAGCCTCGGACTGAGCCCTCAGGAATTTCAACATTTAATGCCAGTTAGAAGAATACAGTTTTGCATGTGGGACAAAGAGATTATGGCTAGAGCAGCTGGAAAAACACCAGAGGTGTATTTTCTGGGTGACAAGGGAAGAAAGGGGCTCAGCGAAAAGAGACACTACTTAGCAAACACGATGAAGATAAATAGAACTAGACAGTGGCTTTGCCAAAATACAGCCTTTCAGTGCAATTCAGAAGAGAGAGTCGGCTAGTCAGTAGCTAGAGATGGACTAGGGGTTGTTGTGAGAAACTTCAAGACTTTGCTTTGTGTTTATTTTTGGTGGAAAGATTTAGGTATATCTCAGAAACCACTGGGCAGGGCAGATTTGAGCGAGAATGTCTGAAAATTCAGAAGAGAAAAGCAACTGGAAAAGAAAAGGTAGCAGGTGGAAGAGGATGGGATGTAAGCAGAGGGATGTAAAGAGGAGGCTCCCGGGGGTGAAGGGGCAGCTTCTGTGCTAAACAGGACGGTGTATTAGTCGGGGTTCTCCAGAGAAACAGAACAATAGGATAGAGAGAGATATGTAAGAGGGGGCAGTTGGGCATTGGGTCACGTGGTTATGGAGGCTAAGTACGCAACAATATGCCCTGTATCACCTGGAGAAGCAGGAAAGTGGGAGGTATAATTCAGTCTTGAGTCTGAAGGCCTGAGAACCGGGAGCTCCAGTGTCTGAACGCAGAAGAAAATAGACATCCCAGCTGAAGAAGAGAGAGAATTTGCCCTCCCTCTGACTTGTTGTTCTATTGGTGCCCTTCATCTATTGGCTGATATCTACTCACTTTGGTGAGGGGGGTCTTAAAGAAGACAGTCTTTAAGAAGACGGTCTACCAATTCAAATCCTAATCTCTTCCAGAAACATCCTCACAGACATGCCTACAAATAATGTTTTACCAGCTCTCTGGGTCTTCTTTAAACTACTCAGGTTAACACATACAACTAACCATCACAGATAGCAAATGAGTGAAAGTTCAGTTCGATATTGGCAAATGCAGGAGTTCCTATCTCCTGGCATCTACTAAAACTATATATATGAATCAATAGGGACAAATAAAAGGATGTCCGATGCAGTATTTTTTGTAAAAAGTGAAAATTTTGAAATTACGTAATAATCATAAAATGGTTGAATAAAATTAATGGTTCCATTATGTTGAAAAGCTACACAGCTACCATTAGACATATTTTTCAAAAATGTTGTCACTAAAAATCACTGATATTCACTGAAATAAGCAAGATGCAAAAGTGTTATCTTCCAATGTGTCTCTCTGTATGCATTTATAAAGACTGTGTTGTTTTATACCAAATAATACTCATCATCTAAGGAGGGTGTATAGCATAGGTAATTTTTATGTTTTTCTTTGTATTTTTCAATTCTTTTTAAAAAATTTTTTTAATGTTTATTTATTTTTGAGAGAGAGAGAGAGTAGGGGAGGGGCAGAGAGGGAGACACTGAATCCAAAGCAGGCTCCAGGCTCTGAGCTGTCAGCACAGAGTGCAACGCTGGGCTCAACTCACAAACCGTAAGATCATGACCTGAGCTGAAGTCCAGGCTTAACCAACTGAGCCACTCAGACACCCCCCTATTTTTCAATTCTTAAGCAACTAACATATTTTTCTTCAGAATCTTAAAAAATAAAATTGGTATCTGAATCTCAAACACCAACCAAATAAGTAAGTCTAGCCTCATTTAAGTTTAGATAAGTGTGAAAAAAGGCAAACTAAAAGTTGGAAGGGACTCGGCAAATATAATTAATTTTTTTCTGAAGGCATGGTCCAGTTGGTCTTTAAATGTTCTTTCCCATGAGAGAAAAACTCTCTAAAGGCCTGATATATGAGGGAAGCCATTTTAGAATTCTTTCTAAGCATGAGTGTACAAAAACCCTGCTCAAAGCAAAAGACTGATTGATGGGCACCGCTCATGCATTGTACATCTGCTTTGTGAATGCGTAGCCTACAGGAAAACCGTCAATGCTTCTACTCCGTGCATTCCTTCATGGCAAAACTCGTGATTCTTGCCGACATGCTAGTCTATAATCTTTTGGGCATTTACAAGATGTAAAAAAGTATATAATCCTGTAAAAACTGATCATTCTCCAGAGCCCTTTCTTCCCTGCGAAGAGAATGTTTCCCAGGCAGCTGTCCGAATGTAGGCTTGAATACAACTCTTGCTTAATTTTAGAGCTTCTAAAAGGTTTGTTCATTTTGTGTCAACATTTCCAGCTCATCCCTGTCATGGTTCAGGGGCAGCTGTTGCTAAATGCAAATTAATGCACACTTACATTTAAAATGATCATTTCGGATTTCATTTCTACATATCTGTGGTAAGACCGCTTCTGGACTTGGCTCAAATTATTTCCTTGGGCAAACAAGACTACTGTCTCCATTGCACTAACCTGAGGACAATCCAACTCTCCAAGACATCATTTTTGTAAAACTATTCTGCTTGAAAATATAATAATGTAATAAATACCTTTCTATTTATGCTAGCTTTCTTAGTCCCAGTATGTATTTTCAGCTTGAGCTTTGAGCTTCTTTAAGGCTCTGCATTTTATTTCTGCTTACTCTCTTTGAGAAAAACCAGGTTCACAGATCAAGATTATTTGAAGAAAAAATTAAAAAGAGGGGAAGAGGAACAATTATTAATGATACAAGAAGTCCTACATAAAATTAATGGCAAACAGCTTGTGGTTTTCTCAGAAGCTAAAGGCATTTTATTATCTAATTAAGGCATCATGTGGGCACCAGAGTAACAGCAATGCCCCATTCTACTATTAAGCTATTGGATTCAATTTATGTCAATATAAACATTACAAGGAGAATCTAGAGGAAAAATGATGCAGTTTAAGAGAAAACTTCTAAAGCTGGGATACACAAATTCTAAATTCTAAATTCCTGATTCTGCAAATAATGAACAGTATGACAATAGGCACGTAGTGTGTGGAGACCCTTCTTTGATCCTACGTAAATAGAAACAGCAATCTCTATTTTACTTACTTTGCATTGCATCCCAGGGCTATTGTGAAGCTAAGGTAGCACGTGTGCAAATATATGGAAGAAGAGGAATTATCAAACAAATGCATTGTATAATCTGGGAATCACACACACACACACACACACACACACACACACACACACTCTCACAGTATTTCCAACGAACAAGCATTTCAGCACCAACTCACTGTATATTTTTATACATCTTTTTTTTTTTTACTAACTTTTCTACGTCAGAGTTTCTAAAGCCGTTTCATGTCCTGCTGAATAAAGATGTTCCGTGAATAAAAAGGGCTCTTGTCTAAAAGTTCATGAAATAGAGGTCCACCCTATTCCTTGTTAGAAATTTATAAAGCACACTGCCATATAAAGCTACGAGAAGTCCTATAGTTAAAAAGGGGTGGTGGGTTTAATTGTAAGTATCCTAGAGTTTCCAGATTTCTTTGATTGTGCAAGAATACAGGGTTTTAAATGTGCTCTCTATCCAATAACATCTCATTTGACATCAAATTACTGGGGTCTCATAAAACAGCCGAGGGTCTCATAAAAATGCATGTCTACATTATTTTTGTCGTCGTCACTTATGATCCTCTGTGTGTATGAATGTGTGTTTGATATAAACATATTTATATGACTCTATACATACAAAGTTTGTTATTTTTCTTGTCGAAACACACTCCCCAATACAGTAGGCAGGAGTCCCTGGAAACATGGCAATTCTGAGTGAAATGTGCTTGAAGTGCAAAACACACACCAGATTTTGAAGACTTGTTAAAAAAATTGAAAACACTCCATAACATTGTGCAGATTTGCCTGCTGAAATGATAATACTTTGCATTTATTGAATTATATAAATATATTACTTAAATTAATTTACCTACTTCTTTTTTTTTTAGAAAATTTAACATAATATATATGGCTCATATACTTTTATTTCTACTGGACATCACTGCTATAAAATAATGTTAGAAAGTTTGAAAATTCTAACAAAATATATGGAAGAAAATTATCACTTATAATTTCATCTCCTAAGGACACTTTCAAAATCCATTTTCCAATGATTAGTTTTTTTATGCTTATGTTATGAGAATTAGGACCAAAATACACAGATGATAGATAGATAGATGATAGATAGATAGATAGATAGACAGATATAGATATCCACCAAAACCATCTTTCTTTACTTTATTCTAAGGGCTGTCCAGGGTGTTGGGCTATAGAGTTTGACTTCTTTCCTCCTCTTCCTGGTAACCATAAAGCCCTGAATACAATTAAATGACTTTAGGATACAAAATCACCTAGCAAATGTGCACTGTGATATAAGCGTCAAGTCCAAGGATTTCACCAGGATATGTCCGAAGTTGTCTGGTTTCAGAGCCTTCTAGTGACCTTGGGAGACAGGCAGAGAGGAAGGCAATCTCAGCTTGAACATAAACAGGCCCACCCGGGGAAGAATTCTTCTTCATCAGATTTGCCTTTAGTCTAAAAAAGAAACCGCATATAAACTAAACCCCAGCTTGCCGCTGCCATTTATTTAACGAAGTTTTAGAAAAGCAGAAACTTCACTATAGTCAGTGATTTATTGCCCAGGGGAGTTCAAGGAAACTCCCTCATGTGAGCTATTCATTTTCTTGTTCTGAACATCCCAAATCATCTCAGCAGGAGGGGATGTGTGTCCCTGACCTTGGCCGCTTTCTCTGGTTTGCGTTTTCATTTGCTAAATAGGTCACAGCACATTGTTTATTCTGGCCCACAGCTCTAGCAACGCTGTGGGATTCCCTTTCCTCAGCCTTGCCCTCTGCTATTCTCTCCTTCAAACCCCCACCCTCTGGGACTTGCATAAGCACTGGAGCAACTCAAATCGTGCTTGAGTCCACATGAACAACCAGTTCAGCGGTTTCAACGGAACGGGATAGTCTATGAATCTATTCAGTCTACCAGGCAGGCAAATGAATGGAAAACAGTCATGTTTGAAGTTTGCCATTGCAAAGATTAAATAACTAGCTAGAGTGGACTTCCACTTTCTAACTGCACATACATTTTAAGTGGACATAGCTTTTGTTCTCTTAAGCCTTAATTTTATAGATTCTGCCTTCTTCCAATTTTCCTTCTATTGTTTTTCTCCTTTCAAGTTTTCTGTGTCTGTTACATATCCTCCCCACCCCCGAGCCAGTACCTGGTAACAAAATGCTACTTTGTTTTCACAAGGCTTCTGATCAAAAGATAACAAATTATTTTGTGGGTGATTGAGTCTTATACCCCCATCCTGTGAGGCAAGAAAAGAACAAAAGAGTAATATATTATATAATGTGAAAGACTCTCAAAAAATATATACAAAAAAGGGGATGCATTCTTTTCACTCCAATTCTGCATCTTCTCTATTCAACTTGCTTTTGTTCTTATTTAAAAATTTTCGTTTCTCCAATCTCTTTTTGCACAATTGAATTTCCCCCTCTCTTCCTGCAGCCTCTGCGCATGTTGTATAATGCTATTTTATCTCCTCTCTTACTGTATCAATTATACTTCTTTAGTGGTTACATTGCGGTTTGCAATATATATTTTTAACTAATCTAAGCCCACCTTCAGATGACATGATAACGCATCAGGTACAAGGCAGGGGCTTTAAACAGAGTACTTTCATTCGGTTTACCATCTAATACATTGTTGCTATGACTCGAACAGATATCTTTTAGATCAATTAGGAAAAATACTGTATTTCATCTTTGTTTATTTCTCCAATGTTCCTCTTGCTTTATGTAGATCTGAGTTTCTTTTTTTTAATTTTTTTAAATGTTTATTTATTTTTGAGACAGAGAGAGACAGAGTATGAGTGGGGGAGGGGCAGAGAGAGAGGGAGACACAGAATCCGAAGCAGACTCCAGGCTCTGAGCTGTCAGCACAGAGCCCGACGCGGGGCTCAAACTCACAGACCGCGAGATCATGACCTGAGCTGAAGTCGGACGCTCAGCCGACTGAGCCACCCAGGCGCCCCAGATCTGAGTTTCTGATCTGTATCATTTTTCTTCTCGCTGAAGAACTTTGAACATTTCTCAGAGGGCAAGTCTGCTGATGAATTCCCTCAAAATTTTTGTTGGCGAAAATCTTTATTTCTCCTTTATTTCTGAAGGATGATTTCTCTGGATAAGGAACTCAAGGTTTGCATTTTTTTTTTTTCTTTCGACACTCTAAATATGTCACTCTATTCTCTTCCTGCTTGCAAGGTTTCTGCCCAGAAGTCCCCTGTAGTTTTTCTCTTTTTTTCTCTTGAAGGGTACCAGAATATGTCACCCAAAATACGCCACTTTGTCACAGGATTATTTGGAACTGATGGTAATTGAGAAGAAACAAATACAAGAAAAGGTCTCTGCTCTCCTCCTTTTGCCTAAAAGCAGCACATAAATTTGTAAAGGTGCCTCCCTCCCCCATCTCTACCAGGAAAGACAGAAGTTAATCATCAAAGACAACTAAAAACCCAGAGATTTCAGCAGAGGAATCTACATAACAAACTTCACTAACTAGTCTTGATCTATCATTAGTTTCCCTATAAATTTACCCTCTCACAACATGTTGCCCTAGAAACTCAAAGTCCTTTTCCTTTGTCTTGTCATTTCTCTAAAAAAATTTTTTTTGGGCGGGGGTTGGTAAGATGCTAAATGAACCCAAGTTCCAACCACCTCTTTGAGTTACTAATCACTGAGTACTCCCAAGTATGTGAGCCAAGTACATATTAATACACATCTTTGTCTTTCTCTTGCTAATCTGTCTGTTGTCTATTTTTTTGTTTGTTTTTTAAATCTTAAGTAACCTCTCTGCTCAGTGTGGGGCTAAAACTCATAACCCTGAGATACATAGTCATATGCTCTACCCAATGAACCAGCCAGGCACCCCTTGTCAGTCTGTTAATCAGAGCCTCAGACAATGACCCAGGATAGGTAGAGTGAAAACAGTTACTCTTCTCATGTGTTGTATAGATAAAGTGTTGCTCACCCCACTTTGGCTTTTATCAAGATTGTTTCTTTTTTATCTTCAGCAATTTAAATATGAAATGACTACATATATAGGGGTTTTTTCCCCTTTTATTTATTTTTTTAAATTTATTTTTATCATGTTTAGTGTTGCTTGAGTTTCCTGTATCTATGGTGTGGTGTCTTTCATTATTTTTGGAAATATTTCAGCCATTTTTACTTCAAATATTTCATCCTGTTCCTCTCTCTTCTCTTTCTAGTATTCCAGTTCTGAGTGTATTACAGTCATTTGACAAACCTTCAAACTCATTGATTCCTTCCTTCGCTATGTGAAGTCTAATGACGAGGCCATCAAAGGCATTCTTCATTTCTGTAACTGCATTTTTATTTCTAGCATTTCCTTGGATTTTTTCATAGAGTTTCCATTTCTCTGCTTACATCGCTCACCTCTTCTTGAATACTGTCTACTTTTTCCATTAGAACTCTTACCACATTAATCAGTTATTTTAAATTCCCTGATAATTCCAATATTGGTATCATATCTGAGTCTGTTCCTGATGCTTGCTTTGTCTCCTTATACTGTATTCGTTTTGTTTGCTTGTTTTTGCCCTTTGGTATGTCTTGTGATTATTTATGGAAACCGGACTTGCCGGGTGAAGGAATAGGAACTGAGGTCAATGAACCTTTAGTGTGAGAATTTATGCTAATCTGGCTAGAAGTTGTGTTTAACACAACTTGTGTGTTTAACATCTGCTGTAGTTGTAGCCACTCCAACATTGGTACCTTTGGTTCTGTCTCCTAGTTATAGACCTTGGCTTCCCTGAGAACTCTTCCTCAAAGGCAGTGTATGCACCTGGCAGTTCTTCCATCTGTAATCCATAGTTATTACATTGGAACCTGTTAGTACGGTGTTAAGGTGTGAGGGTTAGGGGTTAGTCTATAACCTTAGAATTGCATCTCAGTCTTTCATTAGGCCTGCGTCCCTGGGCTGTGATATACAGGTGTATACCTAGTTATATAAGCTTGTTTTGTTTTGTTTTAACCTCCATCCCTTACTCTCTTCTCTGGCTGCAGTGTTTCTCTGACTCCTGTTGACTTGGCAAGAAAGAGGCGTAGAAGGAGTTGGAGTGGAGGGGCTCTGACAAAGTCTTTGTCTTAAAGAGTGGGCCTTTGCTATGGAAAAATCTCTGGGTGTATTTGATGATGGTTAATCTTCCCCTCTGCTGCCAGAGCCACGGGAAGATCTTCCTCTGATCCTCATTCACTGGGAAATACTGGTGGAATTCCCAGAAGCAAAGCTCACAAAAGTATGGGGGACCTCCAAAGACTGCAGCCACCGGAGTTTTGCACTCCATACTCAGCCTCCAGAGATTTTTCAAAATTATTATTTTAGTGTTACAGGTCCAGCCACTTCTGCTCTAGATAAGTGGATCTCAGCTATGACCTTCTAGAGTTTTCTGTTTCTCCAGATTCTGATTTGGTAGTTTATCCTACAAACTTAGTTCTCTAATGGGTCCAAAAAAAGTCACTCAGTTTGTCCAGCTTTTTCTTGTAAGGACAAAATACCAACTTTCAAGCTTTTTGCATGTCACGGCTAAAACTGGAAGTATCCTCATAACTGAAATCCCACTTCTTATTTGTAAGAAATTTATCCTTAGAAGGATGCTTCATAATGTTTGATCACAGATGAGTTTGGGCATTGCTGTCACCCAGTAATGTCAATCGTCTGTCAAGTGTCTCTCCTATACTATATCTTCATTTATTTTTTTTTCCATTGAAGGAATATTTACTATGGGCTTGTGGGAACAGGATAACCCTGGTTCCTCTCTCCTTGGTACATTCAGAAAATCCTCTGAAACTAAATTTCCAAGTTAGTCTATGTAAAGGGATATATTAAGTTTCATAATCAAACATTTTTCTAAGCAACGATAAGACTATGTTTTAACTCAATAGCCACCCATTGATTAATAAATCAAAGAAGGCATTAGACATTGTTGTATCTGAGCTCTGAATTGTCTGGCCAAGAATAGGTAACAGGTTATCAATAAACTTTGGTGAGAAGCTTATTTTTAGATTTTGGAGTGGCAGAGGAAATCCTATTAAACCTTGAATCATCACTGGAAATGTGAATTCAGCTGAATAAGAAGAGTACTTGGCTCTGCCTACTGAGGTTACCGATTTGGTTCCAAGTTAACAAAAGTGAACATTTCTCCTTTAGATTAAAATCAAGGAGGGGCGCCCGGGTGACTCCGACGGTTCAGCACTGGCTTATGATTTTGGCTCTCATCATGATCTCCTGGTTCTTGGGTTCGAGCCCTATACTGTTCCTAGCAGAGCGGAGCCTGCTTGGGATTCTCTCTCTGCCCCTCTCCAGTGTGCTTGTACATGCACACATGCAGGTCTCTCTCTCTCTCAAAAATAAATAAGTAAACTCTAAAAACAAAACAAACAAACAAAAAACAATAAAAAAAACCTTCATCCAGGATGCAGTAATTGGATACAAGAAAGAAGAGAAAAAACAAAGGTATGTCCCTCTTTATACAAAAATACTGCATTCTGATATCAATAAAATATGTTATGATTCTGCTGTGATCTGATGCTTTATTGTATTTAGAGATCAAACTACCATTTAGTCTTGGTAGGTAAAGCCCTAGTATTCTAGGACTGTGAACAGTAGAGAGAGAGAGAGAGAGAGAGTGTGTGTATGTGTGTGTATTCCATCTATTCAACAAAAATTTGCTAAGCATTTGATAAAATGTTAGTGATTTAAAGATCCTTTTTATCATCTCTTATGGATAAACTATATTTACTCTTTGAAAAAGGATTACAGGAAAGTTAAGTCTTTACTTACTTTTTATATAAGACCATGAAAACCAAATTTTCAACTGGGAGCAACTTATGTTTTGCTATAAAGGTTTATGCTTGCCTGGCCTTGGATTGGCAGGCCAGGAAATCAAGATGGAGTTTTTTTTTTCCTCTAACTTACTTCATTGATGCCACCTGAAAAAATTTGGAGGGAGTATTTTTTGAATTAGTTTTATCTTAGTAACCCTCAACAATGCTTTAGGGTATGGTGGTTGTATGGAGAACACGACTGTCAAATGTTCAAGCAACTCTTGTTGATTTGAGTGTAATTGATCAGGAGCACTATATGAAAGAGCATGGTACAGAAGACAAATAAAAGGCTGGAGGCTATTCCATGTATTGTCTGTGGTTTATTGTACAAAGCAGAGAAAGTCTCCTGTACTCACAAAGCCACAGTCCCCTACTGTTCTGTCCTTTTAGTATAAATGAAAGATAGCTAGTTTCCTGATAGGAACATTCTATCCTTAAAGGGGCATTTTAACGGTCTCTGGAGTATGGAATTATTCCGTGGCAGCTTTGACCTCTAATCACCAGGTTCTTTGCAACTTAGAGTCTAGGATTAGAGTCTGTGGACTAGGATTCTAACAATTGTTTCAATTTATATTTAGATTCTCAAAATTCAAAGGACTGCGTGACTAACAAAATGGCAAGTGATTTCATGAAGTATTTTAGTATGGATAAAATTAGTAAACTATAGCAATTCAAATCATTAGTCAAGTCTTTTCTTTCTGGAGGATTGTACTTGGAAATTCATACAAGCATGTATAATGTGTTTTTTTTTTCACTTGTCACCGTCTGTGTGTGTGTGTACATGTTTGTCTCCTAAACATACATGATGTCAGGTCTGCTACAATATGAAGTAATGGTTTCTTCCAGGAATTGTGGGCTTGCAGGGTTACTTCAGGAAGGTTATTGCCCAACAACCACATGGCAGTCATATCTCACCACCTTCAGCAGGAATAATTTATAGTTTAATCTTACATGCAGGCGTATTAAATTAGTATTACTCGTCAGAACCCGCTTATTAATAAAACAAGCCG
The DNA here is from genome assembly GCA_030068075.1 of Paguma larvata. NCBI lineage: Eukaryota > Metazoa > Chordata > Mammalia > Carnivora > Viverridae > Paguma > Paguma larvata. Next base: position 70,096,805 of record CM057832.1, read on the forward strand.
AATTAGCCACTGGAGAATCATATTTGGAAATTCAACGATAATTTTACATTTTTAATAAAGGCTCAGAAATATTATTGCAGAGCAGGTGGTAGGGAGAACTGTGGTCAAATTTGACATTCATTAATAATTGAAGTGTGGAACGTGACAGAGGTGAAAATTGATATTGATTTCTTTCCTCTAATATTTGGAGGAGTTCTAAAAGGTAAATAAAATGAGATAACAAGACATATCAAGTCTCACCGATTTCTTTGATCGCCTCCTCCCCACATGAGAACACATATCACTCCTTCGCCTACCATGTTTTGAATAATTCAGTGCCCATAGTCTTTCCAGTTCAATGCATTATAAAACACACTCAAGCTGAGTTTCAATCATATTAGACTGAAAGCTGAATTTTTTATGAAGGATTATTTAAAACAAAATGCGTCTTGAGCCCAACAGCCTTTGAAACCAAACAATCCTGGGAGTTCAGTAAGGAAATGTCAACACTGTGGAGAATTTTTCGATTCAGAAAATTAAAGGAATCCTATTTGATGTATATTAACCATATCAATATTAACAACCTTCTGCCGGATTTCAGCACTGATTTGAGAGCTCAGGTATTATTGGTCTTGTATTTTAACTAGTTGTGAAAGCACTGAGAGAGTTGTTCTTGGGTTGAACTTGACCTGCCTCTGGGAATGTTTTCTGTTCCATCCATTTTGAAAAGCTTTATTCAAGTGGATTTCTCGCCTACTTCTTATCACTTGCATCCCTTGGGAAAATGACAGATGCTCAAATAGAGATGTCAACACTGCAGATGTTTTGTTTGGAAATAGTGTCTTTCAGCTTCTCGTCTTTAAAAAGTTGATATTGCTGACCACCCACGTGACAACTCATTTTACTGTTATATACCTGGACTGGAGTGCCAAAAGGAACACATAATTTCAAACTTCCTTTTGAATTTTGAGTCATAGCTTTATGTTGCAACTCTACTTGTTCAAAAGTTAGATCATAGAGGTTTCTTCCTATGACTTTCAAGTAATTAATCAAAATGGTTTTCAATAGGCTATATATAGTTAGCAAGCAGAATATTACTAATTATCAGTCATATAGTATCTTGTAATTTCAAGTAAGAGAAACTCATATGTAAAACGTCACAATAGCCAAGCATACCAACTTTATAATTTTACCATTCAGGATTTATTTTTTTCTGCCAAGTTATCCTGAATCTTAGACTACTGAGATGTCTTTTTATTAATTGTTAACATTGCCCTCTTTTGCATTAAAAATAGTCACAATTTGGGTTGCCTGGGTGGCTTAGGCAGTTAAGCACCTGACTCTTGATTTCAGCTCAGGTCACAATGTCACATTTCGTGGATTTGAGCCCCACATTGGGGTCCACACTGCCAGTGCTTGGGACTCTCTCTCTCTCTCATTCTCTCTCTGTCCCTCCCTTGCTCTCTCTCTCTCTCTCTCTCTCAAAATAAATAAACTTAAAAAATTTTAATGGTTACAATTTTATAAGTAAAATTAAAGAAAGAACAGGAAGGCAGGAGGTCATTTGTGATATTCTCATTAGGCATTAAAAGTATACAGAGAGACAGAGACAGATGCTCTGGGGTAAATAGCCATCTTCTATTGCAAGTGAACATAGGTCCATATTTTTTTAGGCATCAGGAACTCATTTTGCAATGCAAGTGAGAAGACCGACTGGCTGGACAAGCCCTCTTGAATATAATTTCAAGTAGCCTCTACATAACGTTGTCTCGATCCTGGTTCCTCCTAGCAGTCAACTACTCCAACACTGTGCAGTCAATCAAATTATGGCCTCTCTGGGGCCATGCTAGAAACACAAAGCAAGGTGACTGAGGTACCTGACAAAAAAAGAAGGAGCAAAAATTTTTCCAATTTTCATTTTTTCCTCATATTCTATATACTCTACAAGGGAAAGCTATCTGGATTAGAATTCCTTTTATTCTTAGCCATTGTTGCTCCAGAGACTGAGGAAAAAAGCTAAAAAACAAAATACAGAGTCTGGAATACGTGAACTATCAGGTATGCAATGTCACAATTTAAAACGTCTTCCGAAATGAAGGGATTACCTCTTAAAAATACAGTCCCCAATCCTCTCAGTCTGAACAAGCAAACATGAAAAAAGTTTTAGAAAACCAGCAAATACGCTAACCACAATCAAACCAAAGAAAGGCTTATCCCATACCAATTGACATTGACCATCTAGAAGGAGAGGAGAATACTCCAGTACTCCCCTGGGTATTTGACAGGGCTCAGCATGGCAACTATTATTTCTCAAAGCAAAGGCATAAATAATTTGAATAAAATTTCCTGAAATGTCATCCACTACCGTTGAAAGCAGTTTAAGGGAGTGTTCAGAAACCAGAACAAAGAAAATTACTTAAAGAGAAGAGGGCCATTTTCATATCAGTAAACCACAGAGGTTTGTCTCAGTAATGAAATGATAATGGGGTTTTCTTGTCTGCTTCTTTTTTGCATTTATCTATTTAAATTTTAGTCAACATTTAAAAAATACCCAATCAGAATGATAGGTATTTCCATACATATCAGCATTTCAGTCCTCAGAGAAGCCATGTTAACAGTTATTTTTACCCTTTTACAAACGCGGACACTGAGGCTCAGTATAGCAGGTAAGGAACTTTCCTAAATGACCAAAATGCAAATTTGGGGGACACCTGGGTGGCTCAGTTGGTTGGGCGTCCAACTTCAACTCAGGTCATGATCTCATAGTTTGTGAGTTTAAGCCCTACCTTGGGCTCTGCGCTGACAGCTCAGAGCCTGGAGCCTGCTTCAGATTCTGTGTCTCCATCTCTCTCTGTCCTTTCCCAGCTTGCACTCTCTCTCTCTCTCTCTCTCCCTCTCTTTCTCAAAAATAAAAACAACATTAATAAAAAAATTTTTTAATGTTTATTTATTTTTGAGACAGAGAGAGACAAAGCATGAGTGGGGGAGGGGCAGAGGGAAAGGGAGACACAGAATCTGAAGCAGGCTCCAGGATCTGAGCTGTCAGCACAGAGCCCAATGAGGGGCTCGAACTCCCAGACAGCGAGATCATGACCTGAGCCAAAGTCGGACGCTCAACTGACTGAGCCACCCAGGCGCCCCAAAATTTTTTTTTAAAATAAAAAAAATGCAAATTTGGGATTTGGTTTCAACTTCCCAAAATCAAAATCAGTCGTTCTCATTAGGTCTTCGCTAACTTCTTAAAATTCTCTTTAGGAAGAAAGGATAGAATGAAGGCTTGGACATAGAAATCATCTAGAATATCACTGAAGACAGAGGAGCTATAGTGTAGTTTCATTGATAATGGATTTGACTTGCATTCTTGTATCTAGTTTTCTTTCTGTTCAACTGTCAGAGAACATGAAAGAAATTGGGCAATATTTGTATATGCAACTAATCACAGAAGCACTGCTTTTAGCTGTAACAAAAAGATCCTTTTGTGATCTCAGATTAACATCTTTATTCCTAAATGGAGCATAAATAACATTTATCGGCTAAGATTATTTGTAATAGACAAGGTTGTTTACTGTTTACCACCTCGCAGATAACTATTTGGAGGTCTGTCTGAGTATGCTAACAGAGAAAAAAAGCTGATACTGAGCTCTCATTTTACAAGAGTGAATTTAAATTAACTTCAGTAGCCAGAATTAATGAAACTGGGTAGATGATGCAAAGGTATTCCACGGGGTATTTTGTCTTAATTAGAGATAGGGAATGTGAGTCATTACAGGTTTTTAAAAATGTTGCGTCCTATTACGCTCCCATATTTTACATCTAGAAATATAAAGAAAAACGAAAACATGTCAGCCATTTTAGTTCAGTTTTTAATATGTATCAGTTCTGAATTTAAATTAGGTGAATAGTAAAGACTTTGAAAAAAAAAAGAATATAATCTGGAGGCATTCAGGTACAAGTAATAAATCTTATTAGATGCTATCTGTTTACTCATAGGCAGCTACGTAATTTACTATAAAGCTACTACAATTCGAACATTATGGCATTACTACACAAGTGGACACGTATATAAATTAAACAGGAAAGCATGTCACAAATAGTTTCAAATATGTCTTGAAGTTTGATTATAAAGTGAAACTGCAATCTACAGATCTAAACATAGTCATTAAAATTGATGCTGAGAAAACTGTATATCCATTTAAAAGAAAATAAAGTTAGGTCTCTACCTCATCCCCAATACCAAAATATTTTACACCAGTTCCTCATGTAAAGGGCTTAAGATGCTGCCACTCCATCCTAACAAGATGTGTCTTTTGCAAATATTTTGTCCTACTCTGGCTTATCTGTTCATTTTTTGAGAGCAATTTTCACAGAGCAGAAATTTTAAATTTTAATTATGTCTAAATTAAATTATTTCTTTCATGGACCATGAAAGAAATTTGGTGTTGTATCTACAAAGTCAATGCCATACCCAAGGTCATTTAGGTTTCCTCTTGTGTTGTCTTCTAGGAGATTTATACTTTCGTGTTTTGCATTTAGGTCTATGATCCATTTTGAGTTAATTTTTATGATGGGTGTAAAATCTGTGTCTAGATTCATTTTTTTTTTTTTTTGCACGTCCAGTTGTTCCAACACCATTTGTTGAAAAGAGTATCTTTGCTCCATTGCATTGCCTTTGTTCTTCTGTCAAAAATCAGTTGACCATATTTATGTGGGTCTGTTTCTGGGCTCCTTATTCTATTCCATTGATCTATGTATTCTTTTTTTTTTTTTTTTTTTTTTATTTTTGAGAGACATAGAGACAGAGTGTGAGCAAGGGAAGGGCAGAGAGAGAGGGAGATACAGAATCTGAAGCAGGCTCCAGGCTCTGAGCCATCAGCACAGAGTCCGATGCGGGGCTCGAACTCGCAGACCGCGAGATCATGACCTGAGCTGAAGTCGGCCGCTTAACCAACTGAGCCACCCAGGCACCCCTGATCTATGTATTCTTATGCCAATACCACAGTGTCTTGGTACTACAGATTTACAATAAGTCTTGAAGTCAGGTAGTATCATTCCTCCAGTCTGGTTCTCTCCTTCAGTAATATGATGGTTGTTCTGGGTCTTTTGCTTCTCTATATAAACCGCATCAGACTCTGCAATGAGCATGGAGCCTGTTGGGCTCTCTCTCTCTCTCTCTCTCTCTCTCAACAACAATAACAACAACAACAAAACAACTTCAGAATCAGTTTGCTGTTATCCATAAAATAACTTCCTAGAATTTCTATTACTATTACATTGAATTTTTACAGATTTAGTTGGAAACAATTGACATTTTGACAATCTTGATTCTTCATATTCATGAACATGGAATATCTCTCAATTTATTTACTCTTTAATTTCATTAATCAGTTCTGCAGTTTTGCTTTGCCTATTTTATTAGATTTATACTAAAGTATTTATTTTTTATAAAGTTTATTTATTTATTTTGAGAGAGACAGAGAGAGAGAGAGTATGAGTGGAGGAAGGGAACAGAGAGAGGGAGAGAGAGAATCCCATGTGGGGCATGAGCTTAGGAACCATGAGATCATGACCTGAGCTGAAGCCAAGAGTCAGATGCTTAATCGATGGAGCCACCCAGGCACCCCTTACACTAAAGTATTTAAACCATTTAATTTTTGTTGGTGCTAATGTAGATGGTGTGTTTTTATTTCAATCTCCACTTGTTCATTGTTGGTATGTAGGAAAGCAGATGCCTTTTGTATATTAACCTTGGATCCTGCAACCTTCTTGGCATCTCTTATTAGTTCCAGGAGGGTGGTTTGTTTTGTTATGTTTTGTTTTGCCAATTCGTTAAGATTTTCTGTATAGATGATCATGTCATCTGTGAACAGTTTTATGTCTTTTTTCACAATCTGTACACTATTTCTTTTTTTTTTCCTTATTGCATTAGCAAGAACTTTCAGTACAATACTCCAAAGGAATGATAAGGGAAGACATTCTTGCCTTGTTCTGAATCTTAGTGGGAAGGCTTTTAAGTTTCTCCACATTAAGTATAATGGTAAGCCATAGAGTTTTTGCATATAGCTTTTATCATGTTAATAAAGTTCCCCTATATTCCTAATTTACTGAGAGTTTTTACCATGAGTGAATATTATATTTTGTCAAATGTTTTTTCTTCATGTATTGATATGGTCATGTGATTTTTCTTTTAATGTGATGGATTACATTGATTTTTGAATGTTGAACCATCCTTGCATTCCTGGGATAAATCCCACTTTATTCTCTTTACACTTTTTAGATTCAATTTGTTAATATTTCGTTAAGGATCTCAGATACAATTTTTATCGCATTTCTCTTATGGAAGTTAGGTGCTCCTAATAAGTTTAAGCTATTAATTAGTCCCATCTAATCGTGCTCTTTATTCACCACAACAGAACCCTGAGGGAAAGGATGGTAAATGGTAAAGTCTAAACTTCTATTTATTTTATTTATGTTGTAGTGACACTATCCCTCAACACGTACTTAAAGCTGATGTTTCACTTTTAAAGTAAGATATTGCTCACTGTATTCATTAATTCAACAGATTCTATATTAGGGGGGAGGATTCTATGAAGGTAGGGAGTATTAGTGGGGCTGCAAGCTGGTCTCATGATGAAGGTGACATTTGAGAAAAGAACTAAACAAGTGAGTGAACAAGTTATATAGATACTGAAAATAACAACATTTCGTGAAAAGGGAACAGCAAGTGAAAATTTTTGTCTACTATATTCTTGGAGCATCAAGGACCAAGGAGAACACAGTGCCTGGAACAGAGTGAGAAAAAAGTAAAGGTGGAGAGGGTGAGGTCAAGTATAAACATGGAGGGTAATGGACTTTGCACAGCATTGCAGAATTTCAGCTTTCACTTTGAGTGAGAGGGGAAGACACTGCAGTCACGTACTTTATCTATCTGATTTTTATTCTCAAAAGGTTGGCCACTGTGTTGAGAACAGATTTCAGAGAGCATAATAATCAAGGTGGGAGACAATGAAAGCTTAATCCTGGTAGTAATGGTGGAAGTGGTAGGAAATTGTCAAAGTCTAGCTATACTTCAAAGATAGAATTGACATGTTTTGCTGGTATATTGGATGTGAAAGGAAAGAGAAAGAAAAAAGTCAAAGATAAGTCACAACATTTTGTAACTGAATACCCAGTAGAATGCAACTGCTCTTTTCTGTTTTGGAAAGTCTATGGGAAGAGCATGTGTGACTAGCTGTGTATTCGTTTGGAGGGTTTATTAAGTTTTAAATTCCTATTAAATGACAAAGTAGTGATGTCAAGTAACCAGTTGGATATATGAGACTTTAGTTCAGGAGCGAGGTCTGGGCTAGAGATAAAAAGTTGAGAGTAATTATTATTAATGATCTTCTAAGCTATGAGATTGGATGAGATCATCAGGAGAATTTAAGTGCGGAAAGAAAAAGATGGAATGCAAGAACAGAGCCAGGAACAATCCAACATTTTGAGATTAAGAAGATGAGTTGGGAACAGCAAGGGAGACTAAGAAGGGGAGCCAGAAAAGTGGGAGAAATCCCAGAAGTGTGTGGTATTCTGGAAATCAAGTGGAGAGAGTTTTCCCAGAAATTCTAATTCTATGGATAGGTTAAAGGTGTTGGAAAACAAAATCACAGAACTTCTACACAATGTAGACATACATATTTTCTCTGTACAAAACCAGAACATCCTGGTTATATCTTCCTGTATATCTTAATATTGTGTTAACTCTATATATCGCCTCAGTATCTTCACATTATATCTAATAACAATGGATTGTGTATTATAGATTATGGTTTTGTTTATATAAGTGAACAGTATTGTATGAGTAGTATAAGTTTTACATTCTCAAATTGTGCTTTATTAATTATTTTTTGAATTTCTTTTTCTTTTTTAAATACAATTTATTTTTTAGAGCACTTTTAATCTCATACCAAACTTGAATGGAAGGAACAGACATTTCTCGTATAGCCCCTGCACCACACATGTGTAGTCTCCCTCATTACCAACACCCCCCATCAGAGTGGTATATTTGTTACAGCTTGATGAACTTAGAGTTATCATTATCACCCAAAACATCACTCTCACCCAAAGTCCTTAGTATACATTAGGGTTCACTCTTGGTGTTGTACATCAGTAGGTTTGGACAATTGTATAATGATATATATTCACATTACCATATCATACAGAGTAGTTTCACAGCCCTAAATATCTTCTGCAGTCTATTTATCCTTCCTCCTCCTCTTAACCCCTAGAAACCACTAATCTTTTTACAGTCATCCCTCCTCTCTATCGCACCCTCGCCAACCATTGATCTTTATATACTGTCTCCGCAGTTTTACCTTTTCCAGAATGTCATATAGTTGGAATCATACAGTATATTGTTTTCCCAGATTGGCTTCTTTCACTTATTAATATGCATTTAAGGTTCTTTTATGTCTTTTCATAGCTTGATAGCTCATTTCCTTTTGGTGCTGAATAACATTCCATTGTCTGGTTGTACCCTAGTTTATTTATCCACTCACTTGCTGAAGGACCTCTTGGTTGTTGTCAAGTTTTGGCAATTATGAATAAAGCTGCTATAAACACCCTTGTGCAGGTTTTTGTGTGGATATAGATTTTCAAGTTTTGATAATTCTCATTCAGAAACTTGCTTTATTTTATTTTTGACTTAGATATATTTGGTTCCCTGAATTATTGCTGTTTCCTTTGGGGTCTGTTTTTTGTTTGTACACTTTGCTGCTTTCATAAATTTTCCTGGGTTTTCTCAGTTTTTGTCCCCTTGATTCCTTTCTTTCTTTCAACTTGACTTACCTACTGATTTACTTATTTACATAAAGAACTAGAGTTCATGGAGTGGGGTCTGTTACAGGTTTTCTCTGCTCCTTGTGAAGGTGTTTTCTGTCCAATAGGCCTCTCTCATGAATGAGAGCGCTGTTTACCTACTTAGAAAAGGGGAGTTAGGGTGATCTCTCATTTGTCTTCTCAATTTTTCTGTGTGCATGTGTGTGTATTTGTGTATGACTTTAGGCTCTTGAGTACCCTTTTCAGGGTCAATGTAAAATATTTCTATTTCTTGGACATATATAATTCTCATGATAGTGAAATTTATAAGGATAAATTTCTCATATTTTTCCACTGGAAAAAAATCATCTCTTTTAACAATTACATTTTGCTTCTTTGTGTCATTTTCCTTGGTAAGTATTACAAATAACTTCATTATAAAGGGAAAGGAAAATTATTTGATGAACAACTGAAGTTTGTGTTTTCAAGTTTTGTCTTAAAACTTCAGTCCAGAGATACTCGCAAAATATTTTCACTAATTAGCAGAAATGCCTTCTGTCCTGTAGAAGAGTCGGTGAAGATAGACAGCTCATTGATTTTGGACAATAAAGTCCTAAATTAAAGGAGAAGAGGAGGTATTCTTCCCAGATTTTGAGAACTCCACAGCTTTGTAGTTCTAAATATGTTTTCTACTATAGTAAACAAGGAACAAAAATGTAAGAAAAAATAGCTTATTTTTTTATCCACTAATTTGTTCATCATCTGAGAACTCCTTTGAGCATGAGCTCATGTTATAGAACTATCCTTTTCTTACTCTGTTAGTAACCAGGCCTGTTTGGTAGACCCAACTTATAAAGGATACCTATGAACCTACTTTGCTCATTCCAAAGAGCCACTGAAGTACTTTGGGGCATTAGTGTAAAGAGGGCTTCCTTTTGTCTGTGCATGTGTGTGTGTTTGTTTGTTGTGATACATCAGGCTATTATAGTAGCACTGCTATGGGCTTTTATTTCTGGCAAACATTTTTGTTTCTTACCAAGAAACATCTTTATTGGGTTCACGCCAAATAAGCACTTGCACTTGCCTGATTCTTCATACCTCTGTTATTTAATTATTGTCCTAATTTGTACAGCCATGAACTTGGTTGATATTTGTTCATTTCAACCTTCAATTTACATACACTCTTTTTTAATAATTTATCTTAAAGTTTATTTATTTATTTTGAGAGAGAGACAGAGAGAGCATGAGCAGAGGGGGGACAGAAAGAGAGGGAAAGATAAAGAATCGCAAGCAAGTTCTTCACTGTCAGTGCAGAGCCCAAGGCAGAGCTCAAATTCATGAACCACAAGATCATGCTTTGAGCCAAAACCACGAGTTGGTCACTTAACTGACCAACCACCCAGACTCAGTTGCATATACTCTTATAATGAGAGTTAACTTCTACCATGGTGATGGTAGACTCCATCTGAGCATGCTCAAAAGAGCACAGGGAATTATTCATGGGGAGGGTGTTCTCAGAGGCTGACGGATAATACCAATGATGTAAATTGACCTAATGGCAAACACATATGGTTCTTATGCCTTCCTGCTTCTGATAATAGGTATTGACAGACTCTGGATCCCAACAGTTGAACCCAGCAGGGATAATTTTCCACTATATGTGGCGTGACTGTGCCTAAGGACATATATCTTATCTATCATTTATCTTTTTTTTTTTTTAATGCTACATAAATATAAGGCTGTCACTTTCTGGGACAATAAACTTTCTCTGGCTATGACAGATTCGAAGCAGCTGTCACTAGTTAGAAACATTTCTGAATTATGTGACTTGGGTTCCTTGACCAGGTTAAAAACCTGTTTTTCCTCTTAGTTTCCTGTTTAAACAAGATGAATTCATCTAATCTCTGTGACCGAAAAGTAAAACTACTGAAATAACATGCTCTTATTATTGTTATTTTGAGATAATTTAATAAATAATATGGACATATTGTGTTACTAATAATTACTAGCATTTAAAAATTATTTTTGAAGTCATGCATTCCTTTAAGCTTTTAAGAAATTTACTTATCATTTATTCCTTATAATAACCCTCTGAGATTGTTACCATTATTTATCACCATTGATGAACAAGGTCAGTTTCAGGTGCAGAAATTTAGGCAGAGAGAGGTTAAATAGCTTGCCAACCATTGCACAGCCTGTAGTGGTGGAACTGAAATTCAGACCCTGACTGCCCAGCTCCTGAACATGTACACTTAGCTGCTATGCCAGTTGGCTTTATCAACAACCATCACATTTATTTAATTGGACTTTAAATCCAGATGAACAATTTTTCCTCGGTTACAAAGAAATAATTTGACAAGCCCAGATTGCAAGCTTGGGATGGAAGTCTGTGTCCACATCTGAGAAGCTTAAATAAACCATGTGACTCCTAAAAGCAGTGTTAAAGGAGTTCGCATTAAAAATAACAGGTCTTGTTATGAATAAGTGTAAGAATGGCATTCTATAGGGGATATACCCAACAAATTTAAAATTCCTTTAGTGGCTATGAAAAAGTGAGAAGGTACTTCTCACAACGCTAAATGGTGGTTGAACACTAAACTTTGTTCAGAAACCTTAACCTGAAAGTACAATCAATATGCTGCTATTATTCTACTCAAAGTCCCTTGTTATCTCCTTTAACAAATAAGAATGGTCTCAGTTGGTATAGTCTGAATAAATTATTTGCAGTTTGGGTTAAACCTGTACCTTAATGAGTGTCTTCAATTCAGGGGAGACATGGATTCATGAGTTCCATTCTCTATGCGTATTATCACCATATAAACGATTTCTAGGAATAAAAAGCTATGGTTATATAGATTCTATCATAAAGTAACACACTCGCTCAGGGATATTTTATAAACACAAGTCACTGGTAAATTGAGGGCAACCATTAACCAATGAATTATCCTAAAATTGATTCTTCTGAGAGGTCCTTTATTCCGATGGTGTTCACTGCCATCCTTCTCTTTTTCCTTCGGAATTAAGAACTAAGCCTTATTCTAAGGTTCACCTTTTAATTCTCCTGCCACACAACTGGTCACTTTCCCTACCAGATGCCGCCAGATACCAAAAAACAAGTTCGAGTACTTTGGGGTCATGACACAAGTTATTTCTATAGAGACAAACTCCTGTCCAAAAAGGACTGATTCTAGAATAAATATCTAAGGAAACAAAGTGGGAAAATGATTGGAATCAATGGAGTATGTGAGAGACCAGCAGATATATGTGTCTGAGTGTGTCTCTTAAAGACTAATGTTCTCTATGAGAGAAAAAAATAATAACGCTCTCACTTCTCCCAAAATTATCCAATTCATATCTCTGAAAAATTTTAAGACCATATGTGTATATGTGTGCGTACTTAATGTTAGCATGGTATATTGCTTGTATTATTTTCTCTCTTATATTTACAGGGATATATTGTCTTTTTAAAGTTTAACCCCTAACGTTGATTTTGTACATGGCCGAAGTTTCACACGGTAAGGCTCATTCAAGGATTTCTTCCTCCAACAGCATAGATATGAGTTCTATCACTTAATTTTGCTTTGATGGATTTGCAGATGGCAGTCAGTGACACTGCTGCCAGTGGAAAACACAGGACAACCAAATGTGGGGAACACTCTGGAACTCATACAGGGTGTTTTCGTGGTCTGCCTTGGAATTCTACAGACAGTGTTCTGCTGAGTGGGCAGTGAGATGAGAATGGAAAGTTAGAGTTGGTGTGTCAGTGACTTTCAATTGGTATTTTTTTCTTTTCTGCTATGTATTAAAAATCACATAAAAACCAGAAGAGGAGGAATGGTTAAGAAAAAAATAACCCGTCATGATAAAGACATTCAGCATTTATCTAGAATCACAGATGCATAGAATGTGAAGAACTGGGTTGTGAGAGCTAAACTTATTCCAACTCCCTCATTTTATAGAAACTTAGAGGCTCAAAGAGGGAGCCGATCCTCCAAGGATCAGACAGTGAATCGTGATGAAGGAGAGACTCCTTGGATTCTACGAACGAGGTGGTAATAAAGTATTAAGTGCCCCTTTACCTAAGAACGTGCCCCTTAATTATAGAGTTTGGGGACTGGTTTCTTTTTTGTTTCCTTTTTATATCTTCATGGGCTATATTCTTTCAGTTGCTCTCTAGAATGGAATTTCCAATAAATTTACTGACTTTAGCCCTTAATTTTTGAGTTGTAGGTTGACTTTTTAAGTTGGGAAGAATACTGAATTTCAGAAAGTTAACAGATTGTTGTTAAAATAAATCAAAATAATTATAATGCCTATTTCCCTGGATATTCCCTATACACTTTAAGAGTCAAAAGAGTATTTGTAAAGTGATTTCAAAATGTAAAAATATCAGCTGTGGTATATACCCTATACCATGTTGTGGCATGGAATTAACACATGTAGAGTGCTTAGAACTAGGTACTATTCTAAGTCTTTTAAAATTGATCTTCTTATTGTCATTGTTACTATAGTTTTTATTGTATTAACTGTTCTTGAAAAAGTTTCCCAGTAGCATTCACAACAAAAAATTCTTTTTGTTGTATATTCTCTACATCGACTTAAGATTTCTGTCAAAAGGCTGCAGGGCTGTTTTTAGATATCTTCTACTTCTGTAACTATTTGTCACAGTAAAAATGAAAGGACTTTTGGCTTACCTCGATCCACAGCCAGGATTCTTATTTTCTCCCATTCATACATACTGGTGAACAGATGTGTGACAATGACTTCATGGGGCTTTCAGTGGGGCCCAAATATCCAGGCTCTGTGTAACTCAACTATCAGGCCCAGATGTTAGTCCTTTAAGACCTGAAAGAATAGTAACTATGATATTTCAGGAATATGAAGTATATATATTTTTTTAAACCAGTTGAACATATCAAAAAAGGAAAAGGAGAGATGGTTTGTATCACAACTTTTTGAGAAATACGCCAAGAACTCTAGGATGTGGCTGACATTCTCCCCATCAGACAAACTTCCTGAGTTACTATACCTTTCACTATAAATACATCTTTTAAGTGATGGCAATAATTCCGTGACTATACCACTCAATTCCCCATAGCACTAGCACTGAATATATTAAAGAGAAGTGAAAATATCTATCTTATTGCTTCTGGCATAACCCCTAGATCTTTTTTATTTCTATACTTTCTCAAATATAAGGTGGAATATTAAGATGAATTCTTTCTAAATACTAACAAGAAATGTGGGTATAAGTGGGAGATAATCAAGGTGAATTTTGCCATAGCATTGTGCTAATTTTGTTATAAGCAGGCATACAGACCTAAAGGCTGTAATTTAGAGGAAACGGTGTCCTGTCTATTCTCTAGGAATTAGAACAAGGAGCAGAAGGCAAGAGGACTGAGAGAAGGAGATTCTGGATAAATCAAAGAATTTCCTCCTAATTACAGCTGTATAGGAGGGAACAAACTGCCACGGAAGGCTGTAATCCGGCTGAAGACAGCTAAGACAGTACCATAGTTATGTCTTTCATGCACAGTTGTTCAAGCACAGACTGGTTGATCATTGATCAGAGATGGTGCAGAAGAGTTTTGCCCCAACCTTGCGAGTTAACAAGATCACTTTCAGCTCGAAAACCTACAATTTTAATTTAATCGCTCACCCCAGCCATCATTAAGAGTGACCTCCAATAAATCCAACTCCGTTCATGTAATCATACACCCTTTACACCCTCAATCAACAGACCTTGAGTAACTATGTCTGGACATGGTTCCAAGGCTGGTGTAGAACAGGGAATAAGAAAGGCAACATAGTCTCTGCCATCGTGGAGCTTGTGTTCTTTGGGAAGTAGTTCATCTAAATATAAATAGACATAAAAGATAAGTGTTACTTTTATTATCCCATTACTGTTCTTGAAAAATTAGTAAGTCTGTGAAGGAAATAAAATAAGGTAATATGATAAATTATGACTAAGTTAGGCTACCAGGATAATCAAGAAAAAAATATTTTTAAGGAGTGAGTGCCAAAGAACAGAATGGAGTCATTATTGGAAGAACTTTCTGGAAATCACCCAGAAAAATGAACATGGCAGGATCAAACCCCCTGAGGCGAGATCAAGCTTAGCCACAACCAAGGAACAAAAAGAAGCTAAAAGGTTAGGTCACCAGATAACCACAAACATTTACACCAGCTGGTCCCTAACTTAACTATACATGGATATTTCTTGCAGTGAGTTAGACATGTATATCATCCAAAAAAATTTGTTGATTTGAAATTACACTGGAAATTCTGAGACTCTTGACAAGGGCACAACCTTATTAAAGATCACAGCCATCATTTTCAAAGGCTTCACTTTGGCAATCAGTTGCAGACATTCAACAGGGGTGTTTAATATCCTCCCTAAAAGATTGGGCAAGGAAGAACAAACATTCTAGCATGTCTGCAATGTGAACCTAGTGTCTCACAATTGAAAGTTGGCTGGAGCTTACCCTGCTGACTGCTTTGCCAGCAGTCCAGCATTTAAAGTCTTGAATTCCTGTCCGTTCATCTGTAGTTGTGTTTATGTCTCTCACTTAAGCAGTTTTCAACACACTTCTGTTGGTTCTTTTGATATAGTGAACGTGCAGGTGTATGTCTGGCTATGCCAGGGATTGTGTCCAGATCTAGTCTTTATTGCTAAAACAGACATCTTTGAGTATTTGAATCATTGCATATGCCATATTTACTCTTGTGTAGGTAGGCCAATTTTCCTCCAGCTAAAGATATAACTTAAAATTATTTCTCCCCACTTACTCCTCCACTTTTCCCATTGCTTATGCTAAATAATTCAGCTCACAGTTCCAAAAGTGAATGTGAGTCACCCAACCCATCTACATTCTTTCAGGGTTAGAGAGAAGGTCAAAGCATGCAGAAAAAGGAGTCTATATCCAACGGACTTAGACAAAAACCCTGACTATCTATCTCAACAGATCAAAATAACTGCTTCAACTAGAACAAGATTTTATTTTTATTTTGATCTAATTTCCTGGAACACAATTTGGGGAGACTAGTTAGGCAAGGGAGTGAAAAATTCATTGGAGCTAGCCTATTTCTAAAGTCTCCTCTGAAGCTCAGGTTTTGAAACCTTTGCAATTATGAATTGGAAATCCATGTGTTACATAATGCATTTCTGGAAAAATGCCCAAGACACATATGCACTCTACAAAAGCCTAATACTAACATTAATCTAATGAATGGTATATTAGAAAAATGATTTGTGTACATCCTAATGGAAAGCATATTTCCTGAGCAAAGCTTGCAGATTAAAATGCAAAAAATAACTCCATCCGCTAAACACAGCTTCCAGCTACCACACGAACCAATAAGATCCGTTGGTGCATCTTTCCAGAATGCTGAGTCATTGCTCTTCTTTTTGTCGCCCAAGGGAAAGCGTTTTCCAAATCTTGTGCAGGTGTCTAAGAGAGGCTACCTGAAAGAAACTGAATTCTCCTTTTTGAGCCCCTGGATGGCTCTTTTCATATAGAAGCTTATTTTTTTAATACTAGTTCATTTTTCAAATGCAACAAAAAACCAAGCCCCTGCTTATCCCAGGGGGTTAATTTGGTTAAACTTGATACATCACATTGTGACTGGTTTCATATTTTACTCCAAAAGCCATATCATCTTCTATCTTTTATTTATAATGATCATCATATTCATTTCTCAACTAAGGCAGATACTTCAGGGAGAGCTGGCATTGATCTTTAATTTTTTTTGTCTCTTTTTGTAATGCGTATTTTTTGACCCTTAAGTAACAACACTGACAGGAGTTTTGTTTTGTTTAAAAAAAAAAAAAAAAAGCAAGAGTTTCAGATTGGGGATTCTTTTTAACCTGCTAAAGACAAAATCAGGGGCACCTGAGTGGCTCAGTCAACTGAGCACCCAACTTCGGCTCAGATCTCACAGTTTGTGGGTTCGAGCCCCACATCGGGCTCTGCTAACAATTCGGAGCCTGGAGCCTGCTTCGAATTCTGTGTCTCCCCCTCTCTCTGCCCCTCTCCTGTTCATGCTCTATGTCTCTCTGTCTCTTAAAAATAAATAAACGTTAAAAAATTAAAAATAAATAAAAAAATAAAAGAATCAGTCTTTGTCACCCAGTAGGTGTCTTGGCTTTAAATAAAATCAGCATCCCACTATTTTTTTTCTTTTTTGAGAGAGAGAGCTCTAGCAGGTGAGAGAGAGAGAATCTTAACAGCCTCCGCATCCAGTGCAAAGCCTGACATAGGGCTTGATTTCATAAACCGTGAGATCATGACCTGAGCAGACATCAAGAGTAGGACACTTAACCAACTGAGCCACCCAGGCGTCCCTCACCATTTTTTAAGTGAATTTGTCTTCAGAAGATATGGAGCCTGAACTGAATGTTTCATGTAGCTGACTTCTGATTATTAACAGGTGAGCATGAGAAGAGACTCTAAAGAGTGACTTCAATGACATAGGAGATGAGAAATTAAATGCTCTTGCCATGTACAGATGAAGTCCTGGTTAGAACCTACAGTCAAGGCCGACGGACTCCTAATTGTGTTTTAAGGAATCTAAATCCCATCTAGTTGTCCTGACAAGCAGTCAAAAGGAACTGCAAATCAAGGTATATACAGAACTGAGCTGCCTGGCAACAACAATCCCCTTTCTCGTGTCGCGTGCTGCCAGTAGGGGCAGAGTGGAGCTTGAAACTGAGATCCCAGGGATTCAGTCACTTTGGGGTAGAGCCAGCCAGATTAACGCACACTCAAGGTGCATTGGAGCTGGCTGCCGAATTTAGACTTAACACATTCAGACAAAATTGACCCATGACTCTTCAACTTTCTCTCTCATGTTGTGGTCAAGTTGGTCTCCTTAAGGCTTCTGTCTCCTCCACAACCTGTCGTCTCCTAATACGACCAGCATTTTTCCTGCTCTTTACCAAAGTCTTTCTTGGGCTCTGCAGATATTTTTGAGTCTGATCATCTGTTCCTTTTCATCACCCTCAGAGGAAACAGGGATAATGCCCTCTGTGATGCCTCTGAATCAAAGGTGCTCTGTAAATGATATCTGTCAAATGTTATTATCATCCTGCACATAGATCTCTGGTCTTGACTGCATATTAAGAAATATCATCATCTTTTACTGCTTCGGGCATGATTACAAATTAGTGCTCTTCTAAGAAAGCCCTAGAGAGCACAAAAATGAGGATTTTATTAGGAGTCGTTGTGATAGGAGATAGCTTGATAAAAAAAAAAAAAAAGGATTGAACATTGGAAGAACTGGGGTCCATTAGGAGCTCTGTCATCAGCTAGCTGCAAAAATTCCAGCAAATCGCTTAGTTCTCTGGTCTTCAGATTCCTCATGAAAAATGAGGTGTCTGGGGTAAATGATCTCTGCAATCGCTTCTAGTCCTAAAACTCCAAGCCACCAAAGAGAGAAGGAGCACTATTTCATCAGACTCTCTTTATCTAGTAAGAGATCCTTATCACATTACAGCATGATCTCTCTTTCTCAAACTGGATTTCCAGGAAGCTGGTGGAAGGCCCTTACAGGGTTAATTTACTTAGCTTTTGGTTTAGATTCCTCAGGCACATTGTGTCCAGCCTTAATATTTTACACTGTAAGCCATATCATCTTTTATCTTTTATTTATAGTGATCCTCATATTAATTTCTCAATAGCAGCTGGTGCGGCGGGAGGGACAAGTCATTGATCTTCCAATTTATCCGCTACTCTTACATATCCTGAGGTCGAGGCAGCCTGGAGAGATTGATGGAGACCTGGCACCCACCCAGCAGCTGTGTGTTCCTCATGCATGAAAATCAACCACAGGAAACTGAAATTCGACAATTGGCAGCAATATCAGCCACCTCTGTAATAAATATAACAGGGCATTCTTTAATAATTGAATGGGGTTTCAGATTGGGTAATGAAAAACCTCCTGTATGAGAGGGCCAGCAGAGCTTCGGACAGACCAGGAGGTAGTATATTTTGGGATGCGGGTGGAAGGGTGGGAGGCTGTTGGCCGATGTCAGCCTCTCATGTAAGCGAACATTCTTATTTCTTGATTCTCAAGCAACTCAAGATACGGAGTAAGCAATGCTTCCTTTGTTTTCTGTAAAACCAAGCACTTTTTATGAAATACGTATTTTTTTTTAATTTTGCAAGAAAAAGAACAGATCCTTAGGTCATGTGATTGCCCAACAACATAAAAGGAAAAGGCCCCTTGAGCTACATCCACTCTATTAGTCACAGTACCACGTGAACGGTTATACCCAGAGCTTTGAATCACTTACAGGTTTTCTCGTAGGAATGAACCACTCATTGATTCTTAAAGGAAGGCCCTTATTCCTTGTCATGGCTGAGTAGTGACCTCTAATAGGCCAAGCTGTGGTCTTAGTTGACTCAAGCCCCTGACAGCAGTTTAACCCTGAGCTGGTTACCTCTTCCCCTGCCAGCCCCTCGGCTAACCATTCCTGTATGAACTCAGGTGTTGGGAGACTTACTTGATCATCAGCTTTATGTCTGTCTAGATGAAAACCCACCCGCTGAGGCCTGGCTCTCTCTTTCATTTATCTGTGGCTGGGAAAACAACGGCTAAGTGTGGAATCAGAGTTTCCCGTTAGGCCACATAGATGACTCTGCGGTGGCAGGACAGCAAAAAGCCCATGGGCGTGGCCCATGTGGAACAACGAGGAAGCAAAGCTTGCCCATTACCAGCCTGCGAAAATATTCCATTCCTCTTGGTTATTACTCAGCATGCATGCTATACAGACACACATATTATCTCCGCATTTTTTTTTTTTTATAATAGAGTGACTAATAACGCCCTCCAGGGATACACTGGAGAGTCAAGCTGCTCAGAAATTTCCGGCACAGAACTGCCAGGGAACAATTTACTTCTAACAAAACGTGTTACAGGGATTCAGAGTGTACGTGGGGTTCCAGCGATGTTATGATTTTCACAGATAGAGCCTCACAAAGGGTCCTGCCCAGTGTGCACTTTATCTTCCTCTGACGAACAGAGGCTGGGTCAATCCCTTTGAGTGTTGAAATCACGATAAATTCATTAAACAGCGTGACCTCATACACGACCGTTGTCTGAAATAAACAGACGATTAAAATGTATTATTCTTCCAGCAGGACTGCACAATGTATACATTCTTAAAATTTTGTTTCTCTTTGTTCCTTCAGTTTAAATACTACTTTCTCCTTTTGTTCTCTAATCAGGCTTTATTCCATAGTTATTTATAAGTATTAATAAATAAAAAGTCAAGTGGAAACTGGCTCATAGACAAAAATTAAGATGGATAAAATGTAATATTATCTTGGGCAGAACAGATCAGACTCACCGAATGTGAGGAGTAGAGTTTCTGGACAGCACCTCCCCCAGTGTTATTATTAGCAGTGTGGTAGAAACAGGGGTAAGAGTAACAGTAACAAGGTCGTGGTAGTGATGATACCTTGAATTCCTACAGAACATAACCACCTTCAGAATATTTGTAAGTGCATTGTATCCCTTGACCTTCAAAACAATCATATATGGTAGGCAGGCTGGTGTTCTTATTCCTATATAATAGATGAGGAAACTAAATTCCAGAGATATTAAGCAATTCGCCCAGGTAAAAATCCAGATAATGAGGTTCTCTAATTATTAGTGTAGGTTCCTCTTTATGAATTAGACATATTAAGTAACAATACTAATAATCAAGAAAGAGGCCAAAACCACATATCCCCAGAACTTTTCTTGTAAGAAGACTTTGGACGTAGCTATCATAGCATGAGGGCGATTAGGAGCCAAAGGAGAATTTCTAGGTTGAGTAAAATGTGTCAATCTGGGAGGGAGAGGTGTAGGCAATTTCAAAAATACAACCTGTGAGATGAAATACAATTTGATATTTGCCTCAAAATGATTCAAATTGGGGACGTAAAGGGCTGATATGTCTCAAGACAGTTTAAAAACATACATTCCCTAAAGAAGGATCCTGCTTACCTATATTTTATAGCCTTAGCTGCAGAGTTTATGTGAACTATTTCTCCCACTTTCCCATCTAAAATATTACTCTATATGAGACACGGACACTGAAATATATGACTATTTTGAGGAAGCAGAGTTCCGGAGTATTTGGAGCCCATGCACACGAAAATCACTTAATAGTAAACACATGAATGAGGAGGATCAGGATAATTGATGCCTGTCACTGACGTTAGGGCGTGTTGCATCCGGGAAGGGAGTCCTTTGCAGTCATAACTCTCGCTGCTACCTGTGATCACTTGCTGGGAATCTATGGGACTCTGCAGGTGCCTGCTTAGCATGGGCCTCCCCTGGGAGAGCTCTGAAGCCCGCAAGGGGAAGGCGGGGTCTGCCTGGCATTGGACCTACAATAACCTTCTCTCACCTCTGTGAATCAGGATTATCGGGTGAGTGATTTAGGCAGTCAGGGGATCCAGCTCAACCATGTTAGCAAATCTTTGAAAAAGTCACCAATAAAAATATCTAAAGTGATTGGACACAGGTACCTAAGCAACCTAGCCTTACTGCACACACAATTATCTTTAGTTGAATTCCATGCCCTTCCTTAAGATGCGGTCTGATATTATCAAGTGAACATGTCTTTTAAACATGCCAACGTGAATCGAGCAGTACAGAGGAGTCAGAAAAAAGGGAAAAGCGATGATCACCCAGATTCGAAGGATTAAACACAGACTTATGTCTAGAAGAGGGCCAAGGAGTCCCCAGAAGAAGAAAAAGTAAAGAATGCTAAGGCAGAAGAGCAAGAAGGAGTAATTACCACCACTAAGAATATTAATAAGAATCTGCATCACCGGTTACTTAGGAATTCAGGAAATTTTCTTGGCTTTATCTTCATTGAAAGCCACCTGACATAAATCCCAGAAATGCTGAAAAACATGCTTGTCAAACCTTTGCAACAGCTTGGGACTCTGTTGTATAAACTTTGGGAGCCTATTAAACTTGAAATAGAAAGCCCTTTGAAACTAGATGTTCTTATCTGTTTTGGCATATTCATCCCCTGTAGGAGAGTTGTGATTCAAAGAACACTAAATAACAATATATTTAAAAGAAAAAAAAAAAGCAATTGAGAAAACATAGCACTTCAAAAGGTTTAAATCTGGAAGCATTTCAAATACGAGGTTTAGGATTACCAGTATGGTTTCCTAATCTCCTAATTATTTGAGAATGAGGGCACTTTTATGTATCTCTCTTTTTCGAATCACTGGAAATATCAATTAAACATAACAAATTAAGAGAATTTCCCTTGAGATGTGGGAACATATTATACATGGTGGCCTTCTAATAGTGGTTAACAATTTGCCTTTAATCAATCCAGAGAAGTTTTATAAATCTAAGAAATTTGATGGCAATAATTTAGGGTTCATTTAAGCATTTGTATCCTATAATCATCAAAATTGCATTTATCTCTTTTTAATGTTTATTTATTTTCAGAAAGAGAGAGAGAGAGCAGGGGAGGGACACACACACACACACGCGCACACACACAGAGAGAGAGAGAGAGAGAGAGAGAGAATATCCTAAGCAGGCTCTGTGCTGTCAGTGTAGAGCCTAATACCAGGCTCAATCTCATGAATGATGAGATTATGACCTAAGCCATGAGTCAGATCCTTAACCAACTGAGCCACTTGGGTACCCCATGCATTTATCTTGGAAAAATTATAATTTCTCTGTATAAACCATGTTTGTCAAAAGTGACATGAACAAAACCTCTCAGCTCCCAGAGGGAAATTCCAATTTTCTCCTGTTTCTGCTCCAGCCATAGTTGCCTAGTCTCCACGTGCGTGAAGCTATGGGAAGGCATCTCACCACAGTCACCAGCAGCCACAGGCAAACCATTTATCACCAGATGACAAACACTGTCATTGGGTATCTCTGCAACCAGAGACACATACTTGAGCCTTTGGTAGGCTGCAGCGTGACTCTGTTCCTCAAGGGCAAGGAAGCCATTGATGTTCCGGGTAGGGTGGGGTAAACTTTAGTTTTTTCTTTTCTGTAATATGTTGCTAGAGGGCATCAAAAACTGGCTCAGGTCATGATCTCACATTCTGTGGGTTTGAGCCCGGCGTCGGGCTCTGTGCTGACAGCTCAGAGCCTGTAGCCTGCTTCGGATTCTGTGTCTCCCTCTCTCTCTCTGCCCTTCCCCTGCTCATGCTCTGTCTCTCTGTCTCTCAAAAATAAATAAAACATTAAAAAAAAAACAGTAGCATCTCTCACAAGATTATAGGATATATATTTTAAGGGAAATAAACTACACAAAATTTCAAAATCACAAAATTTCTGATAGACTAGACTTTTCTGTTCTCTGGTATATTTTTGTTAAGCCAAACTTCTGTTAACTTTTTTAATGACTTTATTAAAATATAAGTGGCATCCAATAAACGGCACTAACTTAAAGTACACAATTTGATGAAGTTCTGAAGTCTGCATATACACACCTGTGAAACCGTCAGCACGATCAAGAAAACAACATATCCATTGCCCACAAAAGTTGCTTTGTGTCCATTCCTAGTCCCCTTCCTGTTTTCCCCGTCCTGCCTTTCCACATCCCCAGGTGACCGTTGATATGCTTTGTATCATTATAGATGCATTTGCATCTTCTAGAAACTTAATGTAAATTGATTCCTACAGTGTGGAATCTTAGGTCTAGCTTTTTTCGCTCAGTGTAATTATTTTGTGAGCAGCCCATATTTTTCATGTGTATAAATAATCTATTCCTTTCTTTTGCTGACTAGGATCCCATTGTATGAGTGCGCCACAGTATGCTGCGGATGGATGCTCGAGTTGCTGTAATTTCTAGCTATTAAAAAATAAGGACGTTATGAACATTCACATACAAGTCTTTGTATGAACATATATTTTAATTTTTATCAAATAAATTCTAGGAGTCGAAGGACCGGGCCATGCGGTAGGTACATGTCTAACTACTGAAGAAACTGCCAGTTTTCTGAAGTGACTGCACCATTTTCCTTCCAACTAGATTTCCTGTATTTCCTCACCAAAACTAGGTACGGTCAGGCTTTTCTAATTTTAACCCTCCAATAGATGTGCAGTGGTTTTGATTTTCATTCAGCTAATAATTGATGACATCAAGCAACCCCACGTATTTGTCATCCATACATGTCTGTTTGGTGAGATCTCTTTTCAAATATTTTGCCCATGTTTCTAACTGTTAAAAACTTTCTGACAAAAGTCCTTTAATTTACATGAGGAGTCTCTCTGAATGTCTCTGGGAAAAAAAAATTTTTGGCTGGCCCAAATCACTCCTTGCTCAACAGCAAACAAAGAGTTTGGGATTCAGAGAGCTCTGCAGGAAGAGGAATTGGAGGCTACAGGGAAGAGAGCATGAAATCCAGAAAATCCTGGGAGACTGAGTGAGTGCAATCTGGGAGAAAGAGAAAGAGCTGTGGAGGTGTGGACTGCGGGGAGTGGGCCCTGGGCCCTGGGCCCCTTCCTCTGAAAGACAAGGGGAAGAGAAAGAGCAGCAGGGAAAGTACCTCATACCCAGGTGGAGAGGGAGCTTATCATCCAGTCTCTATCCACGAGGCTTTTTGGAGAGAAGGTCCGTTGCTCACGGTGGAGCTGGCGGAGCTTTCTTCACTCGGGAGCCAGCGACACTTTCCAGCCCATGACACGGAGAGGCGCGCCATCACTGGACCAGTGCTGAGTCAGAGACATAATTTGAGTGGGGAAGGCTGGGCATCTGGGAGGCTCGAGACCACCCAGAGAGTCGTGCTGCCCCTGCACCCTGACCAAGTCCAGGACGGACACAGAGGAGGGTTCTGAGACCCCAGGTCCATGAGGAGAGGCTAGGGGGACGCCATTGTGGTCGCACCGGTGATGAGTCAGAGACTCAATTTACATAGGCATGGCAGTCAGAGCAAGTTAAAGATACTCAGATGACCATGGGACTTGTGACCGCCCAGCAAATTGAACTGTGCTGGTAACCTGGATAGAGTTGAGGACAGAAACTGAAGAGTGATCTGAGACTGTGGGTCTGTGAGGAGCGATCTGAGACTGTTGGGGCTGGGAGGGCGCCATTGTGGTCGTGCATTCCCACAAAGCCAAACCCTAGCACTTGTTTCTTGAGATGGACCTGGATTGCAATATATTTCCCTCTTAGGACTGCCTTTGCCGCATCCCAAAGCATTTGGATTGTTGCATTTTCATTTTCATTTGTTTCCATGTATTTTTTAATTTCTTCTCTGTTTGCTTGGTTGACCCATTTGTCTTTTAGTAGGTTGTTCTTTAGCCTCCATGTTTTGGGGGTTTTCCAGACTTTTTCCTGTGGTTGATTTCAAGTTTCAAAGCATTGTGGTCTGAAAGTGTGCATGGTATGACCTCAATTTTTTTATACTTATTCAGCGCTTCCTTGTGCCCCAAAATGTGGTCTATCTTGGAAATTATAAATATATACGTGCCAAATTCTGGGGCACCCAAATTTGTAAAGCAACTAATTACAAACATAAGCAATCTTATTGATAAAAATGTGCTAGTTGCAGGGGACCTTATTACCCCACTCACAGCGCTGGATAGATCCACTAAACAGAATCAGCATAGAAACAATGGACCTGATCGACACGTTGGAACAGATGGGCCTGACAGATATCCTCAGGGCCCTTCATCCAGAAGCAAAGGAATTTACATTCTTCTCAAATGCACATGGTACATTTTCCAAGACAGACCATATTTTGGGGCACAAGGAAGCGCTGAATAAATATAAAAAAATTGAGGTCATACCATGCACACTTTCAGACCACAATGCTTTGAAACTTGAAATCAACCACAGGAAAAGTCTGGAAAACCCCCACAAACATGGAGGCGAAAGAACAACCTACTAAAAGACGAATGGGTCAACCAAGCCATCAGAGAAGGAATTAAAAAATACATGGATACAAATGAAAATGAAAATACAACAAACCAAACGCTTTGGTATGCGGCAAAGGCAGTCCTGAGAGGGAAATATATTGCAATCCAGGCCCATCTCAAGAAACAAAGAAAATTCCTAACACAAATTCTAACAGCACACCTAAAGGAACTAGAAGCAGAAGAGCTAAGACAACCCAAACCCAGCAGAAAGAGAGAAATAACAAAGATTAGGGCACAAATTAATCATATGGAAACAGAAAAAGTAGTGGAACATATCAATGAAACCAAGAGCTGGTTCTTTGAAAAATAAACAAAATTGATAAACCTCTAGCCAGCCAGGCTCCTCAAAAAGAAAAGAGAGAGAACCCAAATCAAAAGAATCATGAACGAAAATGGAGTGATTACAACCAATCCCTCAAAATACAAGCAATTATCAGAGAATATTATGAAAAACTCTATGCCATCAAATTGAACAACCTGGAAGAAATAGACAAATTCCTAAA
The DNA here is from genome assembly GCA_030068075.1 of Paguma larvata. Lineage (NCBI taxonomy): Eukaryota > Metazoa > Chordata > Mammalia > Carnivora > Viverridae > Paguma > Paguma larvata. The sequence goes on from CM057832.1 coordinate 70,122,979, forward strand.
CAGCCACACACTACCAAAACTCAAACGGGAAGAAATAGAAAACTTGAACAGACCCATAACTAGTGAAGAAATTGAATCAGTTATCAAAAATCTCCCAGCAAGTAAAAGTCCAGGGACAGATGGCTTCCCTGTGCAATTTTACCAGACATTTAAAACAGAGTTAATACCTATCCTCCTCAAGCTTTTCCAAAAGATTGAGATGGAATGAAAACTCCCAGACTCATTCTATGAAGCCAGCATCACTTTGATTCCCAAACCAGATAGAGACCCAGCAAAGAAAGAGAACTACAGGCCAATATCCTTGATTAACATGGATGCAAAAATTCTTATCAAGATATTAGCAAATAGAATCCAACAGCACATAAAAATAATTATTCACCATGATCAAGTAGGATTCATCCCTCGGTTGCAGGGATGGTTCAACATTCGTAAATCAATCAATGTGATATATCACATTAACAAAAGAGAAGATAAGAACCATATGATCATGTCAATTGATGCAGAAAAAGCATTTGACAAAATTCAGCATCCCTTCTTAATAAAAACTCTCGAGAAGGTCGGGATAGAAGGAACATACTTAGGCATCATAAAAGCCATTTATGAAAAGCCCACAGCTAATATCATCCTCACTGGGGAAAAACTGAGAGCCTTTTCCCCCTGAGATCAGGAACACGACAGGGATGTCCACTCTAACCACTGTTATTTAACATAGTGTTGGAGGTCCTAGCATCAGCAATCAGACAAGAAAGCAAAATAAAAGGCCTGAGGATAGGCAAGGACAAAGTCAAACTTTCACTCTTTGCAGACGACATGATACTTTACATGGAAAGCCCAAAAGAATCCACCGAAAGCCTACTAGAACTGATCCATGAATTTGGCAAAGTTGCAGGATACAAAATCAACGTACAGAAATCGGTTGCTTTCCTTTACGCCAACAATGAAGCAATAGAAAGAGAAATAAAGAAACGAATCCCATTCACAATTGCACCAAAAACCATCAAATACTTAGGAATAAACCTAACCAAAGATGGAAAAGACCTTTACGTGGAAAACTACAAAAAACTTATGAAGGAAATTGAGGAAGACACAAGGAAATGGAAAAACGTCCCATGCTCATGGATTGGAAGAATAAATATAGTTAACATGGCAATACTACCCAAAGCAATCTACACATTCAATGCAATCCCAATCAAAATTGCACCAGCATTCTTCTCAAAGCTAGAGAAAGCACTCCTAAAATTTGTATGGAACCACAAAAGACCCCGAATAACCAAATATTGAAGAATAAAGTCAAAGCGGGAGGCATCACAATCCCAGATTTTAACCTCTACTACAAAGCGGTAGTCATCAAGACAGCATGGTATTGGCACAAGAACAGACACATAGACCAATGAAATAGAATAGAGAACCCAGAAATGGACCCACAAGCATATGGCCATCTAATCTTGGACAAAGCAGGAAAGAGTATCCAATGGAAAAAAGACAGCCTCTTTAACAAATGGTGCTGGGAGAACTGGACAGCAACATGCAGAAGAATGAAACTAGACCATTTCCTTACACCACTTACAAAAATTAACTCTAAATGGATAAAGGACCTGAATGGGAGACAGGAAACCACCAAAATCCTAGAGGAGAAAGCAGGAAAAAAATCTCTTTGACCTGAGCCGCAATTTCCTACGTGACACATTTCCAAAGGCGAGGGAATTTAAAGAAAAAATGAACTACTGGGACCTCATCAAGATAAAAAGCTTCTGCATGGCAAAGGAAATAACCAACAAAACCAATAGACAACCGATGGAATGGGAAAGATAATTGCAAATGACATATCGGATAAAGGACTAGTATCTAAAATCTATAAAGAACTTGCCAAACTCTACACTCGAAAAACAAATAATCCAGTGAAAAAATGGGCAGAAGATATGAATAGACACTTTTCCAAAGAGAACATCCAGATGGCCAACAGACACATGAAACGATGCTCAATGTCACTCATCATCAGGGAAATACAAATGAAAACCACACTGAGATACCACCTCACACAGTTAGAGTGGCTAAAATGAATAAATCAGGAAACTATAGATGCTGGCGGGGATGTGGAGAAGCAGGCACCCTCCTACACTGTTGGTGGGAATGCAAACTGGTGCAGCCACTCTGGAAAACGGTGTGGAGGTTCCTCAAAAAAATGAAAATAGAGCTACCCTATGACCCAGCAATAGCACTGCTAGGAATCTTCCCAAGAGACACAGCAGTGCTGATGCACAGGGGCATGTGTACCCCAATGTTCATAGCAGCACTTTCGACAATAGCCAAATCATGGAAAGAGACCAAGTGCCCATCAACTGATGAATGGATAAAGAAGAAGTGGTACATATATACAATGGACTACTACGTGGCAATGAGAAAAAATGAAATCTGGCCATGTGTAGTAACTTGGATGGAACTGGAGGGTATTAAGTTAAGTGAAATAAGTCAGTCAGAAAAAGACAGATACCATATGTTTCCACACATAGGTGGATTTTGAGAGACTTAGCAAAAACCATGGGGGAGGAGAAGAGGGGGAAAGGAAAAAAAGACACAGAGAGGGAGGGAGATAAAACATAAGAGACTCTCAAAGACTAAGAACAAACTGAGGGTGAGGAGGGTGAGGGAGGGGGGAGAGGGGTTGATGGGCATTAAAGAGGGCATGTGGTGGCTGAACACTAGGTGTTATATGAAAACCAATTTGAAAATAAATTATTAAAAAAAACACAAAAAACTTTCTATATATTGAGTTTTGAGAGTTCTTTGTCTTCTAGACATACATTTTTTCAGATAAATGATTTGCAAATATTTTAATCCAGTCTGTGGTTCTCCTTTCATTATCTTAACACTGTCTTTCAAAGAGCAGAAGTTTTGGATTTGGATGAGATCTACATAGCTTATCATTTTTTTCTTTTATCATTTTTTTTTTTGTTTCATCTCTAGGAAATCCTTCCCAACCAAGGTCACAAAGTTTTTGTCCCATGCCTTCATGTAGAAATTTTATAAATTTATCTTTTGATCTATTTTGAGTAAATTCTTTATATGGCATAAAGAGCAAAGTTCATCCTTCCATATACGGCTATCTATGCTCAGTACCCTTGGACTACATCCCTCCAGTGACATTATCAAAAGACTATCCTTTCTCTACCTAATTGCCTTTACTATCTTTGCTGAAAATCACTGGTCCCTATATGTGTCCCTATATGTGTGAATCTGTCTATTTCTGTTACCTACATTCTGTTTGAGTGACCTATTATATCTGACTCTTGGTTATAATACATTCTTTCCATGATTTCTTTTCAGTTGCTCATGTCAATACACTCCCAGTAATATAGATTCACCATTTTACTACTCATATCTAGGTATATTTTATAATGCATTTCATAAATCAATAGAATTTGGGCTCAAACTAGGGTAACTGCCAAAAGAAATTTTTAAAATGTTGAGATATAAAACTATGTTTTCTACAGCCATCTACACTCAATCAAATTCACGTTACTCTGTCCCAAAAAGTTATTCTGCATGTGCATGGGGCTGGGGAATGTGGGGAGTATGTAGGGCTCTATGTGGTCTATCCTAAAGATCATTATAAGGGGGCAAAGGAAAAAAGGAGAGAAAACTGGAATATTCAAATAATAAATGTTGAAATAAAATAACTTATTTCTACAATAAATAAATAAATAGATAGATAGATAGATAAATAAATAGATTTGTAAAATTTACATTGAGATAAATAAGCAAATCATTATAAAATATAAAAATTTAGAGAATATTTCAAAATACTTTTATCTGCCAAATGCACGAAGATAGTCGGAGTAAAAGACAAGAGTTTTCTGGAATCAGTTTGTGCTTCTTTTTTATCCTTATAGGGTGATCAGTTGTATTTTATTCAGTGTATTGTACATGTGGGTATGAATATGATGGAACTTCTCTCAAAAAGAGAAACGAGTAAAGAATATATGTTGTCAACTTGTCTAAAGCATTTTTCATGTTCTGACTAAATTTTCTTTGTATTGGTATTTCAAGAGATTTTGTTTTTTTAATTTGACTATTATAAAAACCTACATAACTTCACTGAAATCCCATGAAAATAATATAAACAACTGTAATGGAAATTGAAAAGGTGATATAGCAATCAGCAATCTGTTATTTCTTGTCAGTGTTTTTTTAATCACTTACAACAGTGAAAATTCTTGGATTAACTTGACTTTTTGACCTTTAGTCTTCACTTTAGTGGGAGAAGTTCTTTTGAGAAGCGATTTCTTCCTTTTGCTTATTATTTCTTTGCACTTCGAAACAATTAATGGCCATCCTTTGATAAAGATCATCTTGGAGTGGTGCAGGAGGAGGACAGTTGTACCAACTATGTACAGATCTATGGGGTCGCAAAAATTTAAAAGCTTGATGTTTGAATCTTGCGGAATGTAGCCTCAGAGAGAAGTGGAAATATTAACGCATTTATGTTGTTTTAAGTAAACTGACACAGGTACATGGACAGCATCTTCTATTCTAGGTACACTTGGGTTGTTGGATAGGGGGGATGGTGAACAAGAGCTATAAAAAAGTTCTGGTCTACAAGAAGCTTACAATTTAGTTGGGGAGATGATACTCTTTGACACAGTGAAGATAAGCCTGATGCGGGTAGTCCAAAGGTCACACTTTGGTAAACGTTTGCTATAGGACAGATCAGTCTATTCTTCTATTAAAATCCTTAATTCAGTGTCTAGTAAACCTGAACATCAGGCTCAGATTCCACTTTAGAAATATTCCCAGGGGTGCTAACAGTCAACAATTTAATATGATTCCTAAAGACCTGACACAACAAAGCAGAATTCTTGAGTTTAACAAGCATATTGTCCTCCTTTAAGAAAGCTTACCGTTTGAACCTTGTATGCTAAGTTCCAAAAGAATAAGATAAATAATAAGTGAGATTCAAGTTCAGAGGTGGAAGAGAAAAGAGGCTCAGCTTAAGTGAAACATTTGGTTGAATTCTTCAAAGTGGTAAACACTAAAGAGCACATTACTCTAGTCGGACTCTGAAAGAGTGGAGAAATAAGACGAGACTCTAAAAGATAGAGGTCAAAATGTCATGCAGATTTAAGGGCACACATAGGATGAAAGCAAAAGGATTGAAAAAGACATTCCAAAAAGAGAACATGCGGAGGGGTGGGGTGGGATGGTAGGGTGGGCATACCGTATCAGGCAAAATAGACTTGAATCAAAAACTATCACAAAGAATACAATGATAAAAGAGTCAATTCACCAAGAGGACATAACAATTATAAATATACACCTACTTAGCATCAGAACATCCAAATACACGAAACATATATTGACAGAACTGAGGGAGAAATAGACTCAGAAATACTGATAGGGGATTTTAATACCCCACTTTCAATAATGCATAGACTATCCAGACAGATCAACAGGGAAACAGAGCACTTGGACAACAATATAGACCAAATGGGCCTAACAGATATATATACAGAACCTCCCAGCCAATAGCAATTAAACTTTCAAGTGCCACAGAACATACTGTTCTGTGATCACATGTTAGATAACAAAACAAGACTTACATTTAAAAGACTGAAATCATATCACATATTTTTTCTGACCATAATGGAATGAGACTAGAAATCAATAGCAGAAAAAAAAAAAAAACTGGAAAATTTACAATATGTGGAAATTAAACAAAACACTCTTGAACACCCAGTAGGTCAAAAAATAAATGAAAGGTTAAATTATAAAATATCTTGAGACAATCAAAAATGAAAAAACAACAGACCAAAAATTACAGGATACAGAAAAGGCAGTACAAAGAGAGAAGTATACAGTGACAAACGTCTACATTACAAAAGATCTCAAATAAGCCATCTACTTTAAATTTCAAGGAACTAGAAAAATATTAAGCAAAGCTCAAAGTTAGCAGAAGAAACAAAATAATAATGATTAGGACAGAAATAAATGATGTAGAGAACAAAAATGCAATAGAAAAAAAATAGAGAATAGAAAAACAATGTAAAAAATCAACAAAACTAAGAGTCAGTTTTTTGAAAAGATGATCAAAAGTGATAAATTTTTAGCTAGAATAAGAAAAAAGAAGATTCAAATAAAAAAGAAAGGAGATAATACAACTGATGCTCCAGAAATGAAAAAGATTATAAAATAGTACTATGAAGAATTACACACTGACAAATTGGAATACCTTGAAGAAATGGAGAACTTCCTAACAACTTACAAGAGTGAATCATGAAGAAACAGAAAATTCCTATCATTAATCAAAAATTTCTCCATAAAAGCAAAAGTCAGGACCAGAAGTCCTCACTGGTAAATTCTACTGAACATTTAAAGAAAAACAAATACTAATCCCTCTCAAAGTCTCCCAGAAAATTGAAGAAGGAGGAACACCTCTAAACTCAATTATGAGGTCAGCATTGCTCGGATACCCAAACCAGACAAAGATGCTACAAGAAAAGAAAACTGCAGGCCAATATCCCTTATGAATTTGATGCACAAAACATGAAAAAAAATACTAGAAAATCGAATTCAACAGCACATTAAAAGGATCATATGCCATGACCACGTGGAATTTATCCCAGAAATGCAAGAATCATTCGACATACAAAATTCAATATATGTGATACAACACATTAATATAACAAAGGATTAAAATTACATGAGAATCTCAATAGATGCAGAAAAAGCACTGGACAAAATTCAATACCCTTTCATAATAAAAACACTCAATAAATTAGGAATACAAGGAAATTATCTTAACATTTTAAAGGCCATATATGAATAGCCACAGCTAACATTATACTCAATAGTGGAAATAAAAAAACTTTCCCTCTGATATTAGAAACAAGACAAGGATGCCCACTCTCTTTACTTTTCCTCCACATAGTACTGGAAGTAGTAGCTAGAGCAATTATGCAAGAAAAAGATATATGAGGCATCTAAATCAGAAAGGAAGAAGGAAAATTACCTCTGTTCATAGACGACATGATCATGTATGTAGAAAACCGTGAAGTTTTCACACACATACAAATGGAGACTTCACACTTCCTGGTTTCAAAACATGTTACACAGCTACAGTCATCAGCACAGTATGGTACTGGCATAAAGACAGACACAGAGGGGCAGCTGGATGGCTCAGTCAGTTAAGTGTCTGACTCTTGGTTTTGGTTCAGGTTATGATCTCACAGTCTGTGGCTTCTAGCCCCGGATCAGGCTCCATGCTGGCAGCGTGGAGCCTGCTTGGAACTGTTTCCCTCTCTCTCTGCCCCTTCCCTGCTTGAGCTCTCTCTTTCACACACAAAATAAATAAATATATTAAAAAAAGAAATAAAAAGACAGACAAAGACCAATGGAACAACAGAGAGTCCAGAAGTAAATCCATGGATCTACAGTCAAATTGTCTTTGACAAGTGTGCCAAGAAGGCACAATGGGGGAAGGATCAGCCCTTCAACAAATGGTGTAGGGAAAACTAAATATCCATATACAAAATAATGAACTTGGTGCTTTATTTTAAACCATACCCAAAATTCAACTCAAAATGGATGAAAGGCTTACATGTAAGACCTAAAATCATAAAACTCCTTGAAATAAAAAAAGGGGAACAGCTTCGTAATATTGGTCTTGGTTATACCACCAAAAGCACAGGCAACAAAAGCATATATGGACAAGTGGGACTATATCACACTATAGGATGGGAAAAAACATTTGGGTTAATATCCAAAATAGATAAGAAACTCCTGCAACTCAATAGTGAGATGAAAAAAACCCACGAACATAACTTGATTTTAAAATGGGACAAAGGACTTGAGAGGACATTTCTCCAAAGAAGACGTACAAATGGCCTATAAGGAAATGGAAAACAATGCTGAACATCACTAATCATCAGGACAATGCAAATCTAAACTATAATAAGATATCACCTCACATCTGCTAGGATCACCATTATCAAAACGAAACAGAAAATAACAAATGTTGGTAAGGATGTGGAGAAATTGGAACCCTTGTACACTGTTGGTAGGAATGTCACCTGGTACAGCCACTGCTGAAAACAGTACAGAGATTCCTCAAAAAATTAAAAAATAAATAAATAAATAAACTACCATAATACGATCCAGGAATCGTATTTACTTCTGGGTGTTTATCCCAAAGAACTAAAAACAGGATCTTGAAGAGATATTTGTATTCCCAGTATACTGAAGTGTTGTTCACAACAGGCAAGAGGTAACAATCGAAGTGTCTACTGATGAAGTGATAAACAAAATACAGTACATACATATGATAGAATACTATTCAGCCTTAAAAAAGAAGGAAATCCTGCCATACACTACATGAACAAACCTTGAGGACATTATGCTAAATAAAATAAGCCAGTCACAAAAGGACAAATACCACTTGTATGAGGTATCTAGAGTGGTTGACCTCATAGAAGCAGCAAGTACAATGGTAGCTGCCAGTAACTGGAGGGGAGGAAGAAACGGGGAGTGGCTGTTCAGATGGATAGAGAGTTTGAAGACGAAAAAGTTCTAGAGATCTGCTATGCAATGATGTACATATAGTTAACAATACTGTATTGTATACAGTACTTAAAACGTAAAAAATTTAAGAGCGGGGGTTTCACGGTATATGTTTTTTACCACAATTAAAAAGAAAGAGTCACTCGGGGCTGATTTTCAGGGATAACCTGTGTAGATGCCAGGCCCCACCCTTAGAATGGTCCCATGCTTGCTTTACTGCTCTGCTGTTAGAATGGTCCCATGCTTGCTTTACTGCTCTGCTGTTGCTGTCTCGATATTCTCGATAATTTTATCTATCCTTAAACCTGTGTTTGCATATGAAGCTAGTGGGACACTAGAATATACGTGTGAGCAAAGGAGATAAGACACACCATGTGTGTCTGTCACCATTCCTACCGTTACAGTCACGCATAGCTTTTACCTGCTGGTCATGTGGCTTCCATAATGTGTTTATTTTGTACCCATCTGGAGTCTTACGGAGCCCATGCTTTGTGGGTCCACCGGAATTCTGGGTTCATGGTCACATCTGCAACTGAATAAAAATGAAGGTGTTAACTCAGAGGCCACACTTTCCATTTGAACCAAAAGTTACTTCTAACGCGGAAAGAAAAGCAATTGTGTTTTAAGAAACAGGATTGGCCAAAAAATCTTATCCAATCCTTTCTTATGTAGTTACTTCCCAGAATTAGCCAACTACTTGAAGGATGACAATATATGGAAAAGAGAAGAGAAGGCAACCCACAGCTCCTTTTGACTACTTCCTTATTCGTCGGTAAGGTAAGCAAAGGGAGAATGTGTACTTACCAAGAAATTAAATAAAAACAGTTGAGTTAGTTTGTCTAGGATTTCCACTGTTCTGGGGAAAAAAAAAACAAACCAAAACAACCAAACAAACAAAAACCCAGAGAAAAACCTATGTGTATGTACGCAAACTATAAAATAGAATTTGGGTAATATTTCAGTGATTTTGCATATGAGATAAACGTTCTTATATTTGCATATAAAACTGACATTACATGATATAAAGAGGAAGAGTAAAAGTCACAATAATAACTTAAATCTTTCTAAAGAAAACCATTACATAGCAAATTAAAAAAAAAAGAAACAACACCAAGACAAGTTGAGAGAGACCACAGAAAAAAAGGAAAAAACTTTATATTTATATACTGTATTAATCTCCCAGGGCTGCTACAGCAAAATATCACAGACTGGGTGGCTTAAACAACAGAAATTTATTCTTTCACAGTTCTGAAGGCTAGAAGCCCCAAATCAAGCTGCCAGCAGGTAGGAACTAGGAGAGAATCTTTCTTTTACTTCTTCTGGCTTCTCTCTGGTGTTCGTTGGGAATCCTTAGAGTTCTTGGCAGTAAAACCATATCGCCTCAGTCTCTGCCTCTGTTGCCCTCAGTCTCTGCCTCTGTTGCCCTATGACTGTCTTTCCTCTATTTGTCTGTGCAGCTCCAAGCGTTTCTTCCACACACGGACAGCAGGCATTGGATTAAGGGCTTACCCTAACCTAGTATGGCCTCATCTCAACTTGGTTCTATCTGAAAAAAGATGTATTTGGTCACATTCACAGGTTCCAAGGGACATGACTTTTGGGAGGTGGGCACTATTCGATCCAGTCTAAAGGCTTTTAACAGCACCTTTTCCTTGCATTTTAAACAAGGGGCCACACATTTTCATTTTCATTTTGCTGGGACCCACGCATGATGTCACCCACCTTTTTCAACGACAGCACCCATGTTGTTTCTTCAGAGAAAGCCAAATGAGTCCATTACCTGCACTCTAGAATTAATGATACACTGGATTTATCTACTTTGTTGTAGCAAGATGTTTCCAGACAAACCCAATGGGAGAGGGGCATGGCCACGTAAGACCCACGCCTATGCGGCTTAGAGGAATAGAGAACTTTTGTCTCACTCCCAAGATGAAGAAAAGAAGAGCTGAGCAAAGCATGGCTAGTTATTCCTCTCAACTTTAGCAGTCAAGTAGACCACTTCGCCTACCCAGCATCAGTGAGTAGAGGAACAGGTAGGTCAAAGTTACACTACTTAAATTCCTTTCACATGGAGGATATATTAGAAATGAAGAAACATTTTTCACTAGCACTTCTCTACTTTTACTTAACCCACTGAAATATTCCCTAAAGTCTCACTGGTGGGCAAGTTAGATTTTTCATCTCTGAAGCTTCTGATATGGGTGAGAAACTGCATTAATTAAATTAACTACAATGCTATTCATACCCAATGATGAAAACAACCCTATATTCTATTAGCCATCCTAAATTACAATTAACTATAGAAACTGGATGAGGTTAAATGACAAATTCAGATTAAATATATAAAGTCATTCCAATAATACAACCTGAGAATCATAGAAATGTCCCAAATTTGAAAGTAAACCTTTGCCATTATTAAATTCTTCAGGGAGAAATTAAGGACGCAGATCAAGCTCTCTTATAGATGAAGGTCTCAAAGTGTTAAAGCCCAAGTTTGAAATCATGTTTCTTTGTTACTGTAAAAGTCCAAAGTCCTAAATGTCTATCAATAATACTCCCAAATGTCTTACTTGGTTCGTTCTCAGTAGCGAGGGTTCTCAGGGCCTGCGTGGGACCAAGGTCTCCTTCAGTATTTGCTGCTTACATTTCCCACTGTGACACGGGTAGGGGCCTCTCAGGGCTGCGGCTGTTTTACTGGTCTCTCAGGAACCGAGCTTTTAATGAAGACCAAGAATTGATAAGGAAACTTGATTTTTCAGAACTAGCCTCACAACCAAAACATGTAGAAAGCAAGCTACCTCTAAAACTTGTAGAGCAAGTTCCTCTAAAACTCCCAACCCCTAGGAAATTTAAACTAGGCAAATTTTCATTCTCGGTACAGAATGTGCCCAAAGAACACAACAAAAACTCAATGGCATTTGAGAGAAAAATAGTCTCTTTGATTTTAGCCTCACTAGGAGGTCCACTAATCTAGGCTATTTATCTGGCATTGCTGACCTGTGAAGGAAGATTCTTTCAGCATGGAGAGGATTTAGTACTGTGAGTCTGCCATGGACGGGTCGCAGCACGGTGCATCTATCATCCATGGATGCTTCACTTACACTTCTCTTTGACCACGCTGTTGCTCACACTGCATTACTGACCCGACGTGTGCTCTATCTAAAGACACTGCATCTGCAGGCTCTGACAGACTTCACAATCCCGTGCCACTGTGGCCATTTTCACTGCCTCCTGCTACGGAACTGTGTAGACTACAGAAGGCTACCTCTTGGAGGACATTTCCTTCTCACACATCATTGACAAACCCAGAGTCCATGGGTCCGCATGGTAAATGGAATCGGTTGAGCCGTATATGTCAATACTGACAAGTCTTCTGAAACTTTTCCCTACAGTTGAGTCTTTGTCTCCATCAAGCGTGCTTAGGAAAGCCACCACCATCTGCGTGACGAGAGGGGAGGTCTAAATTGTAAATGTCGCTTGGTCAAATTCCTAAAAAGGAAGAAAGCAAGAACTTGCCTGCCAGGAAGGGAGGTCTTGGGGTGCAGCGTCCAGTCAGGTCAGGGTTTGGCGTCTGCTTGGAAACTGCCGCCATCTGGAGGGTGATGCTGAAAGCCTGGGCAGTCCTAGCGAAGATGCACCTGGCTCGAGGCCTCGCAGGGAAGCAGAGAGAGTCCCGGGAGCAGTGGGCCACCCTCTTGCAGCCTTGGGAGCCCCTACGCGCACCCCCACCCTCCGCACTCATCTTTCTTGAGGGAAGGGCTGGCAACACACACCCAGGAGCTGGGGGGCCCGACAGCCACCGCCCTCCCCCACAGTCCTTACAGAGTGGCCGTGCTGGTTGTATATATCTGCCAAAGGCAGCCGGAAGTCTGTACACCATCGGTGGCCGGAAGTCCCAGGCGTTGGACGCTAACGCGAGGAGCTTTGGGGCCTCGCCGCTTGCCCCTTGCTGTGGTCTCTTGCCACGCTGCGCACGCGCGCCCCTCTTTGTGACATGTTCAGGGGATGAGTCACAAGGGCCAGGCTGGAACGCTCAAGCTCAGTGCGTGTTAGACTTTGAGAGGAGTCGGAAGCTCGGGACGCGTTCTCCGGCCTTTCTACTCCAATCTCGAGATCGTTTGACGCACAACCAGCTCAGTATGGGCAATCTACTTTGTAAGTTTCGTTTCCTATCCCGCCGCCGTCCCCAGCCTGGCCGTGGTCGGCCCCTGGTCCGCCCCACCCTTGCTGCTGGTCCACCACCTGGCCGGAGCCACCCCGCTGCTCCTGCACTTGCCCCGGGTCCTGGGCGCAGGCTATTCCACCGGGATCGGGATCGTAGGCCTTTAACAGCTAGCTTTCACATCGAGCCGAAGAGGCGGTACCCCCTCCCGCAGGCCGACTGTATCCCTCTGGGGATCCTCCCCTTGGTGAATTGGAGTAACCCTCCGAAAACACCTGTGCTGTCCGCTTGTCATTCTAAGATGTGCGGACAATCCAGAGCCATAAGAATCCCCGCTCTGGGGCGTAGATTCACCCTCCCACGTTCGCCATCTGAGAAGGTAGAGGAGGCTGTGGAGCCGGTACCATCCAGGCACCTCCCACTTTCGTGCCCAAATGGGATGGAAGAGGAGGTCCAAGAAGATACCACAGAAAAGGCAGACGATCTTGCAGAGACACAAGGGCAAGATGGTGGGAACAGGGCCCCCCATAGCTATGGGGATATACCCTTAAGATCTAGTCCGCTGAGGGGACATCTCAGCTCCCCGCAGTGCAGCCCTACTCCTTTGGACCTCCATCCTAATCCTCCAGAAGACAGTTTGAGGGACAACACCCGGATGTCTCTGATGAACTCCGCCCCTAAAGGCCATGTAGTCACCTCCTCACATGGCCCTGCCGGAGATGTCGTGCCCGATACAGATGCAGCAGTGCCCTCCGACACAACCCCATGCTGCCACTCACTGCAGGCGACATCAACAAAGGAAGTGTCAGATAAAAACCATCAACCTTCTGAGAGCACATCACTCGTATCTAGGAAGGAGATGCACCATGATGAGCCTTCAGGCATCTCACCAAGGAGCTCTTTTCCCCCTGTATCTGCCAGCAGTAGGCCGCACAAACGAAAAATACCAACGCCACCTTGTCTGCCGCTGCCACCGCCACAGCCACAGCCATGGGGCTGCGGTGAGTTGCCCCCACCTCCTAAGCTTCCTCACATAGCTGTCAACGAAAACCTGGACACCTTGAAGAATACCAAATGTCAGAGGAATAAGATCTTGGAGGATAGAAGAGAGATCAAAGCAGACTGCCGGGACACTCAGCCTGCTCCTCCTCTATCCCTGCTTGCCTCAGAGACTGCTAACTCTTCACCTTTGGTCATTCACTCTTTCCAAGTCCCTGTTCCTACTGCTGACTTGGCTGACCAATCTTCCAGAACCCCAATCCCATCTGTCCCTCCATCTTTAACACCAAATGTTGGTCAAGAGACAGAAAACAGAGTTTTTAAATCTTCTCCTGCTGCTCCTGCTAATGTCAATCCTCATCTTAGTTCCAATCCCATTAGGGGAATTTCTCCTAAGAATGAAGGCCCTCTTCAGCCGGTCATTGCTACAACATCTCCTATTTCTGGCCTTACCACACTTCCTAACACCTCAACCCCTGCCTTACAACAGGGGTTGCAACAGGGGTTCTGCAAAACAGAATCCAAGGTGCCTAGGTGTGTAGGTTTTCTCCCTCCTTTCCTACCCACCCCTCTTCCAAATCCTTCCACAAATAACCCCGTTTCAATTGTCCAGCCCATCAGTTCTACGGCCCTTGCTTCTATCGTTGTATCTAATGCTTCTACAGCTACCTCGAAGCTGATTTCAGATCCTGGTGTCAAGGACATGGACACCACTCCCCCTTCAAAGGCTATTATTTTCAGATCTCCCCAAGAATCCGGAGTGGGATCTTTTTCCTTTCATCAGGGCCATTGCAGGTTGGGACAGAGGTGCCCTCCACAGTTTCAAGTTTCCACCAACCCACTTGTGTATCAGAAGACAGCTGTTTCCACTAGCGTGCCCCTTACAAATTCTGGTGTCACCTCCACTCCAGTAGGCAAGCCCTCTGCCAACTGCAACACATCCGGTGATACTGAAGCCATGGATACTACATCTCCGCCGTCTGCCAACTGCAACACATCCGGTGATACTGAAGCCATGGATACTACATCTCCGCCGTCTGCCAACTGCAACACATCCGGTGATACTGAAGCCATGGATACTACATCTCCGCCCTCTGCCAACTGCAGCACATCCGGTGATACTGAAGCCATGGATACTACATCTCCATCTAAGGCTTCCGTCTTCTATTCCTCCCCTGTGTCCAGGGACAACCATTTCCCTCTTTCCAAGGTGCTTCCGGGTTCTAATAACACACCACCCAGTAGCAGCACTATTGTGGCCCATAACTCCATTCATTTACCTAAAATATCATCCACTGGACAGACGTCAGTTTCCAACCACTCTGACCCAAGAAACACCTCTCAGCCCACAACTGGGCACCATAATGGGCAGCAGCCTGTCAATTCTAACCTGTTAGGAACACCAGTAACCTCAACACAAGCTATGGGCCCAACTGCTCTTGTAGCCCAGCCACCCAAAGACAACACAGTGCAGTCAGGTTTGGCAGGTTCTGCATCTGTTACTACCAGCAGCATCCAGCCACCCTCTAGTAACAAGCCCGTTGGCATATCTAATACATCAGGCTTTGGAGTTGCCACCAGGATGCCCACTACTGGGGATGGTGGCTCACTGTTAGCTGGCAGTACTTCAGGTCAATATGTGTTTTCATTACCTGCAGCTCCTAAGGACAGTGGGAGCTTAGGAGTTGGCATGTCCATCCCAGGCCCCACCAGTTCACAAGCATTTGGAACGCTCAACCTTGGGGCAGGACTAAATGGGGCCCCAAGCACGACTTCTGCTCCAACTTTTCATCAGACAATCGGGCATCCCTATAATAACAGCATGGCTGCTGCTGTCCCAGTAGTAGGACACAATGCTAGTTCCACCTTAAATCCAGGCACTTTGGGCCCACCCATCCAAAACCCAAGTAGTGGAGTCCTGGGGAAGGATGGCACCATTCCCGCAGGTGGAGCCTCTACAGTCCCCACTACCCAGAAGGGCACTGGGGACTCATCCGGAAAAAGAACACGTTCCCCATGTGGAAGAGCTGCCACAATGGAGAAGAGGTGCCGGTTAAGAGACCAGGAAGCCTCCCTCTTAAATCCAAGCAGCGGGGGCACAGCTGTCAAAACCCCAAGAAGGAGAGTAGTAGGAAAGGCCTGCACTATTCCCACAGGTAGACACTCAACGCTTACTGGTACCAGTAAGCACAAGTGGGAGTCATCTACACTAAAGAAACATAACCCACCTGAAAGAGCCACCGCTGTGGGGAAGAGACGTATGTCAGGAGACATGGCAGCCTCCCCCATAAATCCAAGCACCGGGGGGCCAGCTGTCAAAAACCCAGGTGGAGGAGTAGTGGGAGAGGCTCGTACTACTCACGCAAATGGAGGCCCCACTGTTCCCGATACCGTTAAGCAAAAGGGGGACTCACCTACCCTAAGTAAACTTGACACACGTGAAGGGGAGACCACTATGGACAAGAGAGGTATGTCAGGAGACGTGGCAGCCCCCCGCTTAAATCCAAGCAGCAGGGGGCCAACCATCAACAACAACCCAGCTGCAATAGTAGTGGGAGAGGCCCATGCCGTGCCCACAGATGGAGGCGATGCTGATTCTGATACCCAAAAGCACAGCAGGGACTCATCAACACAAAGTAAACTTCACCCACATGAAGGAGCCACCACTATGCCGAAGAGAGGTGTGTCAGGAGACGTGGCAGCCTCCCCCATAACTCCAAGCAGCAGGGGACCCACTGTCAAAAACCCATCTGCAAGACTAGAGAGAGAGGCCCATACCGTCCCCACGGATAGAGGCACAGATGTTCCTGGTACCAGTAAGGACAACTGGGACACACTGCCACGAAGTAAACTTGAGCCACGTGAAGGAGCCACAGATACAGAGGAGAGAGGTGTGTCAGGAGACCTGGCAGCCTCCCCCGTAAATCCAAGCAGCGGTGGCACAGCCTTCAAAAGCCCATCTGCGGGAGGAGGGAGAGAGGCCCATGCCGTTTCCACAGATGGAGTCCCAGCTGTTCCTCTTACCTGTAAGCACACCTGGGATACTTCGACACAAAGTAAACTTGACCCACATGAAGGAGCCACATCTAAGGAGAAGGGAGTTGTGTCAGGAGACGTGGCAGCCTCCCCCTTAAATCCAAGCAGCAGTGACCCAACATTCAAAAACCCATCTGAGGGAGTAGTGAGAGAGGCGCACGCCACCATTCCCACAGATGGAGGTGCTGTTCTTCTTACCCATAAGCACACCTGGGCCACATCAACACAAAGTAAACTTAACCCAAGTGAAGCAGCCTCCATTAAGGAGGGGAGATTTATGTCAGGAGCCATGGTAGCCTCTTTTTTAAATCTGATAAGAGGGGGGCCAACCGTCAAAAACCCATCTGCGGGAGTAGTGAGAGAGGGCCATGCTGTTCCCACAGATGGAGATCCGGCTGCTCCTGTTACCCATAAGCACACCTGGGCCACATCGACCCGAAGGAAACTTGACCCACGAGAAGGAGACAGCACTCTTGTCATGCCACCCTCCTTAAATCCAATTAGAAGGGAGGCAACCATCAAAATCCCATCTGTGGGAGTAGTGGGAGGTGCCTACGCCCTTCCCAAAATTGGAGGCAAAGCTCTTTCTGGTATCCGTAGACACACCTGGGCCACATCAACACAAAGTAAACTGAACTCCACTAAAGAGAGGAGACTTGTCATGGCACCCTCCCTCTTAAATCCAAGCAGCAGGGGACCCACTGTCAAAAACCCAGATGCAGAAACAGAGAGAGCGGCCCATGCCATTCCCACGGACGGAGGCATAACTGTTCCTGGCACCCGTAAGCACACTTGGGACTCATCAACGCAAAGTAAACTGGAGCCACGTGAAGGAGCCACAGATATGGAGGAGAGAGGTGTGTCAGGAGACTTGGCAGCCTTAAATCTGAGCAACGGAGTGCTAACCAACAAAAATCCAAGTGTGGTGGTAATGGGAGAGCCCAATGTGGTTCCAACAGGTGAAGGCTCTCTTGTTATTGTACTCCGGTTATGTATGCAGAGTCTGTCTACACCAAAACAAATTGCTCCGTGTGGAAGGGCCAATACCATGGAGAAGGCAGGAGTGTCAACACATGTGCATGCTTACCCCCCACAGAGCCCCGACTGCACTCCACCTGCGCAGCATACAGAGTGTAGGCATGGAGGGGACGATGTCACTCCCGTGATGGACTCATCAACTCAAAGTAAACTGGACCCATGTGAAGGAAGCACCACCTTGGAGACCAGAAGTATGTCAGGAGACGTGGTGGCCTCCCCCTTAGATATAAGCAACATGGTGCCAACCGACAAAAAACCAGGTGACATAGTAGTGGAAGAGGCCCAGGCCATTCCCACAAATGAAGATTCTCTTGTTGTAGTTAGGTCACGTACCCGGAGCCCATCTCCACCAAAACAAACTGCAACGTGTGGAAGATCCACTACGACAGATCCATTTACGATGGTAAATGCTGTGCTTCTTGCTTCACCTCAGAATAATTGCAGCCGACCCCATGCAGACGCAGCAAGTGCTGTAACCGATGCAGCAAGTGCTGTAACCGATGTAGACAGTATCGTATCTCTGATGGCAGGCCTCTCTATCAGCACCCCGGACATGAACTCTAGGATCTCACTTACCCCTAACACAGGTGGTGCTCTGGGGAACAGCTCCACGCCTGCTAAGACTGGTTACACTCACGGTCCCTTGTCTGCACAGACCACAGGTGCCCCCCGTAAGCACACCACTGGTGGTGCGATGGGGGATAGCACCATGAAATTTTAAACACATCTTAGGCTTGCCCTTGTCGGGTGCCTGGAGGAGCGAGCACAGTGTTTGTCCTGGTCAACTGCGCCTGTGCTCTAGGCATGACTGGAGCTCCTTCATAACCTGCCTGGGACTTCATCGGAGCCACCAAACAATTCCTTTCTTTTGTCAGAACTCTCAATAAATAAGGACCAAATACTCATTTGCGAATTGTATGTAATCGGAAATGGACTTCATTGAACCCCTTTAAGTGAAACTTAACCTGATCTCTTTGTATGCAAGTGTGTACGTTGTGTGCATACGTGTATTTTTTTTGTGTTTCTGTGCATGTGTGTGTATTGGAGGACGAAGGGCACAGGAGCCCAGCTTAGAACTAGCCTGGAATGACACCAGATTCAAGACGTTCCAGTGGTGAAGAATAGTAAAAAAGCTGCATAAATCATCACCGATGCCATCCCTGACCTGACTGTGAACTTGGATGACCCAAGCTTGGGGCCAGTTTTCTCTAGCCTTGGAACTTTCATCATACCACTGCTGTCTTAGGGGTTTCCTTTACCCCTGCCTATTTGCCTCAATTGACTTTTATCATTCCCAGATTGTGTACTTACACATGGAAGATTATATATGGAAATAAACATTGTTCTTATGAACCTAGATGCCTTTGCTCATGTGTCTTTTTGACCCAGCAGTAGAGAAAGAATTAACCTGTGTGAATGGGGATGGGTTGAGTCAGACTTCACTCAGCAGAATTTTCCATTCACAGTGACTGGGATGTGGAAATGGCCACACGTTCTACTTGCATGCCCTGACTGCTGCAAAATCTGCATTTTGAATGAAAGGGATGAAAATGTAGGAGGAAGTAAGGTACAAAGGAAGGGGAGAGATGAGGTGACTCCCCCTTGTCTCTTCCCTCTGGGTTTCACTCTTCTCTCACCACACTCTGACCTTACTAGAGGCTAGATAACCTCTGATGTGTCAAAGAAAACCACTCAATGATTTTGTTTCTTTTGTTTCTTTTAGAAATGTTTCAATGTTTTCTCGTGTGTCTTCATATTAAATTTAGACTTAGGCCAGTCATTCTTACACATTTCCGTATCACCCAGGGAGGATAAATTTGAGCCCAGAGGAACCAAGGGAGAAAGAGCACATACCCGCTCTGTAATTGTTGGAAATTTCGGTTTCTTTGAATTTATTGTGCTGCTTAAATGCAGTAGAAGAGATCCTCTTCAGTAATTGGCCCAGCTCTGATCTAAATCCCTAATATATCAAATCACCCAAGTTACAATTTTGCCCAGTTCTGGCTGACCCCTAGACTTTTTTGATGGATCTCCACGAGAGTTAAAAAAAGGCAAGATTCTTGGCTGTGTGGAACCTACATTCTAGGTGGATGGGAGCAGAAATACAAACATGCAGATTATCCGATAGTTTAGCCAGTACCTAATGTTATGGAGAATAAAGTAGCATAAGGAGCATTGAGATTATAGGCAGAATCACAGCTTTCGATTAAACAGTGGACAGGATAAGCCTCACTGGGAAGGTGGGATTTGAACAGGCTAGAGGGAGGTGAATGAAACAAGTGTCTTAGGGAAGAGCATTCCAGATAACGGGAATAGTCACCACAAAAGCTCAGAGGAAAAGTACCTGATTATCCTCAGGGAGCAATTAGAAACTAATGTGCCTGGAATAGAGTCAGCAAAGGGAGGTCAGAGAGGAGGACAGAGAAGATGTCCATTTATTGGCTGCACAATGACAAATGGTAGAGCCATCTTTCAAGTATCTCAGTGAACTCGATGCTTTTTCCATGACCTATTTACCTTGCAAGATTTGGGGAAGGCTAAAATAAAACAAAGTAAGGAATTTAAATTACTGTTGTTGTTTTGTTCTATAAATAAGGGTAGATGCATAGTAGATGAATAGATAGATAGATAGATAGATAGATACATACATACATACATACATACATGGATGGAAATAGGAGATATAATATCTACATTTAATGAGTTCCTTAGGCAATAATGCTTCGGTTACCTTCACCAAGCAATTCAAATAGGAGATCCTATTTTAACAAGAGCATAAATGTGCCTACTTTTATGAAGTGAACACGTGGAAAAATACGATAACTGAGCCTAAAAAGGCACAGCATTGAGCCTAGTGCAACATTTATGAGATTAGCCCTGTAAAAACAAAGAATAGCAGCACACAGAGGCTGCCGGACGCCTCCAGGCACTCACTGCCTGATTCATTTACTCTAAGTTGTTTATTACAGTTCCAGAGGATCAAAGCTTCTGTTCTGTGACTGCCAAGAATCACCTGCCCTTTGTAGTCAGAACTGCCTCTCAGAAGCAGGGTTGAAATCCAGTTTGCTTCTAATAGTCCTGCACCCTCTCTCAGCCACGCCTGGTAATATTACCAGGGACAACTTTTAAACACTCGTACTTCCTGATTTTTTTTTAAAACCTTCAAGCTAAGAGTAATATCCTGATAAGACAAACATTTAACAAATATGTGGTGGAATCTTCCTTACGGAAGATTTTGAATTTCATGTTTTTTTGGTTTTTTTTTTAAATATTTATTTTTGAGAAGGAGCACGAGTTGGGAGGGGAAGAGAGATGGGGACACAGAGGATCTGAAGCGGGCTCCGAACTGACAGCAGAGAGCCTGATGCCGAACTTGAACTCGAACCGTGAGATCATGACCTGAGCTGACGTTGGACACTCAACCGACTGAGCCACCCAAGTGCCACTTGAATTTCATGTTTTGATACACTTACACAGTAGAGGCAATTTCTTTTTTTTAAATTTGTTTTAATGTTTATTTCAGAGAGAGAGAGAGTGACAGTAGGGGAGGAGCAGAGAGAGAGGGGAACACCGAATCAGAAGCAGACTCCTGGCTCCGAGCTGTCAGCACAGAGCCCGACATGGGTCTCAAACCCACGAACTGTGAGATCATGACCTGAGCCAAAGTTGGCCGCTTAACCAACTGAGTCACCCAGGCACCCCATAGAAGCAATTTCTAAATAGAGAAATATTTCATTTTTATGAAAATAATACATAAGCGTAATAGCAACTTGAATCATATTGAAATGTAGCCCTTTTCTCCTGAGTTCCTCTCTCCAGAGACAGTCTTTTGGTACTTTGATGTCACCCCCTTAATTCGAAACACTATGCTTATCTTGCTATATCATGACGTACTCATGGTAGACAATATGTTCACCACTCTACCATGATGGAGGAAGATAAAACTCCACTCTCATTGCTTTCCCTCCCTCTTCCTCTCCAATAGGTCATATTCAATGAACTTGGCTGCTTCTCTCTGGTAACTTTATGTAATTTTGCTGGCTTTATTGGTGAGGGAAGTGGTAGCAGAGAGCTAAAAGCACTGGTTCTGGAGATGGACTGCTTGAATTAGAATCCTTGTTTTCAGCTTTTATTAGCTCTGTGTCCCTGCGAAATTTACACCTCCTACCTGTGCCCAATGTTTTCTCATCCATAAACCAGGGAAAAGGATACCTTCTACCTTATGGGGTTCCTTTGATAATGCAAATAATAATGCATTTGTAGCCTTCAGTGTCTAACACACAGGACAGCTCAAGAAACATTAACTATTATTATTTATATCTTGTGTTATTAACTTTCACCCTAACCTCATGATATTCTCTATGCGCGAGGCTGTGCCCTGTAGCCCCTCTGCCTTTCCTTTCCCCTTGTACAGATCACCTTCTGTGAATACACGCTTGCTTTTGTTTGTGTTGTTAGCGTTGACGTTTTGCCATACAGTTGTAGCAAAGTGTTCTGTGTTTCATCCACAGGTTGGCTCTAAGGGTCGAAAACCAATCAACTGTATTGATAAAGTAATGCTTGGCCTTGGGGAAAACAGTGCGATAGGATTGTATTTTCCACTCTGTCAGTGTGGCGCCCCTTCTTGTCTTTAACATCAGTTGTTCAAAATCAGGCTACATTGTAGTTTGGTTTATACTTCCCATATATTTTAAATTATTTTTCCTAAAATTTGAACGAGTTCCTCTTTTAATCCTTGCACTATTTGCACATTAAAAAAATTTTTATTTTCAAACTCGATCTTGTTTTATTTATTTGGCTGGGTCCCATCCTTTTCTGGAACGCTTGCACCTCCCCTCCTCAGTTTGGAAGCTATAACACCAAAAGATATGATTCTAGAAGAAAGGGGGCCAAAGGGACTACTCAGACTGCCTTTAGGTTAGGCCGGAAATGCTCACTAATCACTAATCATGAAAAATGCGTAATTCTGGCCCCATCACCCTAATTTGGTAGCTTTGTAGGAGAAAGAACAACATGGATTCCAGCCAGCACTCCAGGTAGTCCACATTGCACCAAACACTGGACTAGGCCTTAAATGAGACCTCACCAAAGACTCCACACATTTTATAAGACTGAAAATTTTGTATAGCCTTTTGGACTAAAACTCTTAAGTAGTAAGTAGGACGTTTTCCTTACACCTATTTCTCAAGAACCGAAAGGTAGCCTGTGAAAGTTTTCAGTAGCTCAGACTCCCGGATGCATGTCTTTCTTGCTCTAAATACATTCATTTTAGAGATCCAGAAATAACTGTGATGAGCCCGTTCAGGCCCTTCCTGACCCAATCACCGCTATGATCCTGGGGTGATGTAATCTAACCAGGCTTCCTGGCAGCAGTCCATACCTCAGCCAGAAATGTTCTTTTTGGCAGTCCCAAAGACAGAGCGTTGCCCTCTGATACCCCTCTCACATAGGAGAACTGAGGCTCCCGTAAGCAAACAGGTGCTAAGAATTAGAGTCACAACATGAATCTCCGCATTTTGTCCGAGGCTGCCGGTGTGAGGGGGCCAACCAAATAAAGCAAGGCAAAACCACTCCGGAAAACTCGGCTCTTTCAGGTAAACCATGCCATTGTTTTAAATCCAGGCTAAGCTAGACATCAGAGACCTCATACAGCTTAAGGTGGTATCAGACTTCCTCAGGAGTCTGATCCGAGTCAGGGATTGAAACTGAACCCACCAATGCTAAGAGGCACCTGAAATGTCTCTGAGAGGAGAGCCACTGGAAACAGAAAAAGTGATTGTGGTCCTTTCCAAACTAGTCCCCCTACTTCTTCTTTTCTCCCCTCATTTTCCTAAAGTTGTTTGTTATGGCAAGGAAATGGATGGGAAGCAGAGTAAACCGACTCCCCAAGAGTGTATGTTGAAGACTTTCAAAAAGGGATATTCAGGAAATTATGGTGTGAAATTAACTCCTGGAAAGCTCCGGACATTCTGTAAAATTGATTGGCTGTCATTTGGGGTGAGCTGGCCCTGCGAGGGCTCACTTGATAAGGAGCTAGTTGGCCGAGTTTTCAGAGTCATTGCGGAGGACCAATTTCCTTATACTGACTGTTGGCAAGACCTGTTTATCCAGGCCGCCTTGGCTAAAAGTCTGTATCGAAGCGAGCTGTAAGGTTAAGATGGCTCGCGTCACAGCTTTCTCCAAATACCAGCCAGAAGTTGAAAAACCCATATTGTTGGGAGAACCTGAAGAAACTCCACCACCGTATACCCCACTGTACCCCTCACTGCCACCTGTGCCACCAGCTGCTCTAGCTGCTGAAGTCCCACCAGAGTCTGCCCTTAGTCCTGAGGCCTCACCACTTCCAGCACCCCAAGCCTCCCCAAATATGACTGACTCACCCGGACTACCAGTCTTAACTCTGCATACACCTCCTGGAAGGCGTCTAGAGATCAGGCCAGAGGAGGCAGCCCCTCTCTGCAGCAACACCGGGGAGCCCTACAGAAGCTACTGAGGGAAACCAGGGGACCCATCTATTGTGATCAGGAAAGCCAGATCCAAGTAGGCCAGTGTGCTTTTGTGTACCAATCCTTTACCACTACGGATGTCCTGAATTGGAAGCACCTCACCCCCTTCTATACGGAGAAACCCCAGGCTATGATTGACCTAATGCAGTCCATAATTCAAACCCACAAACCTTACCTGGACAAACTGCCACCAACTTATTCTGACCCTCTTCAATACAGAGGAGCTTCACTGAATTACCCAGCCCTAAAATGGTTAGAAGAGAATTCCCTGGCTGGCATGCTAGACCCCCCAGGCCTACGCTCAGGCTCACTTCCCTGCGGAGTGGGTCAAATGGGACCCAAATGACTCAAGTATAGATAGAGGGTTTGCAAGGACCAAATGGTATCAATAAGCCCTTCTAAATGGCATGGGGAAAGTTGGGGGGGAGGTGGGGGGGATGGCCATAAATATGAGTAAAACATCAGAAGTGCTGCAGGGACCCAAGGAAAGCCGGAGCCAGTTTTATGAGAGACTATGTGAGGCATTTCGTCTCACCACCTTTGATCCAGAAGCACCCGCTAACCAGCAGACGGTTAACATAGCTTTTGTAGGCCAGGCCCAAGGGGACATCCGGCACAAGCTACAAAAGCTAGAGAGTTTCACCGGCATGAATGCCTGTCAGTTGCTAGAAGTAGCAACCCAGGTGTTTATTGACTGTGACCAGGCAGCACAGAGGAAAGAACGCCAAAAGATGCAAAAACAGGCAGACTTGTTAGCTGCCACCTTGGTGGAGTGGTTGGAACGCTCCCAGAAAGGTGCCCTGCAGGGAAAGGATCAAGGCCAGAAAGGGGAAGAAGGGTCTCACCCCAGACCAAAATTAGGACAGAATCAGTGTGCTTACTGCCATCACTGGAAAAGTGAGTGCCCCCAGTGACCAGATAATTCTCAGCGAGGCCCGAAGCAGAAAAAAAAGGCCATGTGGTCCAGGGCTAGTACCAACTGGCCCCATGGCTTCATGGGGCCCCTGAAGATGATTTTGTGGGGCTAGACACCATGGGGGACCATGAGGAGGACTAGAACAGACTGGGCTCTATTTTGTAAGGCCCCCAGGAGTTCGTGGTCTGAATAAATGCAGGGGAGGGGTGACCCACCAACTTTATGGTGGATACTGGAGCAGTAGTGACATGACCCATGGGCCCCCAAACCACCATCGTGGAAGCCACAGCCAGTCGGACGTGCTGTTCCTTCCTGCTGCCTCGGTAATGCAATTTAGGTGGCCATGAAGTCATTTGTGAATTCCTGTACCTTCCTGGCTGCCTTGTGGCGTTAACCGGCCATGACCCATTGGGAAAACTGCAGGCCCAGATAACTTTCACCTCTCGGGGACAAGCTGCCCTGACCCTATGGAAACCAGAAGCAAAGATTATGACTCTCACGATTCCCCAAGAAGAATGGCGTCTCTACAGTCTCAAGGAGGAACCACAACCAGTTCAGCCCACCAGGACCGGCCCAACATATACCCGCTGTGATTGTGGAACTAAACAGAGCAGAGCCCACCCACCAGAGACAATACTTCATTCCTCGCAAGGCAGAGATCGGGATCCAAAAACACCTGGAGAGACTTTTATTTATTTTTTTTAAATTTTTTTTAACGTTTATTTATTTCTGAGAGACATAGAGACAGAGTGTGAGCGGGGGGAAGGCAGAGAGAGAGGGAGACACAGAATCTGAAGCAGGCTCCAGGTTCTGAGCTGTCAGCATAGAGCCCGACGCGGGGCTCGAACTCACAGACCGCGAGAATCATGACCTGAGCCGAAGTCGGCTGCTCAACCGACTGAGCCACCCAGGCGCCCCTGGAGAGACTTTTAAAGTCTGGGATCCTCCAGCCGTGCCAGTTGCCTTGAAACACACCCCTCTTGACTGTCCAAAACTGGGCACAGATGATCATTGACTGGTTCGGGACCCATGGGCAGTAAGCCAGGCCACCATTACCATACAGTGGTCTCGAACCCCTATGTACTTTTGGGGCTCATTCCTGCTGAAGCCACCTTTTTCACCTCTTAGGACCTTAAAAATGCCTTTTTCTACATCTGCCTAGCCCCGCAGAGTCCGTTGATCTTTGCCTTCCAAAGGAAGGATCCTGAAAACGGTGACAAGAGCCAATTTACTCGGACCAGGTTGCCTCAGGGCTTTGAAATCTCCCCAGCCATTTTCGGCACTGCATTAGCCTCTGACTTGAAAGCCTTCCCAGCAGATCAATATGACTGTGTCCTACTTCAGTACGTACATGACTTGCTGCTAGCCAGAAGGTTCCCAGAGGGTTGCATGGAAGGGACTCAGCAGCTCTTTACCCTCCTATGGCAAACTGGTTACAAGTTCTCAAGGAAAAAGGCCCAAATCTGTCAGAAAAAGGTTAAATATCTTGGCTTCCACCTGTCCCAGGGGCAGCCCCAGCTCGGCCCAGAGAGGAAGCAGGCCGTTTCCTCGATCGCGGTCCCCACAACCCGATGCCATGTTCAGGAGTTTCTTGGGGCCACAGGTTGCTATAGAATTTGGATACCTAACTGTTCAGTCCTGGTAAAACCCCTCTATGAGGCTACAAAGAGGGGAGATCCCCTGATATGGGAATCAGTACATCAGAAAGCCTTTGAGAAAACAAAGTGAGCCCTCATTAATGCGCCTGGGTAGGGGCTCCCAGACACGACCAAACCTTTTTTTATGTATGTCCTCAAGTGCATTGGTATTGCACTGGGAGTCCTGACTCAGATATTGGGATCGTGGCATCGCCCAGTGGCGTATGTCTCCAAGCAACTTGACTCTGTGGCCCACAGCTGGTCCCATGCCTATGGGCACTGGCAGCCACAGCCCCTTGGTGTCTGAGGCTGACACATTAAATATGGGACAAAACTGACAGTCCAAGGGCCACATTCAATACTGACATTAATGGAGTACAAGGGACAATACTGGCTAACCAATGCCAGGATGGGCAGATATCAGGGAATGCTATGTGAGAACCCGTGCATTCATCTAGAAGTAGTGTGGGCCTGAAACCCCACATACTGCCTGCCCAGCCTGGCCAGACAGACCATGACTGCATTGAGGTCATGGATGAGGTGTTCTTCAGCCGACTAGACTTGAGGGATCAACCTCTCAAAGACCCCGACACTGAATATTTCACTGATGACAGTAGTTTTCTAAAGAAAGGAGAGCACCTTGCAGGTTATTCCATGGTGACCCTGAATTCTGTCATTGAGGGGACTTCAGCCCAAAAGGCAGAGCTTATTGTGCTAATCGGAGCTGACAGGGATATGTGTTAATAATATATACACAGACTCCAAATATGCCTTCATCACCCTCTATGTACATGAGGTCTTATATAAAGAGAAGGTCTCATAAACTCAGGAGGGAAGGACATAAAATATGGTAAGGAAATCCTTGAACTCCTAGACGCTGTGTGGGCCCCTAAAAGAGTAGCAGTCATGCATTGCTGGGGACATCAAAGTGGAGAACCATGGCTGCACAGGGAAACCATAAGGCAGACCTACAGCAGCTTCCAAAGGAGCAGCAAAATCAATGGCTTTAAGCGCCACACTGTTCCCTGGCCCACAGGTGGCTTGGGACCCTTATTACTTACACCACGAAAGTATTTGGTTTAAGACTGAAAATGGAAGCTACCTCCCAGATGGATGATGGAAATATGAACTGATCCATGAATTTGGCAAAGTTGCAGGATACAAAATCAACGTACAGTAATCGGTTGCTTTCCTTTACGCCAACAATGAAGCAATAGAAAGAGAAATAAAGAAATGAATCCCATTCACAATTGCACCAAAAACCATCAAATACCTAGGAATAAGCCTAACCAAAGATGTAAAAGACCTTTATGTGGAAAACTATAAAAAACTTATGAAGGAAATTGAGGAAGACACAAGGAAATGGAAAAACATCCCATGCTCATGGATTGGAAGAATAAATATCGTTAAAATGGCAATACTACCTAAAGCAATCTACACATTCAATGCAATCCCAATCAAAATTGCACCAGCATACTTCTCAAAGCTAGAGCAAACAATCCTAAAATTTGTATGGAACCACAAAAGACCCCGAATAGCCAAAGTAATTCTGAAGAATAAAACCAAAGTGGGAGGCATCACAATCCCAGATTTTAACCTCTACTACAAAGCGGTAGTCATCAAGACAGCATGGTATTGGCACAAGAAGAGACACATAGACCAATGGAATAGAATAGAGAACCCAGAGATGGACCCACAAGCATATGGCCATCTAATCTTTGACAAAGCAGGAAAGAGTATCCAATGGAAAAAAGACAGCCTCTTTAACAAATGGTGCTGGGAGAACTGGACAGCAACATGCAGAGAAATGAAACTAGACCACTTCCTTACACCACTCACAAAAATAAATTCTAAATGGATGAAGGATCTGAATGTGAGACAGGAAACCATCAAAATCCTAGAGGAGAAAGCAGGAAAAAACCTCTTTTACCTGAGCCGCAGCAATTTTCTATGCAACTCATCTCCAAAGGCGAGGGAATTGAAAGCAAAAATGAACTATTGGGACCTCATCAAGATAAAAAGCTTCTGCACGGCAAAGGAAACAACCAACAAAACTAATAGACAACCGGCGGAATGGGAAAGGATAATCGCAAATGACATATCAGATAAAGGACTAGTATCTAAAATCTATAAAGAACTTACCAAACTCCACACCCGAAAAACAAATAACCCAGTGAAAAAGTGAGCGGAAGATATGAATAGACACTTCTCCAAAGAGGACATTCAGAAGGCCAACAGACACATGAAACGATGCTCAAAGTCACTCATCATCAGGGAAACACAAATCAAAACCACACTGAGGACTCTTGATATACCACACAGAGGCTTAGATTGGGAGTGAAAATACCAACTCAATGACAAATACATGTGTGAGGAAAACGGTTTATGTGCCTATACACCTAAGTTTTTATGTCCCAACTGGAGCTGTGTTTCATGGGGTACTTGGGAAAAAGAAGTAACAAGAGCACTCCTTCAGAAGGAGGCTGCTATATCAGATTGTTAATCAAAGGTCTTTAACCAATTTTACCATCATTAACCCAGGAGACTACAAATTTGGCATCCGAATCGATGGGCAGGGCAGAGACTCAGGGACTGTGTTATATTTCAAGAGAGACTCTACCACCCATCCAACCATGTCCCATCAAGTCTTCCACTCCTTCTATGAAGAAATAAGAAGTAGCCCCCCTCCCATTTCAGTCACAGCAAGGAACTTGTTTCTAGGCCTGGCAGAGACTATAACCCAGATCCTAAAGATCTCTTCATGTTATGCATGTGGGGGAACCACACGGGGGATCAATGGCCATGGGAGGCCAGGGAATTAGATTCTCACAAGCCTTAAAATAGAACAAAATACCCCAGTTCCACTACCGGGGTTTGGCTCTGCAAAACCTCAATTATTGAGAAGAACTGTCTTGCCCGATGGGTAGGAAAGTTCACCATCCCTGTTGGAAACTTAACATGCCTGGGCCAAAAGTTTTATAATCTAATCACCTGGTAAACCCAATGGTGGGGATCCCTGGGTCACCTTGAGCTGATCCTCACCCCTTGTCTAACTTCTCCCATCTCCAGGAGGCTTGGGACAACATCGATACAGCCATTGAATTGCAGGCCCCAGATGGGCTATACTGGATATGTGGAAAAACAGTCTATACAAGTACTTCCTTCAGGCTGGTCAGGGTCATGTGTGCTGGAGACTATCTACCCATCTTTCTTCCTACTCCCACTTGTCAGGGGGGAACATCTGGGAGTTCGAGTATATGGATATAGGGAGACTCAAAGGAAGTGGCGTGCCTTACAAATTGGCAATTGGAAAGATGAGTGGCCTCCTGAGCATATAATCCAACATTATGGCCCTGCCACCTGGGAAGAGGATGGGTCAGCCCTGGGGCTACCACACTCCCATTTACATGCTAAACTACATAATCAAACTGCAAGCAGTTGTAAAAATTATAACTAATGAAACTGTCAGAGTTCTTAACTTACTAGCCAGCAGCAAACCAAAATGTACAGTGCTACCTATCAGAATTGCTCGGCCTTAGATTACCTGTTTGCTTCTGAGGGAGGAGTTTGTGAAAAGTTTAACCTGAACAGCTGCTGCCTGCAGATAGATGATGAGGAAAAAGTCATAGAGGAGATCACAGATCAAATGAGAAGGATTGTTCATGTTCCCATCCAGACTTGGAATGATCGGAACCCTGGGGAGGTATTTGGAGGATAGTTTTCAACTCACGGATGATTCAAAACTCTCATGGGAATTATCCTCCTGATTTTGGGAGGGTGCTTAATCTTACCTTGCCTAGCTCCCCTGGCTGTCTGGTCTGTCTCCAGTCTCATTGAGGTCATGGTTGAAAGAAAGACACCACCCATGTAATTATGTTATGGAAATATAAGCCTCTAAACCAAAATGATGCTCTTTGACCCAAAATAGAGGGGTCTGAACATCAACGGGGTGAACGTGGTAGGGTCCCCTCCCTAAGGAATGTGGAAGAAAAAGAAGAAAAAAAAAAACACCTCAAGATAAAGGAAAGCAACCTGGATATATGTGTATGAGACATTCCTCATGGCCCTGTAACATAAGACTACCTAATCAGACCGTGTGTTTATGTATTACCATATATGGGAGACAAAGAAGTAGAAAATGTATTTAAAAAACCTATGCCATGTGGTATTCAGGGCTCAGTTCTTCAGGTATAAACCCAACTGAGCCAGTGCCACTACAAATAAAGTTGCTTCCTGAAAAGAAAAACCTTGGTATCCTAACTCTCTGTGCGAGAATCCTGCTATGTTATGATTTCTGTGGTTTTAAATTTTTCCTGGTGTTTTAGGGCCCAAAATGTGGTCTATCTTGGTGCATATTTCACGTGAGCTTGAGACATGTATTCTGCTATTGTTAAATGAAGTAATCTGTAGATGTCATATCCATTTGGTTGATGGTACTGTTGAATTTGGCTATGTTCTTACTGATTTTCTGCCTGCTACACCTGTCCATTTGCAATGAATGGATGTAGAAATCTCCAGTTATAATAGTAGATTCATCTCTTTCTCCTTCCATTTTTATCAGTTTTTGCCTCACAAATTTTGATGCTTTGTTATGAGGTACATACACACTGTTATGTCTTCTTGGGGCATTGACCCCTTTATTATTATATAATACCCCTCTTTGTGCCTGATGCTTTTCTTTGCCCTGAAGTCTTCTCTGTCTGAAATTAATAAAGCCATTCAATCTTTTTTTTATTAGTACTAGCATGGTATATTTTCCCATCCATTTACTTTTAATCTATATGTATCTTTATATTTAAAGTAGACTTATTAGGGTTGGATCTTGTTTTTTGATCCTCTCTGACAGTCTCCCTTCTTTTAATTGATATATTTAGACCATGGGCATTTAAAGTGATTATTGATGGGACATCCGGATGGCTGAGGTGGTTAAGCAGCAACTTGGGCTCAGGTCATGATCTCACAGTTCTTGGG
This sequence comes from Paguma larvata, assembly GCA_030068075.1. Classification (NCBI taxonomy): domain Eukaryota; kingdom Metazoa; phylum Chordata; class Mammalia; order Carnivora; family Viverridae; genus Paguma; species Paguma larvata. Next base: position 70,154,797 of record CM057832.1, read on the forward strand.
TTCAAGCCCTACGTTGGGCCTCTGTGCTGATAGCTCAGAGCCTGGAGCCTGCTTTGGATTCTGTTTCCCTCTCTCTCTCTCTCTCTCTCTCTCTCTCTCTCTCTCCCTACCCCTGACCCACTTATGTTCTGTTTCTCTCTCAAAAATGAATAAACATTAGAAAGAATAAAAAAATAATTTAAAGTGAAAATTGATATAGTTGGATTAATATCTACCATATTTGTATTTGTCGCCCTTGTTCTCTGTACCCATTTTTGCCTGCCACTCTTTTCCTGCCATTAGTGGTATTAATGAAGCATTTTATAGAATTCAATTTTCTGTCCTTTAAAAATCCAGATCTGATGCCTTGGATGAAATTAACTACAGAAACTAAGCCTTTGGTGATGTGATGTTATAGTGTGGGAGAGAAGAAACATTCTAGAGTCCTACAATTAAATTTCAGTCTTGGAGTAAGCCTGTGCCCCTCAGTTATGAGATTCACAAATGCCTCTCTGTTTTTACCCCCACCTGTTGGCGGGGACCGAATGGCCGCATAGGTAGGGCTGGAGTTGGGTATTTCCCTCCTCCAGGTCAGTTAGATTTTGACAAAACCCCCAAGAAGTTGGGTCTCTGGCAAAACAGCTTGTCTTGAGGATAGACCTTAAGATATGATGAGATGCTCTGGTGTATTTCAAAATTGTGCCTTTTCCCCTCTGGGGATCAGATTTTTCTCTGATCCTCAAAACGACAATCTGGTAGAGTTCCAAGAAGGAAGCTCACAAAAGTATGGGCGCTTCCCTGGAGTGTTTAACTCATAGACTTTTTTTTTTTTTCTTTTTTTACAGCGGGCCTCTAGCAATTAACCAATTATGGTTCAGGAGTTCCTACCTCTGTATGGTTTCTATACAAATTTCTGGTCTTGGGTTTCTACTCCAGTAAGTTGTCATTCTCCATATTGCCTGTTTGCTTCTCCAGTTTTGTGGACAGTGATTGGCCCTGTGATCTCATTCTTGTAATGAATCTAAGAATTGCTGATTTTTCAGTTTGTTCAGCTTTTTACTTATTAGGATGGAGTAGTGACTTCCAAGCTCCTTACATGCTGTACTGAAAAATGGAAGTATCATGAGGTTTTTACAATAAAATAAACTATGTTAATTCCAAGTGCGCATAATGTTTTAATTACACTATATTCACCAAATATAAGGTTTACTATTCTTAAAATTTATCTGTATCTTTATAACCAATAGGAAGAGAGTTTCTTTTTTTAAACTCTTTTAATGTTTATTTATTAGAGAGAGAGAGAGAGAGAGAGCATGAGTAGAGGAGGAGCAGAGAGAAAGGGAGACACAGAATCTGAAGCAGGCTCCTGGCTCTGAGCTGTCAGCACAGAACCCAATGCAGGGCTTAAACCCAGGAACCAAGAGATCATGACCTGAGCCAAAGTCAGACGCTTAACCGATGGAGTCACTCAGTCGTCCCAGGAAGAGAGTTTCTAATGTTTTGTCAGAAAATTTTTAAGATAATGGAACAATCATATTTTTCTCATTGATCGTTAAGATCACTTCAAACAGATGCACTTACATGATCAGTTCAACAGTCCCACAAGTGAGGACAGCTTATACTTTATTTCTCCTATATTTTATTTCCCATGTATACATGGGTTCCTCTTCTGGTTCAGTGTTACATACTGCTATATTGATGTACTGCTGCAGGTTATTAGATTTTTAAAACTACTGAAACTTTGGAGTATATTTTGATATTGGATATGGACATTTCTTTCCTCATTCCAACTATTACTTTACTTTTACAAATCTGGTTTACGGTGACAAATCATATTTGGTCATAATGACACATTTTTTCAAAACATTGCTTGAATCCATTTGCTAATTGTAATTATTTTTTAAGGTCTATTTATTTATTTTGAGATAGAGAGAGAGAGAGAGAGAGTACACATGAGCAGGTAAAGGGCAGAGAAAGAGGGAGAGAGAGAATCCCATGCAGGCTCCACACTCCCTGAGCAGAGCCTGAAATGGGGCTCAGTCTCTCAAACCATGTGATTACAATCTGAGCTGCGATCAAGAGTTGGATGCTTAACTGGCTCAGTCACCCATGCACCCCGCTAATATTAATTGGACTCTAAGAGCTTAAAAGAAATGTACTTTAGCAACCTCTGTTTGCTTATTTTGATATTTTTTCCATGTCTGATGTTTGTATTCAGGTTTGTCTAGCTTTTTATTTAAAAAACTTTTTTTTATGTTTATTTTTTGAGAGAGAGAGAGAGAGAGCGCGCGTGCGCATGAGCATGGGAGGGGCAGAGAGAGAGAGACACAGAATCTGAAGCAGGCTCCAGGCTCTGAGCTGTCAGAGCCTGACATGGGACTCGAACTCACAAACCATAAGATCATGACTTGAGCTGAAGTCGGATGCTTAACGCCCCAAGAGTTTGTCTAGCTTTTTAAAAGAATTGGAAAGCAACCAATGTTTCTCTAAGGTTTAGATCTTTGATTAGGATTTCTTTTTTTCTTAATTTTTTTTAAGTTTATTTATTTTTGAGAGACATAGAGACAGAGCATGATCAGGGGAAGGGCAGAGAGAAAGGGAGATATAGAATCCGAAGCAGGCTCCAGGCTCTGATGAGCCGTCAGCACAGAGCCTGACATGGGGCTCGAACTCACAGACTGTGAGATCATGACCTGAGCTGAAGTCGGACACTTAACCGACTGAGCCACCCAGGCGCCCCTGATTAGATTTCTAATATCATAAAACTATTTGCATTTTCTACTCAAAATGTAAGTCAATTTTGGCTACACATAATTTATTCTATACTCATCCACCTTGTCTAGATTTTCAAATGTGTTGGTATAAAGTTAGCATGGTATTCTTTTGTAATTAAAATAAATTCTCTGTTTTATGGCTAATCACATCTGTCGTACTTTCCAAATACCGCTTAATTTAATGGTATTTTTAAAGAAAGAGATTTTGGTTTTCTTTGTCAAGGTTACAGCTTTTCTTCCCTATTTTGGCTTTTCTGTTTATTAATTTTGTTCCTTTATTCTTTAGATTTACCTTGCTGTTGTTCTATGTCCACTGTCCAATTCCTTCAAGAGCCATTTTCAACAACTCAACCAGCTCTGCCCAGCTGTGTCATAGCCACTTCATCATATGCCATTAAAACTTAATCTCATACACTGGGTGAAGACTTGGCAGCCTTATTTTGCTTTCAGAATTGTTCTATGGCCTTAGGCTCTTCTCCTGAATTAGCACTATCATCAGGGAAAATTCCAGTGGGCCTTCACGCTGCTTATAAGGCTTCCCTTTCCTCTAGATTCATAATAAAAGAAAAAATATTTCTTTTCTTGGTGTCGATCAAAAACTTAGCAAGACTCCTTTGCAGTCTATTCAAATCCAGAAAAATAAGCAAGTCTTCACACACAGGCTTACTGAAATGTCATAATTTAAACTACATATAACCTTGAACAATGGTCCTTTCAGACTCTCCATAGTCCTTCTTTCTGGGTGTCCGGAGTTTCTCATTCCTACATTATCTTTTATATATGGTCAATTTGTGTCATAAAGTCTTCCTCCCACTTCTGGGTATACAGTTGACCCTTGAAAACCACAGGTTTGAACTGCCCAGGTCTACTTATATGTGGATATTTTACAGTACAGAATTATAAGTGCATTTTCTCTTTCTTACGATTTCCTTAACATTTTCTTTAGTCTACTTTATTGTAAGAATACTGTACATAATACATATAACCTAAAAGTAGGTATTAATTGACTGTTTATGTTACCAGTAAGGCTTCTAGTCAACAGTAGGCTAGTAACAGTTAAGTTTTGGGGGAGTCAAAAGTTATATGTGGATTTTTGACTTCACAAGGCATCGCTATCCCCCAATTGCTATATTGTTCAAGGGTCAACTGCATATTCAAAGGAAACATAATCATGATATCAAGAGTTATCTGCACTCCTGGGGAGCCTGGGTGGCTCATCGGTTGAGCATCCGACTTCGGCTCAGGTCATGATCCCGCGGTCCGTGAGTTCGAGCCCCGCATCGGGCTCTGTGCTGACAGCTCAGAGCCTGGAGCCTGCTTCGGATTCTGTCTGTCTGTCTGTCTGTCTCTCTCTCTCTCTCTCTCTCTGCCCCTCCCCCACTCATGCTCTGTCTCTCTCTGTCTCAAAAATAAGTAAAACATTAAAAAAAATTAAAAAAAAAAGAGTTATCTGCACTCCTATGTTCATTGCAGCATTATTCACAACAGCCAAGGTATGAAAGAAAACAATCTAGGTGTCCATGGACTGATGAAAAGATAAAGAAAATGAAATATATAGCTATACAATGGAATTTTAGTCAACCTGAAAAAAGCAGGAAATCCTATCATTTGCAACAACATAGATGAAGCTGGAGGGCATGACGTTAAGCGAAATAAGCCACATAAAGAAAGACAAATACTGCGTAGTATCACTTATATACAGACTCTAAAAAATTAATAAAGTCTTCCTTGCCAGGTGTTTTTCCTTAGCAATGTCAAGTTTCCCATACCATGTGTCACATAATTTTCTCATTGTTTGTACAAGATTACAAACCCATGGAGCCCAATGTATTTACCAGTATATTTAGATTATAGTTTACCATTCTTTTGGGTTTTTTTTTCTTTGTAATCTATTCCTTCCACTTCTGACACCAAAACCTCGTTTTTCCTTTGGTGAAGTCCCTGTGATTCAGGTAGGTTGCATGTCCTTTCCCTATTCTCTTAACTTGGGCCTGATAAGTCAAAGTATTTTATACATACTTCATATGTCTTATATACTTAGTTCCCTATTTTATACCATTTTTCCTCCAAATTATAGTCTGGTTATTTTTTTAATTGAGTTTAGTAATCCTTTCTTATGCTTGACTAATGTAATATTAAACCAATCAACTGAGTACTTGATTTCAGCTATCGCTTTTTAATTCTAGAATTTTCCTTTGGTTGTATTTCATAATAATTTTGCTGAAATTGTAAATGCTGTCCATGTATTTTCTTGAGTACATGGATCATAGTTTTTAAATAATAGTTTCATGGGGTGCCTGGGTCTCTCAGTCAGTTGACCGTCTGATTTTGCCTGAGGTCATGATCTCACAGTTAGTGAGTTTGAGCCCCATATCAGGCTCTGTGCTGACAGCTCGGAGCCTGGAGCCTGCTTTGGATTCTGTGTCTCCCTCTCTCTCTTTCCCTCCTCTGCTCATACTGTGTCTCTCTTTCTTAAAAAATAAACATTAATTTTTTTTAAATAATAGCTTCATTGAGATACAATTTACTTTCCATGCAATTTAAAATGTACGATTTAAATTGTGTTGTGTATCTATTGCCAGTCAATTTTACCACATTTTTTTTAATGTTTATTCATTTTTTTTTTTTTTGAGAGAGAGAGACAGAGCAGAGCATTAGCAGGGGAGGGCAGAGAGAGAGACACAGAATCCGAAGCAGGCTCCAGGCTCTGAGCTGTCAGCGCAGATCTTGATGCAGAGCTCGAACCCAGGAACCGGGAGATCATGACCTGAGCCAAAGTCGGATGCTCAACCGACTGAGCCACCCAGGTGCCCCAATTTTACCACATTTTTATTCACCTCCTCCTCCAAAAGAAAATGAAACCTATTAGTAGTCACTCACCCCCATTTTCCCCAATTCTAGACAACCACTAATAAACTGTCTGTCTCTACAGATTTACCTCTCCTGTACACTTCATATTCCACTTCATGGAATCATACAATATGTAGATTTTTGTGTCTAGCTTCTTTTATAGCATGTTTTCAAGGTCCATCCATATTGTAGCATACATCAACACTTCATTTCTTTTTACGGCTGAATAATATTCCATACTATGGATATATCATGTTTTATTTATCCATCAGTTAGTGGACATTTGGGTTATTTCCACTTTTTGGCTATAAGAAATACTGCTGCTATGGCTATATTTGGGTGCAAATTTTTGTGTGCAAGTCTAGCAAACTTTTTAAATTCACAGACTTTTTTGAACCAATTTTTGGTTTACAGAAAAATTAAGCAGAAAGTACAGAGCTCTTGTATATCCCCTCACCTCTCTGCCTAGCTTAACCTGTTATTAACATCTTATATTCGTATATTTGTTACAGTTAATGAATCAATATTAATACATCATTATTAACAGAAGTCTATAGTTTACTTTAGAGTTCACTTGTTTCATACATTATACAATTTTAGACAAATGTGTAATGACATGTATCCTCCCTTACAGTATCCTACAGTAGATTTACTGCCCTAGAGCACCCCCTGCTCTCCACTTGTTAATCTCTCTCTCCCTCTTCCCAACCTCTGACGACCACTGATCTTTTTACTATCTTTATAGTATTGCCTTTTCCTGAACTTCATATTGTTGGAATCATGCAAGATGTAGCCTTTGCAGATGGCATTTTTTCACTTAACAATATGCACTGAAGCTTCTTCCTTCTCTTTTCATGGCTTGATAGCGTTTTCTTTTTATTGCTGAACGCTATTCCTTTGTATGGATATACCATAGTTTGTTTATCCATTCCACCTTTTGAAAAACATCTTGGTTGATTCCAAGCTTTGGTAATTATGAAAAGAAAGCTTCCATAAACATCCACATGCAGATTTTTACATGGACATTACTTATCAACTTTTCTGGATAAATTCCAAGCATCACAATTACTAGATCATGCAGTGAGATCATTTGGTTGGTTAAAAAAAAAAATGCAAAAACAAAACGAAGAAACAAAACAGAACCAAAAAACCCAAAACTGTTAAACATCTCTCAGTGCAGATGTAACATTTTGCATTCCCACCAGTCATGACTGTGAATACCCATGTTTCTGCACCTTCACCGGCTTTGGTATTTCAGTTTTTAGATTCCAGCCATTTGATTAGGTGTGTAGTGGTATCTCATTATTGTTTGAATTTAAAATTCCCAGGGCACCTGGGTGGCTCAGTCAGTTGAGTGTCCAACTTCAGCTCAGGTTATGATCTCATGGGTGGTGAGTTCAGTCCCCACATCAGCCTCACTGCTGTCAGTGCAGAGCCCTCTTTGGATCTTCTGTCCCCCTCTCTCTTTGCTCCTTTCCTTCTCATGCTCTCTTTCTCATTTAAACATTTTAAATTAAACATTAAAAAAAATATTCCCTGATGACATACGATGTGTAGCATCTTTTCACATGCTTATTTGCCATCTATTTTTTAATTAAATCATACATATCCAAATTTGTGGGAGGAGGAGAGCTAAGAAGGTGGCGTAGTAGGAGGACCCTATGGTCGTCTTGTCCCTAGACACAACTGAATATTCACTAAATCACTCTGAGTGCTGACAGAACAAGCTGCACAACTAGAGGGAGAGAAGAGGCACGTGGAAGAAGGTAAGGAGTGTGGAGATGTGGTTTGGGGAAGAAATGGTTGTTAGTGCTGAAGAGGGGAGGGACCCGTCTTGTGGACAAAGACAAGAGAGAGGAGTGCACAAGGGAAGGTGCAAGGAGAACATTTTCCCAAAACCATTGACTTGGGAAACGAGAGGGGCTGATTTTCGTGAGTTTTCACAACCAGTGGGACTCAAAGACTGGACCTGTAAAGGTCAGCTTGCTTGCTTAGGATAGAGCCCTGAAGGCACCGCCCTAGGTTTGGAGAGAAAGTAGACAACCTTAGGGAGGACTGCAGATCTGAGGCATGCCTTAGACTCACAGGGGAGACACTGTCTGCTCATCTTGGAGTGTGTCTGTGAGCAGTGGCATTAGCAGAGACACCTCTCCCTCTCTGGGGGGAAAAAGAGTCCATAGGTACATTTCCCTTCCCTGTCCTTCAGCATAGATGCAGAACCACCTGCGGAGAGTGGCTAACCCAACACTGACTGCCTAGCCAACTTGCTGCAGGTCCTATACCCCAGAGCTCTGGTGTGACTGCCCATCTTGGTCAAACCTGCATCTGTCCCAGTGCAGCGAGATCCTTCCCCAGAAGATCCACTGCAGGCCCCTGTCACTCCAGTCCTGAAAGTTTGAAGTTTTAAGAATCGGCAGGCTTGGCTGGGATAGAGCCCCAAATACGCTGTGCTGCTCCAGAAAGGCAAACAACCGAGAGACAGGCAGTGTGCAAATGGTGATCTGAAAAATGCCTCAGATGCATGGGGGAGAAACTATTTACTCTTCTGGGAGTACTTCCCTGAGAGCGACAAGCACAGAGACCCCTCTCTGGGGACAAAGGAGCTAGCCGGTGCCATTTTCTTCCCCACCTTTCCATATAAACTAGCTTCAGTGAACAGTACAGTCCCAACACTGGCTGCCTATCTTGCTTACACCAAGTTCTGCCACCACACGCTCTGCCAATACTGCTTTTCTCAGGCAAGTATGCTGAAGGACCAACACAAGCAGGTCCTTTCCCCAGAAGAACAGCAGAAACCCACACACATACCACAACTCCAGACCAGAGAGTTCTGCAAGACTTCAGTTCTAGTGGAAGTAGCACCTGGTCTCATTTAACAAGCAGACAAGAGAACTCCAAGTAAAACCTTGCCACACTGGCCAAGGACCAAACACCATCCACTACGGTCAAAGAGAGCTTCTAAAGACAACTGTCCTAAAGGATAGAGCAGCCAAAACATAGCAGTGGAGTGCATGCGGCACACGCTAGAGACACTCCCTGAAGCACTAGGCTCTGGACACTTATGACCTCTTCCTCATAAAACCATTACTCCAGGAACAGGAAACAAAGCAGGCCTTTCTAACCATGGAAGAAGACAGAGACTTAGACAAAATGCCAAGACAAAGGAATTCATCCCAAAAGAAAGAACAAGATAAGATCATGGCCAGATATCTAACCAAAACAGATAAAAGTAATATGCCTGAAGGAGAATTTAAAGCAACAACCATAAGGATACTTCCTGGGCTTGAGAAAAGCAGGGAAGACTTCAGGAAGGCCTTTACTGCAGAGACAAAAAAGTTAAAAAGCAATCAGAAATGAAAAATGCAATAACCGAGATTTAAAACCAACTGAATATAATGCCCACAAGGATGGGAGAAGCAAAAGAATGAATGAGAGATATAGAAGACAAAGTAATGGAAAATAATGAAGCTGAACAAAAGAGAAAAGAATTATAGATCACAAGAATAGACTTAGAGAACTCCATCACATTTGACTCTATCTAACATAATAATATTTGTATCATAGGAGTCCCAAAAGAAGAAGAGAGAGAAAAAGGAGCAGAAAACTTATTAGAGGAAGTCATAGCTGAAAACTTCTCTGATCTGGGGAATGAAACAAATATCAGACCCTGGAGACACAGAAAATTCCATCAAAATCAACAAAAGCAGGCCAACACCAAGACATATTGTAATTGAATTTGCAAAATAAACAATAAAGAAAAAATTCTAAAAGTATCAAGACAAAAAAGTCCCTAACTTACAAAGGAGGGCTTATAAGGCTAGCTGCAGATTTCTCAACAGTAACTTGGCAAGCCACAAGGGAGTGGCATCATATATTCAATATGCTAAGGGAGAAATATGCAGCCAAGAATACACTATCCAGAAAGGCTATCATTCGGAATAGGAGAGCGGTAAAGAATTTCCCAGACAAACAAAAACTAGGAGTTTGTGACTACTAAACCAGTTCCGCAGGAAATATTAAAAGGGACTCTCTGAGAGGAGAGGAAAGACCAAAATAGACAAAACTAGACAGGAACAGAGAAAATCTCCAGAAACAATGATAAAGCAAGTAATGAAATGGCACTGAATACATATCTATCAATAATTACTCTGAATGTAAGTGGACTGAATGCTCCAACCAAAGACATAGAGTGAGAGAAGGAATAATAAGCCCCATCTATATGCTGCTGACAGGAGACTCACTTTAGACTAAAGACACCTGCAGATTCAAAGTGAGAGGATGGAGAACCATCTATCATGCTAATGAACATCAGAAGAGAGCCAGGGTAGCAAAACTTATATCAAACCAACTAAATTTTAAACCAAAGGGTATAACAAGAGATAAAGAAAAGCACTGTGTCAAAATAAAGGAGTCTATCCAACAAGAATACCTAACAATTTGTAAGTAAATATTTATGTCCAATATGGGAGCACCCAAATATGTAAAACAAATAACCACAAACATAAAGGAATTCATTGATAATATAATAATAGAATAATAGAAGGGAACTTTGACCCCCCACTTGCAACAATGAACAGATCATCTAAGCAGAAAATCAACAAGGAAACAATGGCTTTGAATGACACACTGAATCAGATGGACCTAACAGATATATTAGAAAGGTTTTATTCCATTGCAGCAGAATACACATTCTTTTCAGGAGCACACGAGTCATTCTCCAGAATAGATGACATAGTACATCATAAATCAGGTCTCAACAAGTACACAAAGTTTGAGATCATACCATGCATGTTTTCTGACCACTATGCAATGAAACTTGAAGTCAACTAAAGAAAATTTGGAAAGACCACAAATACATGGAGATTAAACAACATACTACTAAAGAATGAATGGGTCAACCAGAAAAATCAAAGAAGAATTTTCAAATTACATGGAAACAAATGAAAATGAAAACATAGCAGTCCAAAACCTTTGAGATGCAGCAAAAGTAGTCATAAGAGGGAAGTATATAGCATTATAGTCCTACCTCAAGAAGGAAGAAAAATCTCAAATAAACAGCCAACCCACCTAACCTTACACTTGAAGGAGCCTGAAAGAGAACAACGAATGAAGCCTAAAGCCGCCAGAAGAAGGAAAATAATAAAGATTATAAAATAATATAAAATAAAGATTAAAAATAATAAGATGCCAAAACTAAAACAAACAAACAAAAGAACAACAAACAAACAACAATAGAATAGATCAATGAAACCAGGAGGTGCTTCTTTGAAAAAATTAATAAAATTGACAGACTCCTCATCAGACTTACTAAAAGAAAACAGAAAGAACCCAAATAAATAAAATCACAAATGGGAAAAGGGAAATAAGAACTAACACCACAGAAATACAAGCAATTATAAGAGAATATTATGAAAAAAAGTATATACCAGCAATTTGGACATATTGCAAGAAATGGCTAAGTTCGTAGAAACATATAAACTACCAAAACTGAAACAGGAAGAAATAGAAAACTTGAACAGACTGATAACCAGCAATGAAATTGAATCAGTAATCAAACACCTCCAAAGAAACAGAAATCCAGTGCCAATGGCTTCATGGGGGAATTCTACCCCACATTTAAAGAAGGATTAATATCTATTCTTCTCAAACTATTCCAAAAAATTGAAGAAAGAAAACTTCCAAATTTACTCTATGAGGCCAGTATCACCCTATTAACAAAACCAGACAAAGCACTAATAAAGAGAACTTCTTGATGAACATGGATGAAAAAATTCTCAGTAAAACACTAGGAAGTTGAATCCAACAATACATTGAAAGAGTCATTCACCATGATCAGAGAACATGAAAGAAATTGGGTAATATTTGTATATGCAACTAATCATAGAAGCACTGCTTTTAGCTGTAACAAAAAGATCCTTTTGTGATCTCAGATTAACATCTTTATTCCTAAATGGAGCATAAATAACATTTATCGGCTAAGATTATTTGTAATAGACAAGGTTGTTTACTGTTTACCACCTCGCAGATAACTATTTGGAGGTCTATCTTGTGGTCTATCTTGGAAATTACAAATATATACGTGCCAAATTCTGGGGCACCCAAATTTGTAAAGCAACTAATTACAAACATAAGCAATCTTATTGATAAAAATGTGCTAGTTGCAGGGGACCTTATTACCCCACTCACAGCGCTGGATAGATCCACTAAACAGAATCAGCATAGAAACAATGGACCTGATCGACACGTTGGAACAGATGGGCCTGACAGATATCCTCAGGGCCCTTCATCCAGAAGCAAAGGAATTTACATTCTTCTCAAATGCACATGGTACATTTTCCAAGACAGACCATATTTTGGGGCACAAGGAAGCGCTGAATAAATATAAAAAAATTGAGGTCATACCATGCACACTTTCAGACCACAATGCTTTGAAACTTGAAATCAACCACAGGAAAAGTCTGGAAAACCCCCACAAACATGGAGGCGAAAGAACAACCTACTAAAAGACGAATGGGTCAACCAAGCCATCAGAGAAGGAATTAAAAAATACATGGATACAAATGAAAATGAAAATACAACAAACCAAACGCTTTGGTATGCGGCAAAGGCAGTCCTGAGAGGGAAATATATTGCAATCCAGGCCCATCTCAAGAAACAAAGAAAATTCCTAACACAAATTCTAACAGCACACCTAAAGGACCTAGAAGCAGAAGAGCTAAGACAACCCAAACCCAGCAGAAAGAGAGAAATAACAAAGATTAGGGCACAAATTAATCATATGGAAACAGAAAAAGTAGTGGAACATATCAATGAAACCAAGAGCTGGTTCTTTGAAAAATAAACAAAATTGATAAACCTCTAGCCAGCCAGGCTCCTCAAAAAGAAAAGAGAGAGAACCCAAATCAAAAGAATCATGAACGAAAATGGAGTGATTACAACCAATCCCTCAAAATACAAGCAATTATCAGAGAATATTATGAAAAACTCTATGCCATCAAATTGAACAACCTGGAAGAAATAGACAAATTCCTAAACAGCCACACACTACCAAAACTCAAACGGGAAGAAATAGAAAACTTGAACAGACCCATAACTAGTGAAGAAATTGAATCAGTTATCAAAAATCTCCCAGCAAGTAAAAGTCCAGGGACAGATGGCTTCCCTGTGCAATTTTACCAGACATTTAAAACAGAGTTAATACCTATCCTCCTCAAGCTTTTCCAAAAGATTGAGATGGAATGAAAACTCCCAGACTCATTCTATGAAGCCAGCATCACTTTGATTCCCAAACCAGATAGAGACCCAGCAAAGAAAGAGAACTACAGGCCAATATCCTTGATTAACATGGATGCAAAAATTCTTATCAAGATATTAGCAAATAGAATCCAACAGCACATAAAAATAATTATTCACCATGATCAAGTAGGATTCATCCCTCGGTTGCAGGGATGGTTCAACATTCGTAAATCAATCAATGTGATATATCACATTAACAAAAGAGAAGATAAGAACCATATGATCATGTCAATTGATGCAGAAAAAGCATTTGACAAAATTCAGCATCCCTTCTTAATAAAAACTCTCGAGAGGTCGGGATAGAAGGAACATACTTAGGCATCATAAAAGCCATTTATGAAAAGCCCACAGCTAATATCATCCTCACTGGGGAAAAACTGAGAGCCTTTTCCCCCTGAGATCAGGAACACGACAGGGATGTCCACTCTAACCACTGTTATTTAACATAGTGTTGGAGGTCCTAGCATCAGCAATCAGACAAGAAAGCAAAATAAAAGGCCTGAGGATAGGCAAGGACAAAGTCAAACTTTCACTTTTTGCAGACGACATGATACTTTACATGGAAAGCCCAAAAGAATCCACCGAAAGCCTACTAGAACTGATCCATGAATTTGGCAAAGTTGCAGGATACAAAATCAACGTACAGAAATCGGTTGCTTTCCTTTACGCCAACAATGAAGCAATAGAAAGAGAAATAAAGAAACGAATCCCATTCACAATTGCACCAAAAACCATCAAATACTTAGGAATAAACCTAACCAAAGATGTAAAAGACCTTTACGTGGAAAACTACAAAAAACTTATGAAGGAAATTGAGGAAGACACAAGGAAATGGAAAAACGTCCCATGCTCATGGATTGGAAGAATAAATATAGTTAACATGGCAATACTACCCAAAGCAATCTACACATTCAATGCAATCCCAATCAAAATTGCACCAGCATTCTTCTCAAAGCTAGAGAAAGCACTCCTAAAATTTGTATGGAACCACAAAAGACCCCGAATAACCAAATATTGAAGAATAAAGTCAAAGCGGGAGGCATCACAATCCCAGATTTTAACCTCTACTACAAAGCGGTAGTCATCAAGACAGCATGGTATTGGCACAAGAACAGACACATAGACCAATGAAATAGAATAGAGAACGCAGAAATGGACCCACAAGCATATGGCCATCTAATCTTTGACAAAGCAGGAAAGAGTATCCAATGGAAAAAAGACAGCCTCTTTAACAAATGGTGCTGGGAGAACTGGACAGCAACATGCAGAAGAATGAAACTAGACCATTTCCTTACACCACTTACAAAAATTAACTCTAAATGGATAAAGGACCTGAATGGGAGACAGGAAACCACCAAAATCCTAGAGGAGAAAGCAGGAAAAAAATCTCTTTGACCTGAGCCGCAATTTCCTACGTGACACATTTCCAAAGGCGAGGGAATTTAAAGAAAAAATGAACTACTGGGACCTCATCAAGATAAAAAGCTTCTGCATGGCAAAGGAAATAACCAACAAAACCAATAGACAACCGATGGAATGGGAAAGATAATTGCAAATGACATATCGGATAAAGGACTAGTATCTAAAATCTATAAAGAACTTGCCAAACTCTACACTCGAAAAACAAATAATCCAGTGAAAAAATGGGCAGAAGATATGAATAGACACTTTTCCAAAGAGAACATCCAGATGGCCAACAGACACATGAAACGATGCTCAATGTCACTCATCATCAGGGAAATACAAATGAAAACCACACTGAGACACCACCTCACACAGTTAGAGTGGCTAAAATGAATAAATCAGGAAACTATAGATGCTGGCGGGGATGTGGAGAAGCAGGCACCCTCCTACACTGTTGGTGGGAATGCAAACTGGTGCAGCCACTCTGGAAAACGGTGTGGAGGTTCCTCAAAAAAATGAAAATAGAGCTACCCTATGACCCAGCAATAGCACTGCTAGGAATCTTCCCAAGAGACACAGCAGTGCTGATGCACAGGGGCATGTGTACCCCAATGTTCATAGCAGCACTTTCGACAATAGCCAAATCATGGAAAGAGACCAAGTGCCCATCAACTGATGAATGGATAAAGAAGAAGTGGTACATATATACAATGGACTACTACGTGGCAATGAGAAAAAATGAAATCTGGCCATGTGTAGCAACTTGGATGGAACTGGAGGGTATTAAGTTAAGTGAAATAAGTCAGTCAGAAAAAGACAGATACCATATGTTTCCACACATAGGTGGATTTTGAGAGACTTAGCAAAAACCATGGGGGAGGAGAAGAGGGGGAAAGGAAAAAAAGACACAGAGAGGGAGGGAGATAAAACATAAGAGACTCTCAAAGACTAAGAACAAACTGAGGGTGAGGAGGGTGAGGGAGGGGGAGAGGGGGTGATGGGCATTAAAGAGGGCATGTGGTGGCTGAACACTGGGTGTTATATGAAAACCAATTTGAAAATAAATTATTAAAAAAAACACAAAAAACTTTCTATATATTGAGTTTTGAGAGTTCTTTGTGTTCTAGACATACATTTTTTCAGATAAATGATTTGCAAATATTTTAATCCAGTCTGTGGTTCTCCTTTCATTATCTTAACACTGTCTTTCAAAGAGCAGAAGTTTTGGATTTGGATGAGATCTACATAGCTTATCATTTTTTTCTTTTATCATTTTTTTTTTGTTTCATCTCTAGGAAATCCTTCCCAACCAAGGTCACAAAGTTTTTGTCCCATGCCTTCATGTAGAAATTTTATAAATTTATCTTTTGATCTATTTTGAGTAAATTCTTTATATGGCATAAAGAGCAAAGTTCATCCTTCCATATACGGCTATCTATGCTCAGTACCCTTGGACTACATCCCTCCAGTGACATTATCAAAAGACTATCCTTTCTCTACCTAATTGCCTTTACTATCTTTGCTGAAAATCACTGGTCCCTATATGTGTCCCTATATGTGTGAATCTGTCTATTTCTGTTACCTACATTCTGTTTGAGTGACCTATTATATCTGACTCTTGGTTATAATACATTCTTTCCATGATTTCTTTTCAGTTGCTCATGTCAATACACTCCCAGTAATATAGATTCACCATTTTACTACTCATATCTAGGTATATTTTATAATGCATTTTATAAATCAATAGAATTTGGGCTCAAACTAGGGTAACTGCCAAAAGAAATTTTTAAAATGTTGAGATATAAAACTATGTTTTCTACAGCCATCTACACTCAATCAAATTCACGTTACTCTGTCCCAAAAAGTTATTCTGCATGTGCATGGGGCTGCGGAATGTGGGGAGTATGTAGGGCTCTATGTGGTCTATCCTAAAGATCATTATAAGGGGGCAAAGGAAAAAAGGAGAGAAAACTGGAATATTCAAATAATAAATGTTGAAATAAAATAACTTATTTCTACAATAAATAAATAAATAGATAGATAGATAGATAAATAAATAGATTTGTAAAATTTACATTGAGATAAATAAGCAAATCATTATAAAATATAAAAATTTAGAGAATATTTCAAAATACTTTTATCTGCCAAATGCACGAAGATAGTCGGAGTAAAAGACAAGAGTTTTCTGGAATCAGTTTGTGCTTCTTTTTTATCCTTATAGGGTGATCAGTTGTATTTTATTCAGTGTATTGTACATGTGGGTGTGAATATGATGGAACTTCTCTCAAAAAGAGAAACGAGTAAAGAATATATGTTGTCAACTTGTCTAAAGCATTTTTCATGTTCTGACTAAATTTTCTTTGTATTGGTATTTCAAGAGATTTTGTTTTTTTAATTTGACTATTATAAAAACCTACATAACTTCACTGAAATCCCATGAAAATAATATAAACAACTGTAATGGAAATTGAAAAGGTGATATAGCAATCAGCAATCTGTTATTTCTTGTCAGTGTTTTTTTAATCACTTACAACAGTGAAAATTCTTGGATTAACTTGACTTTTTGACCTTTAGTCTTCACTTTAGTGGGAGAAGTTCTTTTGAGAAGCGATTTCTTCCTTTTGCTTATTATTTCTTTGCACTTCGAAACAATTAATGGCCATCCTTTGATAAAGATCATCTTGGAGTGGTGCAGGAGGAGGACAGTTGTACCAACTATGTACAGATCTATGGGGTCGCAAAAATTTAAAAGCTTGATGTTTGAATCTTGCGGAATGTAGCCTCAGAGAGAAGTGGAAATATTAATGCATTTATGTTGTTTTAAGTAAACTGACACAGGTACATGGACAGCATCTTCTATTCTAGGTACACTTGGGTTGTTGGATGGGGGGATGGTGAACAAGAGCTATAAAAAAGTTCTGGTCTACAAGAAGCTTACAATTTAGTTGGGGAGATGATACTCTTTGACACAGTGAAGATAAGCCTGATGCGGGTAGTCCAAAGGTCACACTTTGGTAAACGTTTGCTATAGGACAGATCAGTCTATTCTTCTATTAAAATCCTTAATTCAGTGTCTAGTAAACCTGAACATCAGGCTCAGATTCCACTTTAGAAATATTCCCAGGGGTGCTAACAGTCAACAATTTAATATGATTCCTAAAGACCCGACACAACAAACCAGAATTCTTGAGTTTAACAAGCATATTGTCCTCCTTTAAGAAAGCTTACCGTTTGAACCTTGTATGCTAAGTTCCAAAAGAATAAGATAAATAATAAGTGAGATTCAAGTTCAGAGGTGGAAGAGAAAAGAGGCTCAGCTTAAGTGAAACATTTGGTTGAATTCTTCAAAGTGGTAAACACTAAAGAGCACATTACTCTAGTCGGACTCTGAAAGAGTGGAGAAATAAGACGAGACTCTAAAAGATAGAGGTCAAAATGTCATGCAGATTTAAGGGCACACATAGGATGAAAGCAAAAGGATTGAAAAAGACATTCCAAAAAGAGAACATGCGGAGGGGTGGGGTGGGATGGTAGGGTGGGCATACCGTATCAGGCAAAATAGACTTGAATCAAAAACTATCACAAAGAATACAATGATAAAAGAGTCAATTCACCAAGAGGACATAACAATTATAAATATACACCTACTTAGCATCAGAACATCCAAATACACGAAACATATATTGACAGAACTGAGGGAGAAATAGACTCAGAAATACTGATAGGGGATTTTAATACCCCACTTTCAATAATGCATAGACTATCCAGACAGATCAACAGGGAAACAGAGCACTTGGACAACAATATAGACCAAATGGGCCTAACAGATATATATACAGAACCTCCCAGCCAATAGCAATTAAACTTTCAAGTGCCACAGAACATACTGTTCTGTGATCACATGTTAGATAACAAAACAAGACTTACATTTAAAAGACTGAAATCATATCACATATTTTTTCTGACCATAATGGAATGAGACTAGAAATCAATAGCAGAAAAAAAAAAAAAAAAAAACTGGAAAATTTACAATATGTGGAAATTAAACAAAACACTCTTGAACACCCAGTAGGTCAAAAAATAAATGAAAGGTTAAATTCTAAAATATCTTGAGACAATCAAAAATGAAAAAACAACAGACCAAAAATTACAGGATACAGAAAAGGCAGTACAAAGAGAGAAGTATACAGTGACAAACGTCTACATTACAAAAGATCTCAAATAAGCCATCTACTTTAAATTTCAAGGAACTAGAAAAATATTAAGCAAAGCTCAAAGTTAGCAGAAGAAACAAAATAATAATGATTAGGACAGAAATAAATGATGTAGAGAACAAAAATGCAATAGAAAAAAAATAGAGAATAGAAAAACAATGTAAAAAATCAACAAAACTAAGAGTCAGTTTTTTGAAAAGATGATCAAAAGTGATAAATTTTTAGCTAGAATAAGAAAAAAGAAGATTCAAATAAAAAAGAAAGGAGATAATACAACTGATGCTCCAGAAATGAAAAAGATTATAAAATAGTACTATGAAGAATTACACACTGACAAATTGGAATACCTTGAAGAAATGGAGAACTTCCTAACAACTTACAAGAGTGAATCATGAAGAAACAGAAAATTCGTATCATTAATCAAAAATTTCTCCATAAAAGCAAAAGTCAGGACCAGAAGTCCTCACTGGTAAATTCTACTGAACATTTAAAGAAAAACAAATACTAATCCCTCTCAAAGTCTCCCAGAAAATTGAAGAAGGAGGAACACCTCTAAACTCAATTATGAGGTCAGCATTGCTCGGATACCCAAACCAGACAAAGATGCTACAAGAAAAGAAAACTGCAGGCCAATATCCCTTATGAATTTGATGCGCAAAACATGAAAAAAAATACTAGAAAATCGAATTCAACAGCACATTAAAAGGATCATATGCCATGACCACGTGGAATTTATCCCAGAAATGCAAGAATCATTCGACATACAAAATTCAATATATGTGATACAACACATTAATATAACAAAGGATTAAAATTACATGAGAATCTCAATAGATGCAGAAAAAGCACTGGACAAAATTCAATACCCTTTCATAATAAAAACACTCAATAAATTAGGAATACAAGGAAATTATCTTAACATTTTAAAGGCCATATATGAATAGCCACAGCTAACATTATACTCAATAGTGGAAATAAAAAAACTTTCCCTCTGATATTAGAAACAAGACAAGGATGTCCACTCTCTTTACTTTTCCTCAACATAGTACTGGAAGTAGTAGCTAGAGCAATTATGCAAGAAAAAGATATATGAGGCATCTAAATCAGAAAGGAAGAAGGAAAATTACCTCTGTTCATAGACGACATGATCATGTATGTAGAAAACCGTGAAGTTTTCACACACATACAAATGGAGACTTCACACTTCCTGGTTTCAAAACATGTTACACAGCTACAGTCATCAGCACAGTATGGTACTGGCATAAAGACAGACACAGAGGGGCAGCTGGATGGCTCAGTCAGTTAAGTGTCTGACTCTTGGTTTTGGTTCAGGTTATGATCTCACAGTCTGTGGCTTCTAGCCCCGGATCAGGCTCCATGCTGGCAGCGTGGAGCCTGCTTGGAACTGTTTCCCTCTCTCTCTGCCCCTTCCCTGCTTGAGCTCTCTCTTTCACACACAAAATAAATAAATATATTAAAAAAAGAAATAAAAAGACAGACAAAGACCAATGGAACAACAGAGAGTCCAGAAGTAAATCCATGGATCTACAGTCAAATTGTCTTTGACAAGTGTGCCAAGAAGGCACAATGGGGGAAGGATCAGCCCTTCAACAAATGGTGTAGGGAAAACTAAATATCCATATACAAAATAATGAACTTGGTGCTTTATTTTAAACCATACCCAAAATTCAACTCAAAATGGATGAAAGGCTTACATGTAAGACCTAAAATCATAAAACTCCTTGAAATAAAAAAAGGGGAACAGCTTCGTAATATTGGTCTTGGTTATACCACCAAAAGCACAGGCAACAAAAGCATATATGGACAAGTGGGACTATATCACACTATAGGATGGGAAAAAACATTTGGGTTAATATCCAAAATAGATAAGAAACTCCTGCAACTCAATAGTGAGATGAAAAAAACCCACGAACATAAATAACTTGATTTTAAAATGGGACAAAGGACTTGAGAGGACATTTCTCCAAAGAAGATGTACAAATGGCCTATAAGGAAATGGAAAACAATGCTGAACATCACTAATCATCAGGACAATGCAAATCTAAACTATAATAAGATATCACCTCACATCTGCTAGGATCACCATTATCAAAACGAAACAGAAAATAACAAATGTTGGTAAGGATGTGGAGAAATTGGAACCCTTGTACACTGTTGGTAGGAATGTCACCTGGTACAGCCACTGCTGAAAACAGTACAGAGATTCCTCAAAAAATTAAAAAATAAATAAATAAATAAACTACCATAATACGATCCAGGAATCGTATTTACTTCTGGGTGTTTATCCCAAAGAACTAAAAACAGGATCTTGAGGAGATATTTGTGTTCCCAGTATACTGAAGCGTTGTTCACAACAGGCAAGAGGTAACAATCGAAGTGTCTACTGATGAAGTGATAAACAAAATACAGTACATACATATGATAGAATACTATTCAGCCTTAAAAAAGAAGGAAATCCTGCCATACACTACATGAACAAACCTTGAGGACATTATGCTAAATAAAATGAGCCAGTCACAAAAGGACAAATACCACTTGTATGAGGTATCTAGAGTGGTTGACCTCATAGAAGCAGCAAGTACAATGGTAGCTGCCAGTAACTGGAGGGGAGGAAGAAACGGGGAGTGGCTGTTCAGATGGATAGAGAGTTTGAAGACGAAAAAGTTCTAGAGATCTGCTATGCAATGATGTACATATAGTTAACAATACTGTATTGTATACAGTACTTAAAACGTAAAAAATTTAAGAGCGGGGGTTTCACGGTATATGTTTTTTACCACAATTAAAAAGAAAGAGTCACTCGGGGCTGATTTTCAGGGATAACCTGTGTAGATGCCAGGCCCCACCCTTAGAATGGTCCCATGCTTGCTTTACTGCTCTGCTGTTAGAATGGTCCCATGCTTGCTTTACTGCTCTGCTGTTGCTGTCTCGATATTCTCGATAATTTTATCTATCCTTAAACCTGTGTTTGCATGTGAAGCTAGTGGGACACTAGAATATACGTGTGAGCAAAGGAGATAAGACACACCATGTGTGTCTGTCACCATTCCTACCGTTACAGTCACGCATAGCTTTTACCTGCTGGTCATGTGGCTTCCATAATGTGTTTATTTTGTACCCATCTGGAGTCTTACGGAGCCCATGCTTTGTGGGTCCACCGGAATTCTGGGTTCATGGTCACATCTGCAACTGAATAAAAATGAAGGTGTTAACTCAGAGGCCACACTTTCCATTTGAACCAAAAGTTACTTCTAACGCGGAAAGAAAAGCAATTGTGTTTTAAGAAACAGGATTGGCCAAAAAATCTTATCCAATCCTTTCTTATGTAGTTACTTCCCAGAATTAGCCAACTACTTGAAGGATGACAATATATGGAAAAGAGAAGAGAAGGCAACCCACAGCTCCTTTTGACTACTTCCTTATTCGTCGGTAAGGTAAGCAAAGGGAGAATGTGTACTTACCAAGAAATTAAATAAAAACAGTTGAGTTAGTTTGTCTAGGATTTCCACTGTTCTGGGGAAAAAAAAAAAACAAACCAAAACAACCAAACAAACAAAAACCCAGAGAAAAACCTATGTGTATGTACGCAAACTATAAAATAGAATTTGGGTAATATTTCAGTGATTTTGCATATGAGATAAACGTTCTTATATTTGCATATAAAACTGACATTACATGATATAAAGAGGAAGAGTAAAAGTCACAATAATAACTTAAATCTTTCTAAAGAAAACCATTACATAGCAAATTAAAAAAAAAAGAAACAACACCAAGACAAGTTGAGAGAGACCACAGAAAAAAAGGAAAAAACTTTATATTTATATACTGTATTAATCTCCCAGGGCTGCTACAGCAAAATATCACAGACTGGGTGGCTTAAACAACAGAAATTTATTCTTTCACAGTTCTGAAGGCTAGAAGCCCCAAATCAAGCTGCCAGCAGGTAGGAACTAGGAGAGAATCTTTCTTTTACTTCTTCTGACTTCTCTCTGGTGTTCGTTGGGAATCCTTAGAGTTCTTGGCAGTAAAACCATATCGCCTCAGTCTCTGCCTCTGTTGCCCTCAGTCTCTGCCTCTGTTGCCCTATGACTGTCTTTCCTCTATTTGTCTGTGCAGCTCCAAACGTTTCTTCCACACATGGACAGCAGGCATTGGATTAAGGGCTTACCCTAACCTAGTATGGCCTCATCTCAACTTGGTTCTATCTGAAAAAAGATGTATTTGGTCACATTCACAGGTTCCAAGGGACATGACTTTTGGGAGGTGGGCACTATTCCATCCAGTCTAAAGGCTTTTAACAGCACCTTTTCCTTGCATTTTAAACAAGGGGCCACACATTTTCATTTTCATTTTGCTGGGACCCACGCATGATGTCACCCACCTTTTTCAACGACAGCACCCATGTTGTTTCTTCAGAGAAAGCCAAATGAGTCCATTACCTGCACTCTAGAATTAATGATACACTGGATTTATCTACTTTGTTGTAGCAAGATGTTTCCAGACAAACCCAATGGGAGAGGGGCATGGCCACGTAAGACCCACGCCTATGCGGCTTAGAGGAATAGAGAACTTTTGTCTCACTCCCAAGATGAAGAAAAGAAGAGCTGAGCAAAGCATGGCTAGTTATTCCTCTCAACTTTAGCAGTCAAGTAGACCACTTCGCCTACCCAGCATCAGTGAGTAGAGGAACAGGTAGGTCAAAGTTACACTACTTAAATTCCTTTCACATGGAGGATATATTAGAAATGAAGAAACATTTTTCACTAGCACTTCTCTACTTTTACTTAACCCACTGAAATATTCCCTAAAGTCTCACTGGTGGGCAAGTTAGATTTTTCATCTCTGAAGCTTCTGATATGGGTGAGAAACTGCATTAATTAAATTAACTACAATGCTATTCATACCCAATGATGAAAACAACCCTATATTCTATTAGCCATCCTAAATTACAATTAACTATAGAAACTGGATGAGGTTAAATGACAAATTCAGATTAAATATATAAAGTCATTCCAATAATACAACCTGAGAATCATAGAAATGTCCCAAATTTGAAAGTAAACCTTTGCCATTATTAAATTCTTCAGGGAGAAATTAAGGACGCAGATCAAGCTCTCTTATAGATGAAGGTCTCAAAGTGTTAAAGCCCAAGTTTGAAATCATGTTTCTTTGTTACTGTAAAAGTCCAAAGTCCTAAATGTCTATCAATAATACTCCCAAATGTCTTACTTGGTTCGTTCTCAGTAGCGAGGGTTCTCAGGGCCTGCGTGGGACCAAGGTCTCCTTCAGTATTTGCTGCTTACATTTCCCACTGTGACACGGGTAGGGGCCTCTCAGGGCTGCGGCTGTTTTACTGGTCTCTCAGGAACCGAGCTTTTAATGAAGACCAAGAATTGATAAGGAAACTTGATTTTTCAGAACTAGCCTCACAACCAAAACATGTAGAAAGCAAGCCAACTCCCAACCCCTAGGAAATTTAAACTAGGCAAATTTTCATTCTCGGTACAGAATGTGCCCAAAGAACACAACAAAAACTCAATGGCATTTGAGAGAAAAATAGTCTCTTTGATTTTAGCCTCACTAGGAGGTCCACTAATCTAGGCTATTTATCTGGCATTGCTGACCTGTGAAGGAAGATTCTTTCAGCATGGAGAGGATTTAGTACTGTGAGTCTGCCATGGACGGGTCGCAGCACGGTGCATCTATCATCCATGGATGCTTCACTTACACTTCTCTTTGACCACGCTGTTGCTCACACTGCATTACTGACCCGACGTGTGCTCTATCTAAAGACACTGCATCTGCAGGCTCTGACAGACTTCACAATCCCGTGCCACTGTGGCCATTTTCACTGCCTCCTGCTACGGAGCTGTGTAGACTACAGAAGGCTACCTCTTGGAGGACATTTCCTTCTCACACATCATTGACAAACCCAGAGTCCATGGGTCCGCATGGTAAATGGAATCGGTTGAGCCGTATATGTCAATACTGACAAGTCTTCTGAAACTTTTCCCTACAGTTGAGTCTTTGTCTCCATCAAGCGTGCTTAGGAAAGCCACCACCATCTGCGTGACGAGAGGGGAGGTCTAAATTGTAAATGTCGCTTGGTCAAATTCCTAAAAAGGAAGAAAGCAAGAACTTGCCTGCCAGGAAGGGAGGTCTTGGGGTGCAGCGTCCAGTCAAATCAGGGTTTGGCGTCTGCTTGGAAACTGCCGCCATCTGGAGGGTGATGCTGAAAGCCTGGGCAGTCCTAGCGAAGATGCACCTGGCTCGAGGCCTCGCAGGGAAGCAGAGAGAGTCCCGGGAGCAGTGGGCCACCCTCTTGCAGCCTTGGGAGCCCCTACGCGCACCCCCACCCTCCGCACTCATCTTTCTTGAGGGAAGGGCTGGCAACACACACCCAGGAGCTGGGGGGCCCGACAGCCACCGCCCTCCCCCACAGTCCTTACAGAGTGGCCGTGCTGGTTGTATATATCTGCCAAAGGCAGCCGGAAGTCTGTACACCATCGGTGGCCGGAAGTCCCAGGCGTTGGACGCTAACGCGAGGAGCTTTGGGGCCTCGCCGCTTGCCCCTTGCTGTGGTCTCTTGCCACGCTGCGCACGCGCGCCCCTCTTTGTGACAGGTTCAGGGGATGAGTCACAAGGGCCAGGCTGGAACGCTCAAGCTCAGTGCGTGTTAGACTTTGAGAGGAGTCGGAAGCTCGGGACGCGTTCTCCGGCCTTTCTACTCCAATCTCGAGATCGTTTGACGCACAACCAGCTCAGTATGGGCAATCTACTTTGTAAGTTTCGTTTCCTATCCCGCCGCCGTCCCCAGCCTGGCCGTGGTCGGCCCCTGGTCCGCCCCACCCTTGCTGCTGGTCCACCACCTGGCCGGAGCCACCCCGCTGCTCCTGCACTTGCCCCGGGTCCTGGGCGCAGGCTATTCCACCGGGATCGGGATCGTAGGCCTTTAACAGCTAGCTTTCACATCGAGCCGAAGAGGCGGTACCCCCTCCCGCAGGCCGACTGTATCCCTCTGGGGATCCTCCCCTTGGTGAATTGGAGTAACCCTCCGAAAACACCTGTGCTGTCCGCTCGTCATTCTAAGATGTGCAGACAATCCAGAGCCATAAGAATCCCCGCTCTGGGGCGTAGATTCACCCTCCCACGTTCGCCATCTGAGAAGGTAGAGGAGGCTGTGGAGCCGGTACCATCCAGGCACCTCCCACTTTCGTGCCCAAATGGGATGGAAGAGGAGGTCCAAGAAGATACCACAGAAAAGGCAGACGATCTTGCAGAGACACAAGGGCAAGATGGTGGGAACAGGGCCCCCCATAGCTATGGGGATATACCCTTAAGATCTAGTCCGCTGAGGGGACATCTCAGCTCCCCGCAGTGCAGCCCTACTCCTTTGGACCTCCATCCTAATCCTCCAGAAGACAGTTTGAGGGACAACACCCGGATGTCTCTGATGAACTCCGCCCCTAAAGGCCATGTAGTCACCTCCTCACATGGCCCTGCCGGAGATGTCGTGCCCGATACAGATGCAGCAGTGCCCTCCGACACAACCCCATGCTGCCACTCACTGCAGGCGACATCAACAAAGGAAGTGTCAGATAAAAACCATCAACCTTCTGAGAGCACATCACTCGTATCTAGGAAGGAGATGCACCATGATGAGCCTTCAGGCATCTCACCAAGGAGCTCTTTTCCCCCTGTATCTGCCAGCAGTAGGCCGCACAAACGAAAAATACCAACGCCACCTTGTCTGCCGCTGCCACCGCCACAGCCACAGCCATGGGGCTGCGGTGAGTTGCCCCCACCTCCTAAGCTTCCTCACATAGCTGTCAACGAAAACCTGGACACCTTGAAGAATACCAAATGTCAGAGGAATAAGATCTTGGAGGATAGAAGAGAGATCAAAGCAGACTGCCGGGACACTCAGCCTGCTCCTCCTCTATCCCTGCTTGCCTCAGAGACTGCTAACTCTTCACCTTTGGTCATTCACTCTTTCCAAGTCCCTGTTCCTACTGCTGACTTGGCTGACCAATCTTCCAGAACCCCAATCCCATCTGTCCCTCCATCTTTAACACCAAATGTTGGTCAAGAGACAGAAAACAGAGTTTTTAAATCTTCTCCTGCTGCTCCTGCTAATGTCAATCCTCATCTTAGTTCCAATCCCATTAGGGGAATTTCTCCTAAGAATGAAGGCCCTCTTCAGCCGGTCATTGCTACAACATCTCCTATTTCTGGCCTTACCACACTTCCTAACACCTCAACCCCTGCCTTACAACAGGGGTTGCAACAGGGGTTCTGCAAAACAGAATCCAAGGTGCCTAGGTGTGTAGGTTTTCTCCCTCCTTTCCTACCCACCCCTCTTCCAAATCCTTCCACAAATAACCCCGTTTCAATTGTCCAGCCCATCAGTTCTACGGCCCTTGCTTCTATCGTTGTATCTAATGCTTCTACAGCTACCTCGAAGCTGATTTCAGATCCTGGTGTCAAGGACATGGACACCACTCCCCCTTCAAAGGCTATTATTTTCAGATCTCCCCAAGAATCCGGAGTGGGATCTTTTTCCTTTCATCAGGGCCATTGCAGGTTGGGACAGAGGTGCCCTCCACAGTTTCAAGTTTCCACCAACCCACTTGTGTATCAGAAGACAGCTGTTTCCACTAGCGTGCCCCTTACAAATTCTGGTGTCACCTCCACTCCAGTAGGCAAGCCCTCTGCCAACTGCAACACATCCGGTGATACTGAAGCCATGGATACTACATCTCCGCCGTCTGCCAACTGCAACACATCCGGTGATACTGAAGCCATGGATACTACATCTCCGCCGTCTGCCAACTGCAACACATCCGGTGATACTGAAGCCATGGATACTACATCTCCGCCCTCTGCCAACTGCAGCACATCCGGTGATACTGAAGCCATGGATACTACATCTCCATCTAAGGCTTCCGTCTTCTATTCCTCCCCTGTGTCCAGGGACAACCATTTCCCTCTTTCCAAGGTGCTTCCGGGTTCTAATAACACACCACCCAGTAGCAGCACTATTGTGGCCCATAACTCCATTCATTTACCTAAAATATCATCCACTGGACAGACGTCAGTTTCCAACCACTCTGACCCAAGAAACACCTCTCAGCCCACAACTGGGCACCATAATGGGCAGCAGCCTGTCAATTCTAACCTGTTAGGAACACCAGTAACCTCAACACAAGCTATGGGCCCAACTGCTCTTGTAGCCCAGCCACCCAAAGACAACACAGTGCAGTCAGGTTTGGCAGGTTCTGCATCTGTTACTACCAGCAGCATCCAG
Organism: Paguma larvata; assembly: GCA_030068075.1. Taxonomy (NCBI): domain Eukaryota; kingdom Metazoa; phylum Chordata; class Mammalia; order Carnivora; family Viverridae; genus Paguma; species Paguma larvata. The sequence continues at coordinate 70,182,642 of CM057832.1, forward strand.
CCACCCTCTAGTAACAAGCCCGTTGGCATATCTAATACATCAGGCTTTGGAGTTGCCACCAGGATGCCCACTACTGGGGATGGTGGCTCACTGTTAGCTGGCAGTACTTCAGGTCAATATGTGTTTTCATTACCTGCAGCTCCTAAGGACAGTGGGAGCTTAGGAGTTGGCATGTCCATCCCAGGCCCCACCAGTTCACAAGCATTTGGAACGCTCAACCTTGGGGCAGGACTAAATGGGGCCCCAAGCACGACTTCTGCTCCAACTTTTCATCAGACAATCGGGCATCCCTATAATAACAGCATGGCTGCTGCTGTCCCAGTAGTAGGACACAATGCTAGTTCCACCTTAAATCCAGGCACTTTGGGCCCACCCATCCAAAACCCAAGTAGTGGAGTCCTGGGGAAGGATGGCACCATTCCCGCAGGTGGAGCCTCTACAGTCCCCACTACCCAGAAGGGCACTGGGGACTCATCCGGAAAAAGAACACGTTCCCCATGTGGAAGAGCTGCCACAATGGAGAAGAGGTGCCGGTTAAGAGACCAGGAAGCCTCCCTCTTAAATCCAAGCAGCGGGGGCACAGCTGTCAAAACCCCAAGAAGGAGAGTAGTAGGAAAGACCTGCACTATTCCCACAGGTAGACACTCAACGCTTACTGGTACCAGTAAGCACAAGTGGGAGTCATCTACACTAAAGAAACATAACCCACCTGAAAGAGCCACCGCTGTGGGGAAGAGACGTATGTCAGGAGACATGGCAGCCTCCCCCATAAATCCAAGCACCGGGGGGCCAGCTGTCAAAAACCCAGGTGGAGGAGTAGTGGGAGAGGCTCGTACTACTCACGCAAATGGAGGCCCCACTGTTCCCGATACCGTTAAGCAAAAGGGGGACTCACCTACCCTAAGTAAACTTGACACACGTGAAGGGGAGACCACTATGGACAAGAGAGGTATGTCAGGAGACGTGGCAGCCCCCCGCTTAAATCCAAGCAGCAGGGGGCCAACCATCAACAACAACCCAGCTGCAATAGTAGTGGGAGAGGCCCATGCCGTGCCCACAGATGGAGGCGATGCTGATTCTGATACCCAAAAGCACAGCAGGGACTCATCAACACAAAGTAAACTTCACCCACATGAAGGAGCCACCACTATGCCGAAGAGAGGTGTGTCAGGAGACGTGGCAGCCTCCCCCATAACTCCAAGCAGCAGGGGACCCACTGTCAAAAACCCATCTGCAAGACTAGAGAGAGAGGCCCATACCGTCCCCACGGATAGAGGCACAGATGTTCCTGGTACCAGTAAGGACAACTGGGACACACTGCCACGAAGTAAACTTGAGCCACGTGAAGGAGCCACAGATACAGAGGAGAGAGGTGTGTCAGGAGACCTGGCAGCCTCCCCCGTAAATCCAAGCAGCGGTGGCACAGCCTTCAAAAGCCCATCTGCGGGAGGAGGGAGAGAGGCCCATGCCGTTTCCACAGATGGAGTCCCAGCTGTTCCTCTTACCTGTAAGCACACCTGGGATACTTCGACACAAAGTAAACTTGACCCACATGAAGGAGCCACATCTAAGGAGAAGGGAGTTGTGTCAGGAGACGTGGCAGCCTCCCCCTTAAATCCAAGCAGCAGTGACCCAACATTCAAAAACCCATCTGAGGGAGTAGTGAGAGAGGCGCACGCCACCATTCCCACAGATGGAGGTGCTGTTCTTCTTACCCATAAGCACACCTGGGCCACATCAACACAAAGTAAACTTAACCCAAGTGAAGCAGCCTCCATTAAGGAGGGGAGATTTATGTCAGGAGCCGTGGTAGCCTCTTTTTTAAATCTGATAAGAGGGGGGCCAACCGTCAAAAACCCATCTGCGGGAGTAGTGAGAGAGGGCCATGCTGTTCCCACAGATGGAGATCCGGCTGCTCCTGTTACCCATAAGCACACCTGGGCCACATCGACCCGAAGGAAACTTGACCCACGAGAAGGAGACAGCACTCTTGTCATGCCACCCTCCTTAAATCCAATTAGAAGGGAGGCAACCATCAAAATCCCATCTGTGGGAGTAGTGGGAGGTGCCTACGCCCTTCCCAAAATTGGAGGCAAAGCTCTTTCTGGTATCCGTAGACACACCTGGGCCACATCAACACAAAGTAAACTGAACTCCACTAAAGAGAGGAGACTTGTCATGGCACCCTCCCTCTTAAATCCAAGCAGCAGGGGACCCACTGTCAAAAACCCAGATGCAGAAACAGAGAGAGCGGCCCATGCCATTCCCACGGACGGAGGCATAACTGTTCCTGGCACCCGTAAGCACACTTGGGACTCATCAACGCAAAGTAAACTGGAGCCACGTGAAGGAGCCACAGATATGGAGGAGAGAGGTGTGTCAGGAGACTTGGCAGCCTTAAATCTGAGCAACGGAGTGCTAACCAACAAAAATCCAAGTGTGGTGGTAATGGGAGAGCCCAATGTGGTTCCAACAGGTGAAGGCTCTCTTGTTATTGTACTCCGGTTATGTATGCAGAGTCTGTCTACACCAAAACAAATTGCTCCGTGTGGAAGAGCCAATACCATGGAGAAGGCAGGAGTGTCAACACATGTGCATGCTTACCCCCCACAGAGCCCCGACTGCACTCCACCTGCGCAGCATACAGAGTGTAGGCATGGAGGGGACGATGTCACTCCCGTGATGGACTCATCAACTCAAAGTAAACTGGACCCATGTGAAGGAAGCACCACCTTGGAGACCAGAAGTATGTCAGGAGACGTGGTGGCCTCCCCCTTAGATATAAGCAACATGGTGCCAACCGACAAAAAACCAGGTGACATAGTAGTGGAAGAGGCCCAGGCCATTCCCACAAATGAAGATTCTCTTGTTGTAGTTAGGTCACGTACCCGGAGCCCATCTCCACCAAAACAAACTGCAACGTGTGGAAGATCCACTACGACAGATCCATTTACGATGGTAAATCTTGCTTCACCTCAGAATAATTGCAGCCGACCCCATGCAGACGCAGCAAGTGCTGTAACCGATGCAGCAAGTGCTGTAACCGATGTAGACAGTATCGTATCTCTGATGGCAGGCCTCTCTATCAGCACCCCGGACATGAACTCTAGGATCTCACTTACCCCTAACACAGGTGGTGCTCTGGGGAACAGCTCCACGCCTGCTAAGACTGGTTACACTCACGGTCCCTTGTCTGCACAGACCACAGGTGCCCCCCGTAAGCACACCACTGGTGGTGCGATGGGGATAGCACCATGAAATTTTAAACACATCTTAGGCTTGCCCTTGTCGGGTGCCTGGAGGAGCGAGCACAGTGTTTGTCCTGGTCAACTGCGCCTGTGCTCTAGGCATGACTGGAGCTCCTTCATAACCTGCCTGGGACTTCATCGGAGCCACCAAACAATTCCTTTCTTTTGTCAGAACTCTCAATAAATAAGGACCAAATACTCATTTGCGAATTGTATGTAATCGGAAATGGACTTCATTGAACCCCTTTAAGTGAAACTTAACCTGATCTCTTTGTATGCAAGTGTGTACGTTGTGTGCATACGTGTATTTTTTTTTGTGTTTCTGTGCATGTGTGTGTATTGGAGGACGAAGGGCACAGGAGCCCAGCTTAGAACTAGCCTGGAATGACACCAGATTCAAGACGTTCCAGTGGTGAAGAATAGTAAAAAAGCTGCATAAATCATCACCGATGCCATCCCTGACCTGACTGTGAACTTGGATGACCCAAGCTTGGGGCCAGTTTTCTCTAGCCTTGGAACTTTCATCATACCACTGCTGTCTTAGGGGTTTCCTTTACCCCTGCCTATTTGCCTCAATTGACTTTTATCATTCCCAGATTGTGTACTTACACATGGAAGATTATATATGGAAATAAACATTGTTCTTATGAACCTAGATGCCTTTGCTCATGTGTCTTTTTGACCCAGCAGTAGAGAAAGAATTAACCTGTGTGAATGGGGATGGGTTGAGTCAGACTTCACTCAGCAGAATTTCCATTCACAGTGACTGGGATGTGGAAATGGCCACACGTTCTACTTGCATGCCCTGACTGCTGCAAAATCTGCATTTTGAATGAAAGGGATGAAAATGTAGGAGGAAGTAAGGTACAAAGGAAGGGGAGAGATGAGGTGACTCCCCCTTGTCTCTTCCCTCTGGGTTTCACTCTTCTCTCACCACACTCTGACCTTACTAGAGGCTAGATAACCTCTGATGTGTCAAAGAAAACCACTCAATGATTTTGTTTCTTTTGTTCTTTTAGAAATGTTTCAATGTTTTCTCGTGTGTCTTCATATTAAATTTAGACTTAGGCCAGTCATTCTTACACATTTCCGTATCACCCAGGGAGGATAAATTTGAGCCCAGAGGAACCAAGGGAGAAAGAGCACATACCCGCTCTGTAATTGTTGGAAATTTTCGGTTTCTTTGAATTTATTGTGCTGCTTAAATGCAGTAGAAGAGATCCTCTTCAGTAATTGGCCCAGCTCTGATCTAAATCCCTAATATATCAAATCACCCAAGTTACAATTTTGCCCAGTTTCTGGCTGACCCCTAGACTTTTTTGATGGATCTCCACGAGAGTTAAAAAAGGCAAGATTCTTGGCTGTGTGGAACCTACATTCTAGGTGGATGGGAGCAGAAATACAAACATGCAGATTATCCGATAGTTTTAGCCAGTACCTAATGTTATGGAGAATAAAGTAGCATAAGGAGCATTGAGATTATAGGCAGAATCACAGCTTTCGATTAAACAGTGGACAGGATAAGCCTCACTGGGAAGGTGGGATTTGAACAGGCTAGAGGGAGGTGAATGAAACAAGTGTCTTAGGGAAGAGCATTCCAGATAACGGGAATAGTCACCACAAAAGCTCAGAGGAAAAGTACCTGATTATCCTCAGGGAGCAATTAGAAACTAATGTGCCTGGAATAGAGTCAGCAAAGGGAGGTCAGAGAGGAGGACAGAGAAGATGTCCATTTATTGGCTGCACAATGACAAATGGTAGAGCCATCTTTCAAGTATCTCAGTGAACTCGATGCTTTTTCCATGACCTATTTACCTTGCAAGATTTGGGGAAGGCTAAAATAAAACAAAGTAAGGAATTTAAATTACTGTTGTTGTTTTGTTCTATAAATAAGGGTAGATGCATAGTAGATGAATAGATAGATAGATAGATAGATACATACATACATACATACATACATGGATGGAAATAGGAGATATAATATCTACATTTAATGAGTTCCTTAGGCAATAATGCTTCGGTTACCTTCACCAAGCAATTCAAATAGGAGATATTTTAACAAGAGCATAAATGTGCCTACTTTTATGAAGTGAACACGTGGAAAAATACGATAACTGAGCCTAAAAAGGCACAGCATTGAGCCTAGTGCAACATTTATGAGATTAGCCCTGTAAAAACAAAGAATAGCAGCACACAGAGGCTGCCGGACGCCTCCAGGCACTCACTGCCTGATTCATTTACTCTAAGTTGTTTATTACAGTTCCAGAGGATCAAAGCTTCTGTTCTGTGACTGCCAAGAATCACCTGCCCTTTGTAGTCAGAACTGCCTCTCAGAAGCAGGGTTGAAATCCAGTTTGCTTCTAATAGTCCTGCACCCTCTCTCAGCCACGCCTGGTAATATTACCAGGGACAACTTTTAAACACTCGTACTTCCTGATTTTTTTTTAAAACCTTCAAGCTAAGAGTAATATCCTGATAAGACAAACATTTAACAAATATGTGGTACGGAAGATTTTGAATTTCATGTTTTTTTGGTTTTTTTTTAAATATTTATTTTTGAGAAGGAGCACGAGTTGGGAGGGGAAGAGAGATGGGGACACAGAGGATCTGAAGCGGGCTCCGAACTGACAGCAGAGAGCCTGATGCCGAACTTGAACTCGAACCGTGAGATCATGACCTGAGCTGACGTTGGACACTCAACCGACTGAGCCACCCAAGTGCCACTTGAATTTCATGTTTTGATACACTTACACAGTAGAGGCAATTTCTTTTTTTTAAATTTGTTTTAATGTTTATTTCAGAGAGAGAGAGAGTGACAGTAGGGGAGGAGCAGAGAGAGGGGAACACCGAATCAGAAGCAGACTCCTGGCTCCGAGCTGTCAGCACAGAGCCCGACATGGGTCTCAAACCCACGAACTGTGAGATCATGACCTGAGCCAAAGTTGGCCGCTTAACCAACTGTCACCCAGGCACCCCATAGAAGCAATTTCTAAATAGAGAAATATTTCATTTTTATGAAAATAATATAGCGTAATAGCAACTTGAATCATATTGAAATGTAGCCCTTTTCTCCTGAGTTCCTCTCTCCAGAGACAGTCTTTTGGTACTTTGATGTCACCCCCTTAATTCGAAACACTATGCTTATCTTGCTATATCATGACGTACTCATGGTAGACAATATGTTCACCACTCTACCATGATGGAGGAAGATAAAACTCCACTCTCATTGCTTTCCCTCCCTCTTCCTCTCCAATAGGTCATATTCAATGAACTTGGCTGCTTCTCTCTGGTAACTTTATGTAATTTTGCTGGCTTTATTGGTGAGGGAAGTGGTAGCAGAGAGCTAAAAGCACTGGTTCTGGAGATGGACTGCTTGAATTAGAATCCTTGTTTTCAGCTTTTATTAGCTCTGTGTCCCTGCGAAATTTACACCTCCTACCTGTGCCCAATGTTTTCTCATCCATAAACCAGGGAAAAGGATACCTTCTACCTTATGGGGTTCCTTTGATAATGCAAATAATAATGCATTTGTAGCCTTCAGTGTCTAACACACAGGACAGCTCAAGAAACATTAACTATTATTATTTATATCTTGTGTTATTAACTTTCACCCTAACCTCATGATATTCTCTATGCGCGAGGCTGTGCCCTGTAGCCCCTCTGCCTTTCCTTTCCCCTTGTACAGATCACCTTCTGTGAATACACGCTTGCTTTTGTTTGTGTTGTTAGCGTTGACATTTTGCCATACAGTTGTAGCAAAGTGTTCTGTGTTTCATCCACAGGTTGGCTCTAAGGGTCGAAAACCAAAACTGTATTGATAAAGTAATGCTTGGCCTTGGGGAAAACAGTGCGATAGGATTGTATTTTCCACTCTGTCAGTGTGGCGCCCCTTCTTGTCTTTAACATCAGTTGTTCAAAATCAGGCTACATTGTAGTTTGGTTTATACTTCCCATATATTTTAAATTATTTTTCCTAAAATTTGAACGAGTTCCTCTTTTAATCCTTGCACTATTTGCACATTAAAAAAATTTTTATTTTCAAACTCGATCTTGTTTTATTTATTTGGCTGGGTCCCATCCTTTTCTGGAACGCTTGCACCTCCCCTCCTCAGTTTGGAAGCTATAACACCAAAAGATATGATTCTAGAAGAAAGGGGGCCAAAGGGACTACTCAGACTGCCTTTAGGTTAGGCCGGAAATGCTCACTAATCACTAATCATGAAAAATGCGTAATTCTGGCCCCATCACCCTAATTTGGTAGCTTTGTAGGAGAAAGAACAACATGGATTCCAGCCAGCACTCCAGGTAGTCCACATTGCACCAAACACTGGACTAGGCCTTAAATGAGACCTCACCAAAGACTCCACACATTTTATAAGACTGAAAATTTTGTATAGCCTTTTGGACTAAAACTCTTAAGTAGTAAGTAGGACGTTTTCCTTACACCTATTTCTCAAGAACCGAAAGGTAGCCTGTGAAAGTTTTCAGTAGCTCAGACTCCCGGATGCATGTCTTTCTTGCTCTAAATACATTCATTTTAGAGATCCAGAAATAACTGTGATGAGCCCGTTCAGGCCCTTCCTGACCCAATCACGCTATGATCCTGGGGTGATGTAATCTAACCAGGCTTCCTGGCAGCAGTCCATACCTCAGCCAGAAATGTTCTTTTTGGCAGTCCCAAAGACAGAGCGTTGCCCTCTGATACCCCTCTCACATAGGAGAACTGAGGCTCCCGTAAGCAAACAGGTGCTAAGAATTAGAGTCACAACATGAATCTCCGCATTTTGTCCGAGGCTGCCGGTGTGAGGGGCCAACCAAATAAAGCAAGGCAAAACCACTCCGGAAAACTCGGCTCTTTCAGGTAAACCATGCCATTGTTTTAAATCCAGGCTAAGCTAGACATCAGAGACCTCATACAGCTTAAGGTGGTATCAGACTTCCTCAGGAGTCTGATCCGAGTCAGGGATTGAAACTGAACCCACCAATGCTAAGAGGCACCTGAAATGTCTCTGAGAGGAGAGCCACTGGAAACAGAAAAAGTGATTGTGGTCCTTTCCAAACTAGTCCCCCTACTTCTTCTTTTCTCCCCTCATTTTCCTAAAGTTGTTTGTTATGGCAAGGAAATGGATGGGAAGCAGAGTAAACCGACTCCCCAAGAGTGTATGTTGAAGACTTTCAAAAAGGGATATTCAGGAAATTATGGTGTGAAATTAACTCCTGGAAAGCTCCGGACATTCTGTAAAATTGATTGGCTGTCATTTGGGGTGAGCTGGCCCTGCGAGGGCTCACTTGATAAGGAGCTAGTTGGCCGAGTTTTCAGAGTCATTGCGGAGGACCAATTTCCTTATACTGACTGTTGGCAAGACCTGTTTATCCAGGCCGCCTTGGCTAAAAGTCTGTATCGAAGCGAGCTGTAAGGTTAAGATGGCTCGCGTCACAGCTTTCTCCAAATACCAGCCAGAAGTTGAAAAACCCATATTGTTGGGAGAACCTGAAGAAACTCCACCACCGTATACCCCACTGTACCCTCACTGCCACCTGTGCCACCAGCTGCTCTAGCTGCTGAAGTCCCACCAGAGTCTGCCCTTAGTCCTGAGGCCTCACCACTTCCAGCACCCCAAGCCTCCCCAAATATGACTGACTCACCCGGACTACCAGTCTTAACTCTGCATACACCTCCTGGAAGGCGTCTAGAGATCAGGCCAGAGGAGGCAGCCCCTCTCTGCAGCAACACCGGGGAGCCCTACAGAAGCTACTGAGGGAAACCAGGGGACCCATCTATTGTGATCAGGAAAGCCAGATCCAAGTAGGCCAGTGTGCTTTTGTGTACCAATCCTTTACCACTACGGATGTCCTGAATTGGAAGCACCTCACCCCTTCTATACGGAGAAACCCCAGGCTATGATTGACCTAATGCAGTCCATAATTCAAACCCACAAACCTTACCTGGACAAACTGCCACCAACTTATTCTGACCCTCTTCAATACAGAGGAGCTTCACTGAATTACCCAGCCCTAAAATGGTTAGAAGAGAATTCCCTGGCTGGCATGCTAGACCCCCCAGGCCTACGCTCAGGCTCACTTCCCTGCGGAGTGGGTCAAATGGGACCCAAATGACTCAAGTATAGATAGAGGGTTTGCAAGGACCAAATGGTATCAATAAGCCCTTCTAAATGGCATGGGGAAAGTTGGGGGGGAGGTGGGGGGGATGGCCATAAATATGAGTAAAACATCAGAAGTGCTGCAGGGACCCAAGGAAAGCCGGAGCCAGTTTTATGAGAGACTATGTGAGGCATTTGTCTCACCACCTTTGATCCAGAAGCACCCGCTAACCAGCAGACGGTTAACATAGCTTTTGTAGGCCAGGCCCAAGGGGACATCCGGCACAAGCTACAAAAGCTAGAGAGTTTCACCGGCATGAATGCCTGTCAGTTGCTAGAAGTAGCAACCCAGGTGTTTATTGACTGTGACCAGGCAGCACAGAGGAAAGAACGCCAAAAGATGCAAAAACAGGCAGACTTGTTAGCTGCCACCTTGGTGGAGTGGTTGGAACGCTCCCAGAAAGGTGCCCTGCAGGGAAAGGATCAAGCCAGAAAGGGGAAGAAGGGTCTCACCCCAGACCAAAATTAGGACAGAATCAGTGTGCTTACTGCCATCACTGGAAAAGTGAGTGCCCCCAGTGACCAGATAATTCTCAGCGAGGCCCGAAGCAGAAAAAAAAAGGCCATGTGGTCCAGGGCTAGTACCAACTGGCCCATGGCTTCATGGGGCCCCTGAAGATGATTTTGTGGGGCTAGACACCATGGGGGACCATGAGGAGGACTAGAACAGACTGGGCTCTATTTTGTAAGGCCCCAGGAGTTCGTGGTCTGAATAAATGCAGGGGAGGGGTGACCACCAACTTTATGGTGGATACTGGAGCAGTAGTGACATGACCCATGGGCCCCCAAACCACCATCGTGGAAGCCACAGCCAGTCGGACGTGCTGTTCCTTCCTGCCTCGGTAATGCAATTTAGGTGGCCATGAAGTCATTTGTGAATTCCTGTACCTTCCTGGCTGCCTTGTGGCGTTAACCGGCCATGACCCATTGGGAAAACTGCAGGCCCAGATAACTTTCACCTCTCGGGGACAAGCTGCCCTGACCCTATGGAAACCAGAAGCAAAGATTATGACTCTCACGATTCCCCAAGAAGAATGGCGTCTCTACAGTCTCAAGGAGGAACCACAACCAGTTCAGCCCCAGGACCGGCCCAACATATACCCGCTGTGATTGTGGAACTAAACAGAGCAGAGCCCACCCACCAGAGACAATACTTCATTCCTCGCAAGGCAGAGATCGGGATCCAAAAACACCTGGAGAGACTTTTATTTATTTTTTTTTAAATTTTTTTTAACGTTTATTTATTTCTGAGAGACATAGAGACAGAGTGTGAGCGGGGGGAAGGCAGAGAGAGAGGGAGACACAGAATCTGAAGCAGGCTCAGGTTCTGAGCTGTCAGCACAGAGCCGACGCGGGGCTCGAACTCACAGACCGCGAGAATCATGACCTGAGCCGAAGTCGGCTGCTCAACCGACTGAGCCACCAGGCGCCCCTGGAGAGACTTTTAAAGTCTGGGATCCTCCAGCCGTGCCAGTTGCCTTGAAACACACCCCTCTTGACTGTCCAAAACTGGGCACAGATGATCATTGACTGGTTCGGGACCCATGGGCAGTAAGCCAGGCCACCATTACCATACAGTGGTCTCGAACCCTATGTACTTTTGGGGCTCATTCCTGCTGAAGCCACCTTTTTCACCTCTTAGGACCTTAAAAATGCCTTTTTCTACATCTGCCTAGCCCCGCAGAGTCCGTTGATCTTTGCCTTCCAAAGGAAGGATCCTGAAAACGGTGACAAGAGCCAATTTACTCAGACCAGGTTGCCTCAGGGCTTTGAAATCTCCCCAGCCATTTTCGGCACTGCATTAGCCTCTGACTTGAAAGCCTTCCAGCAGATCAATATGACTGTGTCCTACTTCAGTACGTACATGACTTGCTGCTAGCCAGAAGGTTCCCAGAGGGTTGCATGGAAGGGACTCAGCAGCTCTTTACCCTCCTATGGCAAACTGGTTACAAGTTCTCAAGGAAAAAGGCCCAAATCTGTCAGAAAAAGGTTAAAATCTTGGCTTCCACCTGTCCCAGGGGCAGCCCAGCTCGGCCAGAGAGGAAGCAGGCCGTTTCCTCGATCGCGGTCCCCACAACCCGATGCCATGTTCAGGAGTTTCTTGGGGCCACAGGTTGCTATAGAATTTGGATACCTAACTGTTCAGTCCTGGTAAAACCCTCTATGAGGCTACAAAGAGGGGAGATCCCTGATATGGGAATCAGTACATCAGAAAGCCTTTGAGAAAACAAAGTGAGCCCTCATTAATGCGCCTGGGTAGGGGCTCCCAGACACGACCAAACCTTTTTTTATGTATGTCCTCAAGTGCATTGGTATTGCACTGGGAGTCCTGACTCAGATATTGGGATCGTGGCATCGCCCAGTGGCGTATGTCTCCAAGCAACTTGACTCTGTGGCCCACAGCTGGTCCCATGCCTATGGGCACTGGCAGCCACAGCCCCTTGGTGTCTGAGGCTGACACATTAAATATGGGACAAAACTGACAGTCCAAGGGCCACATTCAATACTGACATTAATGGAGTACAAGGGACAATACTGGCTAACCAATGCCAGGATGGGCAGATATCAGGGAATGCTATGTGAGAACCCGTGCATTCATCTAGAAGTAGTGTGGGCTGAACCCCACATACTGCCTGCCCAGCTGGCAGGACAGACCATGACTGCATTGAGGTCATGGATGAGGTGTTCTTCAGCCGACTAGACTTGAGGGATCAATCTCAAAGACCCGACACTGAATATTTCACTGATGACAGTAGTTTTCTAAAGAAAGGAGAGCACCTTGCAGGTTATTCCATGGTGACCTGAATTCTGTCATTGAGGGGACTTCAGCCCAAAAGGCAGAGCTTATTGTGCTAATCGGAGCTGACAGGGATATGTGTTAATATATACACAGACTCCAAATATGCCTTCATCACCCTCTATGTAATGAGGTCTTATATAAAGAGAAGGTCTCATAAACTCAGGAGGGAAGGACATAAAATATGGTAAGGAAATCCTTGAACTCCTAGACGCTGTGTGGGCCCTAAAGAGTAGCAGTCATGCATTGCTGGGGACATCAAATGGGAGAACCATGGCTGCACAGGGAAACCATAAGGCAGACCTACAGCAGCTTCCAAAGGAGCAGCAAAATCAATGGCTTTAAGCGCCACATGTTCCTGGCCCACAGGTGGCTTGGGACCCTTATTACTTACACACGAAAGTATTTGGTTTAAGACTGAAAATGGAAGCTACCTCCCAGATGGATGATGGAAATATGAACTGATCCATGAATTTGGCAAAGTTGCAGGATACAAAATCAACGTACAGTAATCGGTTGTTTCCTTTACGCCAACAATGAAGCAATAGAAAGAGAAATAAAGAAATGAATCCCATTCACAATTGCACCAAAAACCATCAATATAGGAATAAGCCTAACCAAAGATGTAAAGACCTTTATGTGGAAAACTATAAAAAACTTATGAAGGAAATTGAGGAAGACACAAGGAAATGGAAAAACATCCATGCTCATGGATTGGAAGAATAAATATCGTTAAAATGGCAATACTACCTAAAGCAATCTACACATTCAATGCAATCCCAATCAAATTGCCAGCATACTTCTCAAAGCTAGAGCAAACAATCCTAAAATTTGTATGGAACCACAAAAGACCCCGAATAGCCAAAGTAATTCTGAAGAATAAAACCAAAGTGGGAGGCATCACAATCCCAGATTTTAACCTCTACTACAAAGCGGTAGTCATCAAGACAGCATGGTATTGGCACAAGAGAGACACATAGACCAATGGAATAGAATAGAGAACCCAGAGATGGACCCACAAGCATATGGCCATTAATCTTTGACAAAGCAGGAAAGAGTATCCAACGGAAAAAAGACAGCCTCTTTAACAAATGGTGTGGGAGAACTGGACAGCAACATGCAGAGAAATGAAATAGACCACTTCCTTACACACTCACAAAAATAAATTCTAAATGGATGAAGGATTGAATGTGAGACAGGAAACCATCAAAATCCTAGAGGAGAAAGCAGGAAAAAACCTCTTTTACTGAGCCGCAGCAATTTTCTATGCAACTCATCTCAAAGGCGAGGGAATTGAAAGCAAAAATGAACTATTGGGACCTCATCAAGATAAAAAGCTTCTGCACGGCAAAGGAAACAACAACAAAATAATAGACAACCGGCGGAATGGGAAAGGATAATCGCAAATGATATCAGATAAAGGACTAGTATCTAAATCTATAAAGAACTTACCAAACTCACACCCGAAAAACAAATAACCAGTGAAAAAGTGAGCGGAAGATATGAATAGACACTTCTCAAAGAGGACATTCAGAAGGCCAACAGACACATGAAACGATGCTCAAAGTCACTCATCATCAGGGAAACAACAAATCAAAACACATGAGGACTCTTGATATACCAACAGAGGCTTAGATTGGGAGTGAAAAATAACTCAATGACAAATACATGTGTGAGGGAAAACGGTTTATGTGCCTATACACCTAAGTTTTTATGTCCAACTGGAGCTGTGTTTCATGGGGTACTTGGGAAAAAGAAGTAACAAGGCACTCCTTCAGAAGGAGGTGCTATATAGATGTTAATCAAAGGTCTTTAACCAATTTTACCATCATTAACCCAGGAGACTACAAATTTGGCATCCGAATCGATGGGCAGGGCAGAGACTCAGGGACTGTGTTATATTTCAAGAGAGATCTACCACCATCCAACCATGTCCATCAAGTCTTCCATTCTATGAAGAAATAAGAAGTAGCCCCCCCATTTCAGTCACAGCAAGGAACTTGTTTCTAGGCCTGGCAGAGACTATAACCCAGATCCTAAAGATTCTTCATGTCATGCATGTGGGGGAACCACACGGGGGATCAATGCATGGGAGGCCAGGGAATTAGATTCTCACAAGCCTTAAATAGAACAAAATACCCCAGTTCCACTACCGGGGTTTGGCTCTGAAACCTCAATTATTGAGAAGAACTGTCTGCCGATGGGTAGGAAAGTTCATCCTGTTGGAATTAACATGCCTGGGCCAAAGTTTTATAATCTAATCACCTGGTAAACCAATGGTGGGGATCCCTGGGTCCTTGAGCTGATCTCACCCTTGTCTAATTCTCCCATCTCAGGAGGTTGGGAAACATCGATACAGCCATTGAATTGCAGGCCCAGATGGGCTATATGGATATGTGGAAAAACAGTCTATACAAGTACTTCCTTCAGGCTGGTCAGGGTCATGTGTGCTGGGGACTATCTACCATCTTTTCCTACTCCACTTGTCAGGGGGGAACATCTGGGAGTTCGAGTATATGGATATAGGGAGACTCAAAGGAAGTGGCGTGCCTTACAAATTGGCAATTGGAAAGATGAGTGGCTCTGAGCATATAATCCAACATTATGGCCTGCCACCTGGGAAGAGGATGGGTCAGCCCTGGGGCTACCACACTCCCATTTACATGCTAAACTACATAATCAAACTGCAAGCAGTTGTAAAAATTATAACTAATGAAACTGTCAGAGTTCTTAATTACTAGCCAGCAGCAAACCAAAATGTACAGTGCTACCTATCAGAATTGCTCGGCCTTAGATTACCTGTTTGCTTCTGAGGAGGAGTTTGTGAAAAGTTTAACCTGAACAGCTGCTGCCTGCAGATAGATGATGAGGAAAAAGTCATAGAGGAGATCACAGATCAAATGAGAAGGATTGTTCATGTTCCCATCCAGACTTGGAATGATCGGAACCCTGGGGAGGTATTTGGAGGATAGTTTTCAACTCACGGATGATTCAAAACTCTCATGGGAATTATCCTCCTGATTTTGGGAGGGTGCTTAATCTTACCTTGCCTAGCTCCCTGGCTGTCTGGTCTGTCTCCAGTCTCATTGAGGTCATGGTTGAAAGAAAGCAACCCATGTAATTATGTTATGGAAATATAAGCCTCTAAACCAAAATGATGCTCTTTGACCAAAATAGAGGGGTCTGAACATCAACGGGGTGAACGTGGTAGGGTCCCTCCCTAAGGAATGTGGAAGAAAAAGAAGAAAAAAAAAACACCTCAAGATAAAGGAAAGCAACCTGGATATATGTGTATGAGACATTCCTCATGGCCCTGTAACATAAGACTAATCAGACCGTGTTTATGTATTACCATATATGGGAGACAAAGAAGTAGAAAATGTATTTAAAAAACCTATGCCATGTGGTATTCAGGGCTCAGTTCTTCAGGTATAAACCCAACTGAGCCAGTGCCACTACAAATAAAGTTGCTTCCTGAAAAGAAAAACCTTGGTATCCTAACTCTCTGTGCGAGAATCCTGCTATGTTATGATTTCTGTGGTTTTAAATTTTTCCTGGTGTTTTAGGGCCCAAAATGTGGTCTATCTTGGTGCATATTTCACGTGAGCTTGAGACATGTATTCTGCTATTGTTAAATGAAGTAATCTGTAGATGTCATATCCATTTGGTTGATGGTACTGTTGAATTTGGCTATGTTCTTACTGATTTTCTGCCTGCTACACCTGTCCATTTGCAATGAATGGATGTAGAAATCTCCAGTTATAATAGTAGATTCATCTCTTTTCTTCCATTTTTATCAGTTTTTGCCTCACAAATTTTGATGCTTTGTTATGAGGTACATACACACTGTTATGTCTTCTTGGGGCATTGACCCCTTTATTATTATATAATACCCCTCTTTGTGCCTGATGCTTTTCTTTGCCCTGAAGTCTTCTCTGTCTGAAATTAATAAAGCCATTCAATCTTTTTTTTATTAGTACTAGCATGGTATATTTTCCCATCCATTTACTTTTAATCTATATGTATCTTTATATTTAAAGTAGACTTATTAGGGTTGGATCTTGTTTTTTGATCCTCTCTGACAGTCTCCTTCTTTTAATTGATATATTTAGACCATGGGCATTTAAAGTGATTATTGATGGGACATCCGGATGGCTGAGGTGGTTAAGCAGCAACTTGGGCTCAGGTCATGATCTCACAGTTCTTGGGTTCAAGCCCTACGTTGGGCCTCTGTGCTGATAGCTCAGAGCCTGGAGCCTGCTTTGGATTCTGTTTCTCCTCTCTCTCTCTCTCTCTCTCTCTCTCTCTCCTACCCCTGACCCACTTATGTTCTGTTTCTCTCTCAAAATGAATAAACATTAGAAAGAATAAAAAAATAATTTAAAGTGAAAATTGATATAGTTGGATTAATATCTACCATATTTGTATTTGTCGCCCTTGTTCTCTGTACCCATTTTTGCCTGCCACTCTTTTCCTGCCATTAGTGGTATTAATGAAGCATTTTATAGAATTCAATTTTCTGTCCTTTAAAAATCCAGATCTGATGCCTTGGATGAAATTAACTACAGAAACTAAGCCTTTGGTGATGTGATGTTATAGTGTGGGAGAGAAGAAACATTCTAGAGTCCTACAATTAAATTTCAGTCTTGGAGTAAGCCTGTGCCCCTCAGTTATGAGATTCACAAATGCCTCTCTGTTTTTACCCCCACCTGTTGGCGGGGACCGAATGGCCGCATAGGTAGGGCTGGAGTTGGGTATTTTTCCTCCAGGTCAGTTAGATTTTGACAAAACCCCCAAGAAGTTGGGTCTCTGGCAAAACAGCTTGTCTTGAGGATAGACCTTAAGATATGATGAGATGCTCTGGTGTATTTCAAAATTGTGCCTTTTCCCCTCTGGGGATCAGATTTTTCTCTGATCCTCAAAACGACAATCTGGTAGAGTTCCAAGAAGGAAGCTCACAAAAGTATGGGCGCTTCCCTGGAGTGTTTAACTCATAGACTTTTTTTTTTTTTCTTTTTTTACAGCGGGCCTCTAGCAATTAACCAATTATGGTTCAGGAGTTCCTACCTCTGTATGGTTTCTATACAAATTTCTGGTCTTGGGTTTCTACTCCAGTAAGTTGTCATTCTCCATATTGCCTGTTTGCTTCTCCAGTTTTGTGGACAGTGATTGGCCCTGTGATCTCATTCTTGTAATGAATCTAAGAATTGCTGATTTTTCAGTTTGTTCAGCTTTTTACTTATTAGGATGGAGTAGTGACTTCCAAGCTCCTTACATGCTGTACTGAAAAATGGAAGTATCATGAGGTTTTTACAATAAAATAAACTATGTTAATTCCAAGTGCGCATAATGTTTTAATTACACTATATTCACCAAATATAAGGTTTACTATTCTTAAAATTTATCTGTATCTTTATAACCAATAGGAAGAGAGTTTCTTTTTTTAAACTCTTTTAATGTTTATTTATTAGAGAGAGAGAGAGAGAGAGAGCATGAGTAGAGGAGGAGCAGAGAGAAAGGGAGACACAGAATCTGAAGCAGGCTCCTGGCTCTGAGCTGTCAGCACAGAACCCAATGCAGGGCTTAAACCCAGGAACCAAGAGATCATGACCTGAGCCAAAGTCAGACGCTTAACCGATGGAGTCACTCAGTCGTCCCAGGAAGAGAGTTTCTAATGTTTTGTCAGAAAATTTTTAAGATAATGGAACAATCATATTTTTCTCATTGATCGTTAAGATCACTTCAAACAGATGCACTTACATGATCAGTTCAACAGTCCCACAAGTGAGGACAGCTTATACTTTATTTCTCCTATATTTTATTTCCCATGTATACATGGGTTCCTCTTCTGGTTCAGTGTTACATACTGCTATATTGATGTACTGCTGCAGGTTATTAGATTTTTAAAACTACTGAAACTTTGGAGTATATTTTGATATTGGATATGGACATTTCTTTCCTCATTCCAACTATTACTTTACTTTTACAAATCTGGTTTACGGTGACAAATCATATTTGGTCATAATGACACATTTTTTCAAAACATTGCTTGAATCCATTTGCTAATTGTAATTATTTTTTAAGGTCTATTTATTTATTTTGAGATAGAGAGAGAGAGAGAGAGTACACATGAGCAGGTAAAGGGCAGAGAAAGAGGGAGAGAGAGAATCCCATGCAGGCTCCACACTCCCTGAGCAGAGCCTGAAATGGGGCTCAGTCTCTCAAACCATGTGATTACAATCTGAGCTGCGATCAAGAGTTGGATGCTTAACTGGCTCAGTCACCCATGCACCCCGCTAATATTAATTGGACTCTAAGAGCTTAAAAGAAATGTACTTTAGCAACCTCTGTTTGCTTATTTTGATATTTTTTCCATGTCTGATGTTTGTATTCAGGTTTGTCTAGCTTTTTATTTAAAAAACTTTTTTTTATGTTTATTTTTTGAGAGAGAGAGAGAGAGGCGCGTGCGCATGAGCATGGGAGGGGCAGAGAGAGAGAGACACAGAATCTGAAGCAGGCTCCAGGCTCTGAGCTGTCAGAGCCTGACATGGGACTCGAACTCACAAACCATAAGATCATGACTTGAGCTGAAGTCGGATGCTTAACGCCCCAAGAGTTTGTCTAGCTTTTTAAAAGAATTGGAAAGCAACCAATGTTTCTCTAAGGTTTAGATCTTTGATTAGGATTTTTTTTTTCTTAATTTTTTTTAAGTTTATTTATTTTTGAGAGACATAGAGACAGAGCATGATCAGGGGAAGGGCAGAGAGAAAGGGAGATATAGAATCCGAAGCAGGCTCCAGGCTCTGATGAGCCGTCAGCACAGAGCCTGACATGGGGCTCGAACTCACAGACTGTGAGATCATGACCTGAGCTGAAGTCGGACACTTAACCGACTGAGCCACCCAGGCGCCCCTGATTAGATTTCTAATATCATAAAACTATTTGCATTTTCTACTCAAAATGTAAGTCAATTTTGGCTACACATAATTTATTCTATACTCATCCACCTTGTCTAGATTTTCAAATGTGTTGGTATAAAGTTAGCATGGTATTCTTTTGTAATTAAAATAAATTCTCTGTTTTATGGCTAATCACATCTGTCGTACTTTCCAAATACCGCTTAATTTAATGGTATTTTTAAAGAAAGAGATTTTGGTTTTCTTTGTCAAGGTTACAGCTTTTCTTCCCTATTTTGGCTTTTCTGTTTATTAATTTTGTTCCTTTATTCTTTAGATTTACCTTGCTGTTGTTCTATGTCCACTGTCCAATTCCTTCAAGAGCCATTTTCAACAACTCAACCAGCTCTGCCCAGCTGTGTCATAGCCACTTCATCATATGCCATTAAAACTTAATCTCATACACTGGGTGAAGACTTGGCAGCCTTATTTTGCTTTCAGAATTGTTCTATGGCCTTAGGCTCTTCTCCTGAATTAGCACTATCATCAGGGAAAATTCCAGTGGGCCTTCACGCTGCTTATAAGGCTTCCCTTTCCTCTAGATTCATAATAAAAGAAAAAATATTTCTTTTCTTGGTGTCGATCAAAAACTTAGCAAGACTCCTTTGCAGTCTATTCAAATCCAGAAAAATAAGCAAGTCTTCACACACAGGCTTACTGAAATGTCATAATTTAAACTACATATAACCTTGAACAATGGTCCTTTCAGACTCTCCATAGTCCTTCTTTCTGGGTGTCCGGAGTTTCTCATTCCTACATTATCTTTTATATATGGTCAATTTGTGTCATAAAGTCTTCCTCCCACTTCTGGGTATACAGTTGACCCTTGAAAACCACAGGTTTGAACTGCCCAGGTCTACTTATATGTGGATATTTTACAGTACAGAATTATAAGTGCATTTTCTCTTTCTTACGATTTCCTTAACATTTTCTTTAGTCTACTTTATTGTAAGAATACTGTACATAATACATATAACCTAAAAGTAGGTATTAATTGACTGTTTATGTTACCAGTAAGGCTTCTAGTCAACAGTAGGCTAGTAACAGTTAAGTTTTGGGGGAGTCAAAAGTTATATGTGGATTTTTGACTTCACAAGGCATCGCTATCCCCCAATTGCTATATTGTTCAAGGGTCAACTGCATATTCAAAGGAAACATAATCATGATATCAAGAGTTATCTGCACTCCTGGGGAGCCTGGGTGGCTCATCGGTTGAGCATCCGACTTCGGCTCAGGTCATGATCCCGCGGTCCGTGAGTTCGAGCCCCGCATCGGGCTCTGTGCTGACAGCTCAGAGCCTGGAGCCTGCTTCGGATTCTGTCTGTCTGTCTGTCTGTCTCTCTCTCTCTCTCTCTCTGCCCCTCCCCCACTCATGCTCTGTCTCTCTCTGTCTCAAAAATAAGTAAAACATTAAAAAAAATTAAAAAAAAAAGAGTTATCTGCACTCCTATGTTCATTGCAGCATTATTCACAACAGCCAAGGTATGAAAGAAAACAATCTAGGTGTCCATGGACTGATGAAAAGATAAAGAAAATGAAATATATAGCTATACAATGGAATTTTAGTCAACCTGAAAAAAGCAGGAAATCCTATCATTTGCAACAACATAGATGAAGCTGGAGGGCATGACGTTAAGCGAAATAAGCCACATAAAGAAAGACAAATACTGCGTAGTATCACTTATATACAGACTCTAAAAAATTAATAAAGTCTTCCTTGCCAGGTGTTTTTCCTTAGCAATGTCAAGTTTCCCATACCATGTGTCACATAATTTTCTCATTGTTTGTACAAGATTACAAACCCATGGAGCCCAATGTATTTACCAGTATATTTAGATTATAGTTTACCATTCTTTTGGGTTTTTTTTTCTTTGTAATCTATTCCTTCCACTTCTGACACCAAAACCTCGTTTTTCCTTTGGTGAAGTCCCTGTGATTCAGGTAGGTTGCATGTCCTTTCCCTATTCTCTTAACTTGGGCCTGATAAGTCAAAGTATTTTATACATACTTCATATGTCTTATATACTTAGTTCCCTATTTTATACCATTTTTCCTCCAAATTATAGTCTGGTTATTTTTTTAATTGAGTTTAGTAATCCTTTCTTATGCTTGACTAATGTAATATTAAACCAATCAACTGAGTACTTGATTTCAGCTATCGCTTTTTAATTCTAGAATTTTCCTTTGGTTGTATTTCATAATAATTTTGCTGAAATTGTAAATGCTGTCCATGTATTTTCTTGAGTACATGGATCATAGTTTTTAAATAATAGTTTCATGGGGTGCCTGGGTCTCTCAGTCAGTTGACCGTCTGATTTTGCCTGAGGTCATGATCTCACAGTTAGTGAGTTTGAGCCCCATATCAGGCTCTGTGCTGACAGCTCGGAGCCTGGAGCCTGCTTTGGATTCTGTGTCTCTCTCTCTTTCCCTCCTCTGCTCATACTGTGTCTCTCTTTCTTAAAAAATAAACATTAATTTTTTTTAAATAATAGCTTCATTGAGATACAATTTACTTTCCATGCAATTTAAAATGTACGATTTAAATTGTGTTGTGTATCTATTGCCAGTCAATTTTACCACATTTTTTTTAATGTTTATTCATTTTTTTTTTTTGAGAGAGAGAGACAGAGCAGAGCATTAGCAGGGGAGGGCAGAGAGAGAGACACAGAATCCGAAGCAGGCTCCAGGCTCTGAGCTGTCAGCGCAGATCTTGATGCAGAGCTCGAACCCACGAACCGGGAGATCATGACCTGAGCCGAAGTCGGATGCTCAACCGACTGAGCCACCCAGGTGCCCCAATTTTACCACATTTTTATTCACCTCCTCCTCCAAAAGAAAATGAAACCTATTAGTAGTCACTCACCCCCATTTTCCCCAATTCTAGACAACCACTAATAAACTGTCTGTCTCTACAGATTTACCTCTCCTGTACACTTCATATTCCACTTCATGGAATCATACAATATGTAGATTTTTGTGTCTAGCTTCTTTTATAGCATGTTTTCAAGGTCCATCCATATTGTAGCATACATCAACACTTCATTTCTTTTTACGGCTGAATAATATTCCATACTATGGATATATCATGTTTTATTTATCCATCAGTTAGTGGACATTTGGGTTATTTCCACTTTTTGGCTATAAGAAATACTGCTGCTATGGCTATATTTGGGTGCAAATTTTTGTGTGCAAGTCTAGCAAACTTTTTAAATTCACAGACTTTTTTGAACCAATTTTTGGTTTACAGAAAAAAAAGCAGAAAGTACAGAGCTCTTGTATATCCCCTCACCTCTCTGCCTAGCTTAACCTGTTATTAACATCTTATATTCGTATATTTGTTACAGTTAATGAATCAATATTAATACATCATTATTAACAGAAGTCTATAGTTTACTTTAGAGTTCACTTGTTTCATACATTATACAATTTTAGACAAATGTGTAATGACATGTATCCTCCCTTACAGTATCCTACAGTAGATTTACTGCCTAGAGCACCCCTGCTCTCCACTTGTTAATCTCTCTCTCCCTCTTCCCAACCTCTGACGACCACTGATCTTTTTACTATCTTTATAGTATTGCCTTTTCCTGAACTTCATATTGTTGGAATCATGCAAGATGTAGCCTTTGCAGATGGCATTTTTTCACTTAACAATATGCACTGAAGCTTCTTCCTTCTCTTTTCATGGCTTGATAGCGTTTTCTTTTTATTGCTGAACGCTATTCCTTTGTATGGATATACCATAGTTTGTTTATCCATTCCACCTTTTGAAAAACATCTTGGTTGATTCCAAGCTTTGGTAATTATGAAAAGAAAGCTTCCATAAACATCCACATGCAGATTTTTACATGGACATTACTTATCAACTTTTCTGGATAAATTCCAAGCATCACAATTACTAGATCATGCAGTGAGATCATTTGGTTGGTTAAAAAAAAAAATGCAAAAACAAAAGAAGAAACAAAACAAACCAAAAAACCCAAAACTGTTAAACATCTCTCAGTGCAGATGTAACATTTTGCATTCCCACCAGTCATGACTGTGAATACCCATGTTTCTGCACCTTCACCGGCTTTGGTATTTCAGTTTTTAGATTCCAGCCATTTGATTAGGTGTGTAGTGGTATCTCATTATTGTTTGAATTTAAAATTCCCAGGGCACCTGGGTGGCTCAGTCAGTTGAGTGTCCAACTTCAGCTCAGGTTATGATCTCATGGGTGGTGAGTTCAGTCCCCACATCAGCCTCACTGCTGTCAGTGCAGAGCCCTCTTTGGATCTTCTGTCCCCCTCTCTCTTTGCTCCTTTCCTTCTCATGCTTCTTTCTCATTTAAACATTTTAAATTAAACATTAAAAAAAATATTCCCTGATGACATACGATGTGTAGCATCTTTTCACATGCTTATTTGCCATCTATTTTTTAATTAAATCATACATATCCAAATTTGTGGGAGGAGGAGAGCTAAGAAGGTGGCGTAGTAGGAGGACCCTATGGTCGTCTTGTCCCTAGACACAACTGAATATTCACTAAATCACTCTGAGTGCTGACAGAACAAGCTGCACAACTAGAGGGAGAGAAGAGGCACGTGGAAGAAGGTAAGGAGTGTGGAGATGTGGTTTGGGGAAGAAATGGTTGTTAGTGCTGAAGAGGGGAGGGACCCGTCTTGTGGACAAAGACAAGAGAGAGGAGTGCACAAGGGAAGGTGCAAGGAGAACATTTTCCCAAAACCATTGACTTGGGAAACGAGAGGGGCTGATTTTCGTGAGTTTTCACAACCAGTGGGACTCAAAGACTGGACCTGTAAAGGTCAGCTTGCTTGCTTAGGATAGAGCCCTGAAGGCACCGCCCTAGGTTTGGAGAGAAAGTAGACAACCTTAGGGAGGACTGCAGATCTGAGGCATGCCTTAGACTCACAGGGGAGACACTGTCTGCTCATCTTGGAGTGTGTCTGTGAGCAGTGGCATTAGCAGAGACACCTCTCCCTCTCTGGGGGGAAAAAGAGTCCATAGGTACATTTCCCTTCCCTGTCCTTCAGCATAGATGCAGAACCACCTGCGGAGAGTGGCTAACCCAACACTGACTGCCTAGCCAACTTGCTGCAGGTCCTATACCCCAGAGCTCTGGTGTGACTGCCCATCTTGGTCAAACCTGCATCTGTCCCAGTGCAGCGAGATCCTTCCCCAGAAGATCCACTGCAGGCCCCTGTCACTCCAGTCCTGAAAGTTTGTTTTAAGAATCGGCAGGCTTGGCTGGGATAGAGCCCCAAATACGCTGTGCTGCTCCAGAAAGGCAAACAACCGAGAGACAGGCAGTGTGCAAATGGTGATCTGAAAAATGCCTCAGATGCATGGGGGAGAAACTATTTACTCTTCTGGGAGTACTTCCCTGAGAGCGACAAGCACAGAGACCCCTCTCTGGGGACGAAGGAGCTAGCCGGTGCCATTTTCTTCCCCACCTTTCCATATAAACTAGCTTCAGTGAACAGTACAGTCCCAACACTGGCTGCCTATCTTGCTTACACCAAGTCTGCCACCACACGCTCTGCCAATACTGCTTTTCTCAGGCAAGTGTGCTGAAGGACCAACACAAGCAGGTCCTTTCCCCAGAAGAACAGCAGAAACCCACACACATACCACAACTCCAGACCAGAGAGTTCTGCAAGACTTCAGTTCTAGTGGAAGTAGCACCTGGTCTCATTTAACAAGCAGACAAGAGAACTCCAAGTAAAACCTTGCCACACTGGCCAAGGACCAAACACCATCCACTACGGTCAAAGAGAGCTTCTAAAGACAACTGTCCTAAAGGATAGAGCAGCCAAAACATAGCAGTGGAGTGCATGCGGCACACGCTAGAGACACTCCCTGAAGCACTAGGCTCTGGACACTTATGACCTCTTCCTCATAAAACCATTACTCCAGGAACAGGAAACAAAGCAGGCCTTTCTAACCATGGAAGAAGACAGAGACTTAGACAAAATGCCAAGACAAAGGAATTCATCCCAAAAGAAAGAACAAGATAAGATCATGGCCAGATATCTAACCAAAACAGATAAAAGTAATATGCCTGAAGGAGAATTTAAAGCAACAACCATAAGGATACTTCCTGGGCTTGAGAAAAGCAGGGAAGACTTCAGGAAGGCCTTTACTGCAGAGACAAAAAAGTTAAAAAGCAATCAGAAATGAAAAATGCAATAACCGAGATTTAAAACCAACTGAATATAATGCCCACAAGGATGGGAGAAGCAAAAGAATGAATGAGAGATATAGAAGACAAAGTAATGGAAAATAATGAAGCTGAACAAAAGAGAAAAGAATTATAGATCACAAGAATAGACTTAGAGAACTCCATCACATTTGACTCTATCTAACATAATAATATTTGTATCATAGGAGTCCCAAAAGAAGAAGAGAGAAAAAGGAGCAGAAAACTTATTAGAGGAAGTCATAGCTGAAAACTTCTCTGATCTGGGGAATGAAACAAATATCAGACCCTGGAGACACAGAAAATTCCATCAAAATCAACAAAAGCAGGCCAACACCAAGACATATTGTAATTGAATTTGCAAAATAAACAATAAAGAAAAAATTCTAAAAGTATCAAGACAAAAAAGTCCCTAACTTACAAAGGAGGGCTTATAAGGCTAGCTGCAGATTTCTCAACAGTAACTTGGCAAGCCACAAGGGAGTGGCATCATATATTCAATATGCTAAGGGAGAAATATGCAGCCAAGAATACACTATCCAGAAAGGCTATCATTCGGAATAGGAGAGCGGTAAAGAATTTCCCAGACAAACAAAAACTAGGAGTTTGTGACTACTAAACCAGTTCCGCAGGAAATATTAAAAGGGACTCTCTGAGAGGAGAGGAAAGACCAAAATAGACAAAACTAGACAGGAACAGAGAAAATCTCCAGAAACAATGATAAAGCAAGTAATGAAATGGCACTGAATACATATCTATCAATAATTACTCTGAATGTAAGTGGACTGAATGCTCCAACCAAAGACATAGAGTGAGAGAAGGAATAATAAGCCCCATCTATATGCTGCTGACAGGAGACTCACTTTAGACTAAAGACACCTGCAGATTCAAAGTGAGAGGATGGAGAACCATCTATCATGCTAATGAACATCAGAAGAGAGCCAGGGTAGCAAAACTTATATCAAACCAACTAAATTTTAAACCAAAGGGTATAACAAGAGATAAAGAAAAGCACTGTGTCAAAATAAAGGAGTCTATCCAACAAGAATACCTAACAATTTGTAAGTAAATATTTATGTCCAATATGGGAGCACCCAAATATGTAAAACAAATAACCACAAACATAAAGGAATTCATTGATAATATAATAATAGAATAATAGAAGGGAACTTTGACCCCCCACTTGCAACAATGAACAGATCATCTAAGCAGAAAATCAACAAGGAAACAATGGCTTTGAATGACACACTGAATCAGATGGACCTAACAGATATATTAGAAAGGTTTTATTCCATTGCAGCAGAATACACATTTTTTCAGGAGCACACGAGTCATTCTCCAGAATAGATGACATAGTACATCATAAATCAGGTCTCAACAAGTACACAAAGTTTGAGATCATACCATGCATGTTTTCTGACCACTATGCAATGAAACTTGAAGTCAACTAAAGAAAATTTGGAAAGACCACAAATACATGGAGATTAAACAACATACTACTAAAGAATGAATGGGTCAACCAGAAAAATCAAAGAAGAATTTTCAAATTACATGGAAACAAATGAAAATGAAAACATAGCAGTCCAAAACCTTTGAGATGCAGCAAAAGTAGTCATAAGAGGGAAGTATATAGCATTATAGTCCTACCTCAAGAAGGAAGAAAAATCTCAAATAAACAGCCAACCCACCTAACCTTACACTTGAAGGAGCCTGAAAGAGAACAACGAATGAAGCCTAAAGCCGCCAGAAGAAGGAAAATAATAAAGATTATAAAATAATATAAAATAAAGATTAAAAATAATAAGATGCCAAAACTAAAACAAACAAACAAAAGAACAACAAACAAACAACAATAGAATAGATCAATGAAACCAGGAGGTGCTTCTTTGAAAAAATTAATAAAATTGACAGACTCCTCATCAGACTTACTAAAAGAAAACAGAAAGAACCCAAATAAATAAAATCACAAATGGGAAAAGGGAAATAAGAACTAACACCACAGAAATACAAGCAATTATAAGAGAATATTATGAAAAAAAGTATATACCAGCAATTTGGACATATTGCAAAAATGGCTAAGTTCGTAGAAACATATAAACTACCAAAACTGAAACAGGAAGAAATAGAAAACTTGAACAGACTGATAACCAGCAATGAAATTGAATCAGTAATCAAACACCTCCAAAGAAACAGAAATCCAGTGCCAATGGCTTCATGGGGGAATTCTACCCCACATTTAAAGAAGGATTAATATCTATTCTTCTCAAACTATTCCAAAAAATTGAAGAAAGAAAACTTCCAAATTTACTCTATGAGGCCAGTATCACCCTATTAACAAAACCAGACAAAGCACTAATAAAGAGAACTTCTTGATGAACATGGATGAAAAAATTCTCAGTAAAACTAGGAAGTTGAATCCAACAATACATTGAAAGAGTCATTCACCATGATCAGAGAACATGAAAGAAATTGGGTAATATTTGTATATGCAACTAATCATAGAAGCACTGCTTTTAGCTGTAACAAAAAGATCCTTTTGTGATCTCAGATTAACATCTTTATTCCTAAATGGAGCATAAATAACATTTATCGGCTAAGATTATTTGTAATAGACAAGGTTGTTTACTGTTTACCACCTCGCAGATAACTATTTGGAGGTCTATCTTGTGGTCTATCTTGGAAATTACAAATATATACGTGCCAAATTCTGGGGCACCCAAATTTGTAAAGCAACTAATTACAAACATAAGCAATCTTATTGATAAAAATGTGCTAGTTGCAGGGGACCTTATTACCCCACTCACAGCGCTGGATAGATCCACTAAACAGAATCAGCATAGAAACAATGGACCTGATCGACACGTTGGAACAGATGGGCCTGACAGATATCCTCAGGGCCCTTCATCCAGAAGCAAAGGAATTTACATTCTTCTCAAATGCACATGGTACATTTTCCAAGACAGACCATATTTTGGGGCACAAGGAAGCGCTGAATAAATATAAAAAAATTGAGGTCATACCATGCACACTTTCAGACCACAATGCTTTGAAACTTGAAATCAACCACAGGAAAAGTCTGGAAAACCCCCACAAACATGGAGGCGAAAGAACAACCTACTAAAAGACGAATGGGTCAACCAAGCCATCAGAGAAGGAATTAAAAAATACATGGATACAAATGAAAATGAAAATACAACAAACCAAACGCTTTGGTATGCGGCAAAGGCAGTCCTGAGAGGGAAATATATTGCAATCCAGGCCCATCTCAAGAAACAAAGAAAATTCCTAACACAAATTCTAACAGCACACCTAAAGGACTAGAAGCAGAAGAGCTAAGACAACCCAAACCCAGCAGAAAGAGAGAAATAACAAAGATTAGGGCACAAATTAATCATATGGAAACAGAAAAAGTAGTGGAACATATCAATGAAACCAAGAGCTGGTTCTTTGAAAAATAAACAAAATTGATAAACCTCTAGCCAGCCAGGCTCCTCAAAAAGAAAAGAGAGAGAACCCAAATCAAAAGAATCATGAACGAAAATGGAGTGATTACAACCAATCCCTCAAAATACAAGCAATTATCAGAGAATATTATGAAAAACTCTATGCCATCAAATTGAACAACCTGGAAGAAATAGACAAATTCCTAAACAGCCACACACTACCAAAACTCAAACGGGAAGAAATAGAAAACTTGAACAGACCCATAACTAGTGAAGAAATTGAATCAGTTATCAAAAATCTCCCAGCAAGTAAAAGTCCAGGGACAGATGGCTTCCCTGTGCAATTTTACCAGACATTTAAAACAGAGTTAATACCTATCCTCCTCAAGCTTTTCCAAAAGATTGAGATGGAATGAAAACTCCCAGACTCATTCTATGAAGCCAGCATCACTTTGATTCCCAAACCAGATAGAGACCCAGCAAAGAAAGAGAACTACAGGCCAATATCCTTGATTAACATGGATGCAAAAATTCTTATCAAGATATTAGCAAATAGAATCCAACAGCACATAAAAATAATTATTCACCATGATCAAGTAGGATTCATCCCTCGGTTGCAGGGATGGTTCAACATTCGTAAATCAATCAATGTGATATATCACATTAACAAAAGAGAAGATAAGAACCATATGATCATGTCAATTGATGCAGAAAAAGCATTTGACAAAATTCAGCATCTTAATAAAAACTCTCGAGAGGTCGGGATAGAAGGAACATACTTAGGCATCATAAAAGCCATTTATGAAAAGCCCACAGCTAATATCATCCTCACTGGGGAAAAACTGAGAGCCTTTTCCCCCTGAGATCAGGAACACGACAGGGATGTCCACTCTAACCACTGTTATTTAACATAGTGTTGGAGGTCCTAGCATCAGCAATCAGACAAGAAAGCAAAATAAAAGGCCTGAGGATAGGCAAGGACAAAGTCAAACTTTCACTTTTGCAGACGACATGATACTTTACATGGAAAGCCCAAAAGAATCCACCGAAAGCCTACTAGAACTGATCCATGAATTTGGCAAAGTTGCAGGATACAAAATCAACGTACAGAAATCGGTTGCTTTCCTTTACGCCAACAATGAAGCAATAGAAAGAGAAATAAAGAAACGAATCATTCACAATTGCACCAAAAACCATCAAATACTTAGGAATAAACCTAACCAAAGATGAAAAGACCTTTACGTGGAAAACTACAAAAAACTTATGAAGGAAATTGAGGAAGACACAAGGAAATGGAAAAACGTCCCATGCTCATGGATTGGAAGAATAAATATAGTTAACATGGCAATACTACCCAAAGCAATCTACACATTCAATGCAATCCCAATCAAAATTGCACCAGCATTCTTCTCAAAGCTAGAGAAAGCACTCCTAAAATTTGTATGGAACCACAAAAGACCCCGAATAACCAAATATTGAAGAATAAAAGTCAAAGCGGGAGGCATCACAATCCCAGATTTTAACCTCTACTACAAAGCGGTAGTCATCAAGACAGCATGGTATTGGCACAAGAACAGACACATAGACCAATGAAATAGAATAGAGAACCCAGAAATGGACCCACAAGCATATGGCCATCTAATCTTTGACAAAGCAGGAAAGAGTATCCAATGGAAAAAAGACAGCCTCTTTAACAAATGGTGCTGGGAGAACTGGACAGCAACATGCAGAAGAATGAAACTAGACCATTTCCTTACACCACTTACAAAAATTAACTCTAAATGGATAAAGGACCTGAATGGGAGACAGGAAACCACCAAAATCCTAGAGGAGAAAGCAGGAAAAAAATCTCTTTGACCTGAGCCGCAATTTCCTACGTGACACATTTCCAAAGGCGAGGGAATTTAAAGAAAAAATGAACTACTGGGACCTCATCAAGATAAAAAGCTTCTGCATGGCAAAGGAAATAAAAACAAAACCAATAGACAACCGATGGAATGGGAAAGATAATTGCAAATGACATATCGGATAAAGGACTAGTATCTAAAATCTATAAAGAACTTGCCAAACTCTACACTCGAAAAACAAATAATCCAGTGAAAAAATGGGCAGAAGATATGAATAGACACTTTTCCAAAGAGAACATCCAGATGGCCAACAGACACATGAAACGATGCTCAATGTCACTCATCATCAGGGAAATACAAATGAAAACCACACTGAGATACCACCTCACACAGTTAGAGTGGCTAAAATGAATAAATCAGGAAACTATAGATGCTGGCGGGGATGTGGAGAAGCAGGCACCCTCCTACACTGTTGGTGGGAATGCAAACTGGTGCAGCCACTCTGGAAAACGGTGTGGAGGTTCCTCAAAAAAATGAAAATAGAGCTACCCTATGACCCAGCAATAGCACTGCTAGGAATCTTCCCAAGAGACACAGCAGTGCTGATGCACAGGGGCATGTGTACCCCAATGTTCATAGCAGCACTTTGACAATAGCCAAATCATGGAAAGAGACCAAGTGCCCATCAACTGATGAATGGATAAAGAAGAAGTGGTACATATATACAATGGACTACTACGTGGCAATGAGAAAAAATGAAATCTGGCCATGTGTAGCAACTTGGATGGAACTGGAGGGTATTAAGTTAAGTGAAATAAGTCAGTCAGAAAAAGACAGATACCATATGTTTCCACACATAGGTGGATTTTGAGAGACTTAGCAAAAACCATGGGGGAGGAGAAGAGGGGGAAAGGAAAAAAAGACACAGAGAGGGAGGGAGATAAAACATAAGAGACTCTCAAAGACTAAGAACAAACTGAGGGTGAGGAGGGTGAGGGGGGGGAGAGGGGGTGATGGGCATTAAAGAGGGCATGTGGTGGCTGAACACTGGGTGTTATATGAAAACCAATTTGAAAATAAATTATTAAAAAAAACACAAAAAACTTTCTATATATTGAGTTTTGAGAGTTCTTTGTGTTCTAGACATACATTTTTTCAGATAAATGATTTGCAAATATTTTAATCCAGTCTGTGGTTCTCCTTTCATTATCTTAACACTGTCTTTCAAAGAGCAGAAGTTTTGGATTTGGATGAGATCTACATAGCTTATCATTTTTTTCTTTTATCATTTTTTTTTTGTTTCATCTCTAGGAAATCCTTCCCAACCAAGGTCACAAAGTTTTTGTCCCATGCCTTCATGTAGAAATTTTATAAATTTATCTTTTGATCTATTTTGAGTAAATTCTTTATATGGCATAAAGAGCAAAGTTCATCCTTCCATATACGGCTATCTATGCTCAGTACCCTTGGACTACATCCCTCCAGTGACATTATCAAAAGACTATCCTTTCTCTACCTAATTGCCTTTACTATCTTTGCTGAAAATCACTGGTCCCTATATGTGTCCCTATATGTGTGAATCTGTCTATTTCTGTTACCTACATTCTGTTTGAGTGACCTATTATATCTGACTCTTGGTTATAATACATTCTTTCCATGATTTCTTTTCAGTTGCTCATGTCAATACACTCCCAGTAATATAGATTCACCATTTTACTACTCATATCTAGGTATATTTTATAATGCATTTCATAAATCAATAGAATTTGGGCTCAAACTAGGGTAACTGCCAAAAGAAATTTTAAAATGTTGAGATATAAAACTATGTTTTCTACAGCCATCTACACTCAATCAAATTCACGTTACTCTGTCCCAAAAAGTTATTCTGCATGTGCATGGGGCTGGGGAATGTGGGGAGTATGTAGGGCTCTATGTGGTCTATCCTAAAGATCATTATAAGGGGGCAAAGGAAAAAAGGAGAGAAACTGAATATTCAAATAATAAATGTTGAAATAAAATAACTTATTTCTACAATAAATAAATAAATAGATAGATAGATAAATAAATAGATTTGTAAAATTTACATTGAGATAAATAAGCAAATCATTATAAAATATAAAAATTTAGAGAATATTTCAAAATACTTTTATCTGCCAAATGCACGAAGATAGTCGGAGTAAAAGACAAGAGTTTTCTGGAATCAGTTTGTGCTTCTTTTTTATCCTTATAGGGTGATCAGTTGTATTTTATTCAGTGTATTGTACATGTGGGTATGAATATGATGGAACTTCTCTCAAAAAGAGAAACGAGTAAAGAATATATGTTGTCAACTTGTCTAAAGCATTTTTCATGTTCTGACTAAATTTCTTTGTATTGGTATTTCAAGAGATTTTGTTTTTTAATTTGACTATTATAAAAACCTACATAACTTCACTGAAATCCCATGAAAATAATATAAACAACTGTAATGGAAATTGAAAAGGTGATATAGCAATCAGCAATCTGTTATTTCTTGTCAGTGTTTTTTAATCACTTACAACAGTGAAAATTCTTGGATTAACTTGACTTTTTGACCTTTAGTCTTCACTTTAGTGGGAGAAGTTCTTTTGAGAAGCGATTTCTTCCTTTTGCTTATTATTTCTTTGCACTTCGAAACAATTAATGGCCATCCTTTGATAAAGATCATCTTGGAGTGGTGCAGGAGGAGGACAGTTGTACCAACTATGTACAGATCTATGGGGTCGCAAAAATTTAAAAGCTTGATGTTTGAATCTTGCGGAATGTAGCCTCAGAGAGAAGTGGAAATATTAACGCATTTATGTTGTTTTAAGTAAACTGACACAGGTACATGGACAGCATCTTCTATTCTAGGTACACTTGGGTTGTTGGATAGGGGGGATGGTGAACAAGAGCTATAAAAAAGTTCTGGTCTACAAGAAGCTTACAATTTAGTTGGGGAGATGATACTCTTTGACACAGTGAAGATAAGCCTGATGCGGGTAGTCCAAAGGTCACACTTTGGTAAACGTTTGCTATAGGACAGATCAGTCTATTCTTCTATTAAAATCCTTAATTCAGTGTCTAGTAAACCTGAACATCAGGCTCAGATTCCACTTTAGAAATATTCCCAGGGGTGCTAACAGTCAACAATTTAATATGATTCCTAAAGACCTGACACAACAAAGCAGAATTCTTGAGTTTAACAAGCATATTGTCCTCCTTTAAGAAAGCTTACCGTTTGAACCTTGTATGCTAAGTTCCAAAAGAATAAGATAAATAATAAGTGAGATTCAAGTTCAGAGGTGAAGAGAAAAGAGGCTCAGCTTAAGTGAAACATTTGGTTGAATTCTTCAAAGTGGTAAACACTAAAGAGCACATTACTCTAGTCGGACTCTGAAAGAGTGGAGAAATAAGACGAGACTCTAAAAGATAGAGGTCAAAATGTCATGCAGATTTAAGGGCACACATAGGATGAAAGCAAAAGGATTGAAAAAGACATTCCAAAAAGAGAACATGCGGAGGGGTGGGGTGGGATGGTAGGGTGGGCATACCGTATCAGGCAAAATAGACTTGAATCAAAAACTATCACAAAGAATACAATGATAAAAAGTCAATTCACCAAGAGGACATAACAATTATAAATATACACCTACTTAGCATCAGAACATCCAAATACACGAAACATATATTGACAGAACTGAGGGAGAAATAGACTCAGAAATACTGATAGGGGATTTTAATACCCCACTTTCAATAATGCATAGACTATCCAGACAGATCAACAGGGAAACAGAGCACTTGGACAACAATATAGACCAAATGGGCCTAACAGATATATATACAGAACTCCAGCCAATAGCAATTAAACTTTCAAGTGCCACAGAACATACTGTTCTGTGATCACATGTTAGATAACAAAACAAGACTTACATTTAAAAGACTGAAATCATATCACATATTTTTTCTGACCATAATGGAATGAGACTAGAAATCAATAGCAGAAAAAAAAAAAAAAACTGGAAAATTTACAATATGTGGAAATTAAACAAAACACTCTTGAACACCCAGTAGGTCAAAAAATAAATGAAAGGTTAAATTATAAAATATCTTGAGACAATCAAAAATGAAAAAACAACAGACCAAAAATTACAGGATACAGAAAAGGCAGTACAAAGAGAGAAGTATACAGTGACAACGTCTACATTACAAAAGATCTCAAATAAGCCATCTACTTTAAATTTCAAGGAACTAGAAAAATATTAAGCAAAGCTCAAAGTTAGCAGAAGAAACAAAATAATAATGATTAGGACAGAAATAAATGATGTAGAGAACAAAAATGCAATAGAAAAAAAATAGAGAATAGAAAAACAATGTAAAAAATCAACAAAACTAAGAGTCAGTTTTTTGAAAAGATGATCAAAAGTGATAAATTTTTAGCTAGAATAAGAAAAAAGAAGATTCAAATAAAAAAGAAAGGAGATAATACAACTGATGCTCCAGAAATGAAAAGATTATAAAATAGTACTATGAAGAATTACACACTGACAAATTGGAATACCTTGAAGAAATGGAGAACTTCCTAACAACTTACAAGAGTGAATCATGAAGAAACAGAAAATTCC
The DNA here is from genome assembly GCA_030068075.1 of Paguma larvata. NCBI lineage: Eukaryota > Metazoa > Chordata > Mammalia > Carnivora > Viverridae > Paguma > Paguma larvata. The sequence continues at coordinate 70,217,915 of CM057832.1, forward strand.
TATCATTAATCAAAAATTTCTCCATAAAAGCAAAAGTCAGGACCAGAAGTCCTCACTGGTAAATTCTACTGAACATTTAAAGAAAAACAAATACTAATCCCTCTCAAAGTCTCCCAGAAAATTGAAGAAGGAGGAACACCTCTAAACTCAATTATGAGGTCAGCATTGCTCGGATACCCAAACCAGACAAAGATGCTACAAGAAAAGAAAACTGCAGGCCAATATCCCTTATGAATTTGATGCACAAAACATGAAAAAAAATACTAGAAAATCGAATTCAACAGCACATTAAAAGGATCATATGCCATGACCACGTGGAATTTATCCCAGAAATGCAAGAATCATTCGACATACAAAATTCAATATATGTGATACAACACATTAATATAACAAAGGATTAAAATTACATGAGAATCTCAATAGATGCAGAAAAAGCACTGGACAAAATTCAATACCCTTTCATAATAAAAACACTCAATAAATTAGGAATACAAGGAAATTATCTTAACATTTTAAAGGCCATATATGAATAGCCACAGCTAACATTATACTCAATAGTGGAAATAAAAAAACTTTCCCTCTGATATTAGAAACAAGACAAGGATGCCCACTCTCTTTACTTTTCCTCCACATAGTACTGGAAGTAGTAGCTAGAGCAATTATGCAAGAAAAAGATATATGAGGCATCTAAATCAGAAAGGAAGAAGGAAAATTACCTCTGTTCATAGACGACATGATCATGTATGTAGAAAACCGTGAAGTTTTCACACACATACAAATGGAGACTTCACACTTCCTGGTTTCAAAACATGTTACACAGCTACAGTCATCAGCACAGTATGGTACTGGCATAAAGACAGACACAGAGGGGCAGCTGGATGGCTCAGTCAGTTAAGTGTCTGACTCTTGGTTTTGGTTCAGGTTATGATCTCACAGTCTGTGGCTTCTAGCCCCGGATCAGGCTCCATGCTGGCAGCGTGGAGCCTGCTTGGAACTGTTTCCCTCTCTCTCTGCCCCTTCCCTGCTTGAGCTCTCTCTTTCACACACAAAATAAATAAATATATTAAAAAAAGAAATAAAAAGACAGACAAAGACCAATGGAACAACAGAGAGTCCAGAAGTAAATCCATGGATCTACAGTCAAATTGTCTTTGACAAGTGTGCCAAGAAGGCACAATGGGGGAAGGATCAGCCCTTCAACAAATGGTGTAGGGAAAACTAAATATCCATATACAAAATAATGAACTTGGTGCTTTATTTTAAACCATACCCAAAATTCAACTCAAAATGGATGAAAGGCTTACATGTAAGACCTAAAATCATAAAACTCCTTGAAATAAAAAAAGGGGAACAGCTTCGTAATATTGGTCTTGGTTATACCACCAAAAGCACAGGCAACAAAAGCATATATGGACAAGTGGGACTATATCACACTATAGGATGGGAAAAAACATTTGGGTTAATATCCAAAATAGATAAGAAACTCCTGCAACTCAATAGTGAGATGAAAAAAACCCACGAACATAACTTGATTTTAAAATGGGACAAAGGACTTGAGAGGACATTTCTCCAAAGAAGACGTACAAATGGCCTATAAGGAAATGGAAAACAATGCTGAACATCACTAATCATCAGGACAATGCAAATCTAAACTATAATAAGATATCACCTCACATCTGCTAGGATCACCATTATCAAAACGAAACAGAAAATAACAAATGTTGGTAAGGATGTGGAGAAATTGGAACCCTTGTACACTGTTGGTAGGAATGTCACCTGGTACAGCCACTGCTGAAAACAGTACAGAGATTCCTCAAAAATTAAAAAATAAATAAATAAATAAACTACCATAATACGATCCAGGAATCGTATTTACTTCTGGGTGTTTATCCCAAAGAACTAAAAACAGGATCTTGAAGAGATATTTGTATTCCCAGTATACTGAAGTGTTGTTCACAACAGGCAAGAGGTAACAATCGAAGTGTCTACTGATGAAGTGATAAACAAAATACAGTACATACATATGATAGAATACTATTCAGCCTTAAAAAAGAAGGAAATCCTGCCATACACTACATGAACAAACCTTGAGGACATTATGCTAAATAAAATAAGCCAGTCACAAAAGGACAAATACCACTTGTATGAGGTATCTAGAGTGGTTGACCTCATAGAAGCAGCAAGTACAATGGTAGCTGCCAGTAACTGGAGGGGAGGAAGAAACGGGGAGTGGCTGTTCAGATGGATAGAGAGTTTGAAGACGAAAAAGTTCTAGAGATCTGCTATGCAATGATGTACATATAGTTAACAATACTGTATTGTATACAGTACTTAAAACGTAAAAAATTTAAGAGCGGGGGTTTCACGGTATATGTTTTTTACCACAATTAAAAAGAAAGAGTCACTCGGGGCTGATTTTCAGGGATAACCTGTGTAGATGCCAGGCCCCACCCTTAGAATGGTCCCATGCTTGCTTTACTGCTCTGCTGTTAGAATGGTCCCATGCTTGCTTTACTGCTCTGCTGTTGCTGTCTCGATATTCTCGATAATTTTATCTATCCTTAAACCTGTGTTTGCATATGAAGCTAGTGGGACACTAGAATATACGTGTGAGCAAAGGAGATAAGACACACCATGTGTGTCTGTCACCATTCCTACCGTTACAGTCACGCATAGCTTTTACCTGCTGGTCATGTGGCTTCCATAATGTGTTTATTTTGTACCCATCTGGAGTCTTACGGAGCCCATGCTTTGTGGGTCCACCGGAATTCTGGGTTCATGGTCACATCTGCAACTGAATAAAAATGAAGGTGTTAACTCAGAGGCCACACTTTCCATTTGAACCAAAAGTTACTTCTAACGCGGAAAGAAAAGCAATTGTGTTTTAAGAAACAGGATTGGCCAAAAAATCTTATCCAATCCTTTCTTATGTAGTTACTTCCCAGAATTAGCCAACTACTTGAAGGATGACAATATATGGAAAAGAGAAGAGAAGGCAACCCACAGCTCCTTTTGACTACTTCCTTATTCGTCGGTAAGGTAAGCAAAGGGAGAATGTGTACTTACCAAGAAATTAAATAAAAACAGTTGAGTTAGTTTGTCTAGGATTTCCACTGTTCTGGGGAAAAAAAAAACAAACCAAAACAACCAAACAAACAAAAACCCAGAGAAAAACCTATGTGTATGTACGCAAACTATAAAATAGAATTTGGGTAATATTTCAGTGATTTTGCATATGAGATAAACGTTCTTATATTTGCATATAAAACTGACATTACATGATATAAAGAGGAAGAGTAAAAGTCACAATAATAACTTAAATCTTTCTAAAGAAAACCATTACATAGCAAATTAAAAAAAAAAGAAACAACACCAAGACAAGTTGAGAGAGACCACAGAAAAAAAGGAAAAAACTTTATATTTATATACTGTATTAATCTCCCAGGGCTGCTACAGCAAAATATCACAGACTGGGTGGCTTAAACAACAGAAATTTATTCTTTCACAGTTCTGAAGGCTAGAAGCCCCAAATCAAGCTGCCAGCAGGTAGGAACTAGGAGAGAATCTTTCTTTTACTTCTTCTGGCTTCTCTCTGGTGTTCGTTGGGAATCCTTAGAGTTCTTGGCAGTAAAACCATATCGCCTCAGTCTCTGCCTCTGTTGCCCTCAGTCTCTGCCTCTGTTGCCCTATGACTGTCTTTCCTCTATTTGTCTGTGCAGCTCCAAGCGTTTCTTCCACACACGGACAGCAGGCATTGGATTAAGGGCTTACCCTAACCTAGTATGGCCTCATCTCAACTTGGTTCTATCTGAAAAAAGATGTATTTGGTCACATTCACAGGTTCCAAGGGACATGACTTTTGGGAGGTGGGCACTATTCGATCCAGTCTAAAGGCTTTTAACAGCACCTTTTCCTTGCATTTTAAACAAGGGGCCACACATTTTCATTTTCATTTTGCTGGGACCCACGCATGATGTCACCCACCTTTTTCAACGACAGCACCCATGTTGTTTCTTCAGAGAAAGCCAAATGAGTCCATTACCTGCACTCTAGAATTAATGATACACTGGATTTATCTACTTTGTTGTAGCAAGATGTTTCCAGACAAACCCAATGGGAGAGGGGCATGGCCACGTAAGACCCACGCCTATGCGGCTTAGAGGAATAGAGAACTTTTGTCTCACTCCCAAGATGAAGAAAAGAAGAGCTGAGCAAAGCATGGCTAGTTATTCCTCTCAACTTTAGCAGTCAAGTAGACCACTTCGCCTACCCAGCATCAGTGAGTAGAGGAACAGGTAGGTCAAAGTTACACTACTTAAATTCCTTTCACATGGAGGATATATTAGAAATGAAGAAACATTTTTCACTAGCACTTCTCTACTTTTACTTAACCCACTGAAATATTCCCTAAAGTCTCACTGGTGGGCAAGTTAGATTTTTCATCTCTGAAGCTTCTGATATGGGTGAGAAACTGCATTAATTAAATTAACTACAATGCTATTCATACCCAATGATGAAAACAACCCTATATTCTATTAGCCATCCTAAATTACAATTAACTATAGAAACTGGATGAGGTTAAATGACAAATTCAGATTAAATATATAAAGTCATTCCAATAATACAACCTGAGAATCATAGAAATGTCCCAAATTTGAAAGTAAACCTTTGCCATTATTAAATTCTTCAGGGAGAAATTAAGGACGCAGATCAAGCTCTCTTATAGATGAAGGTCTCAAAGTGTTAAAGCCCAAGTTTGAAATCATGTTTCTTTGTTACTGTAAAAGTCCAAAGTCCTAAATGTCTATCAATAATACTCCCAAATGTCTTACTTGGTTCGTTCTCAGTAGCGAGGGTTCTCAGGGCCTGCGTGGGACCAAGGTCTCCTTCAGTATTTGCTGCTTACATTTCCCACTGTGACACGGGTAGGGGCCTCTCAGGGCTGCGGCTGTTTTACTGGTCTCTCAGGAACCGAGCTTTTAATGAAGACCAAGAATTGATAAGGAAACTTGATTTTTCAGAACTAGCCTCACAACCAAAACATGTAGAAAGCAAGCTACCTCTAAAACTTGTAGAGCAAGTTCCTCTAAAACTCCCAACCCCTAGGAAATTTAAACTAGGCAAATTTTCATTCTCGGTACAGAATGTGCCCAAAGAACACAACAAAAACTCAATGGCATTTGAGAGAAAAATAGTCTCTTTGATTTTAGCCTCACTAGGAGGTCCACTAATCTAGGCTATTTATCTGGCATTGCTGACCTGTGAAGGAAGATTCTTTCAGCATGGAGAGGATTTAGTACTGTGAGTCTGCCATGGACGGGTCGCAGCACGGTGCATCTATCATCCATGGATGCTTCACTTACACTTCTCTTTGACCACGCTGTTGCTCACACTGCATTACTGACCCGACGTGTGCTCTATCTAAAGACACTGCATCTGCAGGCTCTGACAGACTTCACAATCCCGTGCCACTGTGGCCATTTTCACTGCCTCCTGCTACGGAACTGTGTAGACTACAGAAGGCTACCTCTTGGAGGACATTTCCTTCTCACACATCATTGACAAACCCAGAGTCCATGGGTCCGCATGGTAAATGGAATCGGTTGAGCCGTATATGTCAATACTGACAAGTCTTCTGAAACTTTTCCCTACAGTTGAGTCTTTGTCTCCATCAAGCGTGCTTAGGAAAGCCACCACCATCTGCGTGACGAGAGGGAGGTCTAAATTGTAAATGTCGCTTGGTCAAATTCCTAAAAAGGAAGAAAGCAAGAACTTGCCTGCCAGGAAGGGAGGTCTTGGGGTGCAGCGTCCAGTCAGGTCAGGGTTTGGCGTCTGCTTGGAAACTGCCGCCATCTGGAGGGTGATGCTGAAAGCCTGGGCAGTCCTAGCGAAGATGCACCTGGCTCGAGGCCTCGCAGGGAAGCAGAGAGAGTCCCGGGAGCAGTGGGCCACCCTCTTGCAGCCTTGGGAGCCCCTACGCGCACCCCCACCCTCCGCACTCATCTTTCTTGAGGGAAGGGCTGGCAACACACACCCAGGAGCTGGGGGGCCCGACAGCCACCGCCCTCCCCCACAGTCCTTACAGAGTGGCCGTGCTGGTTGTATATATCTGCCAAAGGCAGCCGGAAGTCTGTACACCATCGGTGGCCGGAAGTCCCAGGCGTTGGACGCTAACGCGAGGAGCTTTGGGGCCTCGCCGCTTGCCCCTTGCTGTGGTCTCTTGCCACGCTGCGCACGCGCGCCCCTCTTTGTGACATGTTCAGGGGATGAGTCACAAGGGCCAGGCTGGAACGCTCAAGCTCAGTGCGTGTTAGACTTTGAGAGGAGTCGGAAGCTCGGGACGCGTTCTCCGGCCTTTCTACTCCAATCTCGAGATCGTTTGACGCACAACCAGCTCAGTATGGGCAATCTACTTTGTAAGTTTCGTTTCCTATCCCGCCGCCGTCCCCAGCCTGGCCGTGGTCGGCCCCTGGTCCGCCCCACCCTTGCTGCTGGTCCACCACCTGGCCGGAGCCACCCCGCTGCTCCTGCACTTGCCCCGGGTCCTGGGCGCAGGCTATTCCACCGGGATCGGGATCGTAGGCCTTTAACAGCTAGCTTTCACATCGAGCCGAAGAGGCGGTACCCCCTCCCGCAGGCCGACTGTATCCCTCTGGGGATCCTCCCCTTGGTGAATTGGAGTAACCCTCCGAAAACACCTGTGCTGTCCGCTTGTCATTCTAAGATGTGCGGACAATCCAGAGCCATAAGAATCCCCGCTCTGGGGCGTAGATTCACCCTCCCACGTTCGCCATCTGAGAAGGTAGAGGAGGCTGTGGAGCCGGTACCATCCAGGCACCTCCCACTTTCGTGCCCAAATGGGATGGAAGAGGAGGTCCAAGAAGATACCACAGAAAAGGCAGACGATCTTGCAGAGACACAAGGGCAAGATGGTGGGAACAGGGCCCCCCATAGCTATGGGGATATACCCTTAAGATCTAGTCCGCTGAGGGGACATCTCAGCTCCCCGCAGTGCAGCCCTACTCCTTTGGACCTCCATCCTAATCCTCCAGAAGACAGTTTGAGGGACAACACCCGGATGTCTCTGATGAACTCCGCCCCTAAAGGCCATGTAGTCACCTCCTCACATGGCCCTGCCGGAGATGTCGTGCCCGATACAGATGCAGCAGTGCCCTCCGACACAACCCCATGCTGCCACTCACTGCAGGCGACATCAACAAAGGAAGTGTCAGATAAAAACCATCAACCTTCTGAGAGCACATCACTCGTATCTAGGAAGGAGATGCACCATGATGAGCCTTCAGGCATCTCACCAAGGAGCTCTTTTCCCCCTGTATCTGCCAGCAGTAGGCCGCACAAACGAAAAATACCAACGCCACCTTGTCTGCCGCTGCCACCGCCACAGCCACAGCCATGGGGCTGCGGTGAGTTGCCCCCACCTCCTAAGCTTCCTCACATAGCTGTCAACGAAAACCTGGACACCTTGAAGAATACCAAATGTCAGAGGAATAAGATCTTGGAGGATAGAAGAGAGATCAAAGCAGACTGCCGGGACACTCAGCCTGCTCCTCCTCTATCCCTGCTTGCCTCAGAGACTGCTAACTCTTCACCTTTGGTCATTCACTCTTTCCAAGTCCCTGTTCCTACTGCTGACTTGGCTGACCAATCTTCCAGAACCCCAATCCCATCTGTCCCTCCATCTTTAACACCAAATGTTGGTCAAGAGACAGAAAACAGAGTTTTTAAATCTTCTCCTGCTGCTCCTGCTAATGTCAATCCTCATCTTAGTTCCAATCCCATTAGGGGAATTTCTCCTAAGAATGAAGGCCCTCTTCAGCCGGTCATTGCTACAACATCTCCTATTTCTGGCCTTACCACACTTCCTAACACCTCAACCCCTGCCTTACAACAGGGGTTGCAACAGGGGTTCTGCAAAACAGAATCCAAGGTGCCTAGGTGTGTAGGTTTTCTCCCTCCTTTCCTACCCACCCCTCTTCCAAATCCTTCCACAAATAACCCCGTTTCAATTGTCCAGCCCATCAGTTCTACGGCCCTTGCTTCTATCGTTGTATCTAATGCTTCTACAGCTACCTCGAAGCTGATTTCAGATCCTGGTGTCAAGGACATGGACACCACTCCCCCTTCAAAGGCTATTATTTTCAGATCTCCCCAAGAATCCGGAGTGGGATCTTTTTCCTTTCATCAGGGCCATTGCAGGTTGGGACAGAGGTGCCCTCCACAGTTTCAAGTTTCCACCAACCCACTTGTGTATCAGAAGACAGCTGTTTCCACTAGCGTGCCCCTTACAAATTCTGGTGTCACCTCCACTCCAGTAGGCAAGCCCTCTGCCAACTGCAACACATCCGGTGATACTGAAGCCATGGATACTACATCTCCGCCGTCTGCCAACTGCAACACATCCGGTGATACTGAAGCCATGGATACTACATCTCCGCCGTCTGCCAACTGCAACACATCCGGTGATACTGAAGCCATGGATACTACATCTCCGCCCTCTGCCAACTGCAGCACATCCGGTGATACTGAAGCCATGGATACTACATCTCCATCTAAGGCTTCCGTCTTCTATTCCTCCCCTGTGTCCAGGGACAACCATTTCCCTCTTTCCAAGGTGCTTCCGGGTTCTAATAACACACCACCCAGTAGCAGCACTATTGTGGCCCATAACTCCATTCATTTACCTAAAATATCATCCACTGGACAGACGTCAGTTTCCAACCACTCTGACCCAAGAAACACCTCTCAGCCCACAACTGGGCACCATAATGGGCAGCAGCCTGTCAATTCTAACCTGTTAGGAACACCAGTAACCTCAACACAAGCTATGGGCCCAACTGCTCTTGTAGCCCAGCCACCCAAAGACAACACAGTGCAGTCAGGTTTGGCAGGTTCTGCATCTGTTACTACCAGCAGCATCCAGCCACCCTCTAGTAACAAGCCCGTTGGCATATCTAATACATCAGGCTTTGGAGTTGCCACCAGGATGCCCACTACTGGGGATGGTGGCTCACTGTTAGCTGGCAGTACTTCAGGTCAATATGTGTTTTCATTACCTGCAGCTCCTAAGGACAGTGGGAGCTTAGGAGTTGGCATGTCCATCCCAGGCCCCACCAGTTCACAAGCATTTGGAACGCTCAACCTTGGGGCAGGACTAAATGGGGCCCCAAGCACGACTTCTGCTCCAACTTTTCATCAGACAATCGGGCATCCCTATAATAACAGCATGGCTGCTGCTGTCCCAGTAGTAGGACACAATGCTAGTTCCACCTTAAATCCAGGCACTTTGGGCCCACCCATCCAAAACCCAAGTAGTGGAGTCCTGGGGAAGGATGGCACCATTCCCGCAGGTGGAGCCTCTACAGTCCCCACTACCCAGAAGGGCACTGGGGACTCATCCGGAAAAAGAACACGTTCCCCATGTGGAAGAGCTGCCACAATGGAGAAGAGGTGCCGGTTAAGAGACCAGGAAGCCTCCCTCTTAAATCCAAGCAGCGGGGGCACAGCTGTCAAAACCCCAAGAAGGAGAGTAGTAGGAAAGGCCTGCACTATTCCCACAGGTAGACACTCAACGCTTACTGGTACCAGTAAGCACAAGTGGGAGTCATCTACACTAAAGAAACATAACCCACCTGAAAGAGCCACCGCTGTGGGGAAGAGACGTATGTCAGGAGACATGGCAGCCTCCCCCATAAATCCAAGCACCGGGGGGCCAGCTGTCAAAAACCCAGGTGGAGGAGTAGTGGGAGAGGCTCGTACTACTCACGCAAATGGAGGCCCCACTGTTCCCGATACCGTTAAGCAAAAGGGGGACTCACCTACCCTAAGTAAACTTGACACACGTGAAGGGGAGACCACTATGGACAAGAGAGGTATGTCAGGAGACGTGGCAGCCCCCCGCTTAAATCCAAGCAGCAGGGGGCCAACCATCAACAACAACCCAGCTGCAATAGTAGTGGGAGAGGCCCATGCCGTGCCCACAGATGGAGGCGATGCTGATTCTGATACCCAAAAGCACAGCAGGGACTCATCAACACAAAGTAAACTTCACCCACATGAAGGAGCCACCACTATGCCGAAGAGAGGTGTGTCAGGAGACGTGGCAGCCTCCCCCATAACTCCAAGCAGCAGGGGACCCACTGTCAAAAACCCATCTGCAAGACTAGAGAGAGAGGCCCATACCGTCCCCACGGATAGAGGCACAGATGTTCCTGGTACCAGTAAGGACAACTGGGACACACTGCCACGAAGTAAACTTGAGCCACGTGAAGGAGCCACAGATACAGAGGAGAGAGGTGTGTCAGGAGACCTGGCAGCCTCCCCCGTAAATCCAAGCAGCGGTGGCACAGCCTTCAAAAGCCCATCTGCGGGAGGAGGGAGAGAGGCCCATGCCGTTTCCACAGATGGAGTCCCAGCTGTTCCTCTTACCTGTAAGCACACCTGGGATACTTCGACACAAAGTAAACTTGACCCACATGAAGGAGCCACATCTAAGGAGAAGGGAGTTGTGTCAGGAGACGTGGCAGCCTCCCCCTTAAATCCAAGCAGCAGTGACCCAACATTCAAAAACCCATCTGAGGGAGTAGTGAGAGAGGCGCACGCCACCATTCCCACAGATGGAGGTGCTGTTCTTCTTACCCATAAGCACACCTGGGCCACATCAACACAAAGTAAACTTAACCCAAGTGAAGCAGCCTCCATTAAGGAGGGGAGATTTATGTCAGGAGCCATGGTAGCCTCTTTTTTAAATCTGATAAGAGGGGGGCCAACCGTCAAAAACCCATCTGCGGGAGTAGTGAGAGAGGGCCATGCTGTTCCCACAGATGGAGATCCGGCTGCTCCTGTTACCCATAAGCACACCTGGGCCACATCGACCCGAAGGAAACTTGACCCACGAGAAGGAGACAGCACTCTTGTCATGCCACCCTCCTTAAATCCAATTAGAAGGGAGGCAACCATCAAAATCCCATCTGTGGGAGTAGTGGGAGGTGCCTACGCCCTTCCCAAAATTGGAGGCAAAGCTCTTTCTGGTATCCGTAGACACACCTGGGCCACATCAACACAAAGTAAACTGAACTCCACTAAAGAGAGGAGACTTGTCATGGCACCCTCCCTCTTAAATCCAAGCAGCAGGGGACCCACTGTCAAAAACCCAGATGCAGAAACAGAGAGAGCGGCCCATGCCATTCCCACGGACGGAGGCATAACTGTTCCTGGCACCCGTAAGCACACTTGGGACTCATCAACGCAAAGTAAACTGGAGCCACGTGAAGGAGCCACAGATATGGAGGAGAGAGGTGTGTCAGGAGACTTGGCAGCCTTAAATCTGAGCAACGGAGTGCTAACCAACAAAAATCCAAGTGTGGTGGTAATGGGAGAGCCCAATGTGGTTCCAACAGGTGAAGGCTCTCTTGTTATTGTACTCCGGTTATGTATGCAGAGTCTGTCTACACCAAAACAAATTGCTCCGTGTGGAAGGGCCAATACCATGGAGAAGGCAGGAGTGTCAACACATGTGCATGCTTACCCCCCACAGAGCCCCGACTGCACTCCACCTGCGCAGCATACAGAGTGTAGGCATGGAGGGGACGATGTCACTCCCGTGATGGACTCATCAACTCAAAGTAAACTGGACCCATGTGAAGGAAGCACCACCTTGGAGACCAGAAGTATGTCAGGAGACGTGGTGGCCTCCCCCTTAGATATAAGCAACATGGTGCCAACCGACAAAAAACCAGGTGACATAGTAGTGGAAGAGGCCCAGGCCATTCCCACAAATGAAGATTCTCTTGTTGTAGTTAGGTCACGTACCCGGAGCCCATCTCCACCAAAACAAACTGCAACGTGTGGAAGATCCACTACGACAGATCCATTTACGATGGTAAATGCTGTGCTTCTTGCTTCACCTCAGAATAATTGCAGCCGACCCCATGCAGACGCAGCAAGTGCTGTAACCGATGCAGCAAGTGCTGTAACCGATGTAGACAGTATCGTATCTCTGATGGCAGGCCTCTCTATCAGCACCCCGGACATGAACTCTAGGATCTCACTTACCCCTAACACAGGTGGTGCTCTGGGGAACAGCTCCACGCCTGCTAAGACTGGTTACACTCACGGTCCCTTGTCTGCACAGACCACAGGTGCCCCCCGTAAGCACACCACTGGTGGTGCGATGGGGGATAGCACCATGAAATTTTAAACACATCTTAGGCTTGCCCTTGTCGGGTGCCTGGAGGAGCGAGCACAGTGTTTGTCCTGGTCAACTGCGCCTGTGCTCTAGGCATGACTGGAGCTCCTTCATAACCTGCCTGGGACTTCATCGGAGCCACCAAACAATTCCTTTCTTTTGTCAGAACTCTCAATAAATAAGGACCAAATACTCATTTGCGAATTGTATGTAATCGGAAATGGACTTCATTGAACCCCTTTAAGTGAAACTTAACCTGATCTCTTTGTATGCAAGTGTGTACGTTGTGTGCATACGTGTATTTTTTTTGTGTTTCTGTGCATGTGTGTGTATTGGAGGACGAAGGGCACAGGAGCCCAGCTTAGAACTAGCCTGGAATGACACCAGATTCAAGACGTTCCAGTGGTGAAGAATAGTAAAAAAGCTGCATAAATCATCACCGATGCCATCCCTGACCTGACTGTGAACTTGGATGACCCAAGCTTGGGGCCAGTTTTCTCTAGCCTTGGAACTTTCATCATACCACTGCTGTCTTAGGGGTTTCCTTTACCCCTGCCTATTTGCCTCAATTGACTTTTATCATTCCCAGATTGTGTACTTACACATGGAAGATTATATATGGAAATAAACATTGTTCTTATGAACCTAGATGCCTTTGCTCATGTGTCTTTTTGACCCAGCAGTAGAGAAAGAATTAACCTGTGTGAATGGGGATGGGTTGAGTCAGACTTCACTCAGCAGAATTTTCCATTCACAGTGACTGGGATGTGGAAATGGCCACACGTTCTACTTGCATGCCCTGACTGCTGCAAAATCTGCATTTTGAATGAAAGGGATGAAAATGTAGGAGGAAGTAAGGTACAAAGGAAGGGGAGAGATGAGGTGACTCCCCCTTGTCTCTTCCCTCTGGGTTTCACTCTTCTCTCACCACACTCTGACCTTACTAGAGGCTAGATAACCTCTGATGTGTCAAAGAAAACCACTCAATGATTTTGTTTCTTTTGTTTCTTTTAGAAATGTTTCAATGTTTTCTCGTGTGTCTTCATATTAAATTTAGACTTAGGCCAGTCATTCTTACACATTTCCGTATCACCCAGGGAGGATAAATTTGAGCCCAGAGGAACCAAGGGAGAAAGAGCACATACCCGCTCTGTAATTGTTGGAAATTTCGGTTTCTTTGAATTTATTGTGCTGCTTAAATGCAGTAGAAGAGATCCTCTTCAGTAATTGGCCCAGCTCTGATCTAAATCCCTAATATATCAAATCACCCAAGTTACAATTTTGCCCAGTTCTGGCTGACCCCTAGACTTTTTTGATGGATCTCCACGAGAGTTAAAAAAGGCAAGATTCTTGGCTGTGTGGAACCTACATTCTAGGTGGATGGGAGCAGAAATACAAACATGCAGATTATCCGATAGTTTAGCCAGTACCTAATGTTATGGAGAATAAAGTAGCATAAGGAGCATTGAGATTATAGGCAGAATCACAGCTTTCGATTAAACAGTGGACAGGATAAGCCTCACTGGGAAGGTGGGATTTGAACAGGCTAGAGGGAGGTGAATGAAACAAGTGTCTTAGGGAAGAGCATTCCAGATAACGGGAATAGTCACCACAAAAGCTCAGAGGAAAAGTACCTGATTATCCTCAGGGAGCAATTAGAAACTAATGTGCCTGGAATAGAGTCAGCAAAGGGAGGTCAGAGAGGAGGACAGAGAAGATGTCCATTTATTGGCTGCACAATGACAAATGGTAGAGCCATCTTTCAAGTATCTCAGTGAACTCGATGCTTTTTCCATGACCTATTTACCTTGCAAGATTTGGGGAAGGCTAAAATAAAACAAAGTAAGGAATTTAAATTACTGTTGTTGTTTTGTTCTATAAATAAGGGTAGATGCATAGTAGATGAATAGATAGATAGATAGATAGATACATACATACATACATACATACATGGATGGAAATAGGAGATATAATATCTACATTTAATGAGTTCCTTAGGCAATAATGCTTCGGTTACCTTCACCAAGCAATTCAAATAGGAGATCCTATTTTAACAAGAGCATAAATGTGCCTACTTTTATGAAGTGAACACGTGGAAAAATACGATAACTGAGCCTAAAAAGGCACAGCATTGAGCCTAGTGCAACATTTATGAGATTAGCCCTGTAAAAACAAAGAATAGCAGCACACAGAGGCTGCCGGACGCCTCCAGGCACTCACTGCCTGATTCATTTACTCTAAGTTGTTTATTACAGTTCCAGAGGATCAAAGCTTCTGTTCTGTGACTGCCAAGAATCACCTGCCCTTTGTAGTCAGAACTGCCTCTCAGAAGCAGGGTTGAAATCCAGTTTGCTTCTAATAGTCCTGCACCCTCTCTCAGCCACGCCTGGTAATATTACCAGGGACAACTTTTAAACACTCGTACTTCCTGATTTTTTTTTAAAACCTTCAAGCTAAGAGTAATATCCTGATAAGACAAACATTTAACAAATATGTGGTACGGAAGATTTTGAATTTCATGTTTTTTTGGTTTTTTTTTAAATATTTATTTTTGAGAAGGAGCACGAGTTGGGAGGGGAAGAGAGATGGGGACACAGAGGATCTGAAGCGGGCTCCGAACTGACAGCAGAGAGCCTGATGCCGAACTTGAACTCGAACCGTGAGATCATGACCTGAGCTGACGTTGGACACTCAACCGACTGAGCCACCCAAGTGCCACTTGAATTTCATGTTTTGATACACTTACACAGTAGAGGCAATTTCTTTTTTTTAAATTTGTTTTAATGTTTATTTCAGAGAGAGAGAGAGTGACAGTAGGGGAGGAGCAGAGAGAGAGGGGAACACCGAATCAGAAGCAGACTCCTGGCTCCGAGCTGTCAGCACAGAGCCCGACATGGGTCTCAAACCCACGAACTGTGAGATCATGACCTGAGCCAAAGTTGGCCGCTTAACCAACTGAGTCACCCAGGCACCCCATAGAAGCAATTTCTAAATAGAGAAATATTTCATTTTTATGAAAATAATACATAAGTGTAATAGCAACTTGAATCATATTGAAATGTAGCCCTTTTCTCCTGAGTTCCTCTCTCCAGAGACAGTCTTTTGGTACTTTGATGTCACCCCCTTAATTCGAAACACTATGCTTATCTTGCTATATCATGACGTACTCATGGTAGACAATATGTTCACCACTCTACCATGATGGAGGAAGATAAAACTCCACTCTCATTGCTTTCCCTCCCTCTTCCTCTCCAATAGGTCATATTCAATGAACTTGGCTGCTTCTCTCTGGTAACTTTATGTAATTTTGCTGGCTTTATTGGTGAGGGAAGTGGTAGCAGAGAGCTAAAAGCACTGGTTCTGGAGATGGACTGCTTGAATTAGAATCCTTGTTTTCAGCTTTTATTAGCTCTGTGTCCCTGCGAAATTTACACCTCCTACCTGTGCCCAATGTTTTCTCATCCATAAACCAGGGAAAAGGATACCCTTCTACCTTATGGGGTTCCTTTGATAATGCAAATAATAATGCATTTGTAGCCTTCAGTGTCTAACACACAGGACAGCTCAAGAAACATTAACTATTATTATTTATATCTTGTGTTATTAACTTTCACCCTAACCTCATGATATTCTCTATGCGCGAGGCTGTGCCCTGTAGCCCCTCTGCCTTTCCTTTCCCCTTGTACAGATCACCTTATGTGAATACACGCTTGCTTTTGTTTGTGTTGTTAGCGTTGACATTTTGCCATACAGTTGTAGCAAAGTGTTCTGTGTTTCATCCACAGGTTGGCTCTAAGGGTCGAAAACCAAACAACTGTATTGATAAAGTAATGCTTGGCCTTGGGGAAAACAGTGCGATAGGATTGTATTTTCCACTCTGTCAGTGTGGCGCCCCTTCTTGTCTTTAACATCAGTTGTTCAAAATCAGGCTACATTTTAGTTTGGTTTATACTTCCCATATATTTTAAATTATTTTTCCTAAAATTTGAACGAGTTCCTCTTTTAATCCTTGCACTATTTGCACATTAAAAAAAATTTTTATTTTCAAACTCGATCTTGTTTTATTTATTTGGCTGGGTCCCATCCTTTTCTGGAATGCTTGCACCTCCCCTCCTCAGTTTGGAAGCTATAACACCAAAAGATATGATTCTAGAAGAAAGGGGGCCAAAGGGACTACTCAGACTGCCTTTAGGTTAGGCCGGAAATGCTCACTAATCACTAATCATGAAAAATGCGTAATTCTGGCCCCATCACCCTAATTTGGTAGCTTTGTAGGAGAAAGAACAACATGGATTCCAGCCAGCACTCCAGGTAGTCCACATTGCACCAAACACTGGACTAGGCCTTAAATGAGACCTCACCAAAGACTCCACACATTTTATAAGACTGAAAATTTTGTATAGCCTTTTGGACTAAAACTCTTAAGTAGTAAGTAGGACGTTTTCCTTACACCTATTTCTCAAGAACCGAAAGGTAGCCTGTGAAAGTTTTCAGTAGCTCAGACTCCCGGATGCATGTCTTTCTTGCTCTAAATACATTCATTTTAGAGATCCAGAAATAACTGTGATGAGCCCGTTCAGGCCCTTCCTGACCCAATCACTGCTATGATCCTGGGGTGATGTAATCTAACCAGGCTTCCTGGCAGCAGTCCATACCTCAGCCAGAAATGTTCTTTTTGGCAGTCCCAAAGACAGAGCGTTGCCCTCTGATACCCCTCTCACATAGGAGAACTGAGGCTCCCGTAAGCAAACAGGTGCTAAGAATTAGAGTCACAACATGAATCTCCGCATTTTGTCCGAGGCTGCCAGTGTGAGGGGGCCAACCAAATAAAGCAAGGCAAAACCACTCCGGAAAACTCGGCTCTTTCAGGTAAACCATGCCATTGTTTTAAATCCAGGCTAAGCTAGACATCAGAGACCTCATACAGCTTAAGGTGGTATCAGACTTCCTCAGGAGTCTGATCCGAGTCAGGGATTGAAACTGAACCCACCAATGCTAAGAGGCACCTGAAATGTCTCTGAGAGGAGAGCCACTGGAAACAGAAAAAGTGATTGTGGTCCTTTCCAAACTAGTCCCCCTACTTCTTCTTTTCTCCCCTCATTTTCCTAAAGTTGTTTGTTATGGCAAGGAAATGGATGGGAAGCAGAGTAAACCGACTCCCCAAGAGTGTATGTTGAAGACTTTCAAAAAGGGATATTCAGGAAATTATGGTGTGAAATTAACTCCTGGAAAGCTCCGGACATTCTGTAAAATTGATTGGCTGTCATTTGGGGTGAGCTGGCCCTGCGAGGGCTCACTTGATAAGGAGCTAGTTGGCCGAGTTTTCAGAGTCATTGCGGAGGACCAATTTCCTTATACTGACTGTTGGCAAGACCTGTTTATCCAGGCCGCCTTGGCTAAAAGTCTGTATCGAAGCGAGCTGTAAGGTTAAGATGGCTCGCGTCACAGCTTTCTCCAAATACCAGCCAGAAGTTGAAAAACCCATATTGTTGGGAGAACCTGAAGAAACTCCACCACCGTATACCCCACTGTACGCCTCACTGCCACCTGTGCCACCAGCTGCTCTAGCTGCTGAAGTCCCACCAGAGTCTGCCCTTAGTCCTGAGGCCTCACCACTTCCAGCACCCCAAGCCTCCCCAAATATGACTGACTCACCCGGACTACCAGTCTTAACTCTGCATACACCTCCTGGAAGGCGTCTAGAGATCAGGCCAGAGGAGGCAGCCCCTCTCTGCAGCAACACCGGGGAGCCCTACAGAAGCTACTGAGGGAAACCAGGGGACCCATCTATTGTGATCAGGAAAGCCAGATCCAAGTAGGCCAGTGTGCTTTTGTGTACCAATCCTTTACCACTACGGATGTCCTGAATTGGAAGCACCTCACCCCCTTCTATACGGAGAAACCCCAGGCTATGATTGACCTAATGCAGTCCATAATTCAAACCCACAAACCTTACCTGGACAAACTGCCACCAACTTATTCTGACCCTCTTCAATACAGAGGAGCTTCACTGAATTACCCAGCCCTAAAATGGTTAGAAGAGAATTCCCTGGCTGGCATGCTAGACCCCCCAGGCCTACGCTCAGGCTCACTTCCCTGCGGAGTGGGTCAAATGGGACCCAAATGACTCAAGTATAGATAGAGGGTTTGCAAGGACCAAATGGTATCAATAAGCCCTTCTAAATGGCATGGGGAAAGTTGGGGGGGAGGTGGGGGGGATGGCCATAAATATGAGTAAAACATCAGAAGTGCTGCAGGGACCCAAGGAAAGCCGGAGCCAGTTTTATGAGAGACTATGTGAGGCATTTTGTCTCACCACCTTTGATCCAGAAGCACCCGCTAACCAGCAGACGGTTAACATAGCTTTTGTAGGCCAGGCCCAAGGGGACATCCGGCACAAGCTACAAAAGCTAGAGAGTTTCACCGGCATGAATGCCTGTCAGTTGCTAGAAGTAGCAACCCAGGTGTTTATTGACTGTGACCAGGCAGCACAGAGGAAAGAACGCCAAAAGATGCAAAAACAGGCAGACTTGTTAGCTGCCACCTTGGTGGAGTGGTTGGAACGCTCCCAGAAAGGTGCCCTGCAGGGAAAGGATCAAAGCCAGAAAGGGGAAGAAGGGTCTCACCCCAGACCAAAATTAGGACAGAATCAGTGTGCTTACTGCCATCACTGGAAAAGTGAGTGCCCCCAGTGACCAGATAATTCTCAGCGAGGCCCGAAGCAGAAAAAAAAGGCCATGTGGTCCAGGGCTAGTACCAACTGGCCCCATGGCTTCATGGGGCCCCTGAAGATGATTTTGTGGGGCTAGACACCATGGGGGACCATGAGGAGGACTAGAACAGACTGGGCTCTATTTTGTAAGGCCCCCAGGAGTTCGTGGTCTGAATAAATGCAGGGGAGGGGTGACCCACCAACTTTATGGTGGATACTGGAGCAGTAGTGACATGACCCATGGGCCCCCAAACCACCATCGTGGAAGCCACAGCCAGTCGGACGTGCTGTTCCTTCCTGCTGCCTCGGTAATGCAATTTAGGTGGCCATGAAGTCATTTGTGAATTCCTGTACCTTCCTGGCTGCCTTGTGGCGTTAACCGGCCATGACCCATTGGGAAAACTGCAGGCCCAGATAACTTTCACCTCTCGGGGACAAGCTGCCCTGACCCTATGGAAACCAGAAGCAAAGATTATGACTCTCACGATTCCCCAAGAAGAATGGCGTCTCTACAGTCTCAAGGAGGAACCACAACCAGTTCAGCCCACCAGGACCGGCCCAACATATACCCGCTGTGATTGTGGAACTAAACAGAGCAGAGCCCACCCACCAGAGACAATACTTCATTCCTCGCAAGGCAGAGATCGGGATCCAAAAACACCTGGAGAGACTTTTATTTATTTTTTTTAATTTTTTTTTTAACGTTTATTTATTTCTGAGAGACATAGAGACAGAGTGTGAGCGGGGGGAAGGCAGAGAGAGAGGGAGACACAGAATCTGAAGCAGGCTCCAGGTTCTGAGCTGTCAGCACAGAGCCCGACGCGGGGCTCGAACTCACAGACCGCGAGAATCATGACCTGAGCCGAAGTCGGCTGCTCAACCGACTGAGCCACCCAGGCGCCCCTGGAGAGACTTTTAAAGTCTGGGATCCTCCAGCCGTGCCAGTTGCCTTGAAACACACCCCTCTTGACTGTCCAAAACTGGGCACAGATGATCATTGACTGGTTCGGGACCCATGGGCAGTAAGCCAGGCCACCATTACCATACAGTGGTCTCGAACCCCTATGTACTTTTGGGGCTCATTCCTGCTGAAGCCACCTTTTTCACCTCTTAGGACCTTAAAAATGCCTTTTTCTACATCTGCCTAGCCCCGCAGAGTCCGTTGATCTTTGCCTTCCAAAGGAAGGATCCTGAAAACGGTGACAAGAGCCAATTTACTCGGACCAGGTTGCCTCAGGGCTTTGAAATCTCCCCAGCCATTTTCGGCACTGCATTAGCCTCTGACTTGAAAGCCTTCCCAGCAGATCAATATGACTGTGTCCTACTTCAGTACGTACATGACTTGCTGCTAGCCAGAAGGTTCCCAGAGGGTTGCATGGAAGGGACTCAGCAGCTCTTTACCCTCCTATGGCAAACTGGTTACAAGTTCTCAAGGAAAAAGGCCCAAATCTGTCAGAAAAAGGTTAAATATCTTGGCTTCCACCTGTCCCAGGGGCAGCCCCAGCTCGGCCCAGAGAGGAAGCAGGCCGTTTCCTCGATCGCGGTCCCCACAACCCGATGCCATGTTCAGGAGTTTCTTGGGGCCACAGGTTGCTATAGAATTTGGATACCTAACTGTTCAGTCCTGGTAAAACCCCTCTATGAGGCTACAAAGAGGGGAGATCCCCTGATATGGGAATCAGTACATCAGAAAGCCTTTGAGAAAACAAAGTGAGCCCTCATTAATGCGCCTGGGTAGGGGCTCCCAGACACGACCAAACCTTTTTTTATGTATGTCCTCAAGTGCATTGGTATTGCACTGGGAGTCCTGACTCAGATATTGGGATCGTGGCATCGCCCAGTGGCGTATGTCTCCAAGCAACTTGACTCTGTGGCCCACAGCTGGTCCCATGCCTATGGGCACTGGCAGCCACAGCCCCTTGGTGTCTGAGGCTGACACATTAAATATGGGACAAAACTGACAGTCCAAGGGCCACATTCAATACTGACATTAATGGAGTACAAGGGACAATACTGGCTAACCAATGCCAGGATGGGCAGATATCAGGGAATGCTATGTGAGAACCCGTGCATTCATCTAGAAGTAGTGTGGGCCTGAAACCCCACATACTGCCTGCCCAGCCTGGCCAGACAGACCATGACTGCATTGAGGTCATGGATGAGGTGTTCTTCAGCCGACTAGACTTGAGGGATCAACCTCTCAAAGACCCCGACACTGAATATTTCACTGATGACAGTAGTTTTCTAAAGAAAGGAGAGCACCTTGCAGGTTATTCCATGGTGACCCTGAATTCTGTCATTGAGGGGACTTCAGCCCAAAAGGCAGAGCTTATTGTGCTAATCGGAGCTGACAGGGATATGTGTTAATAATATATACACAGACTCCAAATATGCCTTCATCACCCTCTATGTACATGAGGTCTTATATAAAGAGAAGGTCTCATAAACTCAGGAGGGAAGGACATAAAATATGGTAAGGAAATCCTTGAACTCCTAGACGCTGTGTGGGCCCCTAAAAGAGTAGCAGTCATGCATTGCTGGGGACATCAAAGTGGAGAACCATGGCTGCACAGGGAAACCATAAGGCAGACCTACAGCAGCTTCCAAAGGAGCAGCAAAATCAATGGCTTTAAGCGCCACACTGTTCCCTGGCCCACAGGTGGCTTGGGACCCTTATTACTTACACCACGAAAGTATTTGGTTTAAGACTGAAAATGGAAGCTACCTCCCAGATGGATGATGGAAATATGAACTGATCCATGAATTTGGCAAAGTTGCAGGATACAAAATCAACGTACAGTAATCGGTTGCTTTCCTTTACGCCAACAATGAAGCAATAGAAAGAGAAATAAAGAAATGAATCCCATTCACAATTGCACCAAAAACCATCAAATACCTAGGAATAAGCCTAACCAAAGATGTAAAAGACCTTTATGTGGAAAACTATAAAAAACTTATGAAGGAAATTGAGGAAGACACAAGGAAATGGAAAAACATCCCATGCTCATGGATTGGAAGAATAAATATCGTTAAAATGGCAATACTACCTAAAGCAATCTACACATTCAATGCAATCCCAATCAAAATTGCACCAGCATACTTCTCAAAGCTAGAGCAAACAATCCTAAAATTTGTATGGAACCACAAAAGACCCCGAATAGCCAAAGTAATTCTGAAGAATAAAACCAAAGTGGGAGGCATCACAATCCCAGATTTTAACCTCTACTACAAAGCGGTAGTCATCAAGACAGCATGGTATTGGCACAAGAAGAGACACATAGACCAATGGAATAGAATAGAGAACCCAGAGATGGACCCACAAGCATATGGCCATCTAATCTTTGACAAAGCAGGAAAGAGTATCCAATGGAAAAAAGACAGCCTCTTTAACAAATGGTGCTGGGAGAACTGGACAGCAACATGCAGAGAAATGAAACTAGACCACTTCCTTACACCACTCACAAAAATAAATTCTAAATGGATGAAGGATCTGAATGTGAGACAGGAAACCATCAAAATCCTAGAGGAGAAAGCAGGAAAAAACCTCTTTTACCTGAGCCGCAGCAATTTTCTATGCAACTCATCTCCAAAGGCGAGGGAATTGAAAGCAAAAATGAACTATTGGGACCTCATCAAGATAAAAAGCTTCTGCACGGCAAAGGAAACAACCAACAAAACTAATAGACAACCGGCGGAATGGGAAAGGATAATCGCAAATGACATATCAGATAAAGGACTAGTATCTAAAATCTATAAAGAACTTACCAAACTCCACACCCGAAAAACAAATAACCCAGTGAAAAAGTGAGCGGAAGATATGAATAGACACTTCTCCAAAGAGGACATTCAGAAGGCCAACAGACACATGAAACGATGCTCAAAGTCACTCATCATCAGGGAAACACAAATCAAAACCACACTGAGGACTCTTGATATACCACACAGAGGCTTAGATTGGGAGTGAAAATACCAACTCAATGACAAATACATGTGTGAGGAAAACGGTTTATGTGCCTATACACCTAAGTTTTTATGTCCCAACTGGAGCTGTGTTTCATGGGGTACTTGGGAAAAAGAAGTAACAAGAGCACTCCTTCAGAAGGAGGCTGCTATATCAGATTGTTAATCAAAGGTCTTTAACCAATTTTACCATCATTAACCCAGGAGACTACAAATTTGGCATCCGAATCGATGGGCAGGGCAGAGACTCAGGGACTGTGTTATATTTCAAGAGAGACTCTACCACCCATCCAACCATGTCCCATCAAGTCTTCCACTCCTTCTATGAAGAAATAAGAAGTAGCCCCCCTCCCATTTCAGTCACAGCAAGGAACTTGTTTCTAGGCCTGGCAGAGACTATAACCCAGATCCTAAAGATCTCTTCATGTCATGCATGTGGGGGAACCACACGGGGGATCAATGGCCATGGGAGGCCAGGGAATTAGATTCTCACAAGCCTTAAAATAGAACAAAATACCCCAGTTCCACTACCGGGGTTTGGCTCTGCAAAACCTCAATTATTGAGAAGAACTGTCTTGCCCGATGGGTAGGAAAGTTCACCATCCCTGTTGGAAACTTAACATGCCTGGGCCAAAAGTTTTATAATCTAATCACCTGGTAAACCCAATGGTGGGGATCCCTGGGTCACCTTGAGCTGATCCTCACCCCTTGTCTAACTTCTCCCATCTCCAGGAGGCTTGGGACAACATCGATACAGCCATTGAATTGCAGGCCCCAGATGGGCTATACTGGATATGTGGAAAAACAGTCTATACAAGTACTTCCTTCAGGCTGGTCAGGGTCATGTGTGCTGGAGACTATCTACCCATCTTTCTTCCTACTCCCACTTGTCAGGGGGGAACATCTGGGAGTTCGAGTATATGGATATAGGGAGACTCAAAGGAAGTGGCGTGCCTTACAAACTGGCAATTGGAAAGATGAGTGGCCTCCTGAGCATATAATCCAACATTATGGCCCTGCCACCTGGGAAGAGGATGGGTCAGCCCTGGGGCTACCACACTCCCATTTACATGCTAAACTACATAATCAAACTGCAAGCAGTTGTAAAAATTATAACTAATGAAACTGTCAGAGTTCTTAACTTACTAGCCAGCAGCAAACCAAAATGTACAGTGCTACCTATCAGAATTGCTCGGCCTTAGATTACCTGTTTGCTTCTGAGGGAGGAGTTTGTGAAAAGTTTAACCTGAACAGCTGCTGCCTGCAGATAGATGATGAGGAAAAAGTCATAGAGGAGATCACAGATCAAATGAGAAGGATTGCTCATGTTCCCATCCAGACTTGGAATGATCGGAACCCTGGGGAGGTATTTGGAGGATAGTTTTCAACTCACGGATGATTCAAAACTCTCATGGGAATTATCCTCCTGATTTTGGGAGGGTGCTTAATCTTACCTTGCCTAGCTCCCCTGGCTGTCTGGTCTGTCTCCAGTCTCATTGAGGTCATGGTTGAAAGAAAGACACCACCCATGTAATTATGTTATGGAAATATAAGCCTCTAAACCAAAATGATGCTCTTTGACCCAAAATAGAGGGGTCTGAACATCAACGGGGTGAACGTGGTAGGGTCCCCTCCCTAAGGAATGTGGAAGAAAAAGAAGAAAAAAAAAAACACCTCAAGATAAAGGAAAGCAACCTGGATATATGTGTATGAGACATTCCTCATGGCCCTGTAACATAAGACTACCTAATCAGACCGCGTCTTTATGTATTACCATATATGGGAGACAAAGAAGTAGAAAATGTATTTAAAAAACCTATGCCATGTGGTATTCAGGGCTCAGTTCTTCTGGTATAAACCCAACTGAGCCAGTGCCACTACAAATAAAGTTGCTTCCTGAAAAGAAAAACCTTGGTATCCTAACTCTCTGTGCGAGAATCCTGCTATGTTATGATTTCTGTGGTTTTAAATTTTTCCTGGTGTTTTAGGGCCCAAAATGTGGTCTATCTTGGTGCATATTTCACGTGAGCTTGAGACATGTATTCTGCTATTGTTAAATGAAGTAATCTGTAGATGTCATATCCATTTGGTTGATGGTACTGTTGAATTTGGCTATGTTCTTACTGATTTTCTGCCTGCTACACCTGTCCATTTGCAATGAATGGATGTAGAAATCTCCAGTTATAATAGTAGATTCATCTCTTTCTCCTTCCATTTTTATCAGTTTTTGCCTCACAAATTTTGATGCTTTGTTATGAGGTACATACACACTGTTATGTCTTCTTGGGGCATTGACCCCTTTATTATTATATAATACCCCTCTTTGTGCCTGATGCTTTTCTTTGCCCTGAAGTCTTCTCTGTCTGAAATTAATAAAGCCATTCAATCTTTTTTTTATTAGTACTAGCATGGTATATTTTCCCATCCATTTACTTTTAATCTATATGTATCTTTATATTTAAAGTAGACTTATTAGGGTTGGATCTTGTTTTTTGATCCTCTCTGACAGTCTCCCTTCTTTTAATTGATATATTTAGACCATGGGCATTTAAAGTGATTATTGATGGGACATCCGGATGGCTGAGGTGGTTAAGCAGCAACTTGGGCTCAGGTCATGATCTCACAGTTCTTGGGTTCAAGCCCTACGTTGGGCCTCTGTGCTGATAGCTCAGAGCCTGGAGCCTGCTTTGGATTCTGTTTCCCTCTCTCTCTCTCTCTCTCTCTCTCTCTCTCTCTCTCCCTACCCCTGACCCACTTATGTTCTGTTTCTCTCTCAAAAATGAATAAACATTAGAAAGAATAAAAAAATAATTTAAAGTGAAAATTGATATAGTTGGATTAATATCTACCATATTTGTATTTGTCGCCCTTGTTCTCTGTACCCATTTTTGCCTGCCACTCTTTTCCTGCCATTAGTGGTATTAATGAAGCATTTTATAGAATTCAATTTTCTGTCCTTTAAAAATCCAGATCTGATGCCTTGGATGAAATTAACTACAGAAACTAAGCCTTTGGTGATGTGATGTTATAGTGTGGGAGAGAAGAAACATTCTAGAGTCCTACAATTAAATTTCAGTCTTGGAGTAAGCCTGTGCCCCTCAGTTATGAGATTCACAAATGCCTCTCTGTTTTTACCCCCACCTGTTGGCGGGGACCGAATGGCCGCATAGGTAGGGCTGGAGTTGGGTATTTCCCTCCTCCAGGTCAGTTAGATTTTGACAAAACCCCCAAGAAGTTGGGTCTCTGGCAAAACAGCTTGTCTTGAGGATAGACCTTAAGATATGATGAGATGCTCTGGTGTATTTCAAAATTGTGCCTTTTCCCCTCTGGGGATCAGATTTTTCTCTGATCCTCAAAACGACAATCTGGTAGAGTTCCAAGAAGGAAGCTCACAAAAGTATGGGCGCTTCCCTGGAGTGTTTAACTCATAGACTTTTTTTTTTTTTCTTTTTTTACAGCGGGCCTCTAGCAATTAACCAATTATGGTTCAGGAGTTCCTACCTCTGTATGGTTTCTATACAAATTTCTGGTCTTGGGTTTCTACTCCAGTAAGTTGTCATTCTCCATATTGCCTGTTTGCTTCTCCAGTTTTGTGGACAGTGATTGGCCCTGTGATCTCATTCTTGTAATGAATCTAAGAATTGCTGATTTTTCAGTTTGTTCAGCTTTTTACTTATTAGGATGGAGTAGTGACTTCCAAGCTCCTTACATGCTGTACTGAAAAATGGAAGTATCATGAGGTTTTTACAATAAAATAAACTATGTTAATTCCAAGTGCGCATAATGTTTTAATTACACTATATTCACCAAATATAAGGTTTACTATTCTTAAAATTTATCTGTATCTTTATAACCAATAGGAAGAGAGTTTCTTTTTTTAAACTCTTTTAATGTTTATTTATTAGAGAGAGAGAGAGAGAGAGAGCATGAGTAGAGGAGGAGCAGAGAGAAAGGGAGACACAGAATCTGAAGCAGGCTCCTGGCTCTGAGCTGTCAGCACAGAACCCAATGCAGGGCTTAAACCCAGGAACCAAGAGATCATGACCTGAGCCAAAGTCAGACGCTTAACCGATGGAGTCACTCAGTCGTCCCAGGAAGAGAGTTTCTAATGTTTTGTCAGAAAATTTTTAAGATAATGGAACAATCATATTTTTCTCATTGATCGTTAAGATCACTTCAAACAGATGCACTTACATGATCAGTTCAACAGTCCCACAAGTGAGGACAGCTTATACTTTATTTCTCCTATATTTTATTTCCCATGTATACATGGGTTCCTCTTCTGGTTCAGTGTTACATACTGCTATATTGATGTACTGCTGCAGGTTATTAGATTTTTAAAACTACTGAAACTTTGGAGTATATTTTGATATTGGATATGGACATTTCTTTCCTCATTCCAACTATTACTTTACTTTTACAAATCTGGTTTACGGTGACAAATCATATTTGGTCATAATGACACATTTTTTCAAAACATTGCTTGAATCCATTTGCTAATTGTAATTATTTTTTAAGGTCTATTTATTTATTTTGAGATAGAGAGAGAGAGAGAGAGAGTACACATGAGCAGGTAAAGGGCAGAGAAAGAGGGAGAGAGAGAATCCCATGCAGGCTCCACACTCCCTGAGCAGAGCCTGAAATGGGGCTCAGTCTCTCAAACCATGTGATTACAATCTGAGCTGCGATCAAGAGTTGGATGCTTAACTGGCTCAGTCACCCATGCACCCCGCTAATATTAATTGGACTCTAAGAGCTTAAAAGAAATGTACTTTAGCAACCTCTGTTTGCTTATTTTGATATTTTTTCCATGTCTGATGTTTGTATTCAGGTTTGTCTAGCTTTTTATTTAAAAAACTTTTTTTTATGTTTATTTTTTGAGAGAGAGAGAGAGAGAGCGCGCGTGCGCATGAGCATGGGAGGGGCAGAGAGAGAGAGACACAGAATCTGAAGCAGGCTCCAGGCTCTGAGCTGTCAGAGCCTGACATGGGACTCGAACTCACAAACCATAAGATCATGACTTGAGCTGAAGTCGGATGCTTAACGCCCCAAGAGTTTGTCTAGCTTTTTAAAAGAATTGGAAAGCAACCAATGTTTCTCTAAGGTTTAGATCTTTGATTAGGATTTCTTTTTTTCTTAATTTTTTTTAAGTTTATTTATTTTTGAGAGACATAGAGACAGAGCATGATCAGGGGAAGGGCAGAGAGAAAGGGAGATATAGAATCCGAAGCAGGCTCCAGGCTCTGATGAGCCGTCAGCACAGAGCCTGACATGGGGCTCGAACTCACAGACTGTGAGATCATGACCTGAGCTGAAGTCGGACACTTAACCGACTGAGCCACCCAGGCGCCCCTGATTAGATTTCTAATATCATAAAACTATTTGCATTTTCTACTCAAAATGTAAGTCAATTTTGGCTACACATAATTTATTCTATACTCATCCACCTTGTCTAGATTTTCAAATGTGTTGGTATAAAGTTAGCATGGTATTCTTTTGTAATTAAAATAAATTCTCTGTTTTATGGCTAATCACATCTGTCGTACTTTCCAAATACCGCTTAATTTAATGGTATTTTTAAAGAAAGAGATTTTGGTTTTCTTTGTCAAGGTTACAGCTTTTCTTCCCTATTTTGGCTTTTCTGTTTATTAATTTTGTTCCTTTATTCTTTAGATTTACCTTGCTGTTGTTCTATGTCCACTGTCCAATTCCTTCAAGAGCCATTTTCAACAACTCAACCAGCTCTGCCCAGCTGTGTCATAGCCACTTCATCATATGCCATTAAAACTTAATCTCATACACTGGGTGAAGACTTGGCAGCCTTATTTTGCTTTCAGAATTGTTCTATGGCCTTAGGCTCTTCTCCTGAATTAGCACTATCATCAGGGAAAATTCCAGTGGGCCTTCACGCTGCTTATAAGGCTTCCCTTTCCTCTAGATTCATAATAAAAGAAAAAATATTTCTTTTCTTGGTGTCGATCAAAAACTTAGCAAGACTCCTTTGCAGTCTATTCAAATCCAGAAAAATAAGCAAGTCTTCACACACAGGCTTACTGAAATGTCATAATTTAAACTACATATAACCTTGAACAATGGTCCTTTCAGACTCTCCATAGTCCTTCTTTCTGGGTGTCCGGAGTTTCTCATTCCTACATTATCTTTTATATATGGTCAATTTGTGTCATAAAGTCTTCCTCCCACTTCTGGGTATACAGTTGACCCTTGAAAACCACAGGTTTGAACTGCCCAGGTCTACTTATATGTGGATATTTTACAGTACAGAATTATAAGTGCATTTTCTCTTTCTTACGATTTCCTTAACATTTTCTTTAGTCTACTTTATTGTAAGAATACTGTACATAATACATATAACCTAAAAGTAGGTATTAATTGACTGTTTATGTTACCAGTAAGGCTTCTAGTCAACAGTAGGCTAGTAACAGTTAAGTTTTGGGGGAGTCAAAAGTTATATGTGGATTTTTGACTTCACAAGGCATCGCTATCCCCCAATTGCTATATTGTTCAAGGGTCAACTGCATATTCAAAGGAAACATAATCATGATATCAAGAGTTATCTGCACTCCTGGGGAGCCTGGGTGGCTCATCGGTTGAGCATCCGACTTCGGCTCAGGTCATGATCCCGCGGTCCGTGAGTTCGAGCCCCGCATCGGGCTCTGTGCTGACAGCTCAGAGCCTGGAGCCTGCTTCGGATTCTGTCTGTCTGTCTGTCTGTCTCTCTCTCTCTCTCTCTCTCTGCCCCTCCCCCACTCATGCTCTGTCTCTCTCTGTCTCAAAAATAAGTAAAACATTAAAAAAAATTAAAAAAAAAAGAGTTATCTGCACTCCTATGTTCATTGCAGCATTATTCACAACAGCCAAGGTATGAAAGAAAACAATCTAGGTGTCCATGGACTGATGAAAAGATAAAGAAAATGAAATATATAGCTATACAATGGAATTTTAGTCAACCTGAAAAAAGCAGGAAATCCTATCATTTGCAACAACATAGATGAAGCTGGAGGGCATGACGTTAAGCGAAATAAGCCACATAAAGAAAGACAAATACTGCGTAGTATCACTTATATACAGACTCTAAAAAATTAATAAAGTCTTCCTTGCCAGGTGTTTTTCCTTAGCAATGTCAAGTTTCCCATACCATGTGTCACATAATTTTCTCATTGTTTGTACAAGATTACAAACCCATGGAGCCCAATGTATTTACCAGTATATTTAGATTATAGTTTACCATTCTTTTGGGTTTTTTTTTCTTTGTAATCTATTCCTTCCACTTCTGACACCAAAACCTCGTTTTTCCTTTGGTGAAGTCCCTGTGATTCAGGTAGGTTGCATGTCCTTTCCCTATTCTCTTAACTTGGGCCTGATAAGTCAAAGTATTTTATACATACTTCATATGTCTTATATACTTAGTTCCCTATTTTATACCATTTTTCCTCCAAATTATAGTCTGGTTATTTTTTTAATTGAGTTTAGTAATCCTTTCTTATGCTTGACTAATGTAATATTAAACCAATCAACTGAGTACTTGATTTCAGCTATCGCTTTTTAATTCTAGAATTTTCCTTTGGTTGTATTTCATAATAATTTTGCTGAAATTGTAAATGCTGTCCATGTATTTTCTTGAGTACATGGATCATAGTTTTTAAATAATAGTTTCATGGGGTGCCTGGGTCTCTCAGTCAGTTGACCGTCTGATTTTGCCTGAGGTCATGATCTCACAGTTAGTGAGTTTGAGCCCCATATCAGGCTCTGTGCTGACAGCTCGGAGCCTGGAGCATGCTTTGGATTCTGTGTCTCCCTCTCTCTCTTTCCCTCCTCTGCTCATACTGTGTCTCTCTTTCTTAAAAAATAAACATTAATTTTTTTTTAAATAATAGCTTCATTGAGATACAATTTACTTTCCATGCAATTTAAAATGTACGATTTAAATTGTGTTGTGTATCTATTGCCAGTCAATTTTACCACATTTTTTTTAATGTTTATTCATTTTTTTTTTTTGAGAGAGAGAGACAGAGCAGAGCATTAGCAGGGGAAGGGCAGAGAGAGAGACACAGAATCCGAAGCAGGCTCCAGGCTCTGAGCTGTCAGCGCAGATCTTGATGCAGAGCTCGAACCCACGAACCGGGAGATCATGACCTGAGCCGAAGTCGGATGCTCAATGGACTGAGCCACCCAGGTGCCCCAATTTTACCACATTT
Organism: Paguma larvata; assembly: GCA_030068075.1. NCBI lineage: Eukaryota > Metazoa > Chordata > Mammalia > Carnivora > Viverridae > Paguma > Paguma larvata. The sequence continues at coordinate 70,249,008 of CM057832.1, forward strand.
TTATTCACCTCCTCCTCCAAAAGAAAATGAAACCTATTAGTAGTCACTCACCCCCATTTTCCCCAATTCTAGACAACCACTAATAAACTGTCTGTCTCTACAGATTTACCTCTCCTGTACACTTCATATTCCACTTCATGGAATCATACAATATGTAGATTTTTGTGTCTAGCTTCTTTTATAGCATGTTTTCAAGGTCCATCCATATTGTAGCATACATCAACACTTCATTTCTTTTTACGGCTGAATAATATTCCATACTATGGATATATCATGTTTTATTTATCCATCAGTTAGTGGACATTTGGGTTATTTCCACTTTTTGGCTATAAGAAATACTGCTGCTATGGCTATATTTGGGTGCAAATTTTTGTGTGCAAGTCTAGCAAACTTTTTAAATTCACAGACTTTTTTGAACCAATTTTTGGTTTACAGAAAAATTAAACAGAAAGTACAGAGCTCTTGTATATCCCCTCACCTCTCTGCCTAGCTTAACCTGTTATTAACATCTTATATTCGTATATTTGTTACAGTTAATGAATCAATATTAATACATCATTATTAACAGAAGTCTATAGTTTACTTTAGAGTTCACTTGTTTCATACATTATACAATTTTAGACAAATGTGTAATGACATGTATCCTCCCTTACAGTATCCTACAGTAGATTTACTGCACTAGAGCACCCCCTGCTCTCCACTTGTTAATCTCTCTCTCCCTCTTCCCAACCTCTGACGACCACTGATCTTTTTACTATCTTTATAGTATTGCCTTTTCCTGAACTTCATATTGTTGGAATCATGCAAGATGTAGCCTTTGCAGATGGCATTTCTTCACTTAACAATATGCACTGAAGCTTCTTCCTTCTCTTTTCATGGCTTGATAGCGTTTTCTTTTTATTGCTGAACGCTATTCCTTTGTATGGATATACCATAGTTTGTTTATCCATTCCACCTTTTGAAAAACATCTTGGTTGATTCCAAGCTTTGGTAATTATGAAAAGAAAGCTTCCATAAACATCCACATGCAGATTTTTACATGGACATTACTTATCAACTTTTCTGGATAAATTCCAAGCATCACAATTACTAGATCATGCAGTGAGATCATTTGGTTGGTTAAAAAAAAAAAATGCAAAAACAAAACGAAGAAACAAAACAAAACCAAAAAACCCAAAACTGTTAAACATCTCTCAGTGCAGATGTAACATTTTGCATTCCCACCAGTCATGACTGTGAATACCCATGTTTCTGCACCTTCACCGGCTTTGGTATTTCAGTTTTTAGATTCCAGCCATTTGATTAGGTGTGTAGTGGTATCTCATTATTGTTTGAATTTAAAATTCCCAGGGCACCTGGGTGGCTCAGTCAGTTGAGTGTCCAACTTCAGCTCAGGTTATGATCTCATGGGTGGTGAGTTCAGTCCCCACATCAGCCTCACTGCTGTCAGTGCAGAGCCCTCTTTGGATCTTCTGTCCCCCTCTCTCTTTGCTCCTTTCCTTCTCATGCTTTCTTTCTCATTTAAACATTTTAAATTAAACATTAAAAAAAATATTCCCTGATGACATACGATGTGTAGCATCTTTTCACATGCTTATTTGCCATCTATTTTTTAATTAAATCATACATATCCAAATTTGTGGGAGGAGGAGAGCTAAGAAGGTGGCGTAGTAGGAGGACCCTATGGTCGTCTTGTCCCTAGACACAACTGAATATTCACTAAATCACTCTGAGTGCTGACAGAACAAGCTGCACAACTAGAGGGAGAGAAGAGGCACGTGGAAGAAGGTAAGGAGTGTGGAGATGTGGTTTGGGGAAGAAATGGTTGTTAGTGCTGAAGAGGGGAGGGACCCGTCTTGTGGACAAAGACAAGAGAGAGGAGTGCACAAGGGAAGGTGCAAGGAGAACATTTTCCCAAAACCATTGACTTGGGAAACGAGAGGGGCTGATTTTCGTGAGTTTTCACAACCAGTGGGACTCAAAGACTGGACCTGTAAAGGTCAGCTTGCTTGCTTAGGATAGAGCCCTGAAGGCACCGCCCTACGTTTGGAGAGAAAGTAGACAACCTTAGGGAGGACTGCAGATCTGAGGCATGCCTTAGACTCACAGGGGAGACACTGTCTGCTCATCTTGGAGTGTGTCTGTGAGCAGTGGCATTAGCAGAGACACCTCTCCCTCTCTGGGGGGAAAAAGAGTCCATAGGTACATTTCCCTTCCCTGTCCTTCAGCATAGATGCAGAACCACCTGCGGAGAGTGGCTAACCCAACACTGACTGCCTAGCCAACTTGCTGCAGGTCCTATACCCCAGAGCTCTGGTGTGACTGCCCATCTTGGTCAAACCTGCATCTGTCCCAGTGCAGCGAGATCCTTCCCCAGAAGATCCACTGCAGGCCCCTGTCACTCCAGTCCTGAAAGTTTGAAGTTTTAAGAATCGGCAGGCTTGGCTGGGATAGAGCCCCAAATACGCTGTGCTGCTCCAGAAAGGCAAACAACCGAGAGACAGGCAGTGTGCAAATGGTGATCTGAAAAATGCCTCAGATGCATGGGGGAGAAACTATTTACTCTTCTGGGAGTACTTCCCTGAGAGCGACAAGCACAGAGACCCCTCTCTGGGGACGAAGGAGCTAGCCGGTGCCATTTTCTTCCCCACCTTTCCATATAAACTAGCTTCAGTGAACAGTACAGTCCCAACACTGGCTGCCTATCTTGCTTACACCAAGTCCTGCCACCACACGCTCTGCCAATACTGCTTTTCTCAGGCAAGTGTGCTGAAGGACCAACACAAGCAGGTCCTTTCCCCAGAAGAACAGCAGAAACCCACACACATACCACAACTCCAGACCAGAGAGTTCTGCAAGACTTCAGTTCTAGTGGAAGTAGCACCTGGTCTCATTTAACAAGCAGACAAGAGAACTCCAAGTAAAACCTTGCCACACTGGCCAAGGACCAAACACCATCCACTACGGTCAAAGAGAGCTTCTAAAGACAACTGTCCTAAAGGATAGAGCAGCCAAAACATAGCAGTGGAGTGCATGCGGCACACGCTAGAGACACTCCCTGAAGCACTAGGCTCTGGACACTTATGACCTCTTCCTCATAAAACCATTACTCCAGGAACAGGAAACAAAGCAGGCCTTTCTAACCATGGAAGAAGACAGAGACTTAGACAAAATGCCAAGACAAAGGAATTCATCCCAAAAGAAAGAACAAGATAAGATCATGGCCAGATATCTAACCAAAACAGATAAAAGTAATATGCCTGAAGGAGAATTTAAAGCAACAACCATAAGGATACTTCCTGGGCTTGAGAAAAGCAGGGAAGACTTCAGGAAGGCCTTTACTGCAGAGACAAAAAAGTTAAAAAGCAATCAGAAATGAAAAATGCAATAACCGAGATTTAAAACCAACTGAATATAATGCCCACAAGGATGGGAGAAGCAAAAGAATGAATGAGAGATATAGAAGACAAAGTAATGGAAAATAATGAAGCTGAACAAAAGAGAAAAGAATTATAGATCACAAGAATAGACTTAGAGAACTCCATCACATTTGACTCTATCTAACATAATAATATTTGTATCATAGGAGTCCCAAAAGAAGAAGAGAGAGAAAAAGGAGCAGAAAACTTATTAGAGGAAGTCATAGCTGAAAACTTCTCTGATCTGGGGAATGAAACAAATATCAGACCCTGGAGACACAGAAAATTCCATCAAAATCAACAAAAGCAGGCCAACACCAAGACATATTGTAATTGAATTTGCAAAATAAACAATAAAGAAAAAATTCTAAAAGTATCAAGACAAAAAAGTCCCTAACTTACAAAGGAGGGCTTATAAGGCTAGCTGCAGATTTCTCAACAGTAACTTGGCAAGCCACAAGGGAGTGGCATCATATATTCAATATGCTAAGGGAGAAATATGCAGCCAAGAATACACTATCCAGAAAGGCTATCATTCGGAATAGGAGAGCGGTAAAGAATTTCCCAGACAAACAAAAACTAGGAGTTTGTGACTACTAAACCAGTTCCGCAGGAAATATTAAAAGGGACTCTCTGAGAGGAGAGGAAAGACCAAAATAGACAAAACTAGACAGGAACAGAGAAAATCTCCAGAAACAATGATAAAGCAAGTAATGAAATGGCACTGAATACATATCTATCAATAATTACTCTGAATGTAAGTGGACTGAATGCTCCAACCAAAGACATAGAGTGAGAGAAGGAATAATAAGCCCCATCTATATGCTGCTGACAGGAGACTCACTTTAGACTAAAGACACCTGCAGATTCAAAGTGAGAGGATGGAGAACCATCTATCATGCTAATGAACATCAGAAGAGAGCCAGGGTAGCAAAACTTATATCAAACCAACTAAATTTTAAACCAAAGGGTATAACAAGAGATAAAGAAAAGCACTGTGTCAAAATAAAGGAGTCTATCCAACAAGAATACCTAACAATTTGTAAGTAAATATTTATGTCCAATATGGGAGCACCCAAATATGTAAAACAAATAACCACAAACATAAAGGAATTCATTGATAATATAATAATAGAATAATAGAAGGGAACTTTAACCCCCCACTTGCAACAATGAACAGATCATCTAAGCAGAAAATCAACAAGGAAACAATGGCTTTGAATGACACACTGAATCAGATGGACCTAACAGATATATTATAAAGGTTTTATTCCATTGCAGCAGAATACACATTCTTTTCAGGAGCACACGAGTCATTCTCCAGAATAGATGACATAGTACATCATAAATCAGGTCTCAACAAGTACACAAAGTTTGAGATCATACCATGCATGTTTTCTGACCACTATGCAATGAAACTTGAAGTCAACTAAAGAAAATTTGGAAAGACCACAAATACATGGAGATTAAACAACATACTACTAAAGAATGAATGGGTCAACCAGAAAAATCAAAGAAGAATTTTCAAATTACATGGAAACAAATGAAAATGAAAACATAGCAGTCCAAAACCTTTGAGATGCAGCAAAAGTAGTCATAAGAGGGAAGTATATAGCATTATAGTCCTACCTCAAGAAGGAAGAAAAATCTCAAATAAACAGCCAACCCACCTAACCTTACACTTGAAGGAGCCTGAAAGAGAACAACGAATGAAGCCTAAAGCCGCCAGAAGAAGGAAAATAATAAAGATTATAAAATAATATAAAATAAAGATTAAAAATAATAAGATGCCAAAACTAAAACAAACAAACAAAAGAACAACAAACAAACAACAAGAGAATAGATCAATGAAACCAGGAGGTGCTTCTTTGAAAAAATTAATAAAATTGACAGACTCCTCATCAGACTTACTAAAAGAAAACAGAAAGAACCCAAATAAATAAAATCACAAATGGGAAAAGGGAAATAAGAACTAACACCACAGAAATACAAGCAATTATAAGAGAATATTATGAAAAAAAGTATATACCAGCAATTTGGACATATTGCAACAAATGGCTAAGTTCGTAGAAACATATAAACTACCAAAACTGAAACAGGAAGAAATAGAAAACTTGAACAGACTGATAACCAGCAATGAAATTGAATCAGTAATCAAACACCTCCAAAGAAACAGAAATCCAGTGCCAATGGCTTCATGGGGGAATTCTACCCCACATTTAAAGAAGGATTAATATCTATTCTTCTCAAACTATTCCAAAAAATTGAAGAAAGAAAACTTCCAAACTTACTCTATGAGGCCAGTATCACCCTATTAACAAAACCAGACAAAGCACTAATAAAGAGAACTTCTTGATGAACATGGATGAAAAAATTCTCAGTAAAATACTAGGAAGTTGAATCCAACAATACATTGAAAGAGTCATTCACCATGATCAGAGAACATGAAAGAAATTGGGTAATATTTGTATATGCAACTAATCATAGAAGCACTGCTTTTAGCTGTAACAAAAAGATCCTTTTGTGATCTCAGATTAACATCTTTATTCCTAAATGGAGCATAAATAACATTTATCGGCTAAGATTATTTGTAATAGACAAGGTTGTTTACTGTTTACCACCTCGAAGATAACTATTTGGAGGTCTATCTTGTGGTCTATCTTGGAAATTATAAATATATACGTGCCAAATTCTGGGGCACCCAAATTTGTAAAGCAACTAATTACAAACATAAGCAATCTTATTGATAAAAATGTGCTAGTTGCAGGGGACCTTATTACCCCACTCACAGCGCTGGATAGATCCACTAAACAGAATCAGCATAGAAACAATGGACCTGATCGACACGTTGGAACAGATGGGCCTGACAGATATCCTCAGGGCCCTTCATCCAGAAGCAAAGGAATTTACATTCTTCTCAAATGCACATGGTACATTTTCCAAGACAGACCATATTTTGGGGCACAAGGAAGCGCTGAATAAATATAAAAAAATTGAGGTCATACCATGCACACTTTCAGACCACAATGCTTTGAAACTTGAAATCAACCACAGGAAAAGTCTGGAAAACCCCCACAAACATGGAGGCGAAAGAACAACCTACTAAAAGACGAATGGGTCAACCAAGCCATCAGAGAAGGAATTAAAAAATACATGGATACAAATGAAAATGAAAATACAACAAACCAAACGCTTTGGTATGCGGCAAAGGCAGTCCTGAGAGGGAAATATATTGCAATCCAGGCCCATCTCAAGAAACAAAGAAAATTCCTAACACAAATTCTAACAGCACACCTAAAGGAACTAGAAGCAGAAGAGCTAAGACAACCCAAACCCAGCAGAAAGAGAGAAATAACAAAGATTAGGGCACAAATTAATCATATGGAAACAGAAAAAGTAGTGGAACATATCAATGAAACCAAGAGCTGGTTCTTTGAAAAATAAACAAAATTGATAAACCTCTAGCCAGCCAGGCTCCTCAAAAAGAAAAGAGAGAGAACCCAAATCAAAAGAATCATGAACGAAAATGGAGTGATTACAACCAATCCCTCAAAATACAAGCAATTATCAGAGAATATTATGAAAAACTCTATGCCATCAAATTGAACAACCTGGAAGAAATAGACAAATTCCTAAACAGCCACACACTACCAAAACTCAAACGGGAAGAAATAGAAAACTTGAACAGACCCATAACTAGTGAAGAAATTGAATCAGTTATCAAAAATCTCCCAGCAAGTAAAAGTCCAGGGACAGATGGCTTCCCTGTGCAATTTTACCAGACATTTAAAACAGAGTTAATACCTATCCTCCTCAAGCTTTTCCAAAAGATTGAGATGGAATGAAAACTCCCAGACTCATTCTATGAAGCCAGCATCACTTTGATTCCCAAACCAGATAGAGACCCAGCAAAGAAAGAGAACTACAGGCCAATATCCTTGATTAACATGGATGCAAAAATTCTTATCAAGATATTAGCAAATAGAATCCAACAGCACATAAAAATAATTATTCACCATGATCAAGTAGGATTCATCCCTCGGTTGCAGGGATGGTTCAACATTCGTAAATCAATCAATGTGATATATCACATTAACAAAAGAGAAGATAAGAACCATATGATCATGTCAATTGATGCAGAAAAAGCATTTGACAAAATTCAGCATCCCTTCTTAATAAAAACTCTCGAGAAGGTCGGGATAGAAGGAACATACTTAGGCATCATAAAAGCCATTTATGAAAAGCCCACAGCTAATATCATCCTCACTGGGGAAAAACTGAGAGCCTTTTCCCCCTGAGATCAGGAACACGACAGGGATGTCCACTCTAACCACTGTTATTTAACATAGTGTTGGAGGTCCTAGCATCAGCAATCAGACAAGAAAGCAAAATAAAAGGCCTGAGGATAGGCAAGGACAAAGTCAAACTTTCACTCTTTGCAGACGACATGATACTTTACATGGAAAGCCCAAAAGAATCCACCGAAAGCCTACTAGAACTGATCCATGAATTTGGCAAAGTTGCAGGATACAAAATCAACGTACAGAAATCGGTTGCTTTCCTTTACGCCAACAATGAAGCAATAGAAAGAGAAATAAAGAAACGAATCTCATTCACAATTGCACCAAAAACCATCAAATACTTAGGAATAAACCTAACCAAAGATGGAAAAGACCTTTACGTGGAAAACTACAAAAAACTTATGAAGGAAATTGAGGAAGACACAAGGAAATGGAAAAACGTCCCATGCTCATGGATTGGAAGAATAAATATAGTTAACATGGCAATACTACCCAAAGCAATCTACACATTCAATGCAATCCCAATCAAAATTGCACCAGCATTCTTCTCAAAGCTAGAGAAAGCACTCCTAAAATTTGTATGGAACCACAAAAGACCCCGAATAACCAAATATTGAAGAATAAAACCAAAGCGGGAGGCATCACAATCCCAGATTTTAACCTCTACTACAAAGCGGTAGTCATCAAGACAGCATGGTATTGGCACAAGAACAGACACATAGACCAATGAAATAGAATAGAGAACCCAGAAATGGACCCACAAGCATATGGCCATCTAATCTTTGACAAAGCAGGAAAGAGTATCCAATGGAAAAAAGACAGCCTCTTTAACAAATGGTGCTGGGAGAACTGGACAGCAACATGCAGAAGAATGAAACTAGACCATTTCCTTACACCACTTACAAAAATTAACTCTAAATGGATAAAGGACCTGAATGGGAGACAGGAAACCACCAAAATCCTAGAGGAGAAAGCAGGAAAAAAATCTCTTTGACCTGAGCCGCAATTTCCTACGTGACACATTTCCAAAGGCGAGGGAATTTAAAGAAAAAATGAACTACTGGGACCTCATCAAGATAAAAAGCTTCTGCATGGCAAAGGAAATAACCAACAAAACCAATAGACAACCGATGGAATGGGAAAGATAAATGCAAATGACATATCGGATAAAGGACTAGTATCTAAAATCTATAAAGAACTTGCCAAACTCTACACTCGAAAAACAAATAATCCAGTGAAAAAATGGGCAGAAGATATGAATAGACACTTTTCCAAAGAGAACATCCAGATGGCCAACAGACACATGAAACGATGCTCAATGTCACTCATCATCAGGGAAATACAAATGAAAACCACACTGAGATACCACCTCACACAGTTAGAGTGGCTAAAATGAATAAATCAGGAAACTATAGATGCTGGCGGGGATGTGGAGAAGCAGGCACCCTCCTACACTGTTGGTGGGAATGCAAACTGGTGCAGCCACTCTGGAAAACGGTGTGGAGGTTCCTCAAAAAAATGAAAATAGAGCTACCCTATGACCCAGCAATAGCACTGCTAGGAATCTTCCCAAGAGACACAGCAGTGCTGATGCACAGGGGCATGTGTACCCCAATGTTCATAGCAGCACTTTTGACAATAGCCAAATCATGGAAAGAGACCAAGTGCCCATCAACTGATGAATGGATAAAGAAGAAGTGGTACATATATACAATGGACTACTACGTGGCAATGAGAAAAAATGAAATCTGGCCATGTGTAGCAACTTGGATGGAACTGGAGGGTATTAAGTTAAGTGAAATAAGTCAGTCAGAAAAAGACAGATACCATATGTTTCCACACATAGGTGGATTTTGAGAGACTTAGCAAAAACCATGGGGGAGGAGAAGAGGGGGAAAGGAAAAAAAGACACAGAGAGGGAGGGAGATAAAACATAAGAGACTCTCAAAGACTAAGAACAAACTGAGGGTGAGGAGGGTGAGGGAGGGGGGAGAGGGGGTGATGGGCATTAAAGAGGGCATGTGGTGGCTGAACACTGGGTGTTATATGAAAACCAATTTGAAAATAAATTATTAAAAAAAACACAAAAAACTTTCTATATATTGAGTTTTGAGAGTTCTTTGTGTTCTAGACATACATTTTTTCAGATAAATGATTTGCAAATATTTTAATCCAGTCTGTGGTTCTCCTTTCATTATCTTAACACTGTCTTTCAAAGAGCAGAAGTTTTGGATTTGGATGAGATCTACATAGCTTATCATTTTTTTCTTTTATCATTTTTTTTTTGTTTCATCTCTAGGAAATCCTTCCCAACCAAGGTCACAAAGTTTTTGTCCCATGCCTTCATGTAGAAATTTTATAAATTTATCTTTTGATCTATTTTGAGTAAATTCTTTATATGGCATAAAGAGCAAAGTTCATCCTTCCATATACGGCTATCTATGCTCAGTACCCTTGGACTACATCCCTCCAGTGACATTATCAAAAGACTATCCTTTCTCTACCTAATTGCCTTTACTATCTTTGCTGAAAATCACTGGTCCCTATATGTGTCCCTATATGTGTGAATCTGTCTATTTCTGTTACCTACATTCTGTTTGAGTGACCTATTATATCTGACTCTTGGTTATAATACATTCTTTCCATGATTTCTTTTCAGTTGCTCATGTCAATACACTCCCAGTAATATAGATTCACCATTTTACTACTCATATCTAGGTATATTTTATAATGCATTTTATAAATCAATAGAATTTGGGCTCAAACTAGGGTAACTGCCAAAAGAAATTTTTGAAATGTTGAGATATAAAACTATGTTTTCTACAGCCATCTACACTCAATCAAATTCACGTTACTCTGTCCCAAAAAGTTATTCTGCATGTGCATGGGGCTGCGGAATGTGGGGAGTATGTAGGGCTCTATGTGGTCTATCCTAAAGATCATTATAAGGGGGCAAAGGAAAAAAGGAGAGAAAACTGGAATATTCAAATAATAAATGTTGAAATAAAATAACTTATTTCTACAATAAATAAATAAATAGATAGATAGATAAATAAATAGATTTGTAAAATTTACATTGAGATAAATAAGCAAATCATTATAAAATATAAAAATTTAGAGAATATTTCAAAATACTTTTATCTGCCAAATGCACGAAGATAGTCGGAGTAAAAGACAAGAGTTTTCTGGAATCAGTTTGTGCTTCTTTTTTATCCTTATAGGGTGATCAGTTGTATTTTATTCAGTGTATTGTACATGTGGGTGTGAATATGATGGAACTTCTCTCAAAAAGAGAAACGAGTAAAGAATATATGTTGTCAACTTGTCTAAAGCATTTTTCATGTTCTGACTAAATTTTCTTTGTATTGGTATTTCAAGAGATTTTGTTTTTTTAATTTGACTATTATAAAAACCTACATAACTTCACTGAAATCCCATGAAAATAATATAAACAACTGTAATGGAAATTGAAAAGGTGATATAGCAATCAGCAATCTGTTATTTCTTGTCAGTGTTTTTTTAATCACTTACAACAGTGAAAATTCTTGGATTAACTTGACTTTTTGACCTTTAGTCTTCACTTTAGTGGGAGAAGTTCTTTTGAGAAGCGATTTCTTCCTTTTGCTTATTATTTCTTTGCACTTCGAAACAATTAATGGCCATCCTTTGATAAAGATCATCTTGGAGTGGTGCAGGAGGAGGACAGTTGTACCAACTATGTACAGATCTATGGGGTCGCAAAAATTTAAAAGCTTGATGTTTGAATCTTGCGGAATGTAGCCTCAGAGAGAAGTGGAAATATTAATGCATTTATGTTGTTTTAAGTAAACTGACACAGGTACATGGACAGCATCTTCTATTCTAGGTACACTTGGGTTGTTGGATGGGGGGATGGTGAACAAGAGCTATAAAAAAGTTCTGGTCTACAAGAAGCTTACAATTTAGTTGGGGAGATGATACTCTTTGACACAGTGAAGATAAGCCTGATGCGGGTAGTCCAAAGGTCACACTTTGGTAAACGTTTGCTATAGGACAGATCAGTCTATTCTTCTCTTAAAATCCTTAATTCAGTGTCTAGTAAACCTGAACATCAGGCTCAGATTCCACTTTAGAAATATTCCCAGGGGTGCTAACAGTCAACAATTTAATATGATTCCTAAAGACCTGACACAACAAAGCAGAATTCTTGAGTTTAACAAGCATATTGTCCTCCTTTAAGAAAGCTTACCGTTTGAACCTTGTATGCTAAGTTCCAAAAGAATAAGATAAATAATAAGTGAGATTCAAGTTCAGAGGTGGAAGAGAAAAGAGGCTCAGCTTAAGTGAAACATTTGGTTGAATTCTTCAAAGTGGTAAACACTAAAGAGCACATTACTCTAGTCGGACTCTGAAAGAGTGGAGAAATAAGACGAGACTCTAAAAGATAGAGGTCAAAATGTCATGCAGATTTAAGGGCACACATAGGATGAAAGCAAAAGGATTGAAAAAGACATTCCAAAAAGAGAACATGCGGAGGGGTGGGGTGGGATGGTAGGGTGGGCATACCGTATCAGGCAAAATAGACTTGAATCAAAAACTATCACAAAGAATACAATGATAAAAGAGTCAATTCACCAAGAGGACATAACAATTATAAATATACACCTACTTAGCATCAGAACATCCAAATACACGAAACATATATTGACAGAACTGAGGGAGAAATAGACTCAGAAATACTGATAGGGGATTTTAATACCCCACTTTCAATAATGCATAGACTATCCAGACAGATCAACAGGGAAACAGAGCACTTGGACAACAATATAGACCAAATGGGCCTAACAGATATATATACAGAACCTCCCAGCCAATAGCAATTAAACTTTCAAGTGCCACAGAACATACTGTTCTGTGATCACATGTTAGATAACAAAACAAGACTTACATTTAAAAGACTGAAATCATATCACATATTTTTTCTGACCATAATGGAATGAGACTAGAAATCAATAGCAGAAAAAAAAAAAAAAAAACCTGGAAAATTTACAATATGTGGAAATTAAACAAAACACTCTTGAACACCCAGTAGGTCAAAAAATAAATGAAAGGTTAAATTATAAAATATCTTGAGACAATCAAAAATGAAAAAACAACAGACCAAAAATTACAGGATACAGAAAAGGCAGTACAAAGAGAGAAGTATACAGTGACAAACGTCTACATTACAAAAGATCTCAAATAAGCCATCTACTTTAAATTTCAAGGAACTAGAAAAATATTAAGCAAAGCTCAAAGTTAGCAGAAGAAACAAAATAATAATGATTAGGACAGAAATAAATGATGTAGAGAACAAAAATGCAATAGAAAAAAAATAGAGAATAGAAAAACAATGTAAAAAATCAACAAAACTAAGAGTCAGTTTTTTGAAAAGATGATCAAAAGTGATAAATTTTTAGCTAGAATAAGAAAAAAGAAGATTCAAATAAAAAAGAAAGGAGATAATACAACTGATGCTCCAGAAATGAAAAAGATTATAAAATAGTACTATGAAGAATTACACACTGACAAATTGGAATACCTTGAAGAAATGGAGAACTTCCTAACAACTTACAAGAGTGAATCATGAAGAAACAGAAAATTCGTATCATTAATCAAAAATTTCTCCATAAAAGCAAAAGTCAGGACCAGAAGTCCTCACTGGTAAATTCTACTGAACATTTAAAGAAAAACAAATACTAATCCCTCTCAAAGTCTCCCAGAAAATTGAAGAAGGAGGAACACCTCTAAACTCAATTATGAGGTCAGCATTGCTCGGATACCCAAACCAGACAAAGATGCTACAAGAAAAGAAAACTGCAGGCCAATATCCCTTATGAATTTGATGCGCAAAACATGAAAAAAAATACTAGAAAATCGAATTCAACAGCACATTAAAAGGATCATATGCCATGACCACGTGGAATTTATCCCAGAAATGCAAGAATCATTCGACATACAAAATTCAATATATGTGATACAACACATTAATATAACAAAGGATTAAAATTACATGAGAATCTCAATAGATGCAGAAAAAGCACTGGACAAAATTCAATACCCTTTCATAATAAAAACACTCAATAAATTAGGAATACAAGGAAATTATCTTAACATTTTAAAGGCCATATATGAATAGCCACAGCTAACATTATACTCAATAGTGGAAATAAAAAAACTTTCCCTCTGATATTAGAAACAAGACAAGGATGTCCACTCTCTTTACTTTTCCTCAACATAGTACTGGAAGTAGTAGCTAGAGCAATTATGCAAGAAAAAGATATATGAGGCATCTAAATCAGAAAGGAAGAAGGAAAATTACCTCTGTTCATAGACGACATGATCATGTATGTAGAAAACCGTGAAGTTTTCACACACATACAAATGGAGACTTCACACTTCCTGGTTTCAAAACATGTTACACAGCTACAGTCATCAGCACAGTATGGTACTGGCATAAAGACAGACACAGAGGGGCAGCTGGATGGCTCAGTCAGTTAAGTGTCTGACTCTTGGTTTTGGTTCAGGTTATGATCTCACAGTCTGTGGCTTCTAGCCCCGGATCAGGCTCCATGCTGGCAGCGTGGAGCCTGCTTGGAACTGTTTCCCTCTCTCTCTGCCCCTTCCCTGCTTGAGCTCTCTCTTTCACACACAAAATAAATAAATATATTAAAAAAGAAATAAAAAGACAGACAAAGACCAATGGAACAACAGAGAGTCCAGAAGTAAATCCATGGATCTACAGTCAAATTGTCTTTGACAAGTGTGCCAAGAAGGCACAATGGGGGAAGGATCAGCCCTTCAACAAATGGTGTAGGGAAAACTAAATATCCATATACAAAATAATGAACTTGGTGCTTTATTTTAAAGCATACCCAAAATTCAACTCAAAATGGATGAAAGGCTTACATGTAAGACCTAAAATCATAAAACTCCTTGAAATAAAAAAAGGGGAACAGCTTCGTAATATTGGTCTTGGTTATACCACCAAAAGCACAGGCAACAAAAGCATATATGGACAAGTGGGACTATATCACACTATAGGATGGGAAAAAACATTTGGGTTAATATCCAAAATAGATAAGAAACTCCTGCAACTCAATAGTGAGATGAAAAAAACCCACGAACATAAATAACTTGATTTTAAAATGGGACAAAGGACTTGAGAGGACATTTCTCCAAAGAAGACGTACAAATGGCCTATAAGGAAATGGAAAACAATGCTGAACATCACTAATCATCAGGACAATGCAAATCTAAACTATAATAAGATATCACCTCACATCTGCTAGGATCACCATTATCAAAACGAAACAGAAAATAACAAATGTTGGTAAGGATGTGGAGAAATTGGAACCCTTGTACACTGTTGGTAGGAATGTCACCTGGTACAGCCACTGCTGAAAACAGTACAGAGATTCCTCAAAAAATTAAAAAATAAATAAATAAATAAACTACCATAATACGATCCAGGAATCGTATTTACTTCTGGGTGTTTATCCCAAAGAACTAAAAACAGGATCTTGAAGAGATATTTGTATTCCCAGTATACTGAAGCGTTGTTCACAACAGGCAAGAGGTAACAATCGAAGTGTCTACTGATGAAGTGATAAACAAAATACAGTACATACATATGATAGAATACTATTCAGCCTTAAAAAAGAAGGAAATCCTGCCATACACTACATGAACAAACCTTGAGGACATTATGCTAAATAAAATAAGCCAGTCACAAAAGGACAAATACCACTTGTATGAGGTATCTAGAGTGGTTGACCTCATAGAAGCAGCAAGTACAATGGTAGCTGCCAGTAACTGGAGGGGAGGAAGAAACGGGGAGTGGCTGTTCAGATGGATAGAGAGTTTGAAGACGAAAAAGTTCTAGAGATCTGTTATGCAATGATGTACATATAGTTAACAATACTGTATTGTATACAGTACTTAAAACGTAAAAAATTTAAGAGCGGGGGTTTCACGGTATATGTTTTTTACCACAATTAAAAAGAAAGAGTCACTCGGGGCTGATTTTCAGGGATAACCTGTGTAGATGCCAGGCCCCACCCTTAGAATGGTCCCATGCTTGCTTTACTGCTCTGCTGTTAGAATGGTCCCATGCTTGCTTTACTGCTCTGCTGTTGCTGTCTCGATATTCTCGATAATTTTATCTATCCTTAAACCTGTGTTTGCATATGAAGCTAGTGGGACACTAGAATATACGTGTGAGCAAAGGAGATAAGACACACCATGTGTGTCTGTCACCATTCCTACCGTTACAGTCACGCATAGCTTTTACCTGCTGGTCATGTGGCTTCCATAATGTGTTTATTTTGTACCCATCTGGAGTCTTACGGAGCCCATGCTTTGTGGGTCCACCGGAATTCTGGGTTCATGGTCACATCTGCAACTGAATAAAAATGAAGGTGTTAACTCAGAGGCCACACTTTCCATTTGAACCAAAAGTTACTTCTAACGCGGAAAGAAAAGCAATTGTGTTTTAAGAAACAGGATTGGCCAAAAAATCTTATCCAATCCTTTCTTATGTAGTTACTTCCCAGAATTAGCCAACTACTTGAAGGATGACAATATATGGAAAAGAGAAGAGAAGGCAACCCACAGCTCCTTTTGACTACTTCCTTATTCGTCGGTAAGGTAAGCAAAGGGAGAATGTGTACTTACCAAGAAATTAAATAAAAACAGTTGAGTTAGTTTGTCTAGGATTTCCACTGTTCTGGGGAAAAAAAAAACAAACCAAAACAACCAAACAAACAAAAACCCAGAAAAAAACCTATGTGTATGTACGCAAACTATAAAATAGAATTTGGGTAATATTTCAGTGATTTTGCATATGAGATAAACGTTCTTATATTTGCATATAAAACTGACATTACATGATATAAAGAGGAAGAGTAAAAGTCACAATAATAACTTAAATCTTTCTAAAGAAAACCATTACATAGCAAATTAAAAAAAAAAGAAACAACACCAAGACAAGTTGAGAGAGACCACAGAAAAAAAGGAAAAAACTTTATATTTATATACTGTATTAATCTCCCAGGGCTGCTACAGCAAAATATCACAGACTGGGTGGCTTAAACAACAGAAATTTATTCTTTCACAGTTCTGAAGGCTAGAAGCCCCAAATCAAGCTGCCAGCAGGTAGGAACTAGGAGAGAATCTTTCTTTTACTTCTTCTGGCTTCTCTCTGGTGTTCGTTGGGAATCCTTAGAGTTCTTGGCAGTAAAACCATATCGCCTCAGTCTCTGCCTCTGTTGCCCTCAGTCTCTGCCTCTGTTGCCCTATGACTGTCTTTCCTCTATTTGTCTGTGCAGCTCCAAGCGTTTCTTCCACACACGGACAGCAGGCATTGGATTAAGGGCTTACCCTAACCTAGTATGGCCTCATCTCAACTTGGTTCTATCTGAAAAAAGATGTATTTGGTCACATTCACAGGTTCCAAGGGACATGACTTTTGGGAGGTGGGCACTATTCGATCCAGTCTAAAGGCTTTTAACAGCACCTTTTCCTTGCATTTTAAACAAGGGGCCACACATTTTCATTTTCATTTTGCTGGGACCCACGCATGATGTCACCCACCTTTTTCAACGACAGCACCCATGTTGTTTCTTCAGAGAAAGCCAAATGAGTCCATTACCTGCACTCTAAAATTAATGATACACTGGATTTATCTACTTTGTTGTAGCAAGATGTTTCCAGACAAACCCAATGGGAGAGGGGCATGGCCACGTAAGACCCACGCCTATGCGGCTTAGAGGAATAGAGAACTTTTGTCTCACTCCCAAGATGAAGAAAAGAAGAGCTGAGCAAAGCATGGCTAGTTATTCCTCTCAACTTTAGCAGTCAAGTAGACCACTTCGCCTACCCAGCATCAGTGAGTAGAGGAACAGGTAGGTCAAAGTTACACTACTTAAATTCCTTTCACATGGAGGATATATTAGAAATGAAGAAACATTTTTCACTAGCACTTCTCTACTTTTACTTAACCCACTGAAATATTCCCTAAAGTCTCACTGGTGGGCAAGTTAGATTTTTCATCTCTGAAGCTTCTGATATGGGTGAGAAACTGCATTAATTAAATTAACTACAATGCTATTCATACCCAATGATGAAAACAACCCTATATTCTATTAGCCATCCTAAATTACAATTAACTATAGAAACTGGATGAGGTTAAATGACAAATTCAGATTAAATATATAAAGTCATTCCAATAATACAACCTGAGAATCATAGAAATGTCCCAAATTTGAAAGTAAACCTTTGCCATTATTAAATTCTTCAGGGAGAAATTAAGGACGCAGATCAAGCTCTCTTATAGATGAAGGTCTCAAAGTGTTAAAGCCCAAGTTTGAAATCATGTTTCTTTGTTACTGTAAAAGTCCAAAGTCCTAAATGTCTATCAATAATACTCCCAAATGTCTTACTTGGTTCGTTCTCAGTAGCGAGGGTTCTCAGGGCCTGCGTGGGACCAAGGTCTCCTTCAGTATTTGCTGCTTACATTTCCCACTGTGACACGGGTAGGGGCCTCTCAGGGCTGCGGCTGTTTTACTGGTCTCTCAGGAACCGAGCTTTTAATGAAGACCAAGAATTGATAAGGAAACTTGATTTTTCAGAACTAGCCTCACAACCAAAACATGTAGAAAGCAAGCCAACTCCCAACCCCTAGGAAATTTAAACTAGGCAAATTTTCATTCTCGGTACAGAATGTGCCCAAAGAACACAACAAAAACTCAATGGCATTTGAGAGAAAAATAGTCTCTTTGATTTTAGCCTCACTAGGAGGTCCACTAATCTAGGCTATTTATCTGGCATTGCTGACCTGTGAAGGAAGATTCTTTCAGCATGGAGAGGATTTAGTACTGTGAGTCTGCCATGGACGGGTCGCAGCACGGTGCATCTATCATCCATGGATGCTTCACTTACACTTCTCTTTGACCACGCTGTTGCTCACACTGCATTACTGACCCGACGTGTGCTCTATCTAAAGACACTGCATCTGCAGGCTCTGACAGACTTCACAATCCCGTGCCACTGTGGCCATTTTCACTGCCTCCTGCTACGGAGCTGTGTAGACTACAGAAGGCTACCTCTTGGAGGACATTTCCTTCTCACACATCATTGACAAACCCAGAGTCCATGGGTCCGCATGGTAAATGGAATCGGTTGAGCCGTATATGTCAATACTGACAAGTCTTCTGAAACTTTTCCCTACAGTTGAGTCTTTGTCTCCATCAAGCGTGCTTAGGAAAGCCACCACCATCTGCGTGACGAGAGGGGAGGTCTAAATTGTAAATGTCGCTTGGTCAAATTCCTAAAAAGGAAGAAAGCAAGAACTTGCCTGCCAGGAAGGGAGGTCTTGGGGTGCAGCGTCCAGTCAGGTCAGGGTTTGGCGTCTGCTTGGAAACTGCCGCCATCTGGAGGGTGATGCTGAAAGCCTGGGCAGTCCTAGCGAAGATGCACCTGGCTCGAGGCCTCGCAGGGAAGCAGAGAGAGTCCCGGGAGCAGTGGGCCACCCTCTTGCAGCCTTGGGAGCCCCTACGCGCACCCCCACCCTCCGCACTCATCTTTCTTGAGGGAAGGGCTGGCAACACACACCCAGGAGCTGGGGGGCCCGACAGCCACCGCCCTCCCCCACAGTCCTTACAGAGTGGCCGTGCTGGTTGTATATATCTGCCAAAGGCAGCCGGAAGTCTGTACACCATCGGTGGCCGGAAGTCCCAGGCGTTGGACGCTAACGCGAGGAGCTTTGGGGCCTCGCCGCTTGCCCCTTGCTGTGGTCTCTTGCCACGCTGCGCACGCGCGCCCCTCTTTGTGACAGGTTCAGGGGATGAGTCACAAGGGCCAGGCTGGAACGCTCAAGCTCAGTGCGTGTTAGACTTTGAGAGGAGTCGGAAGCTCGGGACGCGTTCTCCGGCCTTTCTACTCCAATCTCGAGATCGTTTGACGCACAACCAGCTCAGTATGGGCAATCTACTTTGTAAGTTTCGTTTCCTATCCCGCCGCCGTCCCCAGCCTGGCCGTGGTCGGCCCCTGGTCCGCCCCACCCTTGCTGCTGGTCCACCACCTGGCCGGAGCCACCCCGCTGCTCCTGCACTTGCCCCGGGTCCTGGGCGCAGGCTATTCCACCGGGATCGGGATCGTAGGCCTTTAACAGCTAGCTTTCACATCGAGCCGAAGAGGCGGTACCCCCTCCCGCAGGCCGACTGTATCCCTCTGGGGATCCTCCCCTTGGTGAATTGGAGTAACCCTCCGAAAACACCTGTGCTGTCCGCTCGTCATTCTAAGATGTGCAGACAATCCAGAGCCATAAGAATCCCCGCTCTGGGGCGTAGATTCACCCTCCCACGTTCGCCATCTGAGAAGGTAGAGGAGGCTGTGGAGCCGGTACCATCCAGGCACCTCCCACTTTCGTGCCCAAATGGGATGGAAGAGGAGGTCCAAGAAGATACCACAGAAAAGGCAGACGATCTTGCAGAGACACAAGGGCAAGATGGTGGGAACAGGGCCCCCCATAGCTATGGGGATATACCCTTAAGATCTAGTCCGCTGAGGGGACATCTCAGCTCCCCGCAGTGCAGCCCTACTCCTTTGGACCTCCATCCTAATCCTCCAGAAGACAGTTTGAGGGACAACACCCGGATGTCTCTGATGAACTCCGCCCCTAAAGGCCATGTAGTCACCTCCTCACATGGCCCTGCCGGAGATGTCGTGCCCGATACAGATGCAGCAGTGCCCTCCGACACAACCCCATGCTGCCACTCACTGCAGGCGACATCAACAAAGGAAGTGTCAGATAAAAACCATCAACCTTCTGAGAGCACATCACTCGTATCTAGGAAGGAGATGCACCATGATGAGCCTTCAGGCATCTCACCAAGGAGCTCTTTTCCCCCTGTATCTGCCAGCAGTAGGCCGCACAAACGAAAAATACCAACGCCACCTTGTCTGCCGCTGCCACCGCCACAGCCACAGCCATGGGGCTGCGGTGAGTTGCCCCCACCTCCTAAGCTTCCTCACATAGCTGTCAACGAAAACCTGGACACCTTGAAGAATACCAAATGTCAGAGGAATAAGATCTTGGAGGATAGAAGAGAGATCAAAGCAGACTGCCGGGACACTCAGCCTGCTCCTCCTCTATCCCTGCTTGCCTCAGAGACTGCTAACTCTTCACCTTTGGTCATTCACTCTTTCCAAGTCCCTGTTCCTACTGCTGACTTGGCTGACCAATCTTCCAGAACCCCAATCCCATCTGTCCCTCCATCTTTAACACCAAATGTTGGTCAAGAGACAGAAAACAGAGTTTTTAAATCTTCTCCTGCTGCTCCTGCTAATGTCAATCCTCATCTTAGTTCCAATCCCATTAGGGGAATTTCTCCTAAGAATGAAGGCCCTCTTCAGCCGGTCATTGCTACAACATCTCCTATTTCTGGCCTTACCACACTTCCTAACACCTCAACCCCTGCCTTACAACAGGGGTTGCAACAGGGGTTCTGCAAAACAGAATCCAAGGTGCCTAGGTGTGTAGGTTTTCTCCCTCCTTTCCTACCCACCCCTCTTCCAAATCCTTCCACAAATAACCCCGTTTCAATTGTCCAGCCCATCAGTTCTACGGCCCTTGCTTCTATCGTTGTATCTAATGCTTCTACAGCTACCTCGAAGCTGATTTCAGATCCTGGTGTCAAGGACATGGACACCACTCCCCCTTCAAAGGCTATTATTTTCAGATCTCCCCAAGAATCCGGAGTGGGATCTTTTTCCTTTCATCAGGGCCATTGCAGGTTGGGACAGAGGTGCCCTCCACAGTTTCAAGTTTCCACCAACCCACTTGTGTATCAGAAGACAGCTGTTTCCACTAGCGTGCCCCTTACAAATTCTGGTGTCACCTCCACTCCAGTAGGCAAGCCCTCTGCCAACTGCAACACATCCGGTGATACTGAAGCCATGGATACTACATCTCCGCCGTCTGCCAACTGCAACACATCCGGTGATACTGAAGCCATGGATACTACATCTCCGCCGTCTGCCAACTGCAACACATCCGGTGATACTGAAGCCATGGATACTACATCTCCGCCCTCTGCCAACTGCAGCACATCCGGTGATACTGAAGCCATGGATACTACATCTCCATCTAAGGCTTCCGTCTTCTATTCCTCCCCTGTGTCCAGGGACAACCATTTCCCTCTTTCCAAGGTGCTTCCGGGTTCTAATAACACACCACCCAGTAGCAGCACTATTGTGGCCCATAACTCCATTCATTTACCTAAAATATCATCCACTGGACAGACGTCAGTTTCCAACCACTCTGACCCAAGAAACACCTCTCAGCCCACAACTGGGCACCATAATGGGCAGCAGCCTGTCAATTCTAACCTGTTAGGAACACCAGTAACCTCAACACAAGCTATGGGCCCAACTGCTCTTGTAGCCCAGCCACCCAAAGACAACACAGTGCAGTCAGGTTTGGCAGGTTCTGCATCTGTTACTACCAGCAGCATCCAGCCACCCTCTAGTAACAAGCCCGTTGGCATATCTAATACATCAGGCTTTGGAGTTGCCACCAGGATGCCCACTACTGGGGATGGTGGCTCACTGTTAGCTGGCAGTACTTCAGGTCAATATGTGTTTTCATTACCTGCAGCTCCTAAGGACAGTGGGAGCTTAGGAGTTGGCATGTCCATCCCAGGCCCCACCAGTTCACAAGCATTTGGAACGCTCAACCTTGGGGCAGGACTAAATGGGGCCCCAAGCACGACTTCTGCTCCAACTTTTCATCAGACAATCGGGCATCCCTATAATAACAGCATGGCTGCTGCTGTCCCAGTAGTAGGACACAATGCTAGTTCCACCTTAAATCCAGGCACTTTGGGCCCACCCATCCAAAACCCAAGTAGTGGAGTCCTGGGGAAGGATGGCACCATTCCCGCAGGTGGAGCCTCTACAGTCCCCACTACCCAGAAGGGCACTGGGGACTCATCCGGAAAAAGAACACGTTCCCCATGTGGAAGAGCTGCCACAATGGAGAAGAGGTGCCGGTTAAGAGACCAGGAAGCCTCCCTCTTAAATCCAAGCAGCGGGGGCACAGCTGTCAAAACCCCAAGAAGGAGAGTAGTAGGAAAGACCTGCACTATTCCCACAGGTAGACACTCAACGCTTACTGGTACCAGTAAGCACAAGTGGGAGTCATCTACACTAAAGAAACATAACCCACCTGAAAGAGCCACCGCTGTGGGGAAGAGACGTATGTCAGGAGACATGGCAGCCTCCCCCATAAATCCAAGCACCGGGGGGCCAGCTGTCAAAAACCCAGGTGGAGGAGTAGTGGGAGAGGCTCGTACTACTCACGCAAATGGAGGCCCCACTGTTCCCGATACCGTTAAGCAAAAGGGGGACTCACCTACCCTAAGTAAACTTGACACACGTGAAGGGGAGACCACTATGGACAAGAGAGGTATGTCAGGAGACGTGGCAGCCCCCCGCTTAAATCCAAGCAGCAGGGGGCCAACCATCAACAACAACCCAGCTGCAATAGTAGTGGGAGAGGCCCATGCCGTGCCCACAGATGGAGGCGATGCTGATTCTGATACCCAAAAGCACAGCAGGGACTCATCAACACAAAGTAAACTTCACCCACATGAAGGAGCCACCACTATGCCGAAGAGAGGTGTGTCAGGAGACGTGGCAGCCTCCCCCATAACTCCAAGCAGCAGGGGACCCACTGTCAAAAACCCATCTGCAAGACTAGAGAGAGAGGCCCATACCGTCCCCACGGATAGAGGCACAGATGTTCCTGGTACCAGTAAGGACAACTGGGACACACTGCCACGAAGTAAACTTGAGCCACGTGAAGGAGCCACAGATACAGAGGAGAGAGGTGTGTCAGGAGACCTGGCAGCCTCCCCCGTAAATCCAAGCAGCGGTGGCACAGCCTTCAAAAGCCCATCTGCGGGAGGAGGGAGAGAGGCCCATGCCGTTTCCACAGATGGAGTCCCAGCTGTTCCTCTTACCTGTAAGCACACCTGGGATACTTCGACACAAAGTAAACTTGACCCACATGAAGGAGCCACATCTAAGGAGAAGGGAGTTGTGTCAGGAGACGTGGCAGCCTCCCCCTTAAATCCAAGCAGCAGTGACCCAACATTCAAAAACCCATCTGAGGGAGTAGTGAGAGAGGCGCACGCCACCATTCCCACAGATGGAGGTGCTGTTCTTCTTACCCATAAGCACACCTGGGCCACATCAACACAAAGTAAACTTAACCCAAGTGAAGCAGCCTCCATTAAGGAGGGGAGATTTATGTCAGGAGCCGTGGTAGCCTCTTTTTTAAATCTGATAAGAGGGGGGCCAACCGTCAAAAACCCATCTGCGGGAGTAGTGAGAGAGGGCCATGCTGTTCCCACAGATGGAGATCCGGCTGCTCCTGTTACCCATAAGCACACCTGGGCCACATCGACCCGAAGGAAACTTGACCCACGAGAAGGAGACAGCACTCTTGTCATGCCACCCTCCTTAAATCCAATTAGAAGGGAGGCAACCATCAAAATCCCATCTGTGGGAGTAGTGGGAGGTGCCTACGCCCTTCCCAAAATTGGAGGCAAAGCTCTTTCTGGTATCCGTAGACACACCTGGGCCACATCAACACAAAGTAAACTGAACTCCACTAAAGAGAGGAGACTTGTCATGGCACCCTCCCTCTTAAATCCAAGCAGCAGGGGACCCACTGTCAAAAACCCAGATGCAGAAACAGAGAGAGCGGCCCATGCCATTCCCACGGACGGAGGCATAACTGTTCCTGGCACCCGTAAGCACACTTGGGACTCATCAACGCAAAGTAAACTGGAGCCACGTGAAGGAGCCACAGATATGGAGGAGAGAGGTGTGTCAGGAGACTTGGCAGCCTTAAATCTGAGCAACGGAGTGCTAACCAACAAAAATCCAAGTGTGGTGGTAATGGGAGAGCCCAATGTGGTTCCAACAGGTGAAGGCTCTCTTGTTATTGTACTCCGGTTATGTATGCAGAGTCTGTCTACACCAAAACAAATTGCTCCGTGTGGAAGAGCCAATACCATGGAGAAGGCAGGAGTGTCAACACATGTGCATGCTTACCCCCCACAGAGCCCCGACTGCACTCCACCTGCGCAGCATACAGAGTGTAGGCATGGAGGGGACGATGTCACTCCCGTGATGGACTCATCAACTCAAAGTAAACTGGACCCATGTGAAGGAAGCACCACCTTGGAGACCAGAAGTATGTCAGGAGACGTGGTGGCCTCCCCCTTAGATATAAGCAACATGGTGCCAACCGACAAAAAACCAGGTGACATAGTAGTGGAAGAGGCCCAGGCCATTCCCACAAATGAAGATTCTCTTGTTGTAGTTAGGTCACGTACCCGGAGCCCATCTCCACCAAAACAAACTGCAACGTGTGGAAGATCCACTACGACAGATCCATTTACGATGGTAAATCTTGCTTCACCTCAGAATAATTGCAGCCGACCCCATGCAGACGCAGCAAGTGCTGTAACCGATGCAGCAAGTGCTGTAACCGATGTAGACAGTATCGTATCTCTGATGGCAGGCCTCTCTATCAGCACCCCGGACATGAACTCTAGGATCTCACTTACCCCTAACACAGGTGGTGCTCTGGGGAACAGCTCCACGCCTGCTAAGACTGGTTACACTCACGGTCCCTTGTCTGCACAGACCACAGGTGCCCCCCGTAAGCACACCACTGGTGGTGCGATGGGGGATAGCACCATGAAATTTTAAACACATCTTAGGCTTGCCCTTGTCGGGTGCCTGGAGGAGCGAGCACAGTGTTTGTCCTGGTCAACTGCGCCTGTGCTCTAGGCATGACTGGAGCTCCTTCATAACCTGCCTGGGACTTCATCGGAGCCACCAAACAATTCCTTTCTTTTGTCAGAACTCTCAATAAATAAGGACCAAATACTCATTTGCGAATTGTATGTAATCGGAAATGGACTTCATTGAACCCCTTTAAGTGAAACTTAACCTGATCTCTTTGTATGCAAGTGTGTACGTTGTGTGCATACGTGTATTTTTTTTGTGTTTCTGTGCATGTGTGTGTATTGGAGGACGAAGGGCACAGGAGCCCAGCTTAGAACTAGCCTGGAATGACACCAGATTCAAGACGTTCCAGTGGTGAAGAATAGTAAAAAAGCTGCATAAATCATCACCGATGCCATCCCTGACCTGACTGTGAACTTGGATGACCCAAGCTTGGGGCCAGTTTTCTCTAGCCTTGGAACTTTCATCATACCACTGCTGTCTTAGGGGTTTCCTTTACCCCTGCCTATTTGCCTCAATTGACTTTTATCATTCCCAGATTGTGTACTTACACATGGAAGATTATATATGGAAATAAACATTGTTCTTATGAACCTAGATGCCTTTGCTCATGTGTCTTTTTGACCCAGCAGTAGAGAAAGAATTAACCTGTGTGAATGGGGATGGGTTGAGTCAGACTTCACTCAGCAGAATTTTCCATTCACAGTGACTGGGATGTGGAAATGGCCACACGTTCTACTTGCATGCCCTGACTGCTGCAAAATCTGCATTTTGAATGAAAGGGATGAAAATGTAGGAGGAAGTAAGGTACAAAGGAAGGGGAGAGATGAGGTGACTCCCCCTTGTCTCTTCCCTCTGGGTTTCACTCTTCTCTCACCACACTCTGACCTTACTAGAGGCTAGATAACCTCTGATGTGTCAAAGAAAACCACTCAATGATTTTGTTTCTTTTGTTTCTTTTAGAAATGTTTCAATGTTTTCTCGTGTGTCTTCATATTAAATTTAGACTTAGGCCAGTCATTCTTACACATTTCCGTATCACCCAGGGAGGATAAATTTGAGCCCAGAGGAACCAAGGGAGAAAGAGCACATACCCGCTCTGTAATTGTTGGAAATTTCGGTTTCTTTGAATTTATTGTGCTGCTTAAATGCAGTAGAAGAGATCC
This sequence comes from Paguma larvata, assembly GCA_030068075.1. Lineage (NCBI taxonomy): Eukaryota > Metazoa > Chordata > Mammalia > Carnivora > Viverridae > Paguma > Paguma larvata. The sequence goes on from CM057832.1 coordinate 70,275,738, forward strand.
TCTTCAGTAATTGGCCCAGCTCTGATCTAAATCCCTAATATATCAAATCACCCAAGTTACAATTTTGCCCAGTTCTGGCTGACCCCTAGACTTTTTTGATGGATCTCCACGAGAGTTAAAAAAAGGCAAGATTCTTGGCTGTGTGGAACCTACATTCTAGGTGGATGGGAGCAGAAATACAAACATGCAGATTATCCGATAGTTTAGCCAGTACCTAATGTTATGGAGAATAAAGTAGCATAAGGAGCATTGAGATTATAGGCAGAATCACAGCTTTCGATTAAACAGTGGACAGGATAAGCCTCACTGGGAAGGTGGGATTTGAACAGGCTAGAGGGAGGTGAATGAAACAAGTGTCTTAGGGAAGAGCATTCCAGATAACGGGAATAGTCACCACAAAAGCTCAGAGGAAAAGTACCTGATTATCCTCAGGGAGCAATTAGAAACTAATGTGCCTGGAATAGAGTCAGCAAAGGGAGGTCAGAGAGGAGGACAGAGAAGATGTCCATTTATTGGCTGCACAATGACAAATGGTAGAGCCATCTTTCAAGTATCTCAGTGAACTCGATGCTTTTTCCATGACCTATTTACCTTGCAAGATTTGGGGAAGGCTAAAATAAAACAAAGTAAGGAATTTAAATTACTGTTGTTGTTTTGTTCTATAAATAAGGGTAGATGCATAGTAGATGAATAGATAGATAGATAGATACATACATACATACATACATACATGGATGGAAATAGGAGATATAATATCTACATTTAATGAGTTCCTTAGGCAATAATGCTTCGGTTACCTTCACCAAGCAATTCAAATAGGAGATCCCATTTTAACAAGAGCATAAATGTGCCTACGTTTATGAAGTGAACACGTGGAAAAATACGATAACTGAGCCTAAAAAGGCACAGCATTGAGCCTAGTGCAACATTTATGAGATTAGCCCTGTAAAAACAAAGAATAGCAGCACACAGAGGCTGCCGGACGCCTCCAGGCACTCACTGCCTGATTCATTTACTCTAAGTTGTTGATTACAGTTCCAGAGGATCAAAGCTTCTGTTCTGTGACTGCCAAGAATCACCTGCCCTTTGTAGTCAGAACTGCCTCTCAGAAGCAGGGTTGAAATCCAGTTTGCTTCTAATAGTCCTGCACCCTCTCTCAGCCACGCCTGGTAATATTACCAGGGACAACTTTTAAACACTCGTACTTCCTGATTTTTTTTTAAAACCTTCAAGCTAAGAGTAATATCCTGATAAGACAAACATTTAACAAATATGTGGTGGAATCTTCCTTACGGAAGATTTTGAATTTCATGTTTTTTTGGTTTTTTTTTAAATATTTATTTTTGAGAAGGAGCACGAGTTGGGAGGGGAAGAGAGATGGGGACACAGAGGATCTGAAGCGGGCTCCGAACTGACAGCAGAGAGCCTGATGCCGAACTTGAACTCGAACCGTGAGATCATGACCTGAGCTGACGTTGGACACTCAACCGACTGAGCCACCCAAGTGCCACTTGAATTTCATGTTTTGATACACTTACACAGTAGAGGCAATTTCTTTTTTTTAAATTTGTTTTAATGTTTATTTCAGAGAGAGAGAGTGACAGTAGGGGAGGAGCAGAGAGAGAGGGGAACACCGAATCAGAAGCAGACTCCTGGCTCCGAGCTGTCAGCACAGAGCCCGACATGGGTCTCAAACCCACGAACTGTGAGATCATGACCTGAGCCAAAGTTGGCCGCTTAACCAACTGAGTCACCCAGGCACCCCATAGAAGCAATTTCTAAATAGAGAAATATTTCATTTTTATGAAAATAATACATAAGCGTAATAGCAACTTGAATCATATTGAAATGTAGCCCTTTTCTCCTGAGTTCCTCTCTCCAGAGACAGTCTTTTGGTACTTTGATGTCACCCCCTTAATTCGAAACACTATGCTTATCTTGCTATATCATGACGTACTCATGGTAGACAATATGTTCACCACTCTACCATGATGGAGGAAGATAAAACTCCACTCTCATTGCTTTCCCTCCCTCTTCCTCTCCAATAGGTCATATTCAATGAACTTGGCTGCTTCTCTCTGGTAACTTTATGTAATTTTGCTGGCTTTATTGGTGAGGGAAGTGGTAGCAGAGAGCTAAAAGCACTGGTTCTGGAGATGGACTGCTTGAATTAGAATCCTTGTTTTCAGCTTTTATTAGCTCTGTGTCCCTGCGAAATTTACACCTCCTACCTGTGCCCAATGTTTTCTCATCCATAAACCAGGGAAAAGGATACCCTTCTACCTTATGGGGTTCCTTTGATAATGCAAATAATAATGCATTTGTAGCCTTCAGTGTCTAACACACAGGACAGCTCAAGAAACATTAACTATTATTATTTATATCTTGTGTTATTAACTTTCACCCTAACCTCATGATATTCTCTATGCGCGAGGCTGTGCCCTGTAGCCCCTCTGCCTTTCCTTTCCCCTTGTACAGATCACCTTCTGTGAATACACGCTTGCTTTTGTTTGTGTTGTTAGCGTTGACATTTTGCCATACAGTTGTAGCAAAGTGTTCTGTGTTTCATCCACAGGTTGGCTCTAAGGGTCGAAAACCAATCAACTGTATTGATAAAGTAATGCTTGGCCTTGGGGAAAACAGTGCGATAGGATTGTATTTTCCACTCTGTCAGTGTGGCGCCCCTTCTTGTCTTTAACATCAGTTGTTCAAAATCAGGCTACATTGTAGTTTGGTTTATACTTCCCATATATTTTAAATTATTTTTCCTAAAATTTGAACGAGTTCCTCTTTTAATCCTTGCACTATTTGCACATTAAAAAAATTTTTATTTTCAAACTCGATCTTGTTTTATTTATTTGGCTGGGTCCCATCCTTTTCTGGAACGCTTGCACCTCCCCTCCTCAGTTTGGAAGCTATAACACCAAAAGATATGATTCTAGAAGAAAGGGGGCCAAAGGGACTACTCAGACTGCCTTTAGGTTAGGCCGGAAATGCTCACTAATCACTAATCATGAAAAATGCGTAATTCTGGCCCCATCACCCTAATTTGGTAGCTTTGTAGGAGAAAGAACAACATGGATTCCAGCCAGCACTCCAGGTAGTCCACATTGCACCAAACACTGGACTAGGCCTTAAATGAGACCTCACCAAAGACTCCACACATTTTATAAGACTGAAAATTTTGTATAGCCTTTTGGACTAAAACTCTTAAGTAGTAAGTAGGACGTTTTCCTTACACCTATTTCTCAAGAACCGAAAGGTAGCCTGTGAAAGTTTTCAGTAGCTCAGACTCCCGGATGCATGTCTTTCTTGCTCTAAATACATTCATTTTAGAGATCCAGAAATAACTGTGATGAGCCCGTTCAGGCCCTTCCTGACCCAATCACCGCTATGATCCTGGGGTGATGTAATCTAACCAGGCTTCCTGGCAGCAGTCCATACCTCAGCCAGAAATGTTCTTTTTGGCAGTCCCAAAGACAGAGCGTTGCCCTCTGATACCCCTCTCACATAGGAGAACTGAGGCTCCCGTAAGCAAACAGGTGCTAAGAATTAGAGTCACAACATGAATCTCCGCATTTTGTCCGAGGCTGCCGGTGTGAGGGGACCAACCAAATAAAGCAAGGCAAAACCACTCCGGAAAACTCGGCTCTTTCAGGTAAACCATGCCATTGTTTTAAATCCAGGCTAAGCTAGACATCAGAGACCTCATACAGCTTAAGGCGGTATCAGACTTCCTCAGGAGTCTGATCCGAGTCAGGGATTGAAACTGAACCCACCAATGCTAAGAGGCACCTGAAATGTCTCTGAGAGGAGAGCCACTGGAAACAGAAAAAGTGATTGTGGTCCTTTCCAAACTAGTCCCCCTACTTCTTCTTTTCTCCCCTCATTTTCCTAAAGTTGTTTGTTATGGCAAGGAAATGGATGGGAAGCAGAGTAAACCGACTCCCCAAGAGTGTATGTTGAAGACTTTCAAAAAGGGATATTCAGGAAATTATGGTGTGAAATTAACTCCTGGAAAGCTCCGGACATTCTGTAAAATTGATTGGCTGTCATTTGGGGTGAGCTGGCCCTGCGAGGGCTCACTTGATAAGGAGCTAGTTGGCCGAGTTTTCAGAGTCATTGCGGAGGACCAATTTCCTTATACTGACTGTTGGCAAGACCTGTTTATCCAGGCCGCCTTGGCTAAAAGTCTGTATCGAAGCGAGCTGTAAGGTTAAGATGGCTCGCGTCACAGCTTTCTCCAAATACCAGCCAGAAGTTGAAAAACCCATATTGTTGGGAGAACCTGAAGAAACTCCACCACCGTATACCCCACTGTACCCCTCACTGCCACCTGTGCCACCAGCTGCTCTAGCTGCTGAAGTCCCACCAGAGTCTGCCCTTAGTCCTGAGGCCTCACCACTTCCAGCACCCCAAGCCTCCCCAAATATGACTGACTCACCCGGACTACCAGTCTTAACTCTGCATACACCTCCTGGAAGGCGTCTAGAGATCAGGCCAGAGGAGGCAGCCCCTCTCTGCAGCAACACCGGGGAGCCCTACAGAAGCTACTGAGGGAAACCAGGGGACCCATCTATTGTGATCAGGAAAGCCAGATCCAAGTAGGCCAGTGTGCTTTTGTGTACCAATCCTTTACCACTACGGATGTCCTGAATTGGAAGCACCTCACCCCCTTCTATACGGAGAAACCCCAGGCTATGATTGACCTAATGCAGTCCATAATTCAAACCCACAAACCTTACCTGGACAAACTGCCACCAACTTATTCTGACCCTCTTCAATACAGAGGAGCTTCACTGAATTACCCAGCCCTAAAATGGTTAGAAGAGAATTCCCTGGCTGGCATGCTAGACCCCCCAGGCCTACGCTCAGGCTCACTTCCCTGCGGAGTGGGTCAAATGGGACCCAAATGACTCAAGTATAGATAGAGGGTTTGCAAGGACCAAATGGTATCAATAAGCCCTTCTAAATGGCATGGGGAAAGTTGGGGGGGAGGTGGGGGGGATGGCCATAAATATGAGTAAAACATCAGAAGTGCTGCAGAGACCCAAGGAAAGCCGAAGCCAGTTTTATGAGAGACTATGTGAGGCATTTCGTCTCACCACCTTTGATCCAGAAGCACCCGCTAACCAGCAGACGGTTAACATAGCTTTTGTAGGCCAGGCCCAAGGGGACATCCGGCACAAGCTACAAAAGCTAGAGAGTTTCACCGGCATGAATGCCTGTCAGTTGCTAGAAGTAGCAACCCAGGTGTTTATTGACTGTGACCAGGCAGCACAGAGGAAAGAACGCCAAAAGATGCAAAAACAGGCAGACTTGTTAGCTGCCACCTTGGTGGAGTGGTTGGAACGCTCCCAGAAAGGTGCCCTGCAGGGAAAGGATCAAGGCCAGAAAGGGGAAGAAGGGTCTCACCCCAGACCAAAATTAGGACAGAATCAGTGTGCTTACTGCCATCACTGGAAAAGTGAGTGCCCCCAGTGACCAGATAATTCTCAGCGAGGCCCGAAGCAGAAAAAAAAGGCCATGTGGTCCAGGGCTAGTACCAACTGGCCCCATGGCTTCATGGGGCCCCTGAAGATGATTTTGTGGGGCTAGACACCATGGGGGACCATGAGGAGGACTAGAACAGACTGGGCTCTATTTTGTAAGGCCCCCAGGAGTTCGTGGTCTGAATAAATGCAGGGGAGGGGTGACCCACCAACTTTATGGTGGATACTGGAGCAGTAGTGACATGACCCATGGGCCCCCAAACCACCATCGTGGAAGCCACAGCCAGTCGGACGTGCTGTTCCTTCCTGCTGCCTCGGTAATGCAATTTAGGTGGCCATGAAGTCATTTGTGAATTCCTGTACCTTCCTGGCTGCCTTGTGGCGTTAACCGGCCATGACCCATTGGGAAAACTGCAGGCCCAGATAACTTTCACCTCTCGGGGACAAGCTGCCCTGACCCTATGGAAACCAGAAGCAAAGATTATGACTCTCACGATTCCCCAAGAAGAATGGCGTCTCTACAGTCTCAAGGAGGAACCACAACCAGTTCAGCCCACCAGGACCGGCCCAACATATACCCGCTGTGATTGTGGAACTAAACAGAGCAGAGCCCACCCACCAGAGACAATACTTCATTCCTCGCAAGGCAGAGATCGGGATCCAAAAACACCTGGAGAGACTTTTATTTATTTTTTTTAAATTTTTTTTAACGTTTATTTATTTCTGAGAGACATAGAGACAGAGTGTGAGCGGGGGGAAGGCAGAGAGAGAGGGAGACACAGAATCTGAAGCAGGCTCCAGGTTCTGAGCTGTCAGCACAGAGCCCGACGCGGGGCTCGAACTCACAGACCGCGAGAATCATGACCTGAGCCGAAGTCGGCTGCTCAACCGACTGAGCCACCCAGGCGCCCCTGGAGAGACTTTTAAAGTCTGGGATCCTCCAGCCGTGCCAGTTGCCTTGAAACACACCCCTCTTGACTGTCCAAAACTGGGCACAGATGATCATTGACTGGTTCGGGACCCATGGGCAGTAAGCCAGGCCACCATTACCATACAGTGGTCTCGAACCCCTATGTACTTTTGGGGCTCATTCCTGCTGAAGCCACCTTTTTCACCTCTTAGGACCTTAAAAATGCCTTTTTCTACATCTGCCTAGCCCCGCAGAGTCCGTTGATCTTTGCCTTCCAAAGGAAGGATCCTGAAAACGGTGACAAGAGCCAATTTACTCAGACCAGGTTGCCTCAGGGCTTTGAAATCTCCCCAGCCATTTTCGGCACTGCATTAGCCTCTGACTTGAAAGCCTTCCCAGCAGATCAATATGACTGTGTCCTACTTCAGTACGTACATGACTTGCTGCTAGCCAGAAGGTTCCCAGAGGGTTGCATGGAAGGGACTCAGCAGCTCTTTACCCTCCTATGGCAAACTGGTTACAAGTTCTCAAGGAAAAAGGCCCAAATCTGTCAGAAAAAGGTTAAATATCTTGGCTTCCACCTGTCCCAGGGGCAGCCCCAGCTCGGCCCAGAGAGGAAGCAGGCCGTTTCCTCGATCGCGGTCCCCACAACCCGATGCCATGTTCAGGAGTTTCTTGGGGCCACAGGTTGCTATAGAATTTGGATACCTAACTGTTCAGTCCTGGTAAAACCCCTCTATGAGGCTACAAAGAGGGGAGATCCCCTGATATGGGAATCAGTACATCAGAAAGCCTTTGAGAAAACAAAGTGAGCCCTCATTAATGCGCCTGGGTAGGGGCTCCCAGACACGACCAAACCTTTTTTTATGTATGTCCTCAAGTGCATTGGTATTGCACTGGGAGTCCTGACTCAGATATTGGGATCGTGGCATCGCCCAGTGGCGTATGTCTCCAAGCAACTTGACTCTGTGGCCCACAGCTGGTCCCATGCCTATGGGCACTGGCAGCCACAGCCCCTTGGTGTCTGAGGCTGACACATTAAATATGGGACAAAACTGACAGTCCAAGGGCCACATTCAATACTGACATTAATGGAGTACAAGGGACAATACTGGCTAACCAATGCCAGGATGGGCAGATATCAGGGAATGCTATGTGAGAACCCGTGCATTCATCTAGAAGTAGTGTGGGCCTGAAACCCCACATACTGCCTGCCCAGCCTGGCCAGACAGACCATGACTGCATTGAGGTCATGGATGAGGTGTTCTTCAGCCGACTAGACTTGAGGGATCAACCTCTCAAAGACCCCGACACTGAATATTTCACTGATGACAGTAGTTTTCTAAAGAAAGGAGAGCACCTTGCAGGTTATTCCATGGTGACCCTGAATTCTGTCATTGAGGGGACTTCAGCCCAAAAGGCAGAGCTTATTGTGCTAATCGGAGCTGACAGGGATATGTGTTAATAATATATACACAGACTCCAAATATGCCTTCATCACCCTCTATGTACATGAGGTCTTATATAAAGAGAAGGTCTCATAAACTCAGGAGGGAAGGACATAAAATATGGTAAGGAAATCCTTGAACTCCTAGACGCTGTGTGGGCCCCTAAAAGAGTAGCAGTCATGCATTGCTGGGGACATCAAAGTGGAGAACCATGGCTGCACAGGGAAACCATAAGGCAGACCTACAGCAGCTTCCAAAGGAGCAGCAAAATCAATGGCTTTAAGCGCCACACTGTTCCCTGGCCCACAGGTGGCTTGGGACCCTTATTACTTACACCACGAAAGTATTTGGTTTAAGACTGAAAATGGAAGCTACCTCCCAGATGGATGATGGAAATATGAACTGATCCATGAATTTGGCAAAGTTGCAGGATACAAAATCAACGTACAGTAATCGGTTGCTTTCCTTTACGCCAACAATGAAGCAATAGAAAGAGAAATAAAGAAATGAATCCCATTCACAATTGCACCAAAAACCATCAAATACCTAGGAATAAGCCTAACCAAAGATGTAAAAGACCTTTATGTGGAAAACTATAAAAAACTTATGAAGGAAATTGAGGAAGACACAAGGAAATGGAAAAACATCCCATGCTCATGGATTGGAAGAATAAATATCGTTAAAATGGCAATACTACCTAAAGCAATCTACACATTCAATGCAATCCCAATCAAAATTGCACCAGCATACTTCTCAAAGCTAGAGCAAACAATCCTAAAATTTGTATGGAACCACAAAAGACCCCGAATAGCCAAAGTAATTCTGAAGAATAAAACCAAAGTGGGAGGCATCACAATCCCAGATTTTAACCTCTACTACAAAGCGGTAGTCATCAAGACAGCATGGTATTGGCACAAGAAGAGACACATAGACCAATGGAATAGAATAGAGAACCCAGAGATGGACCCACAAGCATATGGCCATCTAATCTTTGACAAAGCAGGAAAGAGTATCCAACGGAAAAAAGACAGCCTCTTTAACAAATGGTGCTGGGAGAACTGGACAGCAACATGCAGAGAAATGAAACTAGACCACTTCCTTACACCACTCACAAAAATAAATTCTAAATGGATGAAGGATCTGAATGTGAGACAGGAAACCATCAAAATCCTAGAGGAGAAAGCAGGAAAAAACCTCTTTTACCTGAGCCGCAGCAATTTTCTATGCAACTCATCTCCAAAGGCGAGGGAATTGAAAGCAAAAATGAACTATTGGGACCTCATCAAGATAAAAAGCTTCTGCACGGCAAAGGAAACAACCAACAAAACTAATAGACAACCGGCGGAATGGGAAAGGATAATCGCAAATGACATATCAGATAAAGGACTAGTATCTAAAATCTATAAAGAACTTACCAAACTCCACACCCGAAAAACAAATAACCCAGTGAAAAAGTGAGCGGAAGATATGAATAGACACTTCTCCAAAGAGGACATTCAGAAGGCCAACAGACACATGAAACGATGCTCAAAGTCACTCATCATCAGGGAAACACAAATCAAAACCACACTGAGGACTCTTGATATACCACACAGAGGCTTAGATTGGGAGTGAAAATACCAACTCAATGACAAATACATGTGTGAGGAAAACGGTTTATGTGCCTATACACCTAAGTTTTTATGTCCCAACTGGAGCTGTGTTTCATGGGGTACTTGGGAAAAAGAAGTAACAAGAGCACTCCTTCAGAAGGAGGCTGCTATATCAGATTGTTAATCAAAGGTCTTTAACCAATTTTACCATCATTAACCCAGGAGACTACAAATTTGGCATCCGAATCGATGGGCAGGGCAGAGACTCAGGGACTGTGTTATATTTCAAGAGAGACTCTACCACCCATCCAACCATGTCCCATCAAGTCTTCCACTCCTTCTATGAAGAAATAAGAAGTAGCCCCCCTCCCATTTCAGTCACAGCAAGGAACTTGTTTCTAGGCCTGGCAGAGACTATAACCCAGATCCTAAAGATCTCTTCATGTTATGCATGTGGGGGAACCACACGGGGGATCAATGACCATGGGAGGCCAGGGAATTAGATTCTCACAAGCCTTAAAATAGAACAAAATACCCCAGTTCCACTACCGGGGTTTGGCTCTGCAAAACCTCAATTATTGAGAAGAACTGTCTTGCCCGATGGGTAGGAAAGTTCACCATCCCTGTTGGAAACTTAACATGCCTGGGCCAAAAGTTTTATAATCTAATCACCTGGTAAACCCAATGGTGGGGATCCCTGGGTCACCTTGAGCTGATCCTCACCCCTTGTCTAACTTCTCCCATCTCCAGGAGGCTTGGGACAACATCGATACAGCCATTGAATTGCAGGCCCCAGATGGGCTATACTGGATATGTGGAAAAACAGTCTATACAAGTACTTCCTTCAGGCTGGTCAGGGTCATGTGTGCTGGGGACTATCTACCCATCTTTCTTCCTACTCCCACTTGTCAGGGGGGAACATCTGGGAGTTCGAGTATATGGATATAGGGAGACTCAAAGGAAGTGGCGTGCCTTACAAATTGGCAATTGGAAAGATGAGTGGCCTCCTGAGCATATAATCCAACATTATGGCCCTGCCACCTGGGAAGAGGATGGGTCAGCCCTGGGGCTACCACACTCCCATTTACATGCTAAACTACATAATCAAACTGCAAGCAGTTGTAAAAATTATAACTAATGAAACTGTCAGAGTTCTTAACTTACTAGCCAGCAGCAAACCAAAATGTACAGTGCTACCTATCAGAATTGCTCGGCCTTAGATTACCTGTTTGCTTCTGAGGGAGGAGTTTGTGAAAAGTTTAACCTGAACAGCTGCTGCCTGCAGATAGATGATGAGGAAAAAGTCATAGAGGAGATCACAGATCAAATGAGAAGGATTGTTCATGTTCCCATCCAGACTTGGAATGATCGGAACCCTGGGGAGGTATTTGGAGGATAGTTTTCAACTCACGGATGATTCAAAACTCTCATGGGAATTATCCTCCTGATTTTGGGAGGGTGCTTAATCTTACCTTGCCTAGCTCCCCTGGCTGTCTGGTCTGTCTCCAGTCTCATTGAGGTCATGGTTGAAAGAAAGACACCACCCATGTAATTATGTTATGGAAATATAAGCCTCTAAACCAAAATGATGCTCTTTGACCCAAAATAGAGGGGTCTGAACATCAACGGGGTGAACGTGGTAGGGTCCCGTCCCTAAGGAATGTGGAAGAAAAAGAAGAAAAAAAAAACACCTCAAGATAAAGGAAAGCAACCTGGATATATGTGTATGAGACATTCCTCATGGCCCTGTAACATAAGACTACCTAATCAGACCGCGTGTTTATGTATTACCATATATGGGAGACAAAGAAGTAGAAAATGTATTTAAAAAACCTATGCCATGTGGTATTCAGGGCTCAGTTCTTCAGGTATAAACCCAACTGAGCCAGTGCCACTACAAATAAAGTTGCTTCCTGAAAAGAAAAACCTTGGTATCCTAACTCTCTGTGCGAGAATCCTGCTATGTTATGATTTCTGTGGTTTTAAATTTTTCCTGGTGTTTTAGGGCCCAAAATGTGGTCTATCTTGGTGCATATTTCACGTGAGCTTGAGACATGTATTCTGCTATTGTTAAATGAAGTAATCTGTAGATGTCATATCCATTTGGTTGATGGTACTGTTGAATTTGGCTATGTTCTTACTGATTTTCTGCCTGCTACACCTGTCCATTTGCAATGAATGGATGTAGAAATCTCCAGTTATAATAGTAGATTCATCTCTTTCTCCTTCCATTTTTATCAGTTTTTGCCTCACAAATTTTGATGCTTTGTTATGAGGTACATACACACTGTTATGTCTTCTTGGGGCATTGACCCCTTTATTATTATATAATACCCCTCTTTGTGCCTGATGCTTTTCTTTGCCCTGAAGTCTTCTCTGTCTGAAATTAATAAAGCCATTCAATCTTTTTTTTATTAGTACTAGCATGGTATATTTTCCCATCCATTTACTTTTAATCTATATGTATCTTTATATTTAAAGTAGACTTATTAGGGTTGGATCTTGTTTTTTGATCCTCTCTGACAGTCTCCCTTCTTTTAATTGATATATTTAGACCATGGGCATTTAAAGTGATTATTGATGGGACATCCGGGTGGCTGAGGTGGTTAAGCAGCAACTTGGGCTCAGGTCATGATCTCACAGTTCTTGGGTTCAAGCCCTACGTTGGGCCTCTGTGCTGATAGCTCAGAGCCTGGAGCCTGCTTTGGATTCTGTTTCCCCCTCTCTCTCTCTCTCTCTCTCTCTCTCTCCCTACCCCTGCCCCACTTATGTTCTGTTTCTCTCTCAAAAATGAATAAACATTAGAAAGAATAAAAAAATAATTTAAAGTGAAAATTGATATAGTTGGATTAATATCTACCATATTTGTATTTGTCGCCCTTGTTCTCTGTACCCATTTTTGCCTGCCACTCTTTTCCTGCCATTAGTGGTATTAATGAAGCATTTTATAGAATTCAATTTTCTGTCCTTTAAAAATCCAGATCTGATGCCTTGGATGAAATTAACTACAGAAACTAAGCCTTTGGTGATGTGATGTTATAGTGTGGGAGAGAAGAAACATTCTAGAGTCCTACAATTAAATTTCAGTCTTGGAGTAAGCCTGTGCCCCTCAGTTATGAGATTCACAAATGCCTCTCTGTTTTTACCCCCACCTGTTGGCCGGGGACCGAATGGCCGCATAGGTAGGGCTGGAGTTGGGTATTTCCCTCCTCCAGGTCAGTTAGATTTTGACAAAACCCCCAAGAAGTTGGGTCTCTGGCAAAACAGCTTGTCTTGAGGATAGACCTTAAGATATGATGAGATGCTCTGGTGTATTTCAAAATTGTGCCTTTTCCCCTCTGGGGATCAGATTTTTCTCTGATCCTCAAAACGACAATCTGGTAGAGTTCCAAGAAGGAAGCTCACAAAAGTATGGGCGCTTCCCTGGAGTGTTTAACTCATAGACTTTTTTTTTTTTTTCTTTTTTTACAGCGGGCCTCTAGCAATTAACCAATTATGGTTCAGGAGTTCCTACCTCTGTATGGTTTCTATACAAATTTCTGGTCTTGGGTTTCTACTCCAGTAAGTTGTCATTCTCCATATTGCCTGTTTGCTTCTCCAGTTTTGTGGACAGTGATTGGCCCTGTGATCTCATTCTTGTAATGAATCTAAGAATTGCTGATTTTTCAGTTTGTTCAGCTTTTTACTTATTAGGATGGAGTAGTGACTTCCAAGCTCCTTACATGCTGTACTGAAAAATGGAAGTATCATGAGGTTTTTACAATAAAATAAACTATGTTAATTCCAAGTGCGCATAATGTTTTAATTACACTATATTCACCAAATATAAGGTTTACTATTCTTAAAATTTATCTGTATCTTTATAACCAATAGGAAGAGAGTTTCTTTTTTTAAACTCTTTTAATGTTTATTTATTAGAGAGAGAGAGAGAGAGAGAGCATGAGTAGAGGAGGAGCAGAGAGAAAGGGAGACACAGAATCTGAAGCAGGCTCCTGGCTCTGAGCTGTCAGCACAGAACCCAATGCAGGGCTTAAACCCAGGAACCAAGAGATCATGACCTGAGCCAAAGTCAGACGCTTAACCGATGGAGTCACTCAGTCGTCCCAGGAAGAGAGTTTCTAATGTTTTGTCAGAAAATTTTTAAGATAATGGAACAATCATATTTTTCTCATTGATCGTTAAGATCACTTCAAACAGATGCACTTACATGATCAGTTCAACAGTCCCACAAGTGAGGACAGCTTATACTTTATTTCTCCTATATTTTATTTCCCATGTATACATGGGTTCCTCTTCTGGTTCAGTGTTACATACTGCTATATTGATGTACTGCTGCAGGTTATTAGATTTTTAAAACTACTGAAACTTTGGAGTATATTTTGATATTGGATATGGACATTTCTTTCCTCATTCCAACTATTACTTTACTTTTACAAATCTGGTTTACGGTGACAAATCATATTTGGTCATAATGACACATTTTTTCAAAACATTGCTTGAATCCATTTGCTAATTGTAATTATTTTTTAAGGTCTATTTATTTATTTTGAGATAGAGAGAGAGAGAGAGAGTACACATGAGCAGGTAAAGGGCAGAGAAAGAGGGAGAGAGAGAATCCCATGCAGGCTCCACACTCCCTGAGCAGAGCCTGAAATGGGGCTCAGTCTCTCAAACCATGTGATTACAATCTGAGCTGCGATCAAGAGTTGGATGCTTAACTGGCTCAGTCACCCATGCACCCCGCTAATATTAATTGGACTCTAAGAGCTTAAAAGAAATGTACTTTAGCAACCTCTGTTTGCTTATTTTGATATTTTTTCCATGTCTGATGTTTGTATTCGGGTTTGTCTAGCTTTTTATTTAAAAAACTTTTTTTTATGTTTATTTTTTGAGAGAGAGAGAGAGAGAGAGCGTGCGTGCGCATGAGCATGGGAGGGGCAGAGAGAGAGAGAGACACAGAATCTGAAGCAGGCTCCAGGCTCTGAGCTGTCAGAGCCTGACATGGGACTCGAACTCACAAACCATAAGATCATGACTTGAGCTGAAGTCGGATGCTTAATGCCCCAAGAGTTTGTCTAGCTTTTTAAAAGAATTGGAAAGCAACCAATGTTTCTCTAAGGTTTAGATCTTTGATTAGGATTTCTTTTTTTCTTAATTTTTTTTAAGTTTATTTATTTTTGAGAGACATAGAGACAGAGCATGATCAGGGGAAGGGCAGAGAGAAAGGGAGATATAGAATCCGAAGCAGGCTCCAGGCTCTGATGAGCCGTCAGCACAGAGCCTGACATGGGGCTCGAACTCACAGACTGTGAGATCATGACCTGAGCTGAAGTCGGACACTTAACCGACTGAGCCACCCAGGCGCCCCTGATTAGGATTTCTAATATCATAAAACTATTTGCATTTTCTACTCAAAATGTAAGTCAATTTTGGCTACACATAATTTATTCTATACTCATCCACCTTGTCTAGATTTTCAAATGTGTTGGTATAAAGTTAGCATGGTATTCTTTTGTAATTAAAATAAATTCTCTGTTTTATGGCTAATCACATCTGTCGTACTTTCCAAATACCGCTTAATTTAATGGTATTTTTAAAGAAAGAGATTTTGGTTTTCTTTGTCAAGGTTACAGCTTTTCTTCCCTATTTTGGCTTTTCTGTTTATTAATTTTGTTCTTTTATTCTTTAGATTTACCTTGCTGTTGTTCTATGTCCACTGTCCAATTCCTTCAAGAGCCATTTTCAACAACTCAACCAGCTCTGCCCAGCTGTGTCATAGCTACTTCATCATATGCCATTAAAACTTAATCTCATACACTGGGTGAAGACTCGGCAGCCTTATTTTGCTTTCAGAATTGTTCTATGGTCTTAGGCTCTTCTCCTGAATTAGCACTATCATCAGGGAAAATTCCAGTGGGCCTTCACGCTGCTTATAAGGCTTCCCTTTCCTCTAGTTTCATAATAAAAGAAAAAATATTTCTTTTCTTGGTGTCGATCAAAAACTTAGCAAGACTCCTTTGCAGTCTATTCAAATCCAGAAAAATAAGCAAGTCTTCACACACAGGCTTACTGAAATGTCATAATTTAAACTACATATAACCTTGAACAATGGTCCTTTCAGACTCTCCATAGTCCTTCTTTCTGGGTGTCCGGAGTTTCTCATTCCTACATTATCTTTTATATATGGTCAATTTGTGTCATAAAGTCTTCCTCCCACTTCTGGGTATACAGTTGACCCTTGAAAACCACAGGTTTGAACTGCCCAGGTCTACTTATATGTGGATATTTTACAGTACAGAATTATAAGTGCATTTTCTCTTTCTTACGATTTCCTTAACATTTTCTTTAGTCTACTTTATTGTAAGAATACTGTACATAATACATATAACCTAAAAGTAGGTATTAATTGACTGTTTATGTTACCAGTAAGGCTTCTAGTCAACAGTAGGCTAGTAACAGTTAAGTTTTGGGGGAGTCAAAAGTTATATGTGGATTTTTGACTTCACAAGGCATCGCTATCCCCCAATTGCTATATTGTTCAAGGGTCAACTGCATATTCAAAGGAAACATAATCATGATATCAAGAGTTATCTGCACTCCTGGGGAGCCTGGGTGGCTCATCGGTTGAGCATCCGACTTCGGCTCAGGTCATGATCTCGCGGTCCGTGAGTTCGAGCCCCGCATCGGGCTCTGTGCTGACAGCTCAGAGCCTGGAGCCTGCTTCGGATTCTGTCTGTCTGTCTGTCTCTCTCTCTCTCTCTCTCTCTGCCCCTCCCCCACTCATGCTCTGTCTCTCTCTGTCTCAAAAATAAGTAAAACATTAAAAAAAAATTAAAAAAAAAAGAGTTATCTGCACTCCTATGTTCATTGCAGCAATATTCACAACAGCCAAGGTATGAAAGAAAACAATCTAGGTGTCCATGGACTGATGAAAAGATAAAGAAAATGAAATATATAGCTATACAATGGAATTTTAGTCAACCTGAAAAAAGCAGGAAATCCTATCATTTGCAACAACATAGATGAAGCTGGAGGGCATGACGTTAAGCGAAATAAGCCACATAAAGAAAGACAAATACTGCGTAGTATCACTTATATACAGACTCTAAAAAATTAATAAAGTCTTCCTTGCCAGGTGTTTTTCCTTAGCAATGTCAAGTTTCCCATACCATGTGTCACATAATTTTCTCATTGTTTGTACAAGATTATAAACCCATGGAACCTAATGTATTTACCAGTATATTTAGATTATAGTTTACCATTCTTTTGGGTTTTTTTTTCTTTGTAATCTATTCCTTCCACTTCTGACACCAAAACCTCGTTTTTCCTTTGGTGAAGTCCCTGTGATTCAGGTAGGTTGCATGTCCTTTCCCTACTCTCTTAACTTGGGCCTGATAAGTCAAAGTATTTTATACATACTTCATATGTCTTATATACTTAGTTCCCTATTTTATACCATTTTTCCTCCAAATTATAGTCTGGTTATTTTTTTAATTGAGTTTAGTAATCCTTTCTTATGCTTGACTAATGTAATATTAAACCAATCAACTGAGTACTTAATTTCAGCTATCGCTTTTTAATTCTAGAATTTTCCTTTGGTTGTATTTCATAGATAATTTTGCTGAAATTGTAAATGCTGTCCATGTATTTTCTTGAGTACATGGATCATAGTTTTTAAATAATAGTTTCATGGGGTGCCTGGGTCTCTCAGTCAGTTGACCGTCTGATTTTGCCTGAGGTCATGATCTCACAGTTAGTGAGTTTGAGCCCCATATCAGGCTCTGTGCTGACAGCTCGGAGCCTGGAGCCTGCTTTGGATTCTGTGTCTCCCTCTCTCTCTTTCCCTCCTCTGCTCATACTGTGTCTCTCTTTCTTAAAAAATAAACATTAATTTTTTTTAAATAATAGCTTCATTGAGATACAATTTACTTTCCATGCAATTTAAAATGTACAATTTAAATTGTGTTGTGTATCTATTGCCAGTCAATTTTACCACATTTTTTTTAATGTTTATTCATTTTTTTTTTGAGAGAGAGAGACAGAGCAGAGCATTAGCAGGGGAAGGGCAGAGAGAGAGACACAGAATCCGAAGCAGGCTCCAGGCTCTGAGCTGTCAGCGCAGATCTTGATGCAGAGCTCGAACCCACGAACCGGGAGATCATGACCTGAGCCGAAGTCGGATGCTCAACCGACTGAGCCACCCAGGTGCCCCAATTTTACCACATTTTTATTCACCTCCTCCTCCAAAAGAAAATGAAACCTATTAGTAGTCACTCACCCCCATTTTCCCCAATTCTAGACAACCACTAATAAACTGTCTGTCTCTACAGATTTACCTCTCCTGTACACTTCATATTCCACTTCATGGAATCATACAATATGTAGATTTTTGTGTCTAGCTTCTTTTATAGCATGTTTTCAAGGTCCATCCATATTGTAGCATACATCAACACTTCATTTCTTTTTACAGCTGAATAATATTCCATACTATGGATATATCATGTTTTATTTATCCATCAGTTAGTGGACATTTGGGTTATTTCCACTTTTTGGCTATAAGAAATACTGCTGCTATGGCTATATTTGGGTGCAAATTTTTGTGTGCAAGTCTAGCAAACTTTTTAAATTCACAGACTTTTTTGAACCAATTTTTGGTTTACAGAAAAATTAAGCAGAAAGTACAGAGCTCTTGTATATCCCCTCACCTCTCTGCCTAGCTTAACCTGTTATTAACATCTTATATTCGTATATTTGTTACAGTTAATGAATCAATATTAATACATCATTATTAACAGAAGTCTATAGTTTACTTTAGAGTTCACTTGTTTCATACATTATACAATTTTAGACAAATGTGTAATGACATGTATCCTCCCTTACAGTATCCTACAGTAGATTTATTGCCCTAGAGCACCCTCTGCTCTCCACTTGTTAATCTCTCTCTCCCTCTTCCCAACCTCTGATGACCACTGATCTTTTTACTATCTTTATAGTATTGCCTTTTCCTGAACTTCATATTGTTGGAATCATGCAAGATGTAGCCTTTGCAGATGGCATTTTTTCACTTAACAATATGCACTGAAGCTTCTTCCTTCTCTTTTCATGGCTTGATAGCGTTTTCTTTTTATTGCTGAACGCTATTCCTTTGTATGGATATACCATAGTTTGTTTATCCATTCACCTTTTGAAAAACATCTTGGTTGATTCCAAGCTTTGGTAATTATGAAAAGAAAGCTTCCATAAACATCCACATGCAGATTTTTACATGGACATTACTTATCAACTTTTCTGGGTAAATTCCAAGCATCACAATTACTAGATCATGCAGTGAGATCATTTGGTTGGTTAAAAAAAAAAAAATGCAAAAACAAAACGAAGAAACAAAACAAAACCAAAAAACCCAAAACTGTTAAACATCTCTCAGTGCAGATGTAACATTTTGCATTCCCACCAGTCATGACTGTGAATACCCATGTTTCTGCACCTTCACCGGCTTTGGTATTTCAGTTTTTAGATTCCAGCCATTTGATTAGGTGTGTAGTGGTATCTCATTATTGTTTGAATTTAAAATTCCCAGGGCACCTGGGTGGCTCAGTCAGTTGAGTGTCCAACTTCAGCTCAGGTTATGATCTCATGGGTGGTGAGTTCAGTCCCCACATCAGCCTCACTGCTGTCAGTGCAGAGCCCTCTTTGGATCTTCTGTCCCCCTCTCTCTTTGCTCCTTTCCTTCTCATGCTCTCTTTCTCATTTAAACATTTTAAATTAAACATTAAAAAAAATTTCCCTGATGACATACGATGTGTAGCATCTTTTCACATGCTTATTTGCCATCTATTTTTTAATTAAATCATACATATCCAAATTTGTGGGAGGAGGAGAGCTAAGAAGGTGGCATAGTAGGAGGACCCTATGGTCGTCTTGTCCCTAGACACAACTGAATATTCACTAAATCACTCTGAGTGCTGACAGAACAAGCTGCACAACTAGAGGGAGAGAAGAGGCACGTGGAAGAAGGTAAGGAGTGTGGAGATGTGGTTTGGGGAAGAAATGGTTGTTAGTGCTGAAGAGGGGAGGGACCCATCTTGTGGACAAAGACAAGAGAGAGGAGTGCACAAGGGAAGGTGCAAGGAGAACATTTTCCCAAAACCATTGACTTGGGAAACGAGAGGGGCTGATTTTCGTGAGTTTTCACAACCAGTGGGACTCAAAGACTGGACCTGTAAAGGTCAGCTTGCTTGCTTAGGATAGAGCCCTGAAGGCACCGCCCTAGGTTTGGAGAGAAAGTAGACAACCTTAGGGAGGACTGCAGATCTGAGGCATGCTTTAGACTCACAGGGGAGACACTGTCTGCTCATCTTGGAGTGTGTCTGTGAGCAGTGGCATTAGCAGAGACACCTCTCCCTCTCTGGGGGGAAAAAGAGTCCATAGGTACATTTCCCTTCCCTGTCCTTCAGCATAGATGCAGAACCACCTGCGGAGAGTGGCTAACCCAACACTGACTGCCTAGCCAACTTGCTGCAGGTCCTATACCCCAGAGCTCTGGTGTGACTGCCCATCTTGGTCAAACCTGCATCTGTCCCAGTGCAGCGAGATCCTTCCCCAGAAGATCCACTGCAGGCCCTTGTCACTCCAGTCCTGAAAGTTTGAAGTTTTAAGAATCGGCAGGCTTGGCTGGGATAGAGCCCCAAATATGCTGTGCTGCTCCAGAAAGGCAAACAACCGAGAGACAGGCAGTGTGCAAATGGTGATCTGAAAAATGCCTCAGATGCATGGGGGAGAAACTATTTACTCTTCTGGGAGTACTTCCCTGAGAGCGACAAGCACAGAGACCCCTCTCTGGGGACGAAGGAGCTAGCCGGTGCCATTTTCTTCCCCACCTTTCCATATAAACTAGCTTCAGTGAACAGTACAGTCCCAACACTGGCTGCCTATCTTGCTTACACCAAGTCCTGCCACCACACGCTCTGCCAATACTGCTTTTCTCAGGCAAGTGTGCTGAAGGACCAACACAAGCAGGTCCTTTCCCCAGAAGAACAGCAGAAACCCACACACATACCACAACTCCAGACCAGAGAGTTCTGCAAGACTTCAGTTCTAGTGGAAGTAGCACCTGGTCTCATTTAACAAGCAGACAAGAGAACTCCAAGTAAAACCTTGCCACACTGGCCAAGGACCAAACACCATCCACTACGGTCAAAGAGAGCTTCTAAAGACAACTGTCCTAAAGGATAGAGCAGCCAAAACATAGCAGTGGAGTGCATGCGGCACACGCTAGAGACACTCCCTGAAGCACTAGGCTCTGGACACTTATGACCTCTTCCTCATAAAACCATTACTCCAGGAACAGGAAACAAAGCAGGCCTTTCTAACCATGGAAGAAGACAGAGACTTAGACAAAATGCCAAGACAAAGGAATTCATCCCAAAAGAAAGAACAAGATAAGATCATGGCCAGATATCTAACCAAAACAGATAAAAGTAATATGCCTGAAGGAGAATTTAAAGCAACAACCATAAGGATACTTCCTGGGCTTGAGAAAAGCAGGGAAGACTTCAGGAAGGCCTTTACTGCAGAGACAAAAAAGTTAAAAAGCAATCAGAAATGAAAAATGCAATAACCGAGATTTAAAACCAACTGAATATAATGCCCACAAGGATGGGAGAAGCAAAAGAATGAATGAGAGATATAGAAGACAAAGTAATGGAAAATAATGAAGCTGAACAAAAGAGAAAAGAATTATAGATCACAAGAATAGACTTAGAGAACTCCATCACATTTGACTCTATCTAACATAATAATATTTGTATCATAGGAGTCCCAAAAGAAGAAGAGAGAGAAAAAGGAGCAGAAAACTTATTAGAGGAAGTCATAGCTGAAAACTTCTCTGATCTGGGGAATGAAACAAATATCAGACCCTGGAGACACAGAAAATTCCATCAAAATCAACAAAAGCAGGCCAACACCAAGACATATTGTAATTGAATTTGCAAAATAAACAATAAAGAAAAAATTCTAAAAGTATCAAGACAAAAAAGTCCCTAACTTACAAAGGAGGGCTTATAAGGCTAGCTGCAGATTTCTCAACAGTAACTTGGCAAGCCACAAGGGAGTGGCATCATATATTCAATATGCTAAGGGAGAAATATGCAGCCAAGAATACACTATCCAGAAAGGCTATCATTCGGAATAGGAGAGCGGTAAAGAAT
The DNA here is from genome assembly GCA_030068075.1 of Paguma larvata. NCBI lineage: Eukaryota > Metazoa > Chordata > Mammalia > Carnivora > Viverridae > Paguma > Paguma larvata. The sequence goes on from CM057832.1 coordinate 70,297,386, forward strand.
TTCCCAGACAAACAAAAACTAGGAGTTTGTGACTACTAAACCAGTTCCGCAGGAAATATTAAAAGGGACTCTCTGAGAGGAGAGGAAAGACCAAAATAGACAAAACTAGACAGGAACAGAGAAAATCTCCAGAAACAATGATAAAGCAAGTAATGAAATGGCACTGAATACATATCTATCAATAATTACTCTGAATGTAAGTGGACTGAATGCTCCAACCAAAGACATAGAGTGAGAGAAGGAATAATAAGCCCCATCTATATGCTGCTGACAGGAGACTCACTTTAGACTAAAGACACCTGCAGATTCAAAGTGAGAGGATGGAGAACCATCTATCATGCTAATGAACATCAGAAGAGAGCCAGGGTAGCAAAACTTATATCAAACCAACTAAATTTTAAACCAAAGGGTATAACAAGAGATAAAGAAAAGCACTGTGTCAAAATAAAGGAGTCTATCCAACAAGAATACCTAACAATTTGTAAGTAAATATTTATGTCCAATATGGGAGCACCCAAATATGTAAAACAAATAACCACAAACATAAAGGAATTCATTGATAATATAATAATAGAATAATAGAAGGGAACTTTGACCCCCCACTTGCAACAATGAACAGATCATCTAAGCAGAAAATCAACAAGGAAACAATGGCTTTGAATGACACACTGAATCAGATGGACCTAACAGATATATTAGAAAGGTTTTATTCCATTGCAGCAGAATACACATTCTTTTCAGGAGCACACGAGTCATTCTCCAGAATAGATGACATAGTACATCATAAATCAGGTCTCAACAAGTACACAAAGTTTGAGATCATACCATGCATGTTTTCTGACCACTATGCAATGAAACTTGAAGTCAACTAAAGAAAATTTGGAAAGACCACAAATACATGGAGATTAAACAACATACTACTAAAGAATGAATGGGTCAACCAGAAAAATCAAAGAAGAATTTTCAAATTACATGGAAACAAATGAAAATGAAAACATAGCAGTCCAAAACCTTTGAGATGCAGCAAAAGTAGTCATAAGAGGGAAGTATATAGCATTATAGTCCTACCTCAAGAAGGAAGAAAAATCTCAAATAAACAGCCAACCCACCTAGCCTTACACTTGAAGGAGCCTGAAAGAGAACAACGAATGAAGCCTAAAGCCGCCAGAAGAAGGAAAATAATAAAGATTATAAAATAATATAAAATAAAGATTAAAAATAATAAGATGCCAAAACTAAAACAAACAAACAAAAGAACAACAAACAAACAACAATAGAATAGATCAATGAAACCAGGAGGTGCTTCTTTGAAAAAATTAATAAAATTGACAGACTCCTCATCAGACTTACTAAAAGAAAACAGAAAGAACCCAAATAAATAAAATCACAAATGGGAAAAGGGAAATAAGAACTAACACCACAGAAATACAAGCAATTATAAGAGAATATTATGAAAAAAAGTATATACCAGCAATTTGGACATATTGCAAGAAATGGCTAAGTTCGTAGAAACATATAAACTACCAAAACTGAAACAGGAAGAAATAGAAAACTTGAACAGACTGATAACCAGCAATGAAATTGAATCAGTAATCAAACACCTCCAAAGAAACAGAAATCCAGTGCCAATGGCTTCATGGGGGAATTCTACCCCACATTTAAAGAAGGATTAATATCTATTCTTCTCAAACTATTCCAAAAAATTGAAGAAAGAAAACTTCCAAATTTACTCTATGAGGCCAGTATCACCCTATTAACAAAACCAGACAAAGCACTAATAAAGAGAACTTCTTGATGAACATGGATGAAAAAATTCTCAGTAAAATACTAGGAAGTTGAATCCAACAATACATTGAAAGAGTCATTCACCATGATCAAGTGGGATTTATTCCTGGGCTGCAAGGGAAGTTCAATATTTGCATATCAATCAATGTGATACATCACATTAATAAAAGAAAGGATAAGAACCATATGATCCTTTCACTAGATGCTGAGAAAGTCCTTGTCAAAATACAATACCTATCCATAAAAAAAAGAAAAAAAAACTCAATAAAATAAGGTTAGAGGGAACCAAACTTAACATAATAAAGGTCATAAGTGAAAAATAATATCATCTTTAGTGGGGAAAAACAGAGCTTTTCCTAGGGTCAGGAATGTGACAGGATGTCCATGCTTACCACTGCTATTTAACATAGCACTGGAAGCCCTAGCCACAGCAATCAGACAACAACAAAAAAATAAAAGTCATCCAAATTGGCAAAGAAGAAGTTAAATTTTCACTATTTTCAGATGACATGATACTCTATATAGAAAGCCCAAAAGACTCCACCAAAAAATTGCTAGAACTGATACACAAATTCAGTTAAGTTGTAGGATACAAAATTAATGTACAGCAACCTGTTGCATTTCTCTACACCAGTAATGAAGCAGCAGAAAGAAAAATCAAGGAATCAGCCCTATTGACAATTACACCAAAATCCATAAGATATTTTGGAATAAACCTACCAAAGAAGTAAAGGATCTATGCTCTAAAAATTATCAAACACTGATAGAAGAAATTGAAGATGACACAAAGAAATGGAAAAATATTCCATGCTCATGGATTGGAAGAACAAACATTGTTAAAATGTCTATATTACCCAAAGTTATGTATACATTTAATGCAATCCCTATCAAAATACTACCAACATTTTTCACAGAGCTAGTATAAACAATTCCAAAATTAGTATGGAATCACAAAAGACTAGCCCAAGCAGTCTTGAAAAAGAAAAGCAAAGCTGGAGGCATCACAATCCCAGACTTCAAGCTATCTTACAAAACTGTAGTCATCAAGACAGTATGGCACTGGCACAAAAACAGACACATAGATCAACGGCACAGAATAGAAAACCCAGAAATGAACCCACAACTATATTGTCAGGTAATATTTCACAAAGCAAGAAACAATATCCAATGGAGAAAAGACAGTCTCCTCAACAAATGGTGTTGGGAAAACTGGACAGTGACATGAAAAAGAATGAAACTTGATGACTTTCTTCTACCATACACAAAAATAAATTCGAAACAGATTAAAGACCTAAATGTGAGAGAGGAAACCATCAAAATCCTACAGAAGAACACAGGCAGTAACCTCTTTGACATTGGCCATAGCAACTTCTTAGTAGATATGTCTCCTGAGGCAAGGGAAACAAAAGAAACTATACTTTAGACTTTAGAATTTAGACTTTAAACTTTAGACTTTAGAAAGATACCAAAGGGTTAGTATCCAAAATATATAAAGAACTTGATAAGTTCTCAACAGTCCAAAAACAAATAATCTAGTTAAAAAATAGGCAGAAGACACAAATAGACATTTTTCCAAAGAAGACATACAGATGGCTAACAGACACATGAAAAGATGCTCAACATCATTTATCATCAGGGAAATACAAGTCAAAACTTCAGTGAGATACCACCTCACACTAGTCAGAATGGCTAAAACACGGGAAAACAACAAGTGTTGGTGAGGATGTGGAGAAAGGGGAATCCTCTCACGCTGTCGGTGGGAATGTAAACAGGCCACTCTGGAGAACAGTAGGGGGGTTCCTCAGAAAATTAAAAATAGAACTACCCTACCATCCAGCAATTGCACTATTAGGTATTTACCCAAAGGATACAAAAATACTAACACAAAGGGATACATACACCCCAGTGTTTATAGCAGGAGCATTATCAACAATAGCCAAATTATGGAAAGAGCCCAAATGTCCATCGACTGATGAATGGGTAAAGAATTTGTGGTATGTATGTATATATACAATGGAATATTAGTCAGCCATAAAAATGAAATTTTACATTTGCAATGTAAGTATTATGTCAAGAGAAATAAGTCAGTCAGAGAAAGACAAATATTGTATGATTTCACTCATATGTGGAATTTTAGAAAATAAATGAAGAGAGCAGCAGGGATAAAAGTGAAGCAAACTGAGAAACAGAATCTTAACTATAGAGAACAAACTGATGGTCACTGGAGGGGAGGTGGGTGGGGGGATGGGTTAAATACGTGATGTGTATTAAGGAGGCCACTTGTGATGAGCTCAGGGTGTTTTATGAAAGTGATAAATCACTAAACTCTACTCCTGAAACTAATACTACACTGTATGTGAACTAACTGGAATTTAAATAAAAACTTAAAAAAAATCAAATATATCCAGTATCTCCAATATCTCATTATGTTGTGTCTGTTCTTTTTTTCCTTAGTTTTTGATCATTTAGGGTTTTTCCCCCCCTGGTATGGCAAGTTAATTTTTTTATTGAATACCAGGCTTAATTTTATTTATTTATTTGTTTGTTTACTTGTTTGTTTATTTATTAACGTATTATTTTTTTAATGTTTATTTTTGAGAGACTGAGAGACAGAACAGGAACATGGGAGGGGCAGAGAGAAAGAGAGAGAGAGAATGAGAGAGAGAGAGAGAGACAGAATCAGAAGCAGGCTCCAGGCTCTGAGCTGTCAGCACAGAGCCCAATGTGGGGCTTGAACCCACGAACCATGAGATCATCACCTGAGCCGAAGTCAGACACTCAACCCACCGAGCCACCCAGGCGCCCCAGTATGAACTCATTTAAAGCTAGTCTTCTGTCTTTGTGAAGGCTGATCTAGTTACTGTATGGCCCTTGGAATTACCACTTTTTTACAAGTCTGATTTCCCCCTGTTCCCAAGTACTCTCTCACTTATTGGGCTTTAAACTTCATTGTTTCCCCAGCCCTATGAGAGTTCCTGAGCTATGCTCCGCTTCTCAGTCTCTTAGACGTTGCTTTTTGCTGGAACTCTTGCCACTTGGCGTCTGTGCTTACTGTCTTTTGAAGTCCTTGGCTTCTCGGGCCCTAAACTGAAAGTTTTGAATCAGTAACTGCCCCTTGGAGACAAGCTGTGCCACATATGAAGCTTGTGCCTATGTCTTCCCTTCTTTTCAAAATTTGGCCCATATTTCTTTGCTTTTATCTAAGATTCTGGTGCCTACGAACAGATGTTCTCTTACTCTATCCAGTTTTTCTGAAATTTCTCAGCCCCCTCTTAATCTTATTTTTAATATTGAACTATCACCTCGATTCTTCCTAGGAATAAAATTTATGAGTTTTATGTTTAAAGTTATTTTTTATTTTCTCTATTAATTCAATTTCTACAGAGACCTGTTTCCCTGGTTATTCAATCTAGTTCCCGCGTTAGCAGTGGGAAGCAGGTAAGGTGTTATCAGGGAGGCTGAGTACATTGGGGGGAAATTACAGCTGAATGCTTTGTTCTTTTTATTTTTCTTCTCCTTGTTTACTCTGGCAGCCTAAGTTGGCTTTTTTTTTTTTATTTGACCCAATTGCCCAAATAAGAAATCCACATGGCCAAGACCTGACTTTAATAAATGCCTGCATCTCAGGAGGAGCTAGATGTGTGGCGAGTTTCTCTGTATGAAGGTTTTGCAGCCTTTCCCAAGGTCTTTTAGTTGGCCTCTGCTAACACTGCTCAGGTTGTGGAGGTTTTCTATGATTCTGTAGGGCAAGCCCCCTACTTGCATACCAGATGAGTTCTTTTCTCTTTTTCTGAGCTCATTTGTGGGCTGGTGGCCCTTACTTCTTCTCTTTCCCCATCTAATTATATTTGTTCATAAATTCCACAAAGTACCTTATCCCTCGTTCTCTCTCTCTTTTCCTTTTTATCAATCCTGTTAAATATTAATAATATATTTGCATATTTCTTTCTTAATTACAGGGGAAAATTGGAAGAGCAAATCACTAAGTATGAGCCCCATTGACCTATGACTCACACAACACCTCTCCCCTGGGCCTAAGCTTGTGATATCCATTTGGTTTTTCTTATAAGATCTTCTTATAAGATGTGTTTCTAAATTTGTAATGATTTAGCTCATTCCTGAGTTGTGTGACAATAAGAAAGTAGTCATTAGTACTTTAGAGGTACAGCTTAGACCTAGGAACCAGAACCAAGGACTGGAAGACCTATTAACCAATAAGTTTCATTTGTGTTTTATGTTTGACAAGTGCTAAGGGTGAATGAGAAGTGAGGGAAAATCAGTTTAATTTAATTTAGTATCACAGATCCTTGCAATGAAAAAAGAAAATGGCATTGTTTCTGGTTCAAGTCATTAAAATCTGCTTTTGGAAACAATAGTAACACAAATGGAAAGCCAACACTAATTGATGGGAACGGTAGGTAATTAATTACCAGATCAATGGACACAGATTATATTTGCTGGGGAGTTTATTAAAGAAGAATTCCAAAAAAGCAGGGAGTTCTTCTGAGAAGGCTTTTTAGAAGAGATAGGGTCAGGGGCACCTGGGTGGCTCAGTCAGTTAAGTGTCCTACTTGGGCTCAGGTCATGATCTCACGGTTCGTGAGTTCCAGCCCCACACCAGGCTCTGTGCTGACAGCTCAGAGCCTGGAGCCTGCTTCAGGTTCTGTGTCTCCCTCTCTCTCTGCCCCTCCCCCACTCATGCTCGGTCTCTCTCTCAAAAATAAATAAACATTAAAAAATTTTTAAAAAAAGGTGAAGAGGTAGGGTCTGGGTTGAGTCTTAAGCAGTTATGTAAGAAGAAGAACTAAGGGCCATCAAGGCAAGGAGCAAATGGTGTCAGGAATGAGCATAGATGGTTTATGAAATAAGGAGAAAACCTGATGACCAGAGCAGTGGAGTGTGTTGGGGAATAGTGGCAGCAAGACTGGCCGAGGTTGGTTAATAAAATGGAATTAGACCAAAGAGGAAGTAGGTGGAAAGACAGAGTCTATGGAATGTCCCTCAAGGTGTAGATCGGTGTAACAATATTTAGATAGAGGTATTGTGTTTTATGTTTGACAAGTGCTAAGGGTGAATGAGAAGTGAGGGAAATATTTGACACAGAATATTTGGTTTTAAATAATTAGGAGGACACGATAAAAGAAACACACTACCGATATACTTGATATGTGCCAAGACACCAGACATAAGATAATACACTCTATTTCCAAGTATATGGTGTATGGTAATAAAGGTCAGTATAGAGATTACTTCTGAGGAATATAGGGTGGGAGGAGGTGACAGAGGACATATCAGGGCACTAGAAGTGTTTTATAATATCTTGAGCTGGTGTCAAATACGCGGGTGTATAAAGATGTGAAAATTCATTTATGATAAGTGCAATTGATGCTTATTGTTTCCACTTATACCTTCAAAAAATCCATTAGGATAATGAAGGTGTCCGTTGAATGTGGAAAATTTTAGTCAAGGAATAGCCAAGGTATTAATGCAGTAATAACTTATAACGTGCTCACCATGGAATAGAATGTCAGTATTGAAAATAAAGGGCAATGCGGGCAAGAAAAAAGACCAACTTTAGATGGTTAGATGAGCTAGATCAATGAGATGACTCTACTTTATTTTAAGAACCTTGGCAGTGTTTGGATACCTTTGAACAAAGGAAGGAAATACAATTTTATCAAGTATAAGCTGTGTGTCAATCCCTGAGCTATCTTTTTACGTGTCGCCTTATTTAATACTGTGTCTTAAAACCATAAGACAGTGAACATGAGAGGTAGCTGGTTTTGACACTAGAGGTTAAGAAAACAATGAGCTCATATTCATGAGAAGTAGGAAGTCAGAGGAAAGGAATCTTGCAGAAATGAGTGATAAATACCCAGAGCCATGAAACATAGTTCAGAATTCTCAATAACCACCTGACAGATGAAGGCACCAGAATTCTTGAGCTTTTTAAGGGGCATAATGAGACAAAAGCAGAAGGCTAAAAACTGATTTCTGCAAAGCGACAAATGTTAGGCCATTAAATAGTGAAGTATTAGGAGAAAAGAAAGTATACACTTGTCCCAACATTGAAATACCCTAAGTTCTATGTCAGCATTTCTCAAACTGGCCTTCCTCAAAACATAGTTCCATTAGCTGATTGGAGGTTTGCTCTGAGAAAAGGGTTCAGTTGTCAAGTAACTTTGGGTAAGACTAAATTAAATGAATGAGTTAAATGAATTCTTTCCTTCAGAACTTCTCAGAGTCTATAGTGCAACGATGTGTAAGTTGAATCTCACAAAGGGATGGGGTACACATTTTTCCCCCAAATGCTGTTGCCTTAGAACTACATTAATATCATTTAAAACCAGGGCTCTGCAGGACAGAGATTGTGAAATACTTCTCTCAGTTTGCCTGGGTGGCTCAGTTGTTTCAACATCTGACTTAAGAGATTGGCTCAGGTCTTGATCTCATGATTCATGAGATCGAGCCCTGTGTCAGGCTCTGCTCCAAGAGTGAGGAGCCTGCTTGAGATTCTTTCTCTCCCTCTCTCTCTGCTCCTCCCTCGCTCACTCTTTCTCTCTCCTCTCTCGAAATAAATAAATAAATCCTAAAATAACAATAAAATAAAATAAAGAAGAAACGCTTCTCTCCCCATGTAACATCACATGCACATGTTCTCAAAATCTTCTTCATTCTGCCTTTGGTCACAGTGTCCCTGCCACGTGAAATGCCCCACATAAGGTCCACAGGCCAAAATCCTACCCATCTTTTAAAGTTCAAGAGATTGGGAAAGACCTTTATTACTAAAAAGGCAGAGAAAGAAATCCATTGATCTACAGTCCCTGTTTAAGAAAAAAGAAAATCCTAAAACCATACCAGAGTGACCTTAATTATGTGTGAAGGTATTGTGTTACTTTGTACCGTGAAAGTCAGTGTGCTGCAATATATATGGATATGAATGTTTGATCTTTGACAGGGCCAGATTAATTATTAAATAAGCTATTGTGTTTGGCTTAGCTCTCACATCCAGAGAATATTAAAGTTGGAATGGTCCCAGATATTAGTCAGGCTATTCACCTCATATCCCAGATGAGGAACCTGAGATCTTCATAGATTGAATAATAAGATATTGGCAGATCTATCTTTTAGTTTAAGAATTCTGAGATTTTGTAGAATACCAGGAGGATAGTTCCACTGACGCTGGGAAAATGTGTTGTTTATTCATCTTTTCCTATTGCACTTACTAAGAGAGGTGGTAGTCAGGAGCTATTCCAAGGAAAAGTAGCTCTTTTAGAAATTCCCAATTTATATACAAAGGGAACTCCATCATTCATATTATTTAAGTTAATTGAATGCAATTTATCAGCTACACTGGGAAATGCCGAACCTATGTTTCTATAGGATTAACATGTCGGTTTATTCCAAGGGCTCCCTCTCATTCTTGTTCAAGCGAGTTGATGGGTACTTAGCACCCAACCCAACTACAGTTGGACTAAATCTCTATCTGTGGCATTTCTATTCTTTGGTGACCTTGGCTGGAATTATTTCTCTTACATTTTGACAAATATAAGTATATAAAAAGGACTAAGTTTTTGCAAGTTCTTTTGCCTGAATATGGGGGTAAGGAGGATTAGTGGATTAGAGAACTTCTAGATTTAAGCATGGTCAGACTGAAGAAGAAATGTCTTGTGCCTGCAGTGAAAGAAAACTCATTAAAATTATCTTTAAAAAATTACCTTTTGAATGTTCTGAAATTATGATAGGAAAAGATAGGATTCAGTAGGCAGAGAGGGAAAGATTAGGACCTCTGGGGAAAAACACATATTTTGGAACAATGCTGGGAGTGTCTGAGGACAGCAAAACTCCCTCCGGTGTAAGATTCCGCTTAAGAATCTAACAGACACCTCCTATTCCTCCTCAGGTTTCCCTCAGGAATTTGACGGAAGACCTAACTGAAAATAAAACATATGACCCACAAGAAGTGACATGGCCATAGGCCACCCCTCATACAATGGAATTGAGAGAATCAGGATGGACACCCTTGCACCTAGAGCTATCAAGCCAATAAGGGTAGGACCTGAGAGGGAACAGTTGGGAGAGAAGGAGACGGCTGACCAGAACTTTATAAAACAAGGACCCTTGCCTATAGTCCCAGGTATTTACCATCAGATGCCCCCTCTCTGTAAAGAGAGCTTTCATACTATTCTTCCTTTCTGATCTTATACTCCAGCAAACTCTTGCCTGCTGCTCATTTTGTGTCCACCTCTTCATTCTTCAAAGCAGTGAGAAAATGAACTCTGGGTTTTGAGGTAAAGAATCCTGCAACAAAATGATCACGAAGTAAATGGGTATGCTAAGAAGTGAGGAAAACAACCAAAAATATTTTCTAAGAACTTGTGGATAGCAGAGAAAAAAATGAGACAAGTGGAGACCACAGGAGTACTGAAGATGGTTTTGCTTGGTCAGAAAGTGAATAAAACAAGAGTGACAGATCCAATGGGAAAGAGAAAGCAAGGATATAAAACCAAAAGGGAAAGTAGAAAAATAAGACAATGTAGGTAGAAGGAACGAAGGAAGAGGAGGGGGGAAGGGTAGACCAGATGACCCTCAAGGATTAACATGACACACTTTTAAGATCCACCAACAGTGGCCATGGTCATTACCCTTAGTTTCCAGTATGTGTTTCAATGACATGTATAAATAGAAATGAGATAATTGCCAAGATATAGGTATCTACAGAATAGTATGGGAGAAAAAAAGTGGATCATTCAGATTAAATCTTGCCTATAGAATCAAGGAAGTCTTTATAGAGGAGATCTTCAAAAGAGATGACTCGGGGCAGGGGTTGGGGGTAGAAAAAAAGGTAAAAGATAGGAAGAGAGAGGTAAAGAAGAGAGAAAGGAGTTTAAAGAAGAAAAGTGGGGAACACAGAGAAAATACCACAAGATTGTCCCGAGTTCACTGAATGATTGTGGAACATTCATATTTTGAGCATTGCAAAATTTGTGGGTAAATAGCTATTTTTATTAGAATATGCCAGTATGTCACATGTATTATTAGATATTTAATATTCTGTGTTTCAAATGAGTCCATTGATCTACAGAAATGTTGAATAACTGCTGGCCAGTGTCAGGGCAAGAATTTGACAGAATGGTCTGGTATTGAAAGCCATACTCCATGTATCAAAATCTAGAGAAAAAGAAAAATAAAAAACCAAAAAAATGAAACAAAACATAAAAAACAGGCTGACCATTAAAAACAAAGAATAAAACAAAGAAAAATAAAAATAAAGGTAAGCAGAGTTATACATTTAATAGGTTAATTGAGGGACACCTGGGGGACTCGGTCTGGTTAAGTGTTTGACTCTAGGTTTTAGCTCAGGGCATGATCTCATGGTTTGTGAGTTCAAGCCTCATGTTGGGCTCTGGGCTGATGGTGCAGAGCCTGTCCGGTCTCTCTCTCTCCCTCTCTTTCTCTCTCTGCCCCTCCTCCACTTGGGCTGTCTCTGTCTCTCTCAAAATAAATTTAAAAAACTTAAAAAAATAAAATAGGTTCATTAATGCTAGCTGGAGATAATGCATCCACATCAGAGTTATGCCAGCATTGGAGGATTCTCAGTCCACATCCACCCAATACTTAGCAAATCCCATCAAAGACAGACAGGTTCTGGAAGACAATTTTCTTGTGGCTTATCCCTACTTCCTTCCAAATTTTCTTCCTCTTACCCTGAAGCAGAATTACAAAAAAAAAAAATAAGAGTTAATCAGCTGAGAATTGATTTTGTTTGTTATATGAGGACCTTATCATCCCACAGAGGTGTCAATGTGACTGATTACACATTTTTAAGACGATCCTAAAGGACCAAGAACAAGATGCTGTTTCTATTATTAAATGCTTACCAGAGTCATTGCACTTATATCTCACCTAACTCTTTTAGTAATATGATACACATTGGTGCTAACTTCCTGACTTTGCAGATGAAGAAGCTAAGGCTGAGAGAAATTTCATCACTTACTTGAGGTCACACAGTTGATAAGTGATAGACCAGCTTTAAATATCCAGAACCATATGAAATGTGGTAGCCCAACACTTTGGAGATTCCAGGAGCTGAAAGCCCAGGAAGATATAGTACATGGGACAAGCCTTCAAAGAGCTACAACTCCAAGTTTAAACTGCAATTATTTTGAGGTATTTCAAGTAAGAAAGGTTGGTAAGGTCAAAGAGTTTTGGAATAAATTGAAATAATTGGAAAAATTTTGTAAGAGTTACTTCTTGACCTCTAGTTTAGAGAAAAGACCAGCAACTGTTTTGCCAAATGAGATAAGTAAAGTTATGTTAGGCAATTTCCAGAAAAAAAAAAAAAAACACAAATCATTAGAGTGTCATCCTCAATGTTCAGGAACAAAAGGTCTTCTCTGGCCATCCATCCGAATTTCTAAGGTTCCTTCTAAATGCATGCGTCTAGGATTCTGAAATTAAAGCTCCAAATCATGACTGACGATTCCTGCGGCTCTTGTCCTTTGCCCTCAGGAACTACTACCAAACGCTCCGAGAGCAATTCATTGTCTTATTATTTACTATGTGGAGTCCTGGACCTTTGGTTTCAGAGATTTCATGGATTTTTCTAAACATGACATAATATGCAATGAGAAAAAGAAGAGTAATTTGATCCTTTCTGTAACATTGAATCACAAAAACTGAGGCTACTAATGCAGAAACTCGAATACCATAATTGTTCTGCCATTCAAACTCTTTCCAAATTATTGCAAATGGATACTTGGAAACTAAAAATATTGTCTTATGGGTTTTTAGGTCTGTAGAGCAGGATGCATGGTTAATTAAAACCTTTTAGTCTAATATCCTTAGTTTAGAAATTAAAAAACTTCTAATACGAAGGGTGATGGTGCTGGTTGCATAATTCTCTTGATTTTTAGCCCTGTTTCCCTTCAATGTAAGGGGATTGATATTACTGCTGAGTCAAGGAACTCTCTGTAGTATACTGGCTTTGGTCTATGAAGGAAAGATGATTAGTACATGGACTAGTAATGTCAGTGACAAGGAGATATCTCTCCAGGACTTGAAAAAGAGATAATTAAGAGTGAAACTATGGGATCAATACATTTTTTATAATGGAGTAGAGAAAGACGAAGTCACCTAAATGTGAAAGAATGACTCTCAGGCTGTACATTTTGCCTGTAATCTGATTAATCGGTGAAGTTATTTTATTAATATATATGAAGAAAAAGGATGTCATTAAAAAATTAAATAAGAGTTAGCCCCCTATAAAAATATAGAAAAAGTAGAGTACCAGCAGCAAAAGTTGGCAGTGCACATCAAAGTGCTGGCCAGGTGAGAGTTAAATTAGTCAGTGAATTCAAAATTTCTCCTGTCCTTGACCATATCATTTTGGCTATCATAGCCTAAAAGATGAATATTGGTAATCCTGAATAATACAGTCTTCAGGAACTGTACTAAAAGTGTAAGATTATTCTGTGATTATCTGGTTTAATAAGGACAATTGAGCTAGACCACATCTCTGTAGAATAGATGTTTCTGCTATTAGTCATCCTAATATGAGATTAATCCTACGATAGAGAGTTAAGACTTATGGAATTAGGCCTGAGGCTATGACTGGGGACACCGTCTGCTCCCTCTGGAGCTTGGAGTGAATTTGGCTTGAACCTCAAGACTTTGGAAGGTTCTATAGCAGATCTGGTATTGAGTGGTAAACTGTCCCTTGAGAAATATTGATAGGCTGGGATACAGGCCAATCATTGGGCTGATAAGAGGCCCTAGGGTGATCTAAAGTTATACAATAGTTCAGAATCTCTTCCATTATCCCCAAGCTTCAGGAAAGCCATGTTCAAATGGACTAATCTGGTCTCAGCTGCGCTGAGGTGGAACTGTAAAAGAGCCTATACCCCGAGCGTGGAGCCGAGCAGGGCATGGGAGAACCACATCCCCTCCCTGGCAGCCATGACCTGAGGTTACAACTGTTGTCACTGGAGAGAGCTAGCCAGCCCCAGTGGAGAGATCTCACAAGTCTTCTCTGACTCACGGCTGTGGCGTAGTGGCAGTGCTAAGCAGCTGGGTGGAAGGAAGTCAGCAGAACTGTTCCCCGGAAGGAAGTCAGCAGAACTGTTCCCTGGCACATGTAAGGAGGTATGGGAGGCTGTCATGGAAAGACTTGGGAGACCTTTCAACTGGCTCATTTCTGTGATTGGGAGGTAGGGGGGAGGGGCCGTAGATTTATAAAAAGGAAGAGGAATTCACTTTAAACCACAGAGCCCACTCTTGCTCACACAAACATATTCCAGCCACACAGAACCTCTTTAGGTTTGTTTCCTGGCCTAGAATGATTGTATTTTCCTTTTCACATGGCTTGCTGCTTGACATCCTTTTTGCCCTCACGGGGTGCTATTCCTCCCTGAAAACTCACTGAGCTCATAAGCACATGCCTAATGGACATTATCTTCCATCTTATTGTTCAATTTTTTTTTGCCTTAATTCTTTGAAAATACATATTTTCATGGTCAATTTTGCTTTTACTTTGTCTTCCTGAAAGATGATGTCCATTTGGCTTTCTGCATATTACTTCAGGGACCGGCACAGAGCCTGGCACCTAATATCCATATGCAAAAAAATATTCATTGAGTGAATGAATGGCTAGGTTACAGATTATATGAGTGTGATATCATTAAACATTAGATTTGCTATTTTCTTTCTTTTTTAATATTTATTTATTTTTTAAAGAGAGACACAGAGTGGGAATGGGGAAAGGGCAGAGAGAGATGGAGAAACAGGTTCTGAAGCGGGCTTCAGGCTCTGAGCTGTCAGCACAGAGCCTGACGTAGGGCTCAAACCCATCAACCATGGCATCATGACCTGAGCCGAAGTCAGAGGCTTAACCAACTGAGCCACCCAGGTGCCCCCAGATTTGCTATTTTCTGAGCTCATGCTCCTCTTCTTACTTTGTATTTGTAAATTTTGTTGAGGTATAATATACATACAGAAAAGTTTATGAATCCTGATTACTTTTGATAATCAGATTAGCTCAGCCTAAAGGGAGAGAAAGTACAGTTTAAAGAGATATGGAATGTTGTAATTTCTTTTTTTATAAGTATTTTTACTTTATTTTTGAGAGAGAGCATGTGAGATTGGGGGAGGGGCCGATGGGGGGAGAGGGGAAGGGGACAGAGGATCCCATGTGAGCTCTACACTGACAGGAGTGAGCCCGATGTGGGGCTCAAACTCATAAACTGTGGGGTCATGACCTGAGCCAAAGTCAGACGCTCCACTGACTGAGCTACCAGGTGCCTAGAATGTTGTGATTTCTTTATTTTTAATTTAGCATTATATTCATAACTTAACATTCTGTTTTCATAAATTATTTGTGTTGGCTAGTTTAATATGAATCTTTCCCTGAGAATAGAAACTGTATTCAACATCCTAAAAATTTCATGTTTCCAAGCCTAGAACCGAAGGAAAGATGCTAAGCTTTGGTAAATTCACTCTGATGACAGAATACAGCCTCAGATGTGACAAGGCCTTCTTTTATTCGCTTCTACACAACTCATCTTGCATTGATTTCTTTTTTGTAACTTCTAAAGAAAAAACAAGTATTCATCATAATTCACATGGGACAACTTTCATGTGTTCAAGCCCCGAGTTGGACTCTGTGCTGACAGCTCAGAGCTTGGAGCCTGCTTTGGATTCTGTGTCTCCCTCTCTCTCTGTCTCTCCCTCGCTCATGCTCTGTCTCTCTCTTTCTCAAAAATAAACATTAAAAACAAAGTTTGAGGTCATAAATCAGATATCACCATTCGATATGAAAGATTTCATACACAGAAATGATCACACAATGCTTTCATATCTCTACCACCTTCTTTATCCTCTGGTTCTTATAATAATTATTGAGAGCAATTTTGACATCTTTAATCAAAGGGAGGGTACCTTCGTTACGGAGGCCATAACGATAATACCCATAAGCCTGCTTTTCAAATTTGTAGCTGTTTTTTATTCTCACTTCATTCTCCATAGAGATCAGAACTGATGCATCAGTAGTCATCAACCACACAGGGTAGAAATAAAAACTAAAAGCTGAGAAAATGCAACATTTCTCACATTGTAATGAGGGAGTCAGTATTTCCGAACCTTACAATGTTAGACATCATAAGAGACACCTAAAGTCAGTTGAAGTCAAACCTCTGTCTTTCATCCATAGATAATTAAAATGACCCCGTGTTTCAAGACACAAGTCAAGGATTTTCAGGAGTACAGTAATCTTTAATGGCTAACCTTCAGGAAATTTTCTTTGCAACCTGGGAAAGGTACTGAAAAGAAGCTTATGGACCAAGAAGAGAATTTAATGGGCTCTTAACCCCTTTCAATTGAGGTACAAGATGTGGGATTAGGAAATGGAGCAACTATTTAAGTCTCTCCATTCTATTTTTCACTCGGCTCAGAAAGAGTCTGGCTAGCAAAGCACAGTCACTTGAAATTGTACGTGCATCCTTACTCCCTCGAGCACCGAACTTTCACATTGATGAGAGTCTTAGAGAGATATCTCTAGAAACTAAAATCTCATCTTCCTACCTGTAAACTAGCATACTGCGATAATACCAAAAAGAGTGATTTTTAATGTTACAACCGTATCAGACTACTACACTGAAATATATGAATTTCTGCAGTGCTGAGAGTGCTACAAAATTAAAACGCCAACTTTAAATTGTAAAAGGGTTAATTTCCTGACCTTGACTATGTTTAATTGTTACTAATGTGTGTTATGCTAATTAAACATGCCTCCTCAATAATTATATGAAGAAGCTGCAAAGCTTTTAAGACTCCTGCTAATCCGGCGCCCTCTGCTTGCTTGTCTCTAATTTGTTCATTTTAACATACCAATTATGCGAATTAGAGCAAATAAACATGTGAAAAATCTCTCTTCTGAGACGCTGACCTCAAAATGTTTTGAATCAGATAGAACAATCCCCGTTCTGGCTTAATTATTCAATTTCTAGAGTAGATTAAAGGATTAAGAGACTGATTTATTTAATTGTGAATAAGCAGATATAGCTTGAGGTTTCGAAATTTTTGTGGCGAATTCTCAAGCACTAAGTGTTACTGTCCTGGTCAATCCAAAGAGGACTGAGCTCAAGTAAATGTGCAATGAGTTCCTAGACCAATTTTTAAAGAAGCTCAATAAAGAAAAAAGAGCGAG
This sequence comes from Paguma larvata, assembly GCA_030068075.1. NCBI lineage: Eukaryota > Metazoa > Chordata > Mammalia > Carnivora > Viverridae > Paguma > Paguma larvata. Next base: position 70,314,373 of record CM057832.1, read on the forward strand.
ACTGTTTTACATGTACAGTCTGTTTATGGCAAGCATTAACGACGCCACTAAAATATCGCAGTACAGTTGAGGGGAATGTACTGTATTATATCCTATCTTTTTAGAGCAAAGAACTTTTAACACACAGTCCTTTTATTTTTGCTGTTTGATAATATCTGTAATATATATCTTTTTTCTAATATAATATTTATATAAATATTTCTCTCTTTTATTTTTGATGCCTGATAATATCTGTAATATATATATAATTATATATATATTATATATAATATTAATATTATTAATATCTGTAATATATATAATAATATATATATTATTTCTAATATAATATTTATATAAATATTTCTCTCTGTTTAGATCTAATCTTTTTTTTTTCAGGGCTTTATTTCCCAGTGAGATGAAGATGAATTTCTTTTAATGTTTCCAAAGTAGAATATATCCAGAATTGCTAGATCTCCAGCCTTTCCAGGTCACCTAGCACAAAGGGTTATCATCTCCCCTTAGTGGGTTTCATGGTGCGCCCTCCTGTCCAGAACCCCTAAACAAACAGGGTGGCACACTTTTTTCTCCCGTAGACTGATGCACAGTGGGAACATTAAAACTTCCCAGGTAGTAAAACTTCCCTTAGCCCAGTAACTGAATCAATATTTATGGGAAGCTGATTCAATACTTTTTATTGTGTTCCTTTCCCTTTCTGATTATAAAAATATAGTTTATACAATGACAGATTTGGAAAGTCCAAAAAGTAATGGTCACATAACTCCACTATCCCGAGGATTCATGATACATAGTTTAATATTGTTTCTACTCCCTCTAGCTTCTTTTTATTTTTTAACATGTTCAAGATGATATAAATGTGCTTTGTCATCTAGTTAGCTCCCTTTAATAGTATAACAGCATTCTCTGATGCAATGAGTAATGTATGAATAACATAATAATGTTTATGATTTTAGGGCTATAGAACAGTCCACTACATGCGATAATGTCTAAACTTTAGTTAATTCCTCTAGTGTTGCACAGTGAGATTGTTTCCAGTTTCTTGTGGTTGTATATAACATTACTGTGGATACTGCTATATATAAATTTTTGCTAGAAAACGAAGTGTTTGGATTTTTTTAAGTTATTTATTTATTTAGAGAGAGAAAGAGAAAGGCAGAGAGAGAAAGAGAGGGAGATACAGAATTCCAAGTAGGCTCCACGCTGTCAGCGCAGAGCCCAAAGTGGGGCTTGATCTCATGAATCATGAGGTCATGACCTGGGCTGAGATCAAGAGATGGATGGTTAACTGACTGAGCCACCCAGGTGCCCCAGTAATCTAATATTTTGAATAAGGAATGCCTATACATTTAGGCCAGTTACTGGTCATATGGTAAATTTTCAGTAGCTGTCCCAGCGATTATTTACCTGGAAGCAGATATTAGGACTGAATAAAAAGTATCATCAGATGTTTCATAGGTATCAGTGTGATTGGCCTAAGTGAGATACTAATAACAATCCCGACGGTTTTCTTCTAGGAAAGTGGCAGTTACTTCAGAAGTTACTGGCTAGAATTCCTAAATCTGTCTCCTTAATCATGAATTCCTATTCACATCCTTATTTCTTCTAAATCACCCCTATTGAATTCCAAAATATACATTGAGCCCCTCAGAATATATCTTTTTCTCTTCTTCGCTGGTATGTCCTAGTAATATATATTATGTTCCATAACATTACAAAGAAATTAATTCCTCCTTAAGGACTGTCAGAGTGAGTAATGACACATTTGATAATAGTAATAGTTGAGGTAAGCTGAAAAGGGGGTCCCAAATATATCTGTGTTCTGTACTAATCCCCGGAAACTGTGAATGCTGCTTTATTTGACCAAAGACTTTGCGGGTCTCATTGAACGAAGGATCTTCAAATAGGAAGATCTCCTGCATCCCCCGCAGGACTGGCTAAATCAGAACAATGGGACTGCCCTTAGATCATCCTTATAGGAGGGTCAGAGTCCGAGAAGAAGATGATGTGCTGGCGGGAGCAGCATGTTCTCTGCAGATGGAAGAATATAAATGGCCACAAGCCAAGGAATAGAGGTGGTAATAGAAGTTTGAAAAAAGGCAAAGGAATGGATTCTCCCTCCGTACCTCCAAAAGGAACTACTGACTTGGTTTTAGCCCAATGAAACCAATTCTGGATTTTTGACCTCCACTGAAGAAAATAAATTGGTGGTGTTTAAATTTTTTTTCAATGTTTATTTTTGAGAGAGAAAGAGAGAGAGAGAGACAGAATATGAGTGGGGGAGGGCAGAGAGAGAGGAAACACAGAATCTGAAGCAGGCTCCTGGCTCTGAACTGTCAGTACAGAGCCCAACACAAGGCTCGAACTCATGAACTGTGAGATCATGACCTGAGCCAAAGTTGGATGCTTGATTAACTGAGCCACCCAGGTGCTTCAAATTGGTATTATTTTAAGCCACCGAGTTTGTGGTAATTTAAGCAATAATAGGGACAGTAGTTACCTATGTTCATGTTAGAAAATCTAGTAAAGAAGTAAAGAAGGAAATAGAAATAAACCATAAGCAAATCATAGGGAATATGTTGGTGCATTTTCTTCTGTATAAATCTTTATCAACATATGGATCCAGCTGCATACACACAAATACAAAATGTCCATCCGCACATACACACATGCAATCATATATTCCAGGGGCACCTGGCTGACTCCGTCTGTGGAGCATGAGACTCTTGATCTTGGGGTTGTAAGTTCAAGCTCTATGTCAGATGTAGTAGAGATTACTTAAAAATAAAATCTAATAAAAAAGGAATCATATATTCTATTGACCATCTTATAGTGTACTTTCTTCATGTAATAAAATATTTTTGATTCTCAAAAATTATTAATTTTATTACTTAATATTATATCTATTTATATAGTATAATTCATTTAACCAATTCCTTATTTTATTTTTTTAAAGTTTATTTTATTTATTTATTTTGAGAGAGAAAGAGAGCAGGGAAGGGATAGAGAGATAGGGAAATAGAAGCAGGTTTCGTGCTATCAGCACAGAACCTGATTTTGCCCTGAGCCAAAATCAAGAGTCTGAACCTTAACCGACTAAGCCAACCAGGCACCCCTTAACCAATTCCTTATTTTATACCAAAGGTTGTTTGTAAAAAATTTTTATATTAAATATATGTATACATTTATATATCATAATATATTTTATTTTTCCCAAATTAAATGATATTGAAATCAACACCATCGTAAATCTTTGTCCACCTCCGATTATTTGCTAAGGTTAATTCCTAGAAGTAGAGTTACTAGTTCAAAGGTTATGCATATTTTTAATATATTCGATACAAGTTTTTCCTTCAAAAATTCTTTTTCAATTTACATGTGGCCAAGCAGGGAAATAGACTATCTATATTTGCCAACCCTTCTAATTATTTTCATCTCAATGTGTCATTTTGAAAGGACAAATGGTTTTTTACTTCTATTATTTTTTAAGTTTTTTTTCTAGAGAGGTTGAACATTTCTTTCTTCACTATTAATAATGTGTACTTTTTATTGTGTGAATTTCCATTTGTAACCTATGCCTGTTTTGCTATTGAGGTTTTTAAAATTATTTTGTAAGAGTGCTTTAGATAATTATAATACTAATAATTTTATGCAGTATATGTTATAACATATTATTTTCAATATACTCTCTTTTTTTTTATTTGCCATGATTTTGAATGTATGCTCTTTACTTTTAAACCTTAAAACCCTAATGTAAGGGAAATGTTTAAATTTTTTTTTCATATTTTAGATTATGACTTGTCTTTAACATTAAGCTCTTAAAATCATTGAAAAGTATGAGAAATTAATTGTTCTTTTTTCATTTATTTAATTCCTTTCTAAAAGAAAATTGTGACATCTTCCTCTTCCTTTCCCTGCCCTGTTTTTTTTTAACTTTTTTAAGTTTATTTAATTGAGAGAGAAAGAGGGAGAGAATCTCAAGTAAGATCTGTGTTGTCAGCTCAGAGCCCTACGTGGGGCTCAGTCTCACAATCCATGAGATCATGACCTTAGCCGAAATCAAGAGTCGGACACTCAACCAACTGAGCCACTTAGGCTCTCTCCCCTGCCCTTTTTGAAGAATACGATTTTAGAGATATTGATGGACTTGAGAAAGGCAGGCATCTATGTGAGGTGGAAGCTCCAGTGGCCCGAGTGGGGTATCCAAGCCCAAGAAGAATGAGAAGGGCAAATGTCTAAATGGGCTCTCCAGAGCAGTGTGGCAGGGTAAGGAGGCTATCTGTTAAGGGCAGTCTGCTATAGTCAGGCAGAGTGCCACTGGGATAAGGAGGAGGAGAGGAGTCATGTAGGTTGGTTGTCTGCCATGAGGTGTTGAAACCCAGGCGTGGTAAAGAAGGATCTTGCAGAGTAGGAAACCCCTGTGTGGGGCATCAGAGAACAGGTGGGGTAAGAAGGGTGATGACCAGGTGTAGAGAGTTAGAGCTCTAGTGGGATGAAGAGGGATCTCCAAGGGAGGGAATGGCAGCAACAATGGGAGATTTGTCCCATACTGGGAGATTAATCACATCAGTAAATTAAGGGTGATGGGGGTTGGTTATCTCATTATTGGGGAAGAGAGCTACAAATATGGAAAGGGAGAAACTAGTATGAAGTCTGCAATGGTGGATTGCTAAGAGGTGTCAGTGTGTGCTCATTGTTTTCAGATAGATTAGGACAGATAGATAGATAGATAGATACATACATACATACATACATAGATACATAGATAGATACATAGATACATAGATAGATACATAGATACATACGTACATACATAGACAGACAGATATGTAGTAATATGAGTGAATACACACCTAAAAATCTCTGCAGCTCTTTCCACAGAAAGAAAGAATCCAGGAGCAGCAATAGCCTAACAGTAAGGAGGGCACCTAGCATCCGGGTCTTGATTCTACTAATAGGAACCTGGACACCTTCGTTGAGGTAAGCTGAAAAGTGACTCCCAAATATGTCTGTGTTCCATACTGATCCCACAGCTGGAGGAGGGAAAGCTCAAGATGGGATCAGAATATACTATCATGTCAGAATGTAAAAGTACTCAAAGAATGATAGGGACACATCAAAGGGACAAGGAGCCAGATCAAAAGGGCTCCTACCTCCCAATCTGGGACAATTTGAGCTTTAAAAGAAATATAGAGGGTGCCTGGGTGGCTCAGCTGGTTAAATGTCCAACTTCCGCTCAGGTCATGATCTGGTGGTTTGTGAGTTCCTGCCCTGCTACACGCTCTCTGCTGTTAGCGCAGAACCTGCTTGGAGTTCTCTGTCTCTCTGCCCCTCCCTCACTTGTGTGTGCATGTGTGTGAGTGCTCTCTCTCTCTCAAAAAGAAATAAAAACATTAAAAAAATAAATACAGAAACAAATTATAACCATTGAGCAAAATAGAGTACCATGAATCTATACCAAAGAAATAAATGAATGAATAAATAGAAAGTTTGATGGAGAACAGAAAATTTTTATTGTTCCAAAGTACCTTCCCGACAATACTTATAAATTACCAAAGGAAAAGTGATAACTTTGGAATGGAATAAACTGAAAAACTCCACTTTAATCAACTGATCAAAGGTAAATATTATTAGTAAGGCAAAGGAAAAATGCATGTATCTGATAGGATAATGATAAAATGAGAACACGTTATTTCTAAAATGGTCCATCCAGAGATACGAACCTTGAGTCTAATATGAGGAAACACCAGACACACCCAAATTAAGAGATAGTCTACAAAATAAGTAGTCTATAATTTTCAAAAGTGTCAAGATATGAAATACAAATAAAAAATGAGGTACTGGGATGCGTGGGTGGCTCAGTTGATTGAGCGTCCATCTTTGGTTCAGGTCATGATCTCAGGGCTCATGAGTTTCAACCCCCATTGGAGTAGCTGCTGTCAGTGCGGAATCCTAATTGGATCCTCTGTCTCCCTCTCTCTCTGCCTGTCCCCCACTTGTACTCTCTCTCTCTCTCAAAAAAAAAAAAAAAAAAGAATAAATAAACATTAAAAAAAAAGAATGAGGTACTATTCCAGATTTAAGAAAAATGAAGAGACATGATAAGTAAATGCAACATGGAATACTGAATTAGAGCCTTTTGCTAATTGAAGAAATTTGATGGGGGTCCAAAAATCAGATCATAATAATATATTAATGTTAATTTCCTGATTTGGTTTGTTCTCAAGAAATATACTCACAAATCTGAAAATAATAATTTTATATTTTCCTTTTTTAATTTTTCATGTACTTTCCCATTGACTAGAGCTTTTACAAACTTTTCTCTTTAAATATTCATGAAAATAGAAGACATTTTTATATTACTTATGACAGTGAGATTATCTCTGATGTTTTCAGCTATGAAAAAATACTGGACATTGGTATCATACTAAGAATGTACCTTCCTATTTCTTCCTATTTTTCTATCATAAAAAGACTAACTATTTTTCTGTATCTATTGAGATTAATATATTCTTCCTTGTTTTGACTTAAATGATGTGATTAGGTATATTAACGTATTTACTTACGGTAAGTAATTTTTATATCCCTGGAATAAATCTTAACTTGCTGAAGTTTATTAATAGTTAAGTATATGCTGAGTTATATTTACTAATATTTTCTTAGAATTTTCCACCTGTACTCTGGGTTGCCTGGGTGGCTTAGTCAGTTACATGTCTGACTCTTGATTTCGCCTCAGGTCATGATCTCAGGATTGTGAGATCCATGCTGGGGGTGGAGCTGCTTAAAATTCCCTCTCCCTCTCCCTCTGTCCCTCCCCTGTTTGCAGTCTCTCTCAAAAAAAAAAAAAATTTTTTTTACCTATATGTAAAATAAAAAATTCTGTTTTTTTAATTATGCTTTTTACACAGTGTTTTAAAACAGTTTCAGAAAATGCTAACAAAATAAGATTTATAACATTGCTCAGCTTTCCACGTGCTGAAACAACAATCAATATAGCTCTCAATTTTATAGTCTTTTCTGCTACCCAAATTATTAGTTTTTAGGGTTTTGTTTTTTTTGTTTTTTTTTTGTTTTTTTTAGCAATCCTTTTCTCTGCGTGCTTTAGATTAAGAACCAGCAGCCTTTTTCTGTAAAGGCCGTATAGTAAAGGGCTGTGTGACTTTGCAGGCCAAATGGCCTCGGTCACAACTACTCAGCTCTGCCCTTGCAGCACAAAAGGAAACAGACAATTCATAAATGAATGAGCATGGCTGTGTTCCAGTAGCGAGTTGATTTACCAAAACAGATGGAGTGCTGAAATTGGCCCTTGCACTAAAGTTTGCCAATCCCTGCTTTATTTTGGATCTCTTGTTTGTAACTTCTTAAATGAAATTTAAAATTGAAACTTTTTATTCTTTTTCTTTAATTTTTTAAAACATAGAGAGACATTTATTTTCCTCGGCGTATAGTTTTGGAAATTTCTCGTCAATTTCGATATGTAAAGTTCTCACCGCTGACATTTCCCTGCATATTATGTAATTTACATTTATATTTTCTCCGTGGTCTAAGAATTATTTAGAAAAGATGTCCATTTAACTTTTAAATGCTAGAAACTGAAAACAGCTTTGAAAATAGAGGAAGGCATAAAAATAAATAAGCGCAACAAAGTGGCATTTTAGGACCGGCAACTGCACATGTCATTCAGTGCAAACGTGACAGGCTCAGGGATTTAACTCATTGTCTTGGGCTGCCGGAGCTAGAGCTATTTAGATCCATAGTGGCCAAAAAGGATTCCACTGGAGATGTTATTAACGACCTAAAAAAAAGTACTGAATGATGCCAATGAATGGCCACAGAGAATGGTTTTAGATTAAGAAATTTTCTAAAAAAATATGCAAAGAAACGCTCCTAGCTATAGAGTCATAACATAATCCTGCAAAATTCAGAAGACGGTCGAGTTATTGAGTCTTGTTCATTTTATTTTTGCTATTGTTTTCTTCTTGTATTATGGTAGGCGAATGTATCCACTACGGCCGCCACATTTTGCAAGATTTCGGACCCTCCATTTAGCTAACTACACAAGCAATTCTTTGCAAGTGTTTATGAGTGTTGGGAAAGAAATGCCAAATCTCTGTAGCATATTGATGTATTAATTAATTTATTTGTGTGTTATGATATCTCCAGGATGATACAAGATGTGTTTGTCTTTCGTTATATTCCTTTCAACTTCTTTTGGATTTCTACCATCTGAACATTTTAACTATTTTACCTATTTTGAAACTGGTTACTTTTACACAAGGGACACAGCTTTTTAAATTTTATTTGAATATTGTGCCTTTCATCAATAATACAGTGGGTTGTGGGTGCATTTAATAGGTTTGGCATTGAATTTTATCTTGTTTGGCATTAGTATTGCCACATTTACTTTCTTTTCACTTCGGTGAGTGTTGTGTATCTTTGCCCATTTTTGCTTTTAATTTTCGTGAAGATTTTTTAAGTATATAATCGTATTTTTCTTTTATATGGTGCACTTTAATAACCTCTTCTTTCAGTAAGAAATGTTGATGTGAGTTTTTCCCTTTAATTAAACTAATTTCCTATTATTAAACTTATTTGGTCATTTTAACCAAGATTTGAAGAGAGAAATAGACACTAGCCCTCATGTGAATATGCTACCTTGAATTTAATTGATAATCTCTTTTTCTACCATAAACGCATGCAGGTTTTATGGACTTAATCTTTTGTTTTAACTTCTGATTGGAAATTCTCAGACATTCTCATCATTCTCACACAAAAAGCTCATCATTGGTTTTTGATGAATCTCTCAAGGCAAGATTTACATACAGAAGCCTAATGGCTAGTTGTCAATGAGTCAGGTTTATGCATTGTGTGTTCTTTAATGTCTTCTTTGTGTAGGTTATTGATATAAACAGTTATGGGGGTGGAAATAAGAGCACCGAGTATCTTACAATTTTTGCCCCAAATCTTGAAAACGCTGGCATCCATCAGGTATACTCCATCAATTTACATGTTTCTGCTACCAAGAGTATGCAGTGGGACAAGACAGCAGATCAGAGGTGTGAAGGAAAGCAAAAGGTTTTCTTTAAAAACGTGAATTCTCACACTAGGATAGAAAAGAGAAAATAAATCCAGTTTTTTTTCCTGCTCATTCAAATCAAACATAAAGGAAATTGTTGGCTTTTCCCACCTCCCTGGTATATATTTCACTTAATTATTTTCTATAACAATGATCCAGACTCCGCCACCCCCTGGGAACTGTCCATCTGCTTGGAAATTCACAAAGCAATCCCCGTGAAGGTTGGCTGTTAAAAGCTTTATGGATAAGAACTGAGATGGTTTCTGGTTGTAAACTCTATGGCCATATCATCGATTTAGTGGCACTATTCTCAAATTCTATGCTAGCTGAATTATGGAGACTGAACTTGTTCTGCCTCTGCCAGACCGTATTCCTCTAACCTTTCTGAACATGATGATGTCTAGCTCCCACATTACAATCTCAAGAGACTGTGTTTTTTCCTAAGTGTGTACCTAATTCTTATAGGAGCTCAAAAGATTAAAAAAAAAATGTGAGCAGAAAGAGAGCAATTCAGAGCTATAGCCACAATTCAAAATAGAGAAAATTTGAAGGTTGTAGATTTACTATGTCTTTCATGACTTTCTGCTATCAGGCTATTTCCGTCATAAAAAAATAAAATAAAATAAAATAAAAGCTCCCAGATGCATAAAGTGAATGTCACTAAGGCACGCCATCTCAAGGTACTATAGCGCTGAAGAGCTCTGGAATTCCTGAAGAGATAGGCATTCGACAAAAGAATTGCATTAGGGGAGGCCGCAAGCTATACAACCCTGTTTTCCCTTTTGGAAAGGACACAATGGTGAACTTTTCCTCCTTTATGACAGGAAGAAGCAATCAACGGGAAGATTTCTAGATACTAACACTGTAACCCTATTGCCATCATTAGCTCTCCCAGTCTGAGGGTCTAGTTGGGGGAGGGGGTGATGATCCACAAGTCTAATATATGTTGTACATAAACAGAAATGCAATAGCGGTATCACTTTTTTTGTCAGGCAATTAAACTTTATGCCAAACTAATTCAATTTGGCTCCTGTTTTATTAAGTCTTATGGGAAAAAAAAAGAAATCTGTTCTCTCTGGTAAATCACAAGTTTCACAACACATTTCTTAATACAAGCTCCTTGTTCTGCTATTTTGATATATTAAATATCCAGCAACGAATTTCTGGGGTCATAAATCTACAGTGATAAAATTAATCCTATTGCCGAAGACAAATAAATATTTTATTGCAGTTTTATGAGCTTTTGTTCCCTCTTCACTTGCAACTAGATGTTGTTTAGTGGTACGAAGACATTTTGCTTCTGTAAAATGTGCTGGAAACAATAGAGTAATAATAGAATTCATATCTACAAAACTGTTGTGCACCCTTAAGATTGAAACTCAGGCACATGGGTCCCCCCAAATTTATAAAGAATCGTTTGTGGATGGAAAATATCCAGGCATTATCTTCAACTCAATTTGTATTCTGAAATCTTTTGCCTGTCAATCGTGGGGACTAACTCTTTTACATGACACTTTTCTTTTATTGTTGTTATTAGCAAAATTGTTGTAGTTATTTGAGTTGTAGAGGGGGAGAAAGTGCACCAAACCAAATACTCACCAAAATGTAATTCTTTTAATTTTCCAGACTGTGCACATCCTGGAGGTTACAATGAAAGTTTTATATGGAGAATTGAGTGTAAGCGAGAATCGCAAGGATTAAGAAAGGGGAAGGTTCAGGGATAAAGTGGCCCTCTGACATTTGTAGAAACTTTAATACGGTTGCTTGCTTTCAAAAAACCTTTCACAAAAACATAGAAATTTAGTATGGGAAAAACCTAGTAGTTTATTCTCTCCCATATACAATAAAAGGAAACAGGCTTCGGGGCGCCTGGGTGGCTCAGTCGGTTGAGCATCTGACTTTGGCTCAGGTCATGATCTCAGAGTTTGTGAGTTCGAGCCCCGCATTGGATTCCGTGCTGACAGCTCAGAGCCTGCAGCCTTCTTTGGATTCTGTGTCTCCCTGTCTCTGCCCCTCCCATGCTCATGCTCTGTCTCTCTCTGTCTCTCAATAATAAATAAAAATGTTTAAAAAAATTTAAAAAAAAGTAAGCAGACTTAGGAATGGGAGATCACCTACCCTGAAAATATTTTATGCCAGAACTAGAAACAGACTTGAGTAATTTGCCTGCCAATCCCTTACATTTAGTGGCTTTTAAAAAATAATACTGCACTAATTGCTAAACATTTTAGAAGACATTTTGCAAATTTCGATTAAGCCAAAAATCCACAGGAGCGTTATCCCACCAGTACTCCAATTTAACCTGCTCAGCCTATACTTTGGACTTTTGTCATTTCTGTAACAGTCTTGCTTGAAATATTGCTTACCGCTTTCCCAGGTTCACACTCTTTCACTCCAGATACATTTTCTTCTTTTTTACTAACTTTTGTTTAAATGTTTTATTTATTTTTGACAGAGAGACCGAGCATGAGTGGGGGAGGGGCAGAGAGAGGGAGACACAGAATCTGAAGCAGGCTCCAGGCTTGGAGCTGTCAGCACAGAGCCCTGACACAGGGCTCGAACTCGCGAACCATGAGATCATGACTGGAGCTGAAGGCAGCCACTTAATCGACTGAGCTACCCAGGTGCCCCCAGGTACATCCTCTTCTTGAACTCATCCCCATCTCTCCAGGCTCAAATTGTGCAGGCAGAGAGACATAATTAGAAATTAGCCTATTCAAAAGCACTTTTATCTCTGGCAGGAAGTAACGCCAACTTCACTCTATATTCTAGCAAATTACAAAGAATACCAAAATAATTTGCAAAGCACCGTGTAGGTGAAGGAGATGGAATATAATAATAAAGAGGGAGGAAAAGTGAATTGAGTAGGGAACTTTCACTCCCAGCCAAGACAAAATAACAGGGACCTGATTAACCTTCCCCACCAGAAACACACAAACAATGAAAGGAAATAAAATATACGAAACAAAGTTTTTGAGATATTGGATATCAGGCAAGGGAGGAAAGTGATCCTTTAAAATGAGAAACAAATAAGGTGAGCCCTAAAACTGCCCCAGCCTACTGACTTGAGAAAGAGTCCGGGTTGTGATGCACAGAGGGCAAACCCAGGCTGAACCCAGGAAATCCCTTGCGTTGAAAAGTTGGTGTTGAGAGTCTGGAGGAAGATGGCTAGAGTTCCCAGCAAAGAGTACCAGAGAGAAGAGAGGCACATAGAAAGAGAACTCCTTATTAAGAACCCCAATTTTTAACAACCGGACACATCGCCACCCAGCCAAACATTGTATTTCCTAGTCTCATTTTTTTTTTATTTTTTAGTGTCTGTTATTTTTGAGACAGAGAGAGACAGAGCGTGAGTGGGGGAGGGTCAGAGAGAAAGGGAGACACAGAATCCAAAGCAGGCTCCAGGCTCTGAGCTGTCAGCACAGAGTCTGATGTGGGGCTCGAACTCACAAACCGTGAGATCATGACCTGAGCGAAGTCAAATGCTTAACCGACTGAGCCACCCAGATGCTCCCCTAGTTTCATTTTTTTCAGCTGCTTGGGCCAATGAGATGTAAGGAAATGCTGTATGTAGAACTTAACAGAAAAAGAAGACCTTTTCCTACTGGCTAGAAACTTAGTGCTATAGTTCGTTAGAGCAGTCTTCTTGGACAAGGAAGCCAATGTGCAAAACCACAAGCATCTGAACCTTTGTGTCTTGAATCCAGAGCAATGCTCTGCAGAGATATCCACCATCCTATTTGGGGTTCAGCTGTTGGTCCACACAGGTTCCCAAGGTCATATAACTCAATTTCACACACATGGTCTGTTCATGTCTGAGAACTCTCTTTCTTGCTACTTACCTCCCTTACCTTTGGGCACATTGGAGAGTATTGCTATTGCGTCTACAACATAATGTTAGGGTATGGAAATCTCAGTGGAAAGGTAGAAGGTCTTAAAAAGACAGAGTATTTTTATTCTTGTAACATGCTCTCTCTGTAGGATGTACCTGGGCATTGAAACCTACTTGGGGATCTTCTACCCTTCCCTCAACCTTTCTGACAAACAACCCATGTAGTGTAGCACAGAGATCCTCTCTAGGGGACCCACTACTGTCAATTTCTTTTCTGTCTCTCCTTTTTCTTAAGGGGCAGCAAGAATGTTTTGCTCTTACTAAAGTATTATCCAACATACTTTGTCTATGCCTTGAGCCATTTCTATTTCAACAAGGATCCGGGTCTTTGAAAATCAGACGGCAAGAGGAGACAATCCATTTGACCCCGGTTTCTATTGTTAAATCCCTTACCTGATTCACTGAGCACAGAAAAAAAATGGCGAAGTTAAAAAAAGAAAGTTGGAAATTTCAAGAGAAATGAATCAGTGACAATATGAAAATATTATCTTCCCACACTAGATTTCATGATCCTCAAACTTGTTGCCTGGTTTTTAAATTCATGGGTGCTCTGATCTGGGGAAGGGATGATTAACAATTTTGGCAGCTTTCTCCTTTTATTTTATCTTTTTAGAAAATATTCTCTTTTGTTTTCTAAAAAGTAAAAATAGTTTATAATGAGTGCTTTGCTTCCTTTACAGCAGAAAGTTGCCCTTTCTGCTCTGGTGGTGCAGACTTTCAGACATACTAAAACATGAGGCATGAAGCAATCAAGTGGAACTCACTTAAAGTGGGGAATGACAATGCTCAACTGAAGCCCGTGCAGACAGGATGAAGAAACCACAGCATTCTACAAACACACGGAAGATGAACATGGCACGGCAGAGACATTCGGGGAACTCTGGATCCGTTATCGAGGAATGGAAACTTTGAAAAGAGCTAACGAAGAACAGGTTGCACCAATCACTACTCTAAAAGAAAGCACATGAAAGCAAAGCAACTCATTCCTTATTCTTCTTTCTCTTCTCAATTACATTTGGTTTTTACAGAAGAAAGGAACCAAGTGAGCTTTTACCAGTAGTCCTGCTTTCCCCACCCTACCAACCCACAGTCGCCTACATCAAAAGATCATGCAATTTGCTGAGTAATTCTAAAGTCATAGAAGGGTAATATTTTGAAACGTTACTTGACATGTCTTTGTCCAAGTTCATTGTGCTCATTGACTGCCATACTCCCAACAGCTGGGCCATAGTGACAGCTTTCCTTATGCCTTACCCTTAGGGGCAGGTGGGAATAAGCAGCCACATTCTTTGTTTGGTTATTTAAAACTTACTGAAAAGGCAATTTATTGAAAATAAAAACCCTTGTGATTTCTAACACTTGGGATTTTTGAGAAAGCAAGTCATTGTTAAGACCCAGGGCTTATGGATTTAAGACAGCTTTTACTTAAAAACAGAACAAAACCAAAACACAGTATGGAAGATATGGGTTTATGAAATGAGAGCTGTTTTCCCACCATAGAGCAAAGAGAGAGAGAGAAACATTTCCTGCACCAGAGCAATGAGCTTGAAGATGACTGGATTAGGGTTAGAAATTAAGGATCTGGCTTGGGTCTCTATTCTCTGTTTACACCACGTTTAGTACCTGCCAACACTGTGGTTGAAACTTTAATTAAGAATGGAAATAAGAAAGCAGAAAAGACTTCTGTGTTGAGTCACAACTGGAAGTCTTGAAAGAGATGGTCTCCCAACATGAAGTGATCACAATAGATTCCAAATGATGACGTGTCCTCTGTTCTAATAAAAGCTTTTTGAAAAGTAATCACGGATAGAAAAAGTGTCTAAATATAAGGATATATAAATACTGATAACATCTATACAAAATAATACCAGGTCAGAAGCACTTCTAGAAGAGTGGTGTGAGGAGCTCTGTAGATCCTCTCCCTAGGAAACAAAAATAGTGTGAAACGATAAAAAACCTTTTTAAATTCTCCAGAAGTTGTCTAAAGTCATGCAGTAAGTGGAGAAATATTTATTCAGCAAAATCTAAATCTTGGCAAGAACAGAAAGAGTCAGTAAATTTGAGCCGTGACCTGCTCCCTTTGCCTTCCCAGGTCAGAATGATGGAAGCTCTACTCTAAGCATGTGAAGCTAAGAGGATGGGGTGCTCTTTCACCATAGCTCCAAGTCTAAGGCTAGGGTATCTCCCTAAGAGGGGCAGGCTATCAGTATTCTCATTACCGCCTCTCCCAACTCCATGCTGCAGAAGCTGTATTCCAGCCCAAAATGGCATAGACTTAACGTCCACTTTCTCCCCTCACCCCTTGTCATAGGAAAGTTCTTTACCAGGTATGAGAGGCTATGAATGCTGGGTCATAATCATCCTTGCCCCATTTCACATGTATAGCATAGGTTCCATGACAAGAGAAGAAAGCCAAGAAGAACAGAGACTTTCTTTGCCTAGAACTCTGTTCATAGAACATGGGTGCCCCTGAAAGTGAAATAGGTTGCCCCACCTCTGGAGCACTGGTATCATGCTCTTCCCAAGGGGAAGACGTAGGCCATAAGTGGAGAAGTTCACGTGTAAAGGCACAACAGAAAACAATGGAGATTTTGACAGTGAGCAATTAGTAGGGGTTTTGTGACTCAGAAGCAGCAGTAAGAGAAAAGACAAAACAGCTACAAGTTCACCAGAAATAAGCAAGGAAAGAAGCAGTGAAGAAGAGCTCTCCTGGGGTCGAAGGAAGCCTTAATGTTTAGCCTCAAAGACTAGTCCTACAAACAGGAGTCAGACCATTTCTGTTCAAACACGATTGGGTCAGACTTCAGAGTCATTTATTCATCAGCGTGTTGTCAAAAAACAATAGAGCAATCAGCTAGAAATTAGTGTAAACTAACCACTGGGTCTGATACCAATACAAGAAGACAGAGCCAGTAGCTTAAGAGGGAATTCATGGAAAGAGACAGTCAAAGTAAAGCCATTGTCAAGCCAGTGGAGTAGAAGTCAGGACACCTGTGTACATGGCCAAGGCTGTGCTCTCTACGGAGCAACATCAGAGGTGGCACATTTTGGGAAAAATAGCTTTCACAGAACTAGTTCAGTCATGTACCCAAGAAAATAAACAAGTAAGCAGACAACAATGACAGCCCTGGAGGTGGGGTGATAGGATCAGAGTTGTTATATTACCAAAATATCCAGTTTTGAACAGAAAATTGGCAAATTATGAGACAAGCAAATAAGCCAGAAGGTGTAACCCACACTCAAGATTTAAAAGGGCAAGCAAGAGAAACCGCTTTTAGGAGAGCCTGAATGCCATACTTAGCAGACAGACTTTAAAGTAGCTATTATAAATATGTTCAAAGAACTAAAGGAAGCCATGCTGAAAGAATTAGAGGAAGGTATGATGCTAACGGCTCATCTATGAGGGAATATTAATGAAAAATAAAAATTATAAGATGAACCAAAAGGAAATTCTGGAGTTCAGAAGTCTAATAGCCAAATTAAAAATGTGCTAGAGGGGCCCAAGAGTGGAGAGAAGAACAAATCAGCAACCAAGAAGCTAGATTAATAAGGATCATACACTCTGAGAGCAGAAAGAAAAAAGAATGAGGAAAAATAACAAGAGCCCTGGAGAAACGGAGCATGCAATTAAACATTCTAACATACATTTCATCCTCATTATTCATGGATTCTGTATTTGTGAAATTGGCTACTCACTAAAATTTATTTGTAATCCCCCAAATTAATATTCATGGCAATTTTCAGTCATTCACAGACATGTGCCAAGCAAGGAAAGGTTTGAGGCAACCAACATAGCCGTTCTCACACACGTTCTTAAACAAGTTCCAAGGTCAATCAAGGCAACTCGCTGCCTTATTGTATAGGTGTTTATACCCTAAATAGTGTCCTTTTTGATGTATATGTAGTGCCAAGTTTTTGGCAGTTTTGTGTTTTTGTTGTGATTTTGCTGTTTTAAACTCTCTTAAGGGTAGTGCTAGAGTTCTGTTTAGTGTCCCTTAGCTCGAGAAGGCTGTGATGTGCTGTATATAGAGAAATATGTGTTAGATAGGCTTCATTCAGGCATGAGTTACAGTGGTGTTTACCATGAGTTCAATGTCAATGATTCAACAATACATTACGCTCAGGAAAAAGAAGAGGATATCTGACATTTCATACGTGGGACTGCTCCAGAAAGTGCTAAAGTCATCTGTATAGTACATAATGAAGCTATGGAAAAGCTGTGGAAAAGGTAGAAAAGCAGCTAAATTTGTGGATTCATGAATTGATCAAAAAAAAGATCTCTCTCTTTTTTAAAGTTTATTTAGTTTTGAGAAAGAAAGACAGAGTACAAGCTGGGGAGGTGCAGAGACAGAGGGAGACACAGAATCTGAGACAGGCTCCAGGCTCTGAGTTATCAGCACAGAGCCCAATGCGGGGCTTGAACCCACAAACTATGAGATCATGACCCGAGCTGAAGTCGGACACTCTGACGCTTAACTGACTGAGCCACCCAGGCACCCCAAGGAAAAGATCTCTCTTGTATCTTTAATATTTGGGCAATATCTGTCTTTTGTCTAATAACATTTGAGGAATAAAAGATTCACAAACGTAGCTAACAACCCCTTGTATGGTCTTGTGGGCCATTTGGATGTGGGATTTGATCTATTCTCAAGATTTCATTTGAGGACTCTATTGCTAGCCTAGAAGTGGACTACAGTTCTGAAAATAATAATTCAAATTAGTATTTGTGTCACGGTGCCCAGATGTGTAATAATCTCCAGTCTTAAACGTTGTTTCATAGCTGTAGTTCTAGCAAACAATACAAGAAAGTATCTTCCAACAAAAATAGAAGAAAGTCTGAAACATAAGTTGAAATGATCATTGAGAGGAAATTTAATACACAACTATAACCATAAAAAATACACAGATATAGATTTATCATGCACTCAGATGATAATGTCTTCCTCAGCTAACACCGATGAACAAATAAAAGGAAGGGCTGAAACCTGCTATCAAAATGATTTTCTGTTCCTGTGTGGTTTTCAAAAAATGTTTATTTATTTATTTTGAGAGAAGGGGAGTGTGCACATGAGTTGGGAGGAGGGTAGAGAGAGAGGGAGAGAGAAACCCAAGTAGGCTCCATATTGACAGCACAGAGCCCCACATGGGACTCGATCCTACAAATCATGAGATTGTGACCTGAGCCAAAATCAAGAGTTGGTTGCTTAACCAACTGAGCCACCCAGGTGCCCCATCTATTCCTGTGTTAAACAACACTGGGACTAGGCATACTTCCTCTGACTTCATTAAATAATATCGAAAGTAGGCAAAGTAAACTTAAGTACTTGCTCCAGGAAATACTTGCTCCTGGAAGATAGGACTATAAACCAACAAGAATAGCTTATTACAGAGACTAACAGCTTACTCATCATACCCACTTCAAGGCCCTCACTTCTCTATGCATGCCAATCCAAAGTAGTCATTTCATAAACTCTGTCCAGTCCCAATCAGTTCCCCTCCTGGCAAGACCCAACCTAAAATTCCCCCTTTCATACCCTAAAAGTATACGAATATTACCCACCTCACAGATTTTCCTCTTCCAAAGTGCCACAAAGACTCTGTCAAAGTTGTAGATTCCTTTATTGCAGTCAGTCCAATAAACTTAGCTTTGTTGGATTAACAGAATTTTCTCCTGGTCTTTTGGAGAATTGACAGTTGTCACACTGATTTTTATATCCTATTAGACAAAGATAGGCTCTTAAGCTCTATTCTCTCTGTATATGTCAGGAAGTGCCAAAAAATAATTGCTGCATTTACCAGACAGTCAGAGAAACCTATTGAACTGAAACATTGCCTTATATTTTTACCAATAGCTAGAGTGTAAAAATAAAAGTATTATGTGACCACGCTTTTGAGACTACAAATATGTTGTTTTATTGCTTTTTAATTAATGTGGAAATTATCTAACATGGAAAAATGAAACTCAGAGAATCGTATCAGCCCAGAGAGAAGAAATAAAATTTGCTAGGTTTTAGGAAGACACAGTTAAAAAGAAAAAGGGAAACAATGTAGAAGGACTTTGAACTAAACCATTCATGATGTGATAAGTAATCTGTTTCTAAGAGAGGCATAAAGATATCTGAAGGTATGCGAATGTATTTATTCATTCAATAAATATGTTTTAAAAGCTACTGCAGGCTAAATACAGTTTTTGAAATTGGTATATGATGGTGAATAAAACAAACCTGTTCCCTAACTACATGGGACTTGTGTTTTAGTGGTGAAAAGGCAATCTTTATAAAGGAAATACACACATAAATATAGAATTATGATTTTTGGTAAGTACTAGAAAGTAAGAGAGACTCAAAATAGACTCAAAGGCTACCAGGAAATTAAGTAAACTTTGTGGAAGACAAGGCCTAAGATTAAGTTGGGATGTAGATTTTTTTTCTACCTAGACTTGAAAGATTAGGGCTAAATCTCCCAGCAGTCGGAAGTGTGCAAATCTCCCAAAAAATTGAGAAGGAAAATGAAAGCAAAAGCAGCTTTTTCAGTTGTCTTACATAATGGAAAATAACCGATAACAGGAATGAGATCTATTTTATCAGTCTGGAATCCAATGATGCACTAGGTTTGGGGAGAAAGGATGGAGAGGGTGTAAAACTGTCGCCACTAGAAATTCTATGCACGTATATCATTTTCAAAAACTTTAGGCAAAGTTATTGCGAAAGAAGTTGGAATTAGGACCTACTATGAAACCCTAAAGGAAACCAAGTTTACCATTATAACAATCTAACTTACTCACTTAATGACACGTCATCAGTAAATGCATTTCACACTGCTTATCTGAAACGCCCAGGACATAACTTGTTCTCTATTAACGAATTTAGATATCTTAACTCCAAAAGAATGCACAAATAGGATAAAAAGCATTTTAGTATGAAATACACATGCAAATACACACACACACACACACACACACACATTGACCCAATCACAATTTAATACTTTTAAAAGAGCTTAATTTTTTTTTAAATTGGACCTTATATGCATACTAAGTGGCAGGTGCTCTGTAAGATTTTCAGTAAATCCCACAATTCAATAATTCCGCTTACAAAAGAGGAAATTATAACTGAGAAACGAAAATAAATTCCTAAAGGTCCACACCTAAGTAATTGGGTAAATGAGTTTTGAAGTCAGGATCATTTGGATACAGAGCACATGCTGTCTTTTACTGGCTACTTGTCCTCGTGGAGTGATGCTGAACTTAAGGTTTCTTGACAGTTCAAAGTGGGAGAAAGTAAGACCCGACCTATGAAGGACCTATGATACCTTCAGGCGGACAAACAGCCTATCACAACAAACAGAGTTTTCACTGCCACATCAGCAAAACTCAAAAAGTTTGAGAACACATCTTTGATTTGCAAATTTAGGGCAAATTGTTGATAGAAGTGTGAATTCGTGAAATTCCAAAGGAGGTAAAGTTGGCAGAATCTATTAAGATGACAAATACATAAACCTTGGAACCAAGGATTGTAAATCTGAGCTTGTCATGCCCCTGGCCTTCTGGGAAAGGAATCCTTTTCTGATTCTCTTTTTTCTGTCCAGCTCTTGCCTACAAGCCTGCTCAGTATTTTCACCAGCTTCTCAGTAAATGACTCAGTTCTCTTCCAAATGCACTAATCACCTAGAACCATATTCCTTGTAGTCTTGATCTTGATGATTTCCTAGAATCCTTGGCCACCCTGCCCAATTCACTTGATGAGACTCTTTAGAGCCACTTGCTTGAAAGCAGTGTGAACCCATCATGACCTCTTCATGAGAAGCAGCAGCTGTTGGTGACGGCTTCCCAAGAGCCAGATTTATAACCCTCCCTCTATCTGTTCCCTTTGTCCAGTGTGATTGGCGGTTGGAGCATACCCTGCGATTGAGTTTGCCCAATAAAAATACTGACTGTATTGCACTCCGTCGTGCACAGCACTGACCCATCAAAGCCAAGGAAAGGAATATTTTTGAAATATTTCTATAAGGTTAAATCCTCTGCTAGAAAACTTCTACATATATTACCTGATTCAATCTTCATTGCAGACCTGTAATTTAGATATTATCTTCATTTTCTTCTGAGTAAACCAAGACCTAGAGAAAGTACCTTTTTAAGGTCATATGTTAAAGATTGAGCTGGGATTAGAGCCGTGATCTTGACTTTCAATCCAGGGCCATTTTTAATTAAACTTCATGGCCTCTAAACCACCCCCCTTTTAATCAGAAAGGGATATTCAATCAAAAGTCTGTTTCCATTTCAGCAGCTTTAATGAATATGGAAGAATTAATGTTTTCTCTATATGACAATTTCATGACTCCTCAGATACTATATAAATTCATTGTCCAATGGCTTTTAATATCTTCTGAATATTCCTTTGTGTTGTGTTACATTGGCCTTTTGCTTTTGTTTTTTGTTTTCCACCGCATCAAATCTAGATCTAAGTCAAAACATGATAATTTCTTCTGTTATGAAATATCCTAGATTATTTTTCTTTGCAAATCAGTTATATGCTATGCCTTTTCTAGGTCTGAAACACAGCCAATCTCTGTATTTTGGCAGTAGGTGACTTACGAGGCCCTACAAATGGAACTTGCCATCTGTTTGATAGCTAAGGATTGCAGGCTTTATTTGTCAAAAAGATATTGAATCTTGATTGGTAAGTAAAGATTTATATAGTCAATTTTAACTTTATGAGTTTAGAAGATATCTCTGAACATGACTTTGCTCTTCATCTTGGTTTTTTTAATTTAGATCACTCCTGCACAAGTGCAGTTGGTGTGGTCTACTCCATCTAGTATATCTATCGTTGGGAGCCATTTTGGGCTCACAGGTTGAGACCTCTCCCTGTGTGGAAAAGGTGGTTGAAGCAAAGCACCCACCAGCCAAAAGGGTACCTAGTCTTACCTCCTTCTAAATAATTTTTCAGGCTTGGATTTCTTGAGCTACTCTCCTTGGCCCCAAGGAATGTAATGATCTTTTGTTTTATGGCATTTAGATAAAAGGGAAGGACCTGGAGCACAATGCTTTGATGAATTACATCTGAATGAGAGTAGCCTGGCCAGAGTAACCTTAAAATTGCATCTTGGGGATGGGTTGCACAAATTGATAGCAGTTATGAGCTGGTTGAATATTGGTGTGATTTGCATAATCATTGGGCTACTATTATGTAAATTCACTTATTCACAAGCAAAGGAAAAGCATTGGGAATTCTGTCCTTGCCAGATGGGTTGCACCTCCCCCATTGTAGTTGGAAGAATAGGAGGAATGACTCCTGGCCTGTTTATAGATAATTAACATAGGCAGGCCTAGGTAACTTCCTGTTCTCTCCCCCTGCCTTAAATTTATATGCTAATTAACTTGAAAACAACTTACAAGTTTGAGAAAATCAACGCTTTATTGATAAAAACACATTATTGTTCAAACTATGCTTACTGATGGGATGTCACTCAATGCTGTAATGTAACTCACTACTTTTAAATAAAGACACTGAGACCAGCAGGGCGGAGATGCCAGAATTGCCAGGGCTGCCTGCTTGGTCATCAGACTACAGCTCTCTTGTGGCTCTCTCATTTCCTTTCGCTTGACCATCCATCCTTCAGGGACCCCTAGAATCGCTGGAATTGGACCCCAGCAATCTATCTTGTTTGAGACACTTCGATTTGAACTCCTCCATTTCTGCTTTAAATTTTCTCATTAGTGGTAAAGTTACCTTTCAGATTTTCAGGAGAACTCATGACTTTTCTTCCTTTGTTTATTTTATTCTTTAGTCTTGCATTCAATGGTAATGTGGCCAGAGTACTTGTTCCAGTCACAGTGTTAGGTAATTTAGCTTCATCTTATGTATTCCTTTTGACGATGAGATCTCATCATCAAAATTTTTAAGTATTTTATTCCCATTTTAGATATGAGAATAGTAAAGCTTAACCTACCGCTAGCGTTTTCAGCGCATACTTGTTGTTGCAAATTGCCTGGACTTCATTCTAATGTTGTATCTTCCACATTGGATACACGGTGACATGATGTGCTATCAGAAGCCAGGGGATAAATGCCACATTTCTTGAGTCATCAATTTTTTTTCATTTTTTTTAACATTTATTCATTTTTGAGAGATAGAGTGAGAGTGATGGAGGGGTAGAGAGAAAGGGAGACACAGAAACCGAAGCACGCTCCAGGTTCTGTCAACACAGAGCCCGACTTGGGACTCCAACTTGTGGACTGTGAGATCATGACCTGAGCTGAAGTCGGACGCTTAACTGACTGAGTCACCCAGGCACCCCCCGGGTCATCAATTTTACTTTAAGTATATTATGGTATAAAAAATAAAATGCTTGAATTCTCCAAAATAAAATACGAAACTGAAGAAATTTAAAGTTTGCTGTTCATTATGTAACTTGCTCATTATTTTTGTTGTTATACGGTATACTTATTAGATAAGAACTTAGTTCAGCTACATTAAAGGGAAAACTGAAGTATCAGTGGCTTCTACAGGTAGAGGTTTTATTTATCAGGTAATGAGAAGTCTAGAGTGAGTTAAGGAGTCCAGTGTTGGCACAGGCTCTATGAAAGCACCTTCTGTCACAATGCTCAGCCATCCCGAGATGGTTCCTACTCTGTATCTTCATTGAATCTATGTTCCAGAAATAAAGGAGAGTGGAAAAGACAAAAGGCTAACAGACAAGCCAGCCAAGTTTGTCCCATTCTAAAAGTTTCATCGGAAGCAGCCAACAAAAATTTCTTTCAAATTTGTTGGTCAGAATTGTTTCACATGAGAAATGTTAGCTATAACACAGGTTAGGAAAAGTAAGTTTTTTTAGCTCGGCAATTGCCAAACCCAATAAAACTGGTATTGTGTTAGTAAGGAAGTAAATGAGAAACAGGTATTGGGTAGGTAACAGTTGCCCACTCAAATTAAACTGGAATGTGATGGCTAGAGAAGGCTCCATTATGCCTTGGAGACATTTCTATTAGTCACCACAGAGGGCCCACCCTAAGTCTTGGGCCTCATGCAAATGAAGTGAGTTTTAGTTTAAAGTTTTGGGAAGGATCGATATGCAATATATACCATCTGGGTGGCCTTTTCCCTTGCAAATCTATTGACTGCTACCTGAACTCATAAGCAAATGATTGATTTAACTCCCTATAAATTAAGCTGAGACTACTCATGTCCAAAATCGCTAGAGATATTCAAACTAAGAATTCCCCATTTTCTGCTGACCTTGTGAGTGTTCTCTGTCTGCTTCTTTTTGGAGCATTTACACTAAAAGTTGTTCTCTTAATTTGTGAGATTTTGAAAGAATTCAACTGCTGAGTGGCTTTACGTGGACCATGAAAATACCAAATGCAATTTAGTTAGGAGAACTCTACTGTGGACAAATGGCATCAGAAGAAGCCCAAATTGGCTCAGTTATGGTGCTCTTAGGTCTGAGAAGCCATATCTCAGAAACTACTTTTGTTTCCCTCAGAAAATTAAAATCTCTGAACCATGACTCATCGGGCTGTTCTTCCCCAGGTGCTTTGAATATTCTTATTATTTAATCGCACTATGGCTGTGGGTGAACCCAGGCCCTGTTGATGATAAAGAGGATAGCATCTTGTTTTCAAAAATCTCTTTGATTGTGACAGAATAGAAGGAATGCTTTTTAGTATACAAGTCCCAAGATTTGAATGTTCAACACCAAACTCTGTGATCTTCTTAGACCTGGCAATTTTAGGAGAAAACAGATATCACTTTTCTTTTCTTTTCTTCTTTTAATTTTTTAAATTTTTATTTATTTTTGAGAGAGAGCGAGAGACAGAACATGAGCAGGGGAGGGGCAGAGAGAGAGGGAGTCATAGAATCTGAAGCAGGCTCTAGGCTTTGAGCTGTCAGCACAGAGCCCAACATGGGGCTCGAACCCATGAACTGTGAGATCATGACTGGAACTGAAGTCCAACGCTTAACCTACTGAGCCACCCAGGCACCCTTGAATGTCACTCTTCATAGTGGAGGCGGGATTCCGTTACATTTCCCAGTAGCCCCCACTGTAATCTAGTGCTTTCAATTTATCCAAATCCCATCAGAAAACAGAATTTGAAGGGCACAGGAAATATGTGGAGTCAAAGTAGTTAGAAAAAAAAAATCATGAAGCTGAAAACTCCATAATTAACAATGTAATACTTCATGTCTCACAGAAACACAGATAATTAAAATGGACCAACCACTAACAATGCAAAGGAACAAACAAGGCAAAGATGGCTCCACAGTGCCCCCTAGCAAACATCGCAAAATTCCTCTTTGTTATCATAATTCTGAGGTAAGCTATTTTGAAGCCACAGTCCAGACATTTGTTGTTCACTATTGAAACAGTTTGAAAATTATTAAGGTATATACTAAACAAGCAAATCAATCTGCAGCTACGTACTTATATGACTGATGTCTTTCTTCCTTCCATCTGTCCTTTTCATACTTCCTTCTTTTCTTTGTTTTACAAAAAGTTTTTACTTAGCCTGTCATCTTGAACGTGAAGTACAATAAAAGTAAAAGCAAAGCTAATAAGATTTCAAAGCTGTTTTTCTCTCTTCCAGAAATTCACGTGTTAACTTAGATCATCATTCAATTCGCTAAGGCAACCGTTTTTATATAGGAGTAGCTGAATTTTACAGTCTATTCATCTTACACCTTTTAATTAAATGGCCTCTACCCAATGCCCACTCCTTAGTCCACTGTCTTACATAATGTATCTGCTTGCATTTTTCCTTCTGATTAAGAATAAGAAGTGGTTATGGGGAGTGGAGTGGAAATATGTGAGGATTGCAACAAGGCAAAGCAGTTTCATTTTTCAACCTGGATATGTCCTGAGCTTTTCATTCAGGTCAGCTGAGCTTCTAAATGCCGTGAGTGATTACTAATTCCACTTGGTTTTCCCAGCAAAGCCGAAGGTAATGAGAGGAAGAGATTTTGTGACAACCACAAGGTGGATAGAAGCATAAAACAATAGTGTTCAATTTTGAGAAAGTCAACAGAAATGTTAAAAATGAGCTAGCTCTTCTGGGTGTTATGGGAAATTGTAGAGTGGAAATAATAGGTAGATGACATGCGATTAAATATTTAATTAAGCTAAATACATACAAGCCTCTTAATTCTGAATGTATTCCGTAGAATCATATTCCACCAAAGTGAAGAAGAGAAACATTTTAAAACAACTCTCTCTTCTGACTATATGTAATTGCTGACTCAATCAGGCTATAACACGTCATCCAACATTATTCTCAAACCAAGTCACATTCCATATTGCTATTCTGCTTATCAGACCCAGGTTTGCCTATGGGATGATGCTCAGGGTATGAATTTCCCCTGCTTAGTCACAATATTGACTTATTAACATTTTCCCTTCTTGATTAATTTAAACAGCTTTGGAGAGGTTTGCCCTTTGGCACTCAGGGACCAACATAATTGCATTATAGGCTACTCTTGTCAAGGCTGAGGCTCAAGAAGATACAAAAGCGATGTTGCTTTTCTGGACAACGACATCTCGGGAAGAACGGGGGGACATCCCAGATTAGATATTGAGACTCAGTGCTTTTTGGTTAAAAGAGACTCCTGAGTGGAGATCTAGCACCTTGTCCTATCAAGTTCTACTCCAGAAGATACTCACACAAATGTATTGATACTCCCGTTTCCAGAATGGGAGTATTCAAAATCACTGGAAGAATTCAAAATCACTAGAAAGTGGTAAAAAGAGATGCATGAAGAGAAAAGGTATTTAAAACTGTTTCAGAATTAAGAAGTGCTTTAAACTTTTGCCTATACATTTGTGAGCACATTAACTCCGGGTATAGAAAGTTGCCCCTGTGGTCGTCATGGTGGTTCCTTTCTTACTGGTATGCTTAATTAATCATATGTTTATTCCCCCTACTAGACTGTGACTCTTCCAGGACAGGAAATGAATCGTAGGCAAATTGTATTGCAAGTAGTGTACTTGCACAGTGTAATTGGTACACGATTACTGATTGAATTGGATGGAATTGAATTAACTTAATACTGGTAAATGTCACTATCCAATCAGTCAGCAAGCACTGGAGGCTTGTACTAGGGAAACAAACACACTGGCTGGCCCTGGGACTAGGTATTCTCTAAAAAGAAGGCTGGTTATATGATTTTGATTAAAGCTAATATTGGATTTTTCTAAGCATAGTAATGAATAGTTAACTGATTCTGCATTTCCCCTCAATCCCAAAGGGAACCGGGTACCTATTATGCAATCTTCAACATTCTAGTACCTTCCCTTTTCCATAGCATAAAATAAGATATCCCTATAGAGACCATTTATGAATGCACTTTGTTTTAAAAGCACATCTGTCTTGCAAGTCAATGTTACAGGTGCTGTATTTTAGAGGGCCATTGACCCCTAAATAGTTCCAGAACACTTGACACTCAGCAACCCTTTTCTTCATGCCGTAGCATGTGGTGCACCAAAAGAAAAAATCATAATTGCAAGGTTACAGCAGAATCAAACAAACGGGAATGCTAACACAATCAAAATAACTAAATAAAGGCACTTAACGAAAGAATTAAGAAGAAATCTTGCGAGGCAGATGAAGTGGTCTGTGTTGTGATTAAGAGGTGGGTTCAAAGCTAGACCCTGAATCATGAGAGAGGATTTAAATTAGGCTCTTTGTCTACTGATGGAGGGGGGCTCACCCCTGTGGCTGCAGCTCTGAGCAATATGCAGGGAAATGGGCTGGAGGAGATCTGAGCAAACCATGTACCACTTAGGGTGAGAACAAAGGGAAAGAAACTAGAAACGATGCAGAAATGCTGTCAGTGTTACTGGGAAAACCTCAAAAGACAGGAGCCACTGGACCGATTTAATGACACAAAGAGAGAGTTTCCTCTGATAACGCATTGCCCAAAAGTAAAGAATGCTGTGGAGTGGAACACAGTTCATCCCTAAGCCCTAGGGATCAGAAGCATCAATAGTAATCCTTGGGGTATAGGAAAGTTACGTGATTCTTGTCACTGCGCTGCCCCTTCTCATTCCTCTACACACACACACACACACACACACACACACACACACACACAGACACACACACACACGAGTTTACCTCAGGGCTGGTTTGACATTATGAATTAAAATACGTCAACGTTTTGAATGTTAATCAACTTAGGATTATTCACCAATTTAACTAATATCTTTCAAAAATTCATCAAAATCTGAATATTATGCACACCCCTGGGCAGATGTCATACATTCAAATCCTGTAAATTCTTTACCCAATTCCTTGTGATAGAATAAAATTCTGGCCTTTAAAAAAAAGAGTCATTTCCAAGAAGTTAAGGTGTAAAGTAGGATCATTTTTTCTTTCTTTTTTCTTTTTTTTAAATGTTATTTTTTTATTTTTGAGAGAGAAGAATGCAAGTGGCAGGGGGGCAGAGAGAGGGAGACAGAGGAACCAAAGTGGGTTCTGCGCTAACTGAAGAGGGCCCAATGTGGGGCTCAAACTCATGAACAGTGAGATCGTGACCTGAGCTGAAGTTGGATGCTTAACCAACTGAGCCACCCAGGTGCCCTGTAGAATCATTTTCTTAAGCCCACGCAGCGTATCCTGTCTCACAATCTTGAGTGGTACTGATAGCATAAAAATGAACTACGTTTACATTAGCAGATTAAAACATTACAATTGGTAGTAGTTTATGTTTCTTTCTTTTTAAAATTATTTTTTATTTTATGTTAAAGTAATGAATGAAATGCTTTCAAGTCTCATAGTTTCTTTTTTTTAATTTTTAAAAATGTTTTTATTTATTTTTGAGAGAGAGAGAGACATAACACAAGTGGGAAAGGGCAGAGAGAGAGGGAGACACAGAATCTGAAGCAGTCTCCAGGCTCTGGCGGGGCTTAAACTCATGAATTGCAAGATCACGAGCCAAAGTCAGGCGCTTAGCTGACTGAGTCATCAGCTGCCACTCAAGTGGCATATTTTCTAAAAGACTTTTAATATAAATAGCCCCTCCCACTTTTTCTGTGTCCCAACCGTGTCCCCAAAAGGTTTTCATTCTTCTGGCTGTTTCTTCTTCTATTTATCTCAACACTCTAAAATAATTGACTTGCATTAGTATTACCTCAATCATCAATTTCAGATATTATCAGTTTAGTTTTGTTATGGAAATTAGGTCCACCCTGCTTCCAGTCACAGTCACACACAGAAGCATGTAGACACACACACACACACACACACACACTCTTCCCTTTCCCTCATCCTCCCAATGTGGTTTAGCATTATTTTTTTAGCACCTGAGTGACTCAGTTGGTTAAGCATCCGACTTTGGCTCAGGTCATGATCTCATGGTTGGTGAGTCCAAGTCCCGCATCGGCTTCATGCTGACAGTGGGAAGCCTGCTTGGGATTCTCTCTCTCCCTCTCTCTCTGCCCTTCCTCTGCTCACTCTCTCTGTCTCTCTCTCAAAAATAAATTAAACATTACCTTTTTAACAGGAAATCAGAGTTTACATTCCTTAATATGCCATGATAGTATATGCATGGTAGCATTTTTTTTTTAAATTTTGCCTGTGGAATTAATCATCGCCTTTCTTCCCCTTACTTTCCTAACTTCATTTGGAATCATTACTGCATTTTCCAAATATTCCAACAGATCTTTCAAATGCTTATTGGTAAATTTTTCAGTTGACTAAACAGAATTCCTCTTCTTATTTGGCCTTGACTGTTTTCTGGAAGACCTTCGGTCCACAGGTGTCCACCCCCTGCTCTGGCATCCACCTGGGTCTCCTGTGCTGCTCATTCTCCCTTAGCTAGATTTCATGTCCTTCTCATTTTTTATTTTCTCTCTTGTTTTTCTGATACACATTCCACAGTAGCTTCCTAAAAGCAGGTAAAAGAGATAAATTTTAAGAACTTGTATACCTGAAAATGAATTTCTTTTCACTTCCTGAATATTCTATTGATAATTTGCCTGAGTATAGAATTCTGGATTGAGAATACTTTCTCTCAGAGGCTAAAGGCATAACTTCCCTATTTTATAACATCCCACATTTTTATTAAGAAATCAGATGACAGATTAATTCTATTTTGTTATGTTTGATAATAATTATTTTCCTCACACCAAAAGCTTTTAGGACTCCCTCATTTTCTTTA
Organism: Paguma larvata; assembly: GCA_030068075.1. Classification (NCBI taxonomy): domain Eukaryota; kingdom Metazoa; phylum Chordata; class Mammalia; order Carnivora; family Viverridae; genus Paguma; species Paguma larvata. The sequence continues at coordinate 70,344,491 of CM057832.1, forward strand.
CTGTTTTTAGATTTTTATGACAAGTTTAAGTATTTTTTTAGTTTTATTTTATTCATTTGCTTGATACCCAATGAGCTTTTCCAAACTGAAGACATGTGCCTTTCAGTTCTGGAAATTTCCTTGTAGAATTTATCTGAAATTGTTTTCCATTAATATTTTCTGCTGGCCTTTCTCTAAGTACTTATGGTGAAACCCTTGGGACCACCCTCTTTTTCTTTTCTCATGTATTCTATTCTTTTCATGTTTTCTGGGCAATTTCTTTGGCTTTGTCTTTTAAGAAATTAATAGACATACATTAGATTGTCTGCATTGTGTCTATTTATTGTAAGTCCTTTGATTTCTGTTTGTTTGTTTCTCTCCTTGATACTGCTTCTCGTCTCAGAGGACCTGTACCACGGTACATTTATATTTAGATATAAATACACATTTGGTACTCTTCTCATCTTCGTGTTTGAATGACATCGGTATCAGAGCTGACAGAAGGAGGGAAAAATAAAACACAAAAGTGCAGTGCTAAAAAAAGAGCAAGGTAGAGTAACATACGTGTTGGCGAGTTAGGAGCGTTTTATAAAACTTCCCTTTTTATCACTTCTTCACATTCATAAAAGTGGATTTTACTGACAGTTTAAAAGTAAAAACATAGGAATTCACACATAATTCAAAATATATAGGAATTTGTTATAGAAATTCTGTTGCTGAAAGATCCTAGCTGTCCACTAATTCTACGACTAAATCAGACTAAAACAAACCAAAGCAAAATCATATCCCAGTGACTGGGAAGGCTGTTTTTCACTACCTTCTTGGGGACTTGAAAACACTTATGCCCTTGCCATTTCATTCCAATTCAGAGTCTTCTTCTTCTTTTTTTTCCCCAGAGCACTAACCAATGAGCAGACACATAACCCTAAAACCAGGAGGACAAGATATGACACAGGAACGTCAAGCTTCAACTGGAAATTGAAGTGATGGTCGTGTCTTTCCACATGTGTTGGTTTCAAGGTTCATAGCAGAAGGATTGCCACCGAGGTAAAGCCCAGCCGTTGACTCCACCCGGTACTTGAAGAGCCACCAAGCCATAAATGTGGAGCCTCCAACATGCCGCACGTTTATTTACTGCAACGTGAGACCCGTGTTGCAAACTGTGTTTGGAATTCAGCCCCAGCCTGTTGTGAACTTGCCCTGACAGCAGACATACAGATCCGCCAACTCCGCCATTTCTGACGACTGCCACACGGACTCCACACACGCTCCTGGTGAAGAGCAGGGAAGGAAGTATGCCCAGTAATCACTTTTCAAAAGACAGAGGTAGTATTTTAAACTACTCTAAAGTTCATAACCAGATTGAGATTGAGGGGAGGCAAAACAAAGCAAACGAATTCCAAAAAAACATGCATTCCTCTAATAATTCAGAACCAACTATGCCGCTTCATTGTTCCCCTTCTCATTTTTGCATGAATATTCTCTCTCTCATCTCTTGTTCCATTATTTAATACTGTCATATTTTCTTCTCTCCTTTTCATACTTTTTTTCCTTAAGCCTTTCTTCCTCCTGTTTTCTGTTTATGTCTTCCCATCCTCTCTGCCTCTCTTTTCTTGATTGATTTCCTTTACATTTCATTCCATAGCTGCCATAACATTGAGATAGGAATCTGAATTGTGTGTTTGTGTTTGTGTGATACATCTACCTGAGCATTATACTCATGGAATAATACAAGCTAATATCTTTTTTTCTAAAATGAAAAGTTCTGAAATTTAAACTGTGTCTCCCTTCTTCCCTTTAAAAACTAAATCTTAATTCATTTAATTATTTTAAAACATCTACATGATACTCAACTGATTTGCTTAATATATTAGTGGTTAACACAGAGTAGCTGTTTTCCACTTCTGAGAGGATGCACAAGATCCTAAGAAAGATGACCAGTTCTCTTTGCTACAAATATTATATAGCATACTTTATTTAATAGGTATCAAAAGGGATGCTACCCATATATAAAGATTATTGCCCATGTTCATCGCAATTTGCCCACTATTTATAAGATGACCTACTATAACTTCATAAAGAGGAATTTTCTATGGATTTTCCTAATAGATGAGCATCCCCCCCCAATCTTCCTATTAGTGCCGTGGAAAACCAGAAGTTTTTTTTTTTAAGTATTTATTTTTGAGAGAGAGAGACACAGAGAGAGAGCATGAGCAAGGGAAGAGCAGAGAGAGAGGGAGAGACAATCCCAAGCAGGCTCAGCATTGTCAGCACAGAGCCCAATGCAAGGCTCAGTCTCATGAACTATGAGATCATGACCTGAGCCAAAGTCGAGACCGACTGAGCCACCCAGGTGCCTCCAAAATTTTACTTCATAAACTAGATCAGGAAATTTGCATTTCCTGTTGCCTTTGCTTAGGATGTTCTTTGTACTCCTTCACTTGATTGTTCTTTCTCTTCCTTTAGAATTCTGCCTTCATGTCATATCATCAGGGAAGCTTTCTCCATGCACCTAAATAATAGCAGTCACTGTCCCCTCCCCACTTAGGGAATTTCATTGGATTTTCAATTCCAACTTAATTACAGGAGAGATCACTATCTTTATTGATATGTAATTATTCTTTATATCCGTTTCATAGTTCTCTTCCAGCAATTCTTTTTCACTCTTGCTCAGAATGGTGTTGACCAATACTTCTTAAACCTAGGGATCTTCTAGAATCTTCTAAAATGAAGCTGCTGCTTCTTCTTCTTCTTCTTTTTTTAAAGCAGGCTCCATACCCCACATGGGGCTCGAACTCACCACCCTGAGATTATGAGCCATATACTCTACCAACTGAGCCAATCAGGCACTCCTAAAATGAAGATTCTAATGTAGTAAGTCTGCGATGGGACCGGGACCTTACATTTTTAAGAAATTCCCAGGGAAAGCCAATACTACTATCCAAGGGCCACACTTTGAGTAATAGGTATGTAGTAGAATCTATAACAGGTATATACAAGCCAGTGCCCAATTCCTAGGAATTTGGACAGTGGTAGTAACAAATTGACACAGAATGTCTGCAAATCATCTTGGGTCTTTCCTACAGAGGGCAGATGCTCAGAGTCTCTGTCCTGGTTTAAGTAAGAGGATCAGAGCAACAGGCTGTATACAGTATATCCTATATCAGTGTAAATGTTCTTGATGTAATGTCAGGAAAAGCCAGAATCATTTATTATTCATCTATGTATCTACAGTCTCTGAAACGTTTACTAAGTAAGAGTTCAATAAACGTTTGTTACATTGGATTAAATATAAAAAGGACCTTTCTGCTCTAGTATTTCTAGATGCCACTTTAGTTAAATGTATTAAGAATCCTAGTGACATATGGGATGATTCTCCAAGAACGCAATTGCTGGAATCAGGTTTCTGCATTCTTTCTGTTCATACACACAACTTTGTCAAGTTGAATTCAGCAGCACTTACATTAAACCCTTACTAGTTTCCTTATGTCAGAAAGAGCTAAGTTTACTAATTTCCTAAATAATAACATGGGTAAATCACAGAAGCTTATCTATTTTGTGTCTGTTATTATCACAAATTCCTGGTTGTAAAGAACTACTTAATAACAATCCCACAGCAATTTGTGACTATCTTAGTGGTTCTCAATAAAAGGATTCATTAAACAATACATTAACAATGTCACTATCTCCTTGGAATTTTATGTAATGAGGAAGTGCCCTGAGTTTATTGTGATAGTCTAGATTAAAAGTCCAGCTCTGCCATACTTCAGCAGTGTAGACCCACTGTAAAATTAGAACCTTTGTTCTAATATTTATTACCTGACTCTGGTTCCTGATACAGAGCTCCTGAATCCTTTGGAGTTTCCTGGGTGGTAAGGATGTCTTCTGTTTTAATGAGAGGACCCTTGGTGAACTCCTGGATAGGGACTGGTCACCAGAAAGACCAAGCCATGATTAGAAAATTGGAACTTTTGGCCCAATCCCCACTCTCCAGAGAGGAGAGAAAAGCCAGAAGCCAAGTTAATAATCGATCATGCCTACAGAATGAAAACACCATAAAAACCCCAGAAGTACAGGGTTCAGAGAGCTTTCAGGCTGGTGAACCCATCTATGTGCCTGGAGGGTGGTACATCCCAACTTCACAAAGAAGATCTGCACTTGGGATCCTTTCAGACCTCACCCTATGTATATCTTCACTGGCTTTCATTTGTATCCTTTAAAACTATCTTTTAATAATAAGTTGGCAATAATAAATAAACTGTTTTCCTGGGTTTCATGAGCCACTCTAGCAAATTGTTGAAACTGAAGCAGAGGAGGGTTGTAGGAACCTTTGATTTGTAGCCAAGCTGGACAGAGGTTGTGGGTAACCTGGGGACCTACTAGTCATGATTGGCACCTGAAGAGTGGGGGAGTCTCGTGGGACTGAGCCCCTAACCCGTGGGGTCTGTGCTAACTCTGGGTAGTGTCACAATTAAGTTGAATTACAAGACACCTAGCTGTGCTGGAGAATTGGTCAGTGTGGGAAAAGTCCCACACATTTGGTGTCAGAAATGTTGTGAGTATGAATAATAGAAAAACACAGTGAGTTCTCCCTTAAGACAGCCACCTGTCAAGTGACAATCATCACAGTCCATATTTAGACCCTCATGTCAAGCAAAAATAATCATACAAAGTTGGTCTAAGAATTAACAGATTCATAAATGTAAAAAAATATACCAAACTCAGTGCTTGGTGCAAGAGCCGGAGTGTTGGGTTTCCCAAAGCACTTGCACATTCCTCGTCCTGTTTGAATTTCCCTAAGAGCATTTTGTCAGCATGAGGGAAGGGACGTTATGAGCATCGTACGTTATATAGGAATATACATATATACAAATATATTAAAGCCCTAAAAGGCTAAGTGTAAGAGTGGAGAACTCTTTTTGGGGAATTACTACTATATCGTATTGGTGTTTTTTGAAAGAGGTGAGCAACGCCTTGTGATTTTATTCACAACCTGATTATTTTATTTTCAAATTTCTTTCTAGTGCGCTCAAATACCTGAGGTCAATAAATAAACTAGCATGCTCTAAAGAGAAATTCCCATCGAGACAAAAATTGCTGCCAATTTGCTATCTACCATTATCTGTTGACATGTGCTATGCCAATGATCTCTTGACACACAATATGGCAATGGTTAATAAATATTAGTGATTTTATATCATTTAAAACCTCTGTTTTTATACTCTCACATACCCACATAAGTAGACTTTATAGTCACATAAATAAAATCTATTTAACTGTTTTCAAAACTGAAATAAGGGGCACCTGGCTGGCTCAGTTGGTTAAGCATCTGACTTCGGCTCAGGTCATGATCTCACGGCTTGTGAGTTCAAGCCCCGTGTATGGTTCTGTGCTGACACCTCAGAGCCTGGAGCCTGTGTCTCCCTCTCACTCTGTCCCTTCCCTGCTCATGTTCTGTCTCTGTCTCTCTCTCTCTCTCTCTCAAGAATAAACATTAAAAAAAACTGAGATAATAGTACCTATAATAGTGAGAAAGTGACAACTTATTTCAAACTATTTTGAGAAAACCTAATTTTTGAAATGTTAGTGAGACAGTAATATAAAATTAGCTACCCCTCAGTTTTGGAATTTTGGCCTGGAGGTTTTAATCCTGAAAGAAATTACAACTACACCATAGAATTCTTTGTATATATGGCATTACAGTATATAAAAGAGAACACATAAAAAAACAAAACAGCAAAAAAAACCCCACTATTCTGTAGCAGGAAGCAATAGTCTTATCACTCAAGATATACTTATTGGTAATTTCTGATCAACTAATGGCATATTTAATATTTTGACCACAAGGATGGCATAGGACCATTTCTGTCTCTGTCTTACAATGGAAAAAACAAACCAAGTTATTATGCATGCTTCCTTCCTATTCCTGTATAATACATCTTCCGCATGTATTATGGAACCAAAATCTGACATGAAAGTTTATGACAGAGCGAGATTGTAAAAATGTATTTTTTTATTTGAGACAATTTTGCTATAAAAGCACATTTCAGTCCTTTAAAATAACAGTCGGCAAGATTTACTGTATCAAATGTAAGTTTCACACCTCAGTCAGTGGTAGATTTCAAACAAACCTCAGCAGCTGAGCTGAAATTGGCTTTTAAAATCTTTAAGTTCGTTTGTTCCCAGATGAACATCGTTTTTTTTTAACTTGAAAAATCACACTTATCATGCAGCCCACAAGTTCTTTGGTTTGCATTTACCCATTTTATTATCCTTTTCTTATTGACAGAGACAGGAGCCAAGTCTGTGGGCTACGTTAATCCAGAAACTAAAAATAAGTAGGCAATATTGTGAATATTAATGCAAGGTGGCAGCTCTCATTTTTCTCCCATCCCAGCTTATTTTTCATTTAGACCAATTTGTACAAACGTATTTAAAAATCAGAAACTTAAAGACAACCAATTTTCAACTCGTTGACCTATAAATGTGCCTTTGATTGCAGTGCACTTTTGCTCTGGCAGGAAGAAGGGGAGGGGGTGCTGAGACTGTGCATTCCCCGGGTTAGTGTGGAGTCACATGCTGACAAAACACCCGGGCCCTTTAATGTCCAGGGTGGAAATTGGAGGACAGCTAGCCAGTTTATGAGTCCCGAGAGAGGGGAGAAATGGCCGTCGATAACCGTAACACCTCACTCTATGGGGAGCCTGTCTCGTTCTTGGCAAGAATTTCAAGCTTAATGTTTCCTGGATAGCTTTCTCTTCTTCTCTTTGTCTCTTTCACTCTCTTGTTGTCTAAGTAAATAAAAGTAGACTTAAAGTACAGTTGCCGAAAGAGAAAAAGAGAGAGAACTAAATGTAGAAAGTCTCAACAGTTGACTTTAGATTTGTTTTAGCTAGCATGAGTATTTGGCCTTAACATTCACTTGCTTTGTAAGTTTGTCCCTGATAATGAGCGTATTTGTGTATTGCTTTTAGAATTCCTGAGGGCTTTCACATTATATAATATTTGCACAATAAAATGTTTTTGAGGCAGGGCTATAGTCCATCATACAGATTGCATACAGATTGCAAAATGGAGCCTTAAAGAAGTTATTTAAACAAAGTCCCTGAGATAAGAATTAAAATTCACTTTTTCTGAGGCCCAATGCTCTTTGTCTATACTAAATTGATATTTTCATCCTTAAACTGTCTATTAATTTTGGTATGTTTTCTGTAAAAAAAAAGAAATTTAAAAATTTTTTAATGTTTACTTTTGAGAGAGAGAGAGAGACAGAGTGTGAGTGGCGGAGGGGCATAGGGAGAGAGGGAGACACAGATCCGAAGCAGGCTCCAGGCTCTGCGCAGTCAGCACAGAGTCGGATGTGGGGCTCAAACTCACAAACTGCAAGATTATAACCTGAGCTGAAGTTGGACGTTTAGCCAACTGAGCCACTCGGGTGCTCTATAAAAAAGAAGTTTAAAAATAAGTTTCCTTTGTTGAGATCTGTATAGAAGATCCCAGTAATCTTTATTACTTGTTACCTCTATTTGTAAAGGCAGACAGGGACGCCTGGGTGGCTCAGTCAGTGAAACATCTGATTCTTGATTTCAGCTCTGGTCATGATCTCGTGGTTCATGAATTCGAGCCCTGTGTCAGGCTTTGTGCTGACAGTGCAAACCCTGCTTGGGTTTTTCTCTCTCCTTCTCTCTCTCTGTCCCCTTCCTACTCTTTTCTCTAAATAAATAAATAAATAAATAAATAAATAAATAAATAAATAAATTTTTAAAAGGGTGGACAGAATATGATGCCAAATGCTCTCTGATCACCTCCGTTCCTGTAGGGATAGCTCTACTGAAATGCGAAGGATTGAGATATAGATGAAAATGGTGAGCGTGAGACACTATCTCATAGGCCTGATTCTCCGTGTGCTTTGGTTTTTGTCATTTTTCTGCTCTTTGAGCAAAATGTGGGATTCAAACTGCTGCCAATTATTCCTGATGATCCAGCTTGAAAACCACCCAAATGTTCATCAGCAGTAGAATGCGTTAACCCACTGCGATTTATACAAACAAGAAGATAACATAAAGCAATAAAAAAGAACAATCTTCAACTACATACAACAATATGAATGAATTTCTTAAACATAACAAACAGCAAAGAGAGACACAAAAGAACACATAGTGTATTATTAAATTTATATTAACTACGGTGCAGTGAAACTAGTCTATAGTCTAGAGGTAAGAGTTAGAGGTTAGAAGCGGTCACTGTCGAGGGGAATTTGTAACTGATGGGAGAGTAGGTCTTTAGCTGGGGGCTGGTTATGTAGTTCTGCTTAATGAAAATCTTTGAAGCCAAACATGTATGATATATGTACTTCCCTGTGCATATATTTCAAGAAAACCTTTGAAGAAAAAAATGCAACTGAAAATTAGGATTGCATTTGTAGCAATAGATATATTGCTACGTATATATAGCATATATATATCTATGTATGTAGAGCATATATATGTATATGCTATAAATATGTATGTATATGCTATACATACATACATATATGCTATACATACATACATATATATGCTATATATACATACATATGCTATATATACATGTATACATACATATGTACAGCATACATATATATGCTATATATATATACATATATATATGCAATAGATATATTGCTACATATATATAGCATAGCTATTTTGGAGTTATTAACTCTAGGTTTTATTAGGCAGGAGAGCAGTGGAAAAGCCCATGCATTACATTCAGATGCCTGAGCTGCACCTTCATTCCACTATGCCACTTATTAGCAGTGTATCCTAATGGAGTTTACTAAGCCTCTGTTGCCCCAGTAAAATTCCTATGGATTTGTTCCTCTCACTACTTCATCATGTAGTGTGAAATCCAGAGGGAATCATTGTAAACTGAGAGACCACAAATAAATGTATGGCATTCTTCTTTTTTGTTGTTGTTTATTTTCGAGAGAGAGAGAGAGAGAGATTGTAGGGTAGGGGCAGAGAGAGAGACTCCCAAGCAGATTCTGACCTGTCAGTGCAGAGTCCCATGTGGGGCTTGATCCCATGAACCATGAAGTCATGACCTGAGCCAACATCAAGAGTCGGACACTTAACTGACTGAGCCACCCAAGCACCCCAAATTTATGGCATTATTCTTTAATAGCCCTTAAATATCCAGAGCTTAGGCTATGTCAGCAAAAAAAAAAGTTGAATTCCGCATTAGAAAGATTAAGTAATATTTTAATACAGCCACTAACCCTCCATAGCTCAGCGGCTTCACACAATAGATATTATTTCTGACTCATGCGGAGTCCAGTTAGTGTTTCCTGGCTTCACGGTCTTCAGGGATCCCACCCTCATCTAGGTCTTTGAGCTCCTCTCTGTTTATTTCTGTATTTGAAAAAAAAGACACCATAGAGGAGGTACACCTACTTAACTGCTCTGTTCCTGAAGAGGTATGCATCATTTCTACTCGCATTCTTCCGGGGAGAAGTGGCCATTGGGCCCCAGCTAGTTGCAAACAACCTACTGAAAGTATCGGTCCATTAGCCGTGTCTGCCACATTGCCCTCCGGTTCTCCTCCACAAACCACAAATCAATTTTGGAGGCTCTGCCAGTTGAGCGTTTCAGACCAAAATTCATAGAAACACAGAGATCATTTGATCTACAAACACATGTAACTCTCTGGAACGTATCTTACCAGCAGTTGACTTTAAACTCAATCTGAATACCGGGGATTTGCTCACCGCTTCTGTAAGATAGCTCACATTCATGAACAAACATTAGTTATGCCTAACTCTCAGTACCTAGGTGTCAGCTCATACCAGTCTGAACACATTCAACTCTTTTGAGTTTTCAGGTGAGAGACATCTTGGTCTGGGAGAAAGCACCCAGTGAGGATAACTGGGGTCATGACCTACCTTCTAAATTTATAATCAAATGTAAATACTTGAGATGAGAGAAAATTCTAACGTAGGACTTTTTAACCTTCGTAAATTTGCCAAAACTTTTGTTAAATATCGTCCTTTAAAACTTCACAAACGAAAGCTTGCTTTTATAATAGAAGGCATACATAAGATATGTGACTTAGTCCAAATCACAGAATTTGAACCAAAATTTAGAGCTCAATATTACCATTCTGCTACTTACTTTTCATTAAAGTGGGAAAAATGTCATAAAATAAAACTATAATTATATATAATTATATATGTGTAGGCTACCCTAAAGATCAAGTTTAAGAAAAGATTTGATAAATCTGCAGACTGTTGCACTGCTTAAATTGGTTATTCTGCTCTTTGATAGTTGACCCCATGGTACCAGGAATTGTAATTATATCAATGATCTGTGTAAATTGTATCTGTTCCTCATTTTTTCAATCTTATTTTGTACTTGCAGACTTAAGATTGCACAACATAATGCAAAGGTATCACTTTGGGGAGTTTTCATCATATATAGCCTTTTGCTCCCAGGAAGTGGTTATTTAATTTTAATAGTCTTGTTTCCTCTCTCTCTCTCTCTCTCTATATATATATATATGTATATATATATAGGTCTCTCTCTATATATATATACATATATAGGTCTCTCATGCCTGAAATGAATTTTCAAGATTCAATGTCTTTATGCTAAGTATTCAGCACTCCAAAAACTACTACTTCTGAAAGTGTGTATAGGCCAGGAATGAAGTGTTCTATTTTTACAATGAGATGCAGATTTCCTATTAAAAAGTAAAGCTTTCATTTCCAATGTTATAAAGGACAGTATTTGAGTTTTGGCGAATTAATTTAGGAAGCTAAAGTAGTCCCATATAAGAATTTTCCCTAGTCTATGTATTTATATTTGATTATATATTTGAACATTATGTGAACATTGACTCAGGGTATTTGGGTCAAATAAATACTGGTAGCTGATATTTAAGTGATCAATTCTTGATGCGCTGTTTTCAGTTAAATTTGGTCTCGTGGCTGTTTATACCATCTCAGGTACGGATTTTCAAAATATATTGATATTCTGTTTTCATTTGTCTCTTTGTCTCGATAATGCTTTAAAAAATCCTTTCTTCCTTAAACCAAAAAACAGGATGGACGTATAGTAAGAGTGAGGAGATGTTTCAGGATAGAAGGAAGATGAGAAGAATTGTTCCTCTCTTTCATCCCGCTTTAAATCACGTTTCAAAACATACTTATTGAGTATGCAAAGTGGGTCACTGTGGGCTTGATGTCTTTACTAGTTCCCTGGTACACTGTAGGCTCCGTGGTCACAAGTAAAAACAAGAAGTAGATTATAAGTTACATCACCACCTTCATTAACCACTGTGTAGCTATCAGTGAGTGCAATGCTTAACACATAGTAGGTGATTAAAAATTAGTCAAGTATGAATGGTAGGAATTCCTCTGCCTCTTGGCCACTTCTGACCTATAACATTAAGGACCCTTCTCCCAATATTGTAGTTGAGCCAAGTAGGCAAACTCCCTAAGCTCCTTAAATGCCCAACAACACCACTAATACCCCAAAATATAATTTTTCATCTGAAATTCCTTTATGCTTCATTCACTTAGCTAAATATGTCATTCTTATTAAAATTGAAAACATATATATTTATGCATATATATATTGTGTATATATATATGTATATATATTGTGTATATATATATTTATATGTATATGTATATATATATACATATATATATATAAATCCAGAGAGTCAATAACATTTGAATTCGTATTAAATTATTTACACTTAATGATAAATGAGTATCAGATTTTTTTTTCTGATGGCATTAGGTTGCAGGAGGGATCTTTCTGTGGTCCCAGAACATCGGACATAGCTTGAGAGAAACACAAGTCAGTAAGATGAGTTTAGATGAGTGAGGAAACACCAAGAAAACCTCTGCTTCTGTCACCCTGTTGCCTATGGGTGACATAATACTAAAAGCAAAGGGATGAGCTGGGTAGCACCGACACTTGCATTATGAGAGCCACAGATGTAAACTGCATTTTATTATTATCTGTGCTCCTGAGGTTATTTACCTGGAACACCATGGAACATGTATGGTGGAAATACCATATAAAATATGCTATCGCATATCTCTTCCCAAGTCTGCCTTTAGTGACATCACATTGATAACTTGGAATTGGCCATGGTGGGACGTTCATCCCACAGATATTGACAAACATCACAATTGCGGCTTTATTTTTGACAGCAAACCAGTTGGTAAACATTTACCAGCACATTGTGGGTGGATGCTTTGTCAAGGTCTGGGGAGGGCGATCTGATCCTAATGTAATGTCCCCTACAGAAGCAGAAGAAGAGAAAAATAGTTACAACTTGAATACAGTACCCATGGCATAGCAGGATTTAAAAATATGTTGTGTCTATGGAGAGCAGACCATGATGTTTTGGAATCACTCCCGTCTTTGAAGGGGTCACTCCAGTCTGATCAAAGAGCATTGGCAGAAACCATCTTTGCAATTGAAGACCATGTCTCCCACCCTTTTCCTGGAACCATAGAAAAGCCTTGTATTTTTCTACAAACTAAGGAAAGAGTTTCCCCACTGCCGGATGATACTGAACATCTCCCAAGCTTGATGATTTGTATCTGGATCCAAAATAAATTTTATAAATTATAGGAAAAAAAAACCCTCAAAAGTTATGACATTATTTGAACCCTTAGTTTTGTGTAGTAATTCATACTTGTTATATCATGGGGAAAAATGTCTCATAAGAAAAAAATAGGGACACCTGGGTGGCTCAGTCGGTTAAGCGTCTGACTTCGGCTCAGGTCATGATCTCATGGTGTGTGGGATCGAGCCCTACGTCCTGCTTTGTGTTGACAGCTCAGAGCCTGGAGCCTGCTTAAGATTCTGTGTCTCCCTCGCTCTCTTCCCCTCCCCCACTCATGCTCTGTCTCTCAAAAATAAATAAACATTAAAAAAATAGATGTGGTACTTTCATATCTCAAAGGATGTTGATTATAAATTATATTTGTTTCTAAGTGTCTTACAGACCAAATTCCTGAAATATTTATATTGTCAGAGAATACATAGACGTATGGCTGACACTTTAAATCAATATAGCTGATTCTAGAACCTATGTTTCATCCTCTCAATCCCTCTTCCTTCTCTTAGATATTACTAGGGAAAAAGATGATTTTTACATGTGACATTGGGAGGAAACTTTGTGAAGTTGGTGGAATGGACATATGACCCCTCTCAAGATCTTTAAAATCAAGCTTGCTCGGGGAGCCCGGGTGGCTCAGTCGGGTAAGCATCCAACTTTGGCTCAGGTCATGATCTCACGGTTGGTGGGTTTGAGCCCTGTGTTGGGCTCTGTGCTAACAGCTCAGAGACTGGAGCCTGCTTTGGATTCTGTGTGTGTCTTTCTCTCTCTATTCCTCCCCAGTTTGCGCTCTGCCTGTCTCTCAAAATAAATAAAAGTTAAAAAAATATTAAAAAAACATGCTACCTCAGAGACATTCTAAGGATGGCTGAGACATTACAGTTAGTCGATGCAGCTATAAACTAGTAAATTCAGGATATTACAGTTTTGGGAATTTGTTCGTACCCACTGATTAGTGAATCATGAAAGAAATTACCCTACCCATTGTATCCCAGAATCTAGTCAGGGAAACAAAACCATTGCACATGCTAAAATAAAGGGAATTTAGTGCAGAAAATTGGTTACACAGGTCATAAAAGAACTATGAGACCAAACAAGGGAGGTTGAGACAATCCAGAGGTTATTAAGAACAGGAACCCCCTACTGTCTTATGCTGGAGGCCCAGAGGGAGCAGGTGATGTTGGAAAATCCCAGAGTTCAAGGTCATCACCTGGCAGACAGGCTTTTCAGGATCAAGAGCCCCAGAGGTGATGACACCACTGCTAGAGATGCTGCCAGGACAGAGACAAAGAGAGACAGAAAAAGACCGCGACTTCTCTCTTCCTTCAACTCCTGGTCTCACACCAGGGATTCTCATTACACATAACCACGAGCTAGTTAATTCCAAGGGTCAGCAGAACAAGAAAAGAGGAAGGAGTAGTTCCTAGGGAAATCAGGCACAGAGTGAATAAACCCAAAAAATCCAAAATATCTACACGTGTACGTAGGTGGATGCGTAGACAGGTAGATTTCACAGCTTTCCTCCAAAGTCCATTGATGTTACATCAGGGGGAAAAAAAGGGAAATTTTCCTTGCCCAGGTATGTTATCTGAACAAGCATTTAATTACTTACCGAATTAGAAGTTTACACACTTCTAATTATTTTCCCCATTCAATTGTTGTTCAGCTTCCTAAATGAGCACAAGATTGCCCAAATAGAGACAGCCAATTACTGATCCAAGAGACTCTTATCTTCCATTATTCTAAAGCTCTCTATCTCTACTCATACTGTGAGAGGTGCTCCAAAATGGAAAATTGGATTGGCTGGATGGTTAACCCACTATTTTCGCCCTGCCTTCTTTCAGATGTGCTGAGAAATATGAAATGCCCAAAAGGCGAGAAGGAGGCAAAAGAGGAAGAATACTCTACAGCTTGAATGAATTGTGCTGAATAATTGAGAGCTGGCTTTCTTGAAAAGTGCTTTTATTATCCCACATTTTATCTTTGCACCCCCCCCCAAATAAAACAGCTTGGTGCAACATGTCAATATTATTATTGCTACCTTTGCCATATTCTAATTTTACCAGCACAAAAATCAGACAATTCCTAACATTATCCAGTACTTCTTAAATTACTGTTGTTTTATGCAGACTCTTTTTATTAAGTTTATTTTATCTATTTTGATAGAGAGAGAGAGAGAGAGAGAGCACACACAGGAGGGCAAGGGAGAGGCAGAGAGAGGGAGGGAGAGAGAGAATCCCAAGCAGGAGCTGAATGCAGGGCTCGAACTCACCAACCATGAGATCATGATTTGAGCTGAAGTCAAGTGTCAGACGACTAAACAACTGAGCCACCCAGGCATCCCTATGCAGATCCTTTTTATAAAGCTATTCCAAGGATCCTCTTTGGTGTTATAAACTTAAACTAAGGAAACCACCTTTCCTTCCTTCCTGACACAGTATTTCATGAGGAATGCTTCCTGTTGCTTATGTAGACAAAGAGAGTTCTTTCAAAGCAGAAAAGCCATCTATTTCCCTTGCTTTCATATGCTGTCTATATAATACAGTTAAACACTTCAGCTCCACAAATTTGTTGTAGAAAACTGGCAACTCAGAAACACACACAAACCTTATAGTCTTCAGAGGACTCTTAGACTATTTAAAATATATATTGCTTTAAAAGTTAGAGTATAAAAAAAAAAAATCAAAAGAATCAAGGACACGCCCCCACCAGATTCCCTATCCTTCAGTCACACAGAACTCACAGTGAATTCTGGTTTACGAGTAAAAGACGCGGCAACTTTAAAGGTGATCATAGACAACAATGTTTTTTAATGTGCCTGCTTTGGAGCCATAATTCTGCTGACCACTCTAAAATCTCCTCATGAGTATTTTATGATATACCGGAGCCAGAAAGAAGAGGTGTTAGTGCTGAAAGAGACGGTCGGTGGTCTATGATCCAATTCACATATCTTTTCTGCACCAGACTCTTTAAGATCATTGAGTTAGCCTACGAATTTTGAAGCTGTAGAATTCAGAGCAGTGCATTACAATCTGCCAATATTACTATTCCCCTGCTCTGACATTCTCCACTGATTGACAGATGAAGGAGAGGGAAGGGCAGTCACCATTAACGGAAAGTAAATGAAACCGGAATATTAAAATTCAGGATTATTTGAGTGACTGAATTGGCTGGCAGAGTGTTCTCCAGTTAAGGGTGGGGAAAGATTAATTCTGCACATGACACCACTTCGTATTTATACAAGTCTACAGGGACCATTGTTTGCCTTGAATTGTTTTCTTCTTGCATTTCAGTCAGACAGTTGTGTTGACTGATTTTTTTCTTTTTGATGTATGGAATGACTGTTTGACTGAATTTACCATTTAATTTCCACTAATGCACTGGAAAAACAATACATTAGTCAAATTAGATTGGCAGGTATGAAAAGCTTACCCCAGAACTAGAGAGAAATACAATATTGCTTTCTATAGATTTGTAAGTCACATGTCCTGGGTTTTGGGGAATTGTTCCAATTTTAGCTATTTTGCCACATGCCTTGGTTTTATGAGATCATAGTGAAAATAAGAACTGGGGTGCCTGGGTGGTGCAGTTGGTTAAGAGTTCTACTCTTGATTTTGACTCAGGTCATGATTTCATAGTCGTGAGATCCTCACTGGGCATGGAGCCTGTTTAAGAATCTCTCTCTTCTGTTCTCTCTGCCTCTCACCCACATGCATGTGGTCTCTCTCTCTCTCTCTCTCTCTCTCTCTCTCTCACACACACACACACAAGAACTGTGAAGTCCAGATTAAAAAAATTTTGTATGAATATGAGAATCACATAACAAAATCAGAAAAAAATGATTATGAAATAAATTTTATAGAGTTTCTTGCTTACCAGGGCATGTTGCTATGTTAAACTTTGGGGTATTATTCTAGAAGTTTGTTAGGAACCAATATTTCAAATAGATTCTGGAAAATTTTATTTTTTAATGTTTACTTATTTATTTTGAGAGAGAGAGAAAGAGAGCACGAGCGAAGAGACAGGGAGAGAAAAAATCCCAAGCAAGTTCTGTGCTATCAGTACGAAGCCCGACTTTGGCTTGAGCCCATGAACTGTGAGATTATGACCTGAGCTGAAATCAAGAGTTAGATGCTCAACTGACTGAAGTACCCAGGCACACCCTAGAACATTTTCTTTATATACAATTTCATTCTTCCAATAGAGTTATTATGACAGCCCATCTCTTCATGTTCCATCCTACAATTTGCTGCTCTTATTGAACATTTGGGAATTGGTGACATAGGTAGGAAAGAGAGATAATTTTCTAGTACTAGATCGTCATTCAATAATGCTGATTTTATAAAGTGCTTTCCTCCATAGTTGATTAGTTTATCGCGGCAAAGACGGTTAGATACTACTCTTGGAAATGAAAAAGATCTTTAGAAGTTTTCCATATTCCGTTCGCCACTCTCTATTCTTGTTCAAAGCAAGATTAATACTTTGCAAAATTACCACAGTAGCTTAATTAGAATTTTTAATCTTAAAATAATCTGTGAAAATGAGAAACTCTTGGTAGGAAAAAGCTATGGAAGATGAGAGAAAACGATCATAGAATTCAGAAGACAACAAAACAGATTTTTTTAAATAATGGATAGAGACTTTTGTCTCCAATTATATCAGCTTACCCTGGGGAAAAAAACACTAGGAAATCTAGAATAATTATAAACCACATTTGACTGTGGGCATTAGAAAGCTACTGAGGTAGCCAAGACCTAGCAAACTAAACTAAGAAAGAAACCGAAGTAAGAATAATGTTCTGTACACATTTTTATAGTCCAGCCATCTTGAAAGTATTGATGAAGAAAAAGAATTTGAATATAATATTGTATGTCAACTATATTTCAGTTAAAAATAAATAGATTTTAAAAAGAACCAAACACCAGAAGAGTTTGAAAAGCCTAACCGAATGTAACTCCTAAGAAGCAGAAAGCCAGTGGACTCAGAGCAGTACCATTAGACTAGGAGACCAAAGTGGGAATTGCGGGGTTGGAGTGGGGCTCACAAGGGTAACAAGGCAGCAAGAATTTTAAGGACCAAGATCCCATAGAAAAAGGAGGTTCAGGAAATCGGGCTGCATGTTCAGCAGCAGCGTTCCTTTGAGGTATTTTTTGACTTAGGTAGACAAGGCAAGACATTGAGAAGGTAAACAAAAGCTGACTAAAGTCAAAGCAAAGATTTATCAGATTCATCATGCTGGAATGATAAAAAAAAAAATTGAGGTACAGAACCCACCAAGAAAGAGTGGACCAATGAAAAACTAAGAATATGAGCTGGGACCATTGAAAGTCTGTGTGTGGAGGGAGGGGAAAAAGGGAAGGGGGGGAAAAAAAGCCACAGAGACGAAGGAAGACATGACATGAGAGACTCTCAAAGAATAAGAAAGAACTGAGGGGAGAGATGGGTGTGGGAGGGGGGAGAGTGGGTGATGGGCACAGAGGAGGGCACTCGTTGGATTGAGCACTGGGTGTTGTATAGAAACCAATTTGACAATAAATTATTAAAAAAAAAAAAGAAAGTCTGTGTGTGTGTGTGTGTGTGTGTGTGTTAGTACAGTTGATGAAACAGATCTAAGCTGAACTTTATGAAAAAAGAAAATGAGTATCAAATTTGTTCAGTGATTAAGGTGATCTGCCCCTCAGCTCCCTACCTGAAAACAGGAAATTCTCTCCAGAGGAAAATTACATTGCCCAGATTTTCTACAATACTTCATATCCCAAGTCTGATATTGATTGGAATAAAAATGACAATATCCACTATAGCCAAATTATGGAAAGAGCCCAAATTTTTCTATCCACTGATGAATGGATAAAGATGTGGTATACACACACACACACACACACACACACACACACACACACACAGGAATATTACTCATTTGCAATGATGTGGATAGAACTAGAAGAGTATATTATGCTAAGTGAAATAAGTCAGTCAGAGAAAGATAAATATTATAGGATTCCTCTGGTATGTGGAAGAAACAAAATAAATGATCACGAGGGAAATAAGGAGAGAGAGGCAAACCAAGATACAGACCCTTAACTATGGAGAACCAAGTAATGGTTACCAGAGGAGTGGTGGGTGAGGGGATGTGTTAAACAGGAAGTTCAAGAAAATAGATGGCAAATGTGGTGAATTTAAAAGACAATTAGAAACTATAACACATTTGAAGTTAAAGTGAAAAAATGTAAAAATAAACTTACTAAAGTTAAAACTCAATAGTAGAGTGGATACGGGTGAAATTAGTGACATGAAGATACAGCAGTAAAAATATTAAGACTGAAGCAGGAAAACTAAAAAACAAAGAGTAAAGAAGACAGCATATGAGACATATGGGGCATGGTAAACACTTTTTATCATATGTTTAATTGGGGTTGAATAAAAAAGAAGAGAGAGATTGGGGAGAAAGTAATATTTTAGAAATAACAGCTGAAAGTTTTTTAAATGAAAAAAGATATTTCAAGCCAGAAATTCAATAAGCACTAAAAAATAGCAACAAGAGTAAATACAGAGAAAATCATTCCTGGGACCATCACAGTATAATTCATAAATAGCAAAGAGAAATGGAAGAAAGTAGCCAGAGGAAAAAGAGAGATAATAATACTTTCAAAGGAACAACAGTAAGATTAAGATAACAGCCTATTTCTCAACAAAAATGATGGATATTAGGAAATAGGGAATAACATTTTTAAGTATTGAAGTATCGAAGTCACTACCAGTCTAGAATTCTAGAGACATAGAAATGTTGTTTGAAAGAAAAGATGAAATAAAGAAATTTTCAGGGGCGCCTGGGTGGCTCAGTTGGTTAAGCGTCCGACTTCAGCTCAGGTCATCATCTCACAGTTCGTGGGTTAGAGCCCCGCATCGGGTTCT
Source organism: Paguma larvata (assembly GCA_030068075.1). NCBI lineage: Eukaryota > Metazoa > Chordata > Mammalia > Carnivora > Viverridae > Paguma > Paguma larvata. The sequence goes on from CM057832.1 coordinate 70,364,003, forward strand.
GTGCTGATAGCTCAGAGCCCGGAGCCTGTTTCAGATTCTGTGTCTCCCTCTCTCTCTCTGGCCTTCCCCTACTCATGCTCTGTCTCTTTCTATCAAAAATAAATAAATAAATATTTTTTTTAAAAACGAAATTTTCAGATGAGCAAAATAGAAATACTCAAAGGACAAAGTTTATTGAAACAAAGAATATTGCCAATTCCATGTCACTTACAAAAGACCAGAATCATGATAAGGAAAGAGAAAGATTGAAAGCTGACAGATGGAAAAATTATGTCATGGAAATAAAAAATAAAACTGAATAAGGTATTTTGATATTAAAGTAGACTTGAAAGCAAAGAGTATACCTAGGGATAAGGCAGGGTAATGAAGCCAAATGTTAATTTACAGGGAACATATTATAAATCTAAACCTCAGTGCACCATATGAAGTAGAAAAATCTAAATTACTGTAGTAATAATATGCAACAAAATAAATCAGTAAATTACAGAGAATCCGAATATCATCATTAAAAGACTTGGCCTAAAATTTACATAAAACACCACACAAACACAGAAAACACATATTAAATTAATATACAAATTTTTTTAGGTACACGTGGCGCATTTGTAAAAAATGGCTCTATGCAGTCTATAAAGCAAGCTTCAATGCATGTCAAAGGCTGAATGTATTAAAAGTATTTTTTCAAAGAAAGAATCAAACAAGAAATTTAACAATATATAACTAATATTTTTCGAATATTTGGATGTTAAAAATACATCCAATCAATACACAAATCGAGGATGAAATCACAATGAGTTAGAATTTTATTAATTGAGTGATAATATTTCATATCAAAACCTGTGAGTTGCAAATAAAGCTGAGGTTACAGAAAAATTTAAGTATTAAAATTTATATTAGAAGAAAAGAAGAACTGTAAATAGTAAATATACGTCAAAGTATTTTCAAAAATAATAACAAATTAAACCCAAAATTTTAGAAAAAGGAAATAAATGTAGAGCAAAGCTTAATAAAAAGGAGGATAAACACGTAATAGAGAATATTAAAAAGCTAATGATGATTTTTTAGAAGATAAATATGATTGAAAAATCTCTAACAATACAAATTAAAGAAATATGGGATTATGCGGTTCCTACAGAAATTAAAAATATAAAAAGGATACTACACAGTCTTAAATTAATAAATTTGATAATTAAAAATTTTCAAATCACTTGAAAGGCTCTTCAGTGGCTCAGTTAGTTAAGTGTCTGATTTTGGCTCAGGTCACCATCTCACGGTTCCTGAGTTTGAGCCCCGCATCGGGCTCTGTGCTGACAGCTTGGAGCCTGCTTCAGATTCTGTGTCTCCTTCCATCTCTGCACCTTCCTCACTTGCACTCTGTTTCTCTCTCCCTCTCCCAAAAATAAGCATTAAAAAAATATTAACCTTTCCAGAACCATTTGCATTCAACAATAAATTCTTCCAAATATTTAAAAAAAAAAATTAGAAAAGTTCTCCCAGAGAAGTGAAGAGGGAATATTTTTCCAACTCTTCTTATTAAGTTAGCATAAACTTGATATCATAAATTGCCAATAGAATTAAATGAAAGAAAACACATAAAAACAATAAAATATCTAAGCAAAATAATTTGTTCCTGAAATAAACAAGAATGATTTATCGTTAAAAATTCTATCAATAGGGGCGCCTGGGTGGCTCAGTTGGTTATGCGGCCGACTTCGGCTCAGGTCATGATCTCACGGTCTGTGAGTTTGAGCCCCGAATTGGGCTCTGTGCTGATGGCTCAAAGCCTGGAGCCTGCTTCGGATTCTGTGTCTCCCTCTCTCTCTGCTCTTCCCCTGCTCATGCTCTGTCTCTATGTCTCTCAAAAATAAATAAAAACGTTAAAAAAAATTAAAAAAAAATTCTATCAATAAAATTCAATACACTGACAAAATCACCTCCATAAATGCAGATGATGTTTGAAACTGGATAAAATTCAACATTAAAATATTATATAAAAATATCAGAGAAAACTAGAAAAGCAAGAGAATTTTCTTAAGCTAATAAAAAGCATCTACATACAAATCTTATAGCAAAATTTATGGTTAAAATAATAAAGACTTCACTCCAAGATAAGAAATAATAAAATTATGACCATTATCCCACATTCTATTATGTGGGAGAAATATATGAGCAGTACAATAAAGAAAAGGAAATAAGACATAACAATTGGGGAGAACTTTTTATTATTTATCAATATCAAAACAGACATAGAAATTTCTCCTAAATATACAGATGGACTGATTTTATAAGATAATTTTGCAAGCATACAGGGTAAAAGGCCAATATAGAAAATAGTTGTAGGGCTTTATACCAGAAACAATTAAAATATTAAAAATATATATATATTTAAAGATATTGTTTTAATAGAATCCCAAATTATCTAATACTTATAAACAAATCTCTAAATATCATGAAAAATACTCAAAGAAGGACCAACTGTTATTGAGGGAAGTTAAAGAAAATGTAAATGAATGGAAGCATACATTCTTGTTCCGGGCTTGGAATGCTATATATTTTGAAGATGTCAATTCCCTACAAATGGTTCATAGATTCAATGTAATCCCAGACAGAACTCTAACCAGGTTTTACTGTGGGTAGCAGTAATCAGCCAATGGTGATAAAGATGCCAAAATGTATACGGAAATATAAAGGGTTAAAAATACACATGGCAATCTTGAAGAAGATTTTAAAAGTTACAGAACTCGTGTCACTAGGTAGTAACACTTAACTATCAAGCTACTGTCATTAAGACCATGAAGTTTGGGCACACCAATAGACAAGTAAATCAATGAACAATATAGATGATTCAGTAACGCATTAAATGCGTATGGTTATTTGACTCATGACAGGTGGGACTCAGTGCAGTGTGGAGAATTGCAATGAGGGGTTCTAGGGTGATCATATGTCCACATGGGAAAATGGTGAATCTTGACTTTTGATGCATAAAAATCAGTCGAGAGCACTATAGATCTAAATGTGAGCTGCTTGGTAATCAAGCTTCTAGAAAATAGCTTATGACTTTAGGTTAGCATCTATTGATTGTACCCAGTGGTGGAGGCAGAACAGGCCTAAGAGCAGCAGGAGGCCAGCAAAGACAGAGGAGTGCTTCCAAATGAGGTCCACAGAGACCACGGTGTACATCAAGACCAGTAGCAGTCTCCAGGGAAGAGTTTTTAGTATATACAGAAATGGAGAATTTAAAATGTGTTTAAAAGTTGACACCATAATTCCTCTTACGGGTGACTTAGGTTGTTGGGAAAGAGAAGAAATGCTTGACGTATAAGGTGTACATCTTCATTAAATCCTAGCGGAGTTTTGGTACCAGGACCATGTAATGAAGTAGAACCCGGAATCCGTGTGGGTAATCCAGCAAAGAGGAGGATGAGAAATAGGGACGGGAGGGAAGAGAAATGTTTGTGCAGATGGGGTGCTGCTCCAGACCAAAGTCCGCATCGGCCCCCTACCTCCAAATCTTAAAAAAAAAAGCCACCGGGTTCCTAAGTCTTTCAGGTATGTGGAATTGCCCTTTGGGACCTGAAAATGGAGTCAAGTCTCTGTCTGGATTACTACAGTGCAGAATAGAGGCAGAATGTGTGCAAGCAGTTCCCCACCTGACCTGGGAGTGGATGGGGGGACGGGGAGGCCTTGAGGCTGCCAGCCCCTCGATGGGCACAAGCAGCCCAGGAAGGCTGGATTCTTGAGCAGGCTGAAGTTCTGGGAGGGCTTTCAGGAGTTAAGTCCCATCATGACTATTTTATTCTCAAAGACCCCTTTTTCCTCTCTGCCCAGTTTTCTCCCACTGCCACTGAGACTCCAAGGGATTAAACAAGCACTCTCTGACTTGTACTTTGTACTCTAGAAACTTGACGTGTCCTTCAGGACTTTCCAAAAAAGTTTGCCATCCATCTACCAGCTTCTGTTTTTTTGTGCATGTGTTATTGTTGTTGTTGTTTTTTTTAATTGATTATTATTTTTCTCCATGCCCAGTGTGGAGCTGGACCTGGGGCTTATTTCACGATGGTGAGATCATAATCTGAGCCAAAAAGTCAAGAGTCAGATGCTTAATGGACTGAGCCACCCAGACGCCCCAGCTAGTCTGCTCAAACTGCCTTTTCCATTTTTGTCAAGAATCCAACCACGCCCCCCTCCCTGGACCTTCCAAACCTGTTTCTGAGACAGGAAGAGGAGGAGGAGAATTAATAAGGGTCATTTTTTATGTCTAGAAGGAATCGATCACATGACCTCACAGTAGTCATCACCTCCAGTGTTCAGATTTTTTCTAGCTTAATCATGAGTACTAGTGCAGCCTTGGCCCCAACTCAGAGAGGTTCTAGAACATGGTCCTTACCTCAGCATGAAGCCTCTCTCGATTCTCTACTCTATTATCTTTATCCCCTGACTCACAGGCTTTCTGGACCTGTAAGGAGAACAAAGGCTTCACAGAACCTCTGCTACAGAACCAAACATATTGAAATGACGTTTTAGGAAGATATTAAAACAACCGAAAAAGCATACGTGAGGATTGTTTCTCCTGAGGGCTCAGTTATATCGAGGGCCTTTGGCAAACTTTGATTGATAAATCTAACTTTGCTTTCCTTGGAAATATTTGATCACACCGTGATGAAAACAAGTCAGAGAATGGAAAAATGATATTCAGATTTCAACAAAATAATGAGAATTCAGAGACCATCTTTGACTTTTACAAGGTGAGAAAAGGTTTCACATTTTGATTGCATATGGCAGGAATCCCTTTTAAAACCAGGCCAGTCTGCATGATGCACTTAAAAATCAACCTTTTCAAATATAGCTGCGACCCCCAGGAGATTTCTTGATTTCTCTGGGGTCAGATAAACCATCGCATAGCAGAGTGGTACCCTGTATGTGAAAGTGATAAAGATAATTTGGAAGCACAGCAGTGGCTCAAAATATGGAACTGGCAGCTGTTCGTGGAAATGTTTTCTGCTATTAAATTCATTGCATAAAATTTTCAATGTCCACATTCATGCATGTAGTTCCTGCCAACCATCAGGAGCTTTGACCCTGTTAACAGCTAAGTGTGTGTTGTTAAATCCTACTCTGGCATTTCCGGAAGCTATTGGGTTTTTTTAATGCCTCTATTACTATTTCCTTTGTGTCTTTCTGCTTTTCCTTACAAACATAGTTACATGACCTTGGGGAACTTATATTATGTCCTTGGGTCTCGGTTGCCTTCTTTGTGAGTGTCTAGGTATATCTTTAGTATTGCCCAATAGAATTTCCTGTGATAATGAAAATGGACTATATCTGTACTGTCGAATGCAGGGTCCATGAGCCACGCATGGCTAATAAACACGTTTGAAATACAGCTAGTGCAACTGAGGAAGTGAATTTTTAATTTTATTTTAAAATTCATTTAACTACAAATAGCCCTATGTGGCTAGCATCCACTTCATTTGACAGTGAAGATCTGGTCATTTGGGGGGCTACTGTTCCCTCAGAATCCCTACCATTCATTAACTCAACTTAAGTATTTTTGCCCTCTGTCGAGCAGAAAATAACTTAAAGCTTTGCTTGAAATTATTTTTCAAGAACTTTCTCAGTTGGGGAATATTATATTCTTAACATTTTCTTTGCTTTATGAAATTTTAATAATATTGGAGTTTCTTGCCCTTGGCACCACCTTTGCGATTATAGGAAATACTGTGGATAAACAAGGATCATTGAAGAAATCGTGAAGAGAAGCCTCCTTCTAGATAATACTTCATTAGGAGGATGTTCAGAAGCCCCAAATGCTAAATTGCTTAGAATCAAGCTCATACCTTGTTTGTGTTACGTTGTTTTCTACATGTAACTGGAAAAATGAGGGGCACCTGGGTGGCTCAGGCGGTTGAGCATCCAGTTTCAGCTCAGGTCACGATCTCATGGCTCGTGGGTTCAAGCCCTGTGTCGGGCTTTGTGCTGACAGTTCAGAGCCTGAAGCCTGCTTCGGATTCTGTGTCTCCCTCTCTCTCTGCCCCTCCCCCACTTGTGCTAGCTCTCTCTCTCTCTCAAAAATAAATAAACATTAAAAAATTTATATTTAAAAAAAGAAAAATGTTGGTAGTTATGTCTTAAAAAATAATCTTTAAAATCGGCACATCTATTTTTGATGTTGATTTGGCTGTTCAAGGCTTGCAGAGCACTTATCATCTCACTAATATTTCACTTAGTAAACAAATGCGTTTGCCATGATTGCTCTAGGTTACGTGTTCTTTGAAGTTAGGAAATATTTATATCACAGCCTCTATACATAGCACAATCTCCATTGCTAATTCAGATCCTATTTTAAGATATAAGAGAAAATTTAACAGTTACTATGGCGGTCATAAACATTTAGCAAACCAATCAGAAAACAAAAGCAAGTTCTTTTTTTTTGTTTGTTTTTGTTTTTGTAAGCCAAGAAAAAAAAATACCTAGCACGAAACCATATCTTTAATAATTACTGTCGTATTTAAAATATACATATGCTAAATTTATTTTAAAATATCTTCTCATCATAGACTTTCGGGTTGTACCTGAAGGATTGTATGGGAGGGAAAATAGTCATGTGGTCTGACCAGCCTGGATCGCATATTCAAAGTGATTGGAAAAGGCAACAGAGTTTTGGAAATTCGTCTCTGATATTATCCACGGGACCCACTGAATCACGATAGAAATTACTGCTTTATTAGAGGCCGTCAGCAGCCTGGACTAACTCTCTAGTACAATCATACATGCAGAAATATATATAGACTAGCATACATTCACCAACATATAGAAATTCTTCATTTAGCTGCATTTTTAGGCAATGAGGTATTGTACCAATTAGAAGACTTTCTTTAAAACTACAAATTTAAGAAAAGAGATTTTAAACATCACTTTCAGGAATTTTTTTTTCTAAAATTAAGAAATGAGTCCATTGGCATATTTAGTGTTTCTTTGGTAACTCAGGGTCATCATTCAATCAATGTTTGTGTTGATAATGCAAATGGAATCTAGACAGGTGTGCTTATTAAAACTGAAGAAGACATAATGCCGGCAGGTATAACTGATGGAAGAGCAAAGAGAAATCCAAAAACGAAAACAAATAATGATAAAAAGCAGTCAGTAGGGGCAACTGAGAAGCTCAGTCGGTTAAGCTTAAGAGTCCAACTTTGGTTCAGGTCATGATGTCACAGTTTGTGAGTTCGATCTCCGCATGGGGCTGTCTACTGTCAGCTCGGAGCCTCCTTCACATCCTCCATCCCCCTCTCTCTCTTCCCCTTCCCTTCCCTCTCAAAAATAAACATTTAAAAAAGGAATGGGTAAATGTAAAATTCTGAAATTTCTGTATTTGGTTTCCAACAGAGACCCCGCGAATACAAGTGAGGGATTCCAGCATCATTGGCTGTCTCTCTGGCTTGCTTCCTTTTTTTCTCCTTTTTTCTTCTACTTCAGATTGTTCCAGAAAAAGTTTATAGATGCTGGCAAGACCGACTCTACTACCTGCTTAGTCTCCCACAAATTTCACAATATGTCTATGAGATAGTGCGGAGGTAAAATAGAATTCATCACACTGAGATCTGTAGTTAAAATAAAATTAGGAACCAACTTATAAACATATAGTGAGTAGGTATCAGACACTAATTTCCTATGAATGTCTCTGCATGTCTACTAGATAAATCTTATTTCCCAAGATCATTTTTTCTTTTTTTTTTTAATATTTACTTTTGAGAGAGAGAGAGAGAGCACGAGTGGAGGGGAGCAGAGAGAGAGAAGGGGACAGAGGATCCAAAGTGGGCTCTGTGCTGACAGCTGCGGGGCTCAAACTCACAAACCACATGATCATGACCTGAGCTGAAGTCGGATACTCAACCGGCAGAGCCACCCAGGCGCCCCTCCCAAGACCACTTTTTATTGGTACCTGACTCCAGACTGTTTCACTCCCATCCTCAACCCCTAACATATATTCACACTTTTTGTGATCCTAATTATTCATTTATTAAATAATTAACCATTAGGACTGTTAGGATTAAGCAGAGAGTAAAAACTATTGGAATCCCTTAGAGGGTTTAAACAGCTCTGCCACTAAACGGAGGGCATGGATTTAAGGAAACTGCACCCACTGGACTTGCCCTTGTCCCAGCTCTTTCCTAAGAAGCATCCGAGGTAAACCTAAATTCAGAATTAGTCAAATAGACCTGCTTCCTCAGGCTGACGGGAATTCATTGCTCATGCCCCTGGGGTCAGTGGCACTTTCAAAGATGGGTGGTCTTCTTTACCCACTGGAGAAACCTGGGGCCCCACTAGACCCACTGTCTGCCTGCAACCCCACACTAAAGGCCAGATGCCAGCCTTCCGCGAACATTAGTGGCCTACAATTTCAGTTTCTGAACTGCTCAGCTTGAGTCTTTTCGGACTCTCTCTCAGCTTGAAACCTGACCTTCAACCCCTTTCCCTGACCCGGACAGTCCTCCTTCCCCCTTTAGGCTTTGGTTGCATTAGCCATAAAATAATATATTTGTCCTTAATTCTAAATTCTTTCTAAAGCTCTAAAATGCGATGGTTCCTTGAAAGTATTGCTTTTTTGCTTATTTCAATTTTAGAGAGGATTAAACCACAGTTACTCTAAAAGATAGTAAGTTACTCTAGATGAGTAAAGTATGCTTTTAGGGGGAGAGTCACAGGGAAGGAAGATGACTTAGTATGTTTTAAGACAGTAATAATCCATTCTCATGGGATGGGAGGAAGGGGAAGAGAGTTAATAAAATACTAAATGATTCTGACAAATTCAATTAGCTGAGTTGTAACTGATTAGTCAATATTTGAATAAGCCACACACACATGCACTCTAAATTTTACTTTATTTTTCTAAGAAGTGAGCCCATTGAACTGAGTCCTATGCTCAGTAACTCTCTGTTCAACGATTCAGTCTTTAAAAACAGTTACCGTTGCTGGAAGAAGAAATATTGCCTGTCAGTCCTAATTGATGTTTAGCTATCAAGTACATTTGAAATAAATTTACTACTTTGCCTGATCTCAGTTTAATACATTCCAAAGGTGGGGGGACGCACAAGAATTTATAGAGTCTCAGTTCTCCACACTAAAGTGTGCAATAAATTACAACATTATTTGGCCATGAAATTAACAAGCCATAGAAACCACACCATTAGCAAGGTATACAGTGGTAAACAGCAGGCGATGATCATGATATAAAACAAAATAGACTGTGGATGTAGGTGTAGCTGCCCATAAAGGCATAATTAAATACGTTCATATGCATCTTTACCAGGTAAGCTCTGTGAGGGCAGTTGCTATGAATTCTACATGCCCGTCAGGATATTATGCTGCAGTGCTGTGGCCTTTATTCAAAGACTCTGAGAAAGTGTTATCCTGGGTAAATTCAGACCTTTTCTCATCATAGACGTTGATCAACATTCATTCTGGACAGCAAAATTCCACGGACCTCTCACACTGCTTCTAACCATCCTACAGCGAAGGGCCATTTCAACAAATGCAGGGTGAAGTAGGGCAGATTAAACGAAGTTAGAAAGGAAAGGAAGGAAGGAAGGAAAGGGGAGTGGGGAGAGGAAGAAGGAAGCAAAAAGGTGTGTGTGGAGTACTTCAAGATTTATATAAAGAATGGGCCCCAAACTAACCTGAGTACCCTAAACTCTCAGCATATGCCATAGAAACTTAAACACACACAGTAGGGGCACCTGGGTGGCTCAGTTGGTTAAGCAGCTGACTTCGGCTCAGGTTGTGATCTCGTGGTCTGTGAGTTCGAGCCCCGTGTCAGGCTCTGTGCTGATGGCTCAAAGCCTGGAGCCTGCTTCGGATTCTGTATCTCCCTCTCTCTGTGCCCTTCCCCTGCTCATACTCTGTCTCTATGTCTCTCGAAAATAAATAAACGTAAAAAAAAAATTAAAAAAAAAACGCACACAGGAAGCTAAACTTAAAGTCTTTGCTTTTTTTCACTTTACTGCATACACACATCCATCTGAAAGAATCTCTATATTTTTATTCAATAAGGGAGCGTTGTTTTGTTAGGTCATCTGTGTTCTCTTAGAGGGCATGTAGAGGTGAGATGATTCAACTTGAACAGAAAAATTAGTTCTCAGGTGAATAACCGCTTCTTATAGGTGGTGACCCTTTGAATCTTCCAGAAACATTTGCAAAAAATCAAAACTGGAAAGGTACTTAGACGGCTGCCTTTAGAAGTTTCATATTGACAAAGTTTCTGTAGGAAGAATACCCTCCTGGATTACCCACACAATAATGAGGAGCAAGTCAATATACGCTGAGAGATTATACAACAACAACCATGTCACCTCCATTATATTCATAGTCTTCCCGGCTTCGATCTCTGACTTCTTGGAAAAGGTAAATATTGAGCCAAGAATAGACGCAAGCAATGCTAGAGGCACCGATAACCCATAGATGCCCTCGGACAAAACCACCCACCCAGGCTCAAGTTCTGCTTCAAAACATCTCTAAATGAGTGGATCTCAGAAACCATATGCTGAACAGATGAAATCCACATACGAGAGAGCACCTACTGTATTATTCAATTACTATGAAATTTGAGACTAGGCACAATTAATCTGTCATGACAGAAAACAAATCAGTGGTTGCCTGGGGTGAGAGGTGGGAAGATGTTTGCAAAACGCTAGGAGGAGACTTTCCAGGGTATTAGAATTGTTCTCTGTCTTACAGGGGCAGGGAGTTACCCATATGTATCCAATGGTTAAAACTCACTGACTTTTGAGTAAAAATAAATGTATTTAATTGTATGTCAATGATGGCTCAATAAGTTTGATGAAAACCAAAACCAAAACCAAAACAACACAAAACAAAAATCTCTCAAGACCTCGAAGAAAAAGTGCCTTAATAAAGCTATTATTTATAGATAAATTTTGGCTACAGTTTTAAAAAATCTAACTTCTTGAGATTGACAAATCTTAGCAGTTGAGCTATTGTCTCCACTAGAATCTAGAAAAAAATATTTTGAAAATGAATAGTTGAAATTTGGTATTTTGGGTGGTTGTGGTTCCTTCTTCCCCTGTGGGGGAAATGATATGTGTGAACCTGAGTAGGAATGAGAGACACATACCTAAACTAAAAACATTACCTTGTTGCATTTGCGTGATTACAACTTCTGTGAGCCCCCTTTAAATAATACTCTTCTGTCAGAATCAACAGAATTACAATATCGGCGAAAGCCGGGATATTTATCTCCTGGTTTTATGAATTTTGGTTTTCACCTGTGAGTCTCCATGCCCAGAACAGTGGTTGGCAAGAGAAAGTGATGGAAAAGCTTTGTTGAATGACTAAATTAATAAGCGCTGGTGGTTGGTACACATTTCAAACTGTCATTGTGCTGTGCTTTCTACAGCAGAGTTTAGAAGGAACTCGTCAAGGTATTTGTAGTCAAGGATCATTGTAATCAACCTATCCTTTCCCTGAAATGGTCTTACAATTCCAGATGGGTTGTTTTCTCTAACATCATGGTTATTTCCAATAGAAAAGCCATTACTTAACGACAGTTCGTAACGCAAATGCATCATGGATATGCTTTTGATGACTTTTTTAATACTCTAACAGTTGATTTCTTGTGCCTCCTCACCTTAATTTAAATCCAGCTTTTCACTGATGGCCTCGCATTCTCTCCTCACTCAGCTGTAGTCTTCTTCTCCAACCACCACTTCACTCGGAAACCAAAGGAAGAATCAACTCCTTCTTGCTTTTTATGATACCTCCAGGTCGTTATCATATCAGGCCTGCCATCTGACAGTTTGCAGCTCTGAAGATTGACTAAGGTACAGCATCTGTCAAAAAGATATTGGTTTAAATGAATGGGAACACAGAAGAGTCTGAAGTCATGTAAAACAATCGATGTGGGAGGCACCCCCATTCTGGCATATCCAATGTCACACAATACTCTTGCCTTGTCACGTAAGCAAGAAAGCACAGCCGTGGATGCTTGCCTTTGTGGGAGAAATACTTAGCGTTAAGAAGGCTCAAAATCCATGCCTTTTTCTTGAATGAAATTCCCCATTAGTTACTTTCTCTACAAAAAACAAACACCATCAGAATTGACACAGGCAATTAAGAAGATGCTACCCCATGTCCCTTCTGCCTGCTGACTTTTTCCTTTTTCTCTATTCCATGTGGCTATCTGAAACACTGGAAATATGTAAGTCTTTCTATTTTTTACTGAATCTTATTATAGATAGGATGTTTCAAATTTTCTACAGTGATCATGCGTTAGTTTTATAATTTTATGATAAATATGTTAAGAGTAAATCATACCATTTCTGTTACCCATAACAGTTTAACCTTTCCTTTCCTTGTCTCCAGGAGATGTAGTGTCATATGTTAGTACACAAGCAAAGACATTTAACACAACGGTGCTTTCTAGTGACGAGAGCTCTCCTGGGCTGTCCCCATCCTAAGAATGGACTATAAAACCACACTATATGACTCCAAGTATTCCAAAGTTACAAAACACTTATCTACCCGAACTCAAAAAGAGCATACAAACATGCATAGAAAACAAACCTATAACAGTTTACGATTAACCCACAATATAACCCCCTACACATAATATACTGACTGTAATGTCCTGAGCCTCTCCCATCCTTAGGTAGCCGGAAATTGTAACAAAATAATACTTTTCACTTTGGGGAGTCACACCATCTCTCATAACAACTGCCCTGTTACTTCCTTAGAAAGAACAGGAAATTACCCCGAATATAATGGAAAAACAAACAAACAAACAAACAAAAAGTGTTATCGATGTCAAATCTTTGTTTAAGAACAATAACTTCTATAGCAGAGGGGACTTTACCATTGCAAGCTTCAGATAACCTCTTTATTTCTCAGATTTCATCCTACATCATACAATGCCATTGTGTCTGAAACTATTTTTTTCAGTAGTCCACTTTAAATCAAAGCAATAAATACTGAGGAATATTTTGGCTCCGAAATCCTAAGCCATTCCAAGTATGCTTGCATGATTTGGGGACATCTTAGAACCACCAGAGGACTGGCCAAACTACCAGTGTACTGGACAGCTTATAAATTATAAGTTATACAGAATATGGTATTAGTTTTTGCTAAGCAATCCCTGCGAGGCCTTTGGAATGTCAATATAAAGTCCTATAATGGGGGCGCCTGGGCTCAATTGGTTAAGCGTCCAACTTCAGCTCAGGTCATGATCTCACGGTTCGTAGGTTTGAGCCCCACGTTGGGCTCTGTGCTGACAGCTCAGAGCCTGGAACCTGCTTCGGACTCTGTGTCTCCCTCTCTCTCTCTGCCCCTCCCCGACTCATGCTCTGTCTCTCTCTGTCTCTCAAAATTAAAGAAACATTAAAAAAATTTTTTTTAAAGAACTGTTAAAAAATAAGTCATATGATGTAGAATCTTTACCCATAAGATGGGAACAACGCCAAACCACAGCACAAATACTTTCAGAATCTGATGCTGAAATCGACTGTAGGGCACAGGACCAGGAAATAGAATCTGAATCACATACATCCACTCATTTGGACAAACAACAAATGTTCATTTTTTCTTTAACAAAAAATCTTTTTAAAAATCTGCCAATAAAGGGCACCTGGTTGTTGGCTCAGTGAGTTAAGCATCTGACTTCAGCTCAGGTCATGATCTCACGGTTTGTGAGTTCGAGCCCCACATCGGACTCTGTGCTGACATTTCGGAGCCTGGAGCCTGCTTCAGATTCTGTGTCTCCCTCTCTCTCTGCCCCTCCCTGCTCACACTCTGTCCCTCTCTCTCTCAAAAATAAATAAACATTAAAAAAAATCTGCCAATAAGTACTGGGCGCTGAGAGTACAATGCTGAACCAGACATCCTCTGTTGGGCCTGCCTAGCACGTATAACCCAGAGAAATGCCTTCACTGTAAACTATTAGGACTTGTAAATTCCAGGCAATGCTGTTATCATCACCAGGTGACCAAGTGATACAGTTTGCTTTGTAAACAGGCCTCACATTCTTCGTACTTTGCTTTCAATATCATTTTTTTTCAAGGGACATAATCAATGGTCAATTTCTCCAAGTTAGTAAGGCTTGGAGAAAATTCACTTAGCAAACAATTTCTTGTGGCCTCACTCTTTTGCCATATTCTCCTCCATGCTCTTGAACTAAGGAGACCTTGATTAAAGTCACTTGCTCTAATCCTATTATTTTAAAATATGGCTTCCCCAGCTTTGAGGATTTCTACTGGACCAATACGGTGGCAAAGCAGCATTGAAGCAGAAGCAGGTAAATTTCAAAATGACAGCTCTAAAAATATCCACTCTCCTTTTGTTCTCCTTCCATCCCTTTGCTCTGAACACCTCTGCCCGGACGCACTGCCTTTACCCTTCTGTGATTACTGCTTCGAAAGGCTTTCTAAGAGCAGGGAGTATTTATGGTTTCATTTGCTCCCAAGTCCTTGGTGGAAAAGGATTGTTCTCGATTCTTACTAATCCCACATTCACATTGTTAGCACGAAAATCGTATCATTTCTTTTATATTCTCCTTGGCTTCATATTTCTTCTGTTTCCTTTTTCTGGGCCAACATGGACAGAATATTTTTAAAGAAACAATATTCTTTTCCCATTGCCCTTCTGAGTTTCATGTTCATACCTTCGATCTCATTTCCAACCCCTATTAAGGGATGCATCGCAAAAATAGAAGAAAATTCTTTGTGCTTTTCCTGTAGCAGCCAATTATTCTAATTTGTTCTGTCTCTAAAGAACGGAATGCGAAATCAACACAAAGGCCGATTATGCGATCTGTTCCAAGGGAAAGATCTGAGTCGTCTATTTACTAATGAAGCCCAGTATGTACTATTAAGGGTTGACAGAAGCATTCACCAGGAATTTTCATCCCTTAAATTAGTGTTTTCCACCAGATGCACGTCTTTCATTTTGGAGAATCTATTCTTTAAGTTCAGGATACACAGCTGGACAAAAGAAAAGGAAAAAAAAAAAGTAACAAACACAACATTTTTTAAAGTAATAACACAGTATATAGCTATCATCCCTCCCTGAGGAATTCAGCCTACTTTATGGACACAATTTAGTACAAACTCATAAGAAAGCTAACAAAACTCAAAATCGCTTCACAATAGCCTAGAGAAGCAAAGGTCAAAAATGATTATTGCCAAGCCCAGGAGACAGAAGCACCTACCAAAAAGAACACAGGACAGGAAACTCGGGACGCCTGTGTTCTAATTTCCATTACTCCTGTAAAGCATTATTGTGATCTGAGTGCACTCAGCCTGCCCCACTTTCTCCAAGTATAAAAACCTACATCATTCCTTCAGTAGAATGAAATACCAGATCTGAAAAGTTGTAGACGACAAATTATTGATTCAAAATCAAATTATTTATGAAGTCTCCATTCCATTAGTTTTTCCCAGGCTTAATTTTTCAGCTCCTTTTCTGTCCCCTCTTGGCCAATGCTCAAAGCCTAACTCCACATTTTAGAAGTGCTATAATAAAATAGTCATGACACAGGAAGTCTCCACATTCCAATGCCCACTGGAATGAAGACTCTAAGTAATTTTTACAGATAATTTAGGCAATAAAAAATACTTTTGTCATACATACAAAGATAAAATTTACTTGTGTAGTAAATGTTGAAACAAAATTTCCTGGCCAAGTACATTGGGTTCAAATATAGACACTAATTTGAGTTTTACTCCAATTCTAAAACCCAGTGGCAGGTCTCATACTGTTTCTGAAGGGATATTTCAGGACATTGAGACAATTTTATTCCATAAAATGTAGTATTATTAGTACTATCAGAAGACAGGGTGTGACCGGCTAGACATAGATATAGACCCCAAGCTACACAACACCAAGGGCAAATTATGTGAAATGAGGTATTATTTTAGTCCATGGAACATATCATCAGGATGTAACCAGAAAGAGATTCATTATCAAGTATGAGAAGCCAGAGCTAGTGAGGAATCAATGGTGGATGGTTAGAATAGGCAGGGGTCTAAGGACCACAGTCAGGAGGCATTGTGGGTTGGACAGACCTGGCAAGAAATATTACTGCCTCCTCAGTTCGGTCTCCCTCAAGTTGGCCCAAACTGCCAATCTTTAAGAGATCTTTGGCCTAAAGATGACATAAGGTTAATAATCTGACGGAATGCGGATGAATTATTCTCCTCTGTGTAGTCAGAAATCAAATGGCACCTTACAACAACGGTCAGCAAATCTTTTTCTGTAAAATGTCAGATAGTAAATATCTTAAATTTTGTGGGCAAGGCACCTCTGTCACAACTACACAACTTTGCTGTTGTGGAAAAGAAACAGCGATATGCAATACATTAATGAATGAGTGTGGCTGTGTTCAAGTAAAGCTTTATTTATAGCACCAGAAATCAGGCAGGAGTTGATCAGTGGGCCATGGTTTGGTGCCCCTAGTTATGGATTAGTGTTCGTAAAAGACCATGGTGGAATGAGGCATGAGACTCAAGTTCCAGTTCTCATGGCACCACTTTCTCCTTGGGTGACCTTGGGCTCATCATTATATGGGCCACTATATTAGCCCAGGTTCTCCATAGAAACAGAGGCGGCATGTGTGGATATACATATGTGTAGTGAGATTTATTTTAAAGAATTGGTTCACACAATTGTGAAGCCTTAGGAAATCCAAAGTCTACAGAATAGACAGTCCGAAGAACCTGGAAAGAGTTACAGTTCAGGTCCAAAGGCATTCTGCTTACAGAATTCTTTCTTGGTAGGAGAAAGTAAATCCTTGGCTTTGTAAGGGCTTCAACTGACTGGATAAGGCCCACCCCTATTATAGAGTATAATCTACTCAAATTCCACCAATTTAAATGATAATCTCATCTAAAAGCTCCTTCACAAAAACATCCAGAAAAATATTTTACCAAATATCTGGGGAATGATGGCTCAACCGAGTTAGCACATAAAATTAACCATTTCAGCCATAGTTTCCTCATCACGTAGTAAAAAATTTGATTTATTTGAACTATTTTGACCCCTTCCAGAGATAACATTCTACGCTTAATTTTGTACAGGGTGTGGACAGCAGAGGGAAAGAGCCCATTTTCCCACTTAGATGACCGCTAAAAAATAAATTTCTGTTTTCTTCTCTTTCCACTAGGAAGAATGCCAAAAATACAGTCTTATTGCATCTGCTTTAGCAAACATATGATAGATCTGGAACTGACCTATACTCCTAATGGGCCCCATGGAATGTCTAGGTTCATCAGCAGGAGTCTTGGTTTGCTAGGAATAGAAGCAGAAGAGTATGACAGGTAAAAATCTTCCCAAGGATTTAAGTTCATGCTGTTGGGAATAAGAGAAAGGAACGGACGTCTAAAGATGCTATGAACCAACACGAATTCCACAGCATACATAATATAGGGGTCCAAACTGCTGCAAATCTCACCACCCAAAATTGACACAAATCAAGCATATTGGCACAGGAAGAGCATGAGTCAGGATAAACAAATTCCCTTTTGGAGACGATCTCTCAAATGATTTGATTCAGTGTAGACCATGATCTGGCTTCAGGAAGCACAAGACAGACCTCTTGTTCCCTGGTCCTTCCCCAACTATCCATAATAAGTAGAGATTTGGCATCACTAGTTTTTTCTACCCTCACATGATTATAGGCTGCAGCCAGGACTGAGAACTACCACCATACCCAATTCCAGACACATAAGAGAGAGGTAGAGAGGATTTAAATTGAACTTGGGTTAAGCAGTAAAACAAGGTCTGACTACTGGCCGAAGCTAGACAAGGGCTGATTTCATAGGCCGTAAAGATAATATCGGAGAGGAAATCAGATGCTTTACACACCTGCTTAGCTAATTGCCATTTAGATAATTCAAATAATCTCAAAACATCTGGACCCTGAAACTCCTCATATATACTATTATATCTCTGTAATGTCAATTTGATGTCTTGCATGACATTGTAGAGATAGGAATAGAAGTCTAGCAAAACTCCGTAATTTTCTTACGACCATTTACTAAGGGTGTGGTAGGCAGAGTAATGGCCCCTAAAGATGTCCTCATCCTCAGCTCCAGAACCTCTGAATACGTTATCTTATATAGAAAAAAAAGAACTTCACAGATGTGATTGCAGTCACAGGCCTTGAGACAGATTTTTCTGGATCATTTCATGAAACAAATTTAATTGCATGAGTCCTTAAAAGCAGAGAACCATGCTCAGCTGCAGTGCGTGAGTGAGTAAGAGAGAGACAGGGAGAAGAGAGAGAGAGAGCGAGGAAGGAGATAGGTCGTAATAGAAGCAGGGTCAGAGAGATGAAACATTGCTAGCTTTGAAGATGGATAGAGGGGACGCTGGGCAAGGGACTGCAAGTGGCCTCTAGAAGCTGGTAAAGTCCAGCAAACGGACTCACCCCTAGAGCTTCTAGAAGGAAATGCAATCCGGCCAACACCTTTACTTTAGCCTGTGTCGGACTTGTAAGATAATACATTTATGTTGTTTTGAGTCACTAAATTTGTGGTAATTTGTATGACAGCAATAGAAAACAAGTACAAAGTTCCTACAGAGCCAGTAGTAACATATATTTAGATCTAAGCATTTCTAAAGTAGAACCTAGCCTTACGACTGATAGCACAGCAGCTTCAATAGAATCCCACCCCACTTCTGGGGTAAAGACTTTTAAAGATTGTTTTCAACTTTATTTTTTTCAAGAGACAGCGAGAGAGAGGAGGGGGGGGGAGAGGGAGAGGGAGAGGGAGAGGGAGAGGGAGAGGGAGAGAGTACAGAGCAGGCAGACAGAGAAAATCCCAAGCAGGCTACACACTGTCAGCATAGAGCCCTATGCGGGGCTTGAACTCATGAACTGTGAGATCATGCTCTGAGCTGAGTCAGACACTTAACCGCCAGAGCCACCCAGGTGCCCCAAAAGTGGCTTAATAGACAGCAGTGGCAGCGATGAGTCAGAGAGTGACCGGATCGACTGTAGCAGTTGTGTAGCCTGAATAGAGACCCATCCTCCCGCTCCACAAGTACCCAAACTGGTAAGCCTAATCTGCTGCCATCTGCTATGTCAACAGGCCCAACATCCTACTCTCCACCCACGAGCGCTAAGTGACCTAAGCTTAGTGTTTTCTGAAACTCATACCCAATGGCACTGGGAAGTCCGGATGGCACCCTTTGGGATTGAAATTTTGAAAACAGAAAGGAGTTTTCGCTCGATCTTCTTGAGCTGGTTGGGCTTCAGCCGGCGGCCAGCAGGTGCACAGCGACGACGTGATTCGTCGGGACTGGGCACAGGGTTTCCTTAGCGGCCCGTTTTTCTGCCCACTCGGTTATTCCGTTTACAGGCCGTAGCGGCTGACCTGAGCGGTTGCCTTGCGGGCCGCGCCTGCGCTCTGCCCCGTTTCCTGCCTGGCTGGTGGCGGTGGCCGTTTTGTTCATCCTCCTCCTCCCCCTCCTGCTCCTCCTGGTTGGAGCACAGTGTCCAGAGCGGGCTGGGGGGAGAGAGCCCGAGCCCGAGAGCAGGGTTTGGTGCCTTCTCCTCTGTCCCCAGCCGGTGCCCAGAGCCCCCCATTCCCTTCCTCCCCGCCCCCGCCTCTCCCCTCCCCTCCCTGCCCCGCCCCGTCCCCGCCCCCGCCCCTCCCCGCCTTCACCCCTCCCCACCCCCTGCCCTCCCTTGCCCTGCCCTCCCCCTTGTCCCGGGATCACTCTGTCGCACCCACCATGATGGAAGATGACGGGCAGCCCTGGACTCTACACACACAAGCTGAGACATATGGTTCTATCATCAGAAAACAATATGGTGTTTATAGCCTAGATACGTAGGTAATCTCTCCAGAGATGTGACAGAAGCCCTTATACTTCAGTTATTCATTCAGATTGGACCCTGTAAAAGCTGTAAAATGATAACAGAGCATACAAGCAATGACCCCATATTGCTTTATGGAATTTTATGAACACAGAAATGCAGCTGCTGCATTAGCTGCTATGAATGGGAGAAAAATTTTGGGAAAGAAGGTCAAAGTAAACTGGGCAATAACACCAAGTAGCCAGAAAAAAGATACTTCCAATCACTTCCACGTGTTTGTTGGGGATTGGGGATTTGAGTCCAGAAATTACCATAGAAGATATCAAATCAGCATTTGCCCCCTTTGGTAAAATATCGGTTGCCCGAGTAGTTAAAGACATGGCAACTGGGAAATCCAAAGGCTATGGTTTTGCATCTTTTTATAACAAACTGGATGCAGAAAATGCAATTGTGCATAGGGGAGGTCAGTGGTTGGGTGGTCGTCAGATCAGAACCAACTGGGCCACACGTAAACCACCTGCACCTAAAAGTACACAAGAAATAACACTAAGCAGTTGAGATTTGAAGATGTAGTGAACCAGTCAAGTCCAAAAAACTGTACTGTGTCCTGTGGGGGGATCGCTTCTGGGCTAACAGTTCAGCTTATGAGACAGACTTTTTCGCCATTTGAACAAATTATGGAAACAAGAGTTTTTCCAGAGAAAGGCTATTCATTTGTCAGATTTTCAACCCATGAAAGTACAGCCCACACCATTGTTTCGGTGAATGGCACTACTATTGAAGGACGTGTTGTTAAATGCTATTGGGGTAAAGAATCTCCTGATATGACTAAAAACTTCCAACAGGTTGACTATAGCCAGTGGGGCCAGTGGAGCCAGGGTTACGGAAACCCACAGCAGTACGGACAGTATATGGCAAATGGGTGGCAAGTACCTCCTTACGGAGTATACGGGCAACCGTGGAACCAGCAAGGATTTGGAGTAGATCAATCACCTTCTGCTGCTTGGACGGGTGGATTTGGTGCTCAGCCTCCCCAGGGACAAGCTCCTCCCCCTGTAATACCTTCTCCTAACCAAGCTGGATATGGGATGGCAAGTTACCAAACACGGTGAGCTGGGACTCTAAACAAAATTGTAATTCATGATAGCTTCAGTTTCCTGTGACACTCTGAAGACATGAAAGTAGACATCGGGAAATGAAAATATTTATTTTAAAAATTGAAATGTTTGGAACCTTTAGCCCAGCTGTGCTTTGGTGAAGGACACATGTCTTCTAGTTCTACCTTTTTAAGTTTTTGTTCATGATGGATACGAACATGATTTTTCTTTGTGTACAAAAACTAAAATAAAGTCAATTAAGACAAAAAAAGAAAACAGAATGGAAATAATAACAGAAGAATACTGGAAACTTCAGGAAAAAAAAAGGAGGAACAATGGAATGGGTAAAAATAGGGATAAATATAATAGATTATCACTTAGCTCATGAATTTTTAAGTCTTATTTGATGCTTAAAGCAAAAATTATGACTACATCTGATGTGGTTCTCAATGTATACAGAAGAAATATCAATACTTTCTATCCTTAAAAAGTAGAGAAGTTTAAGGGACCTAAATGGAAGTAGAATTTTGCAACTTTGCTTGATGTAATAAAACGCTGATTTCAGTAGGCTGTGACAATTACCTATGCATACACTAAAATCAAGAGAAACCACTAAGATAGTATGCAAAACAATATACTCAAAGAATCATAAGTAAATTAAAATGGAATGTCCAAGTGATCCACAAAAAAAGGCAAGAAAAAAGAAACAAAAGAATGAGAAACAAAGGTAACAAAAAACAGTAGACCAAGCTCTAATATAGCAATATTATATTAAATGTAAATGATCTAACTAATTGGATGAGTGAACTTACAGAAAAGCAAGCATGATCCAACTATATACTGTCTCCAATAAATTTACTTCAGACATGATATTGGTAGTTTGAAAGTCGAAGAATGAAAAATATATATCATATTAACATTAATCAAAAAAAGCAGGAGTGATTATATTAATAACAGATAAGGTAGACTTCAGAGCAAAGGAAATTATTAGAGACAAAGAGGGACATTACATAAGGATAATAGGATTGAGTGATGTTAAAAACATATACACCAAGCAAGACCTTTAGATACATGAAGTGAACACTGAAAGAGCCAAAAGGGGAAATAGAAAATATCCATAATTATTATTTGAGACTTCAACACAGCAATTGATAGAACTACTAACCAGAAAATAAGCAGGGATATAGAACTGAACCTCATCATAAATCCATAGGATCTAATTGACTTTTATAAAACACACTCTACTCAACAAGAGCAGAACACATATTTCTTTCAAGTGTTCATGAAACATTCACCCATAGACCATATACTGGATCATAAAATATGCATTTGTAAACTTAAAAGAATTGAAATCATACACAACATGTTCTCTGACCCAGATGGAATCAAATTAGAAATCAATAACAGAAAGAAAACAGGAAAACCTCAAATACATGGGAACTAAACAGCACACTCCAAGTGATTCATGGGTCAAAAAGGAAGTCTCAAGGAAATGTTTTTAAATGCATAGGCTAAAAGAAAATGAAAATACAACAGATCAAAATTTATGGAATGCAGCTAAAAAGCAATACTTAAGCAATACTTAACACTAAATTAGAAAAAAGTTATTTCAAAGTAATATTTTCATTTTCTATATGAAGATACTAGAAAAAAAGAGAAAAATGAAATCAAAGCAAGCAGAAGGAAGGGAATAATAAAGATAAAAGCAGAAGTCAATGAAATGGAAAACAGGAAAATAATAGGACAAAAATCAGTGAAACAAAAGGTGTTTCTTTAACAAAAGTCTAATCAATAAAAATCTAGTAAGACTGACAAGGATAAAAAGAAATAGAACCAATGCCTCTTATTTTAAAAAATGTTTATTTACTTTTGAGAGAGAGAGAGCACAAGTGGGGGATGAGCAGAGAGGGAGACACAGAATCCTGCCAAAGCAGGCTCCAGGCTCAATGCAAAACTCAACATGAGGCTCAAACTCACGAACCATGATATCATGACCTGAGTTAAAGTCGCCTGCTTAAGGCACTGAGCCACCCAGCCACCCCTGAACCAATGTTTCTAAACCAAACTCCCAAAACTCAGCCAAGATGAAGCAGATAATCTGAATATTTCTACAAGCATTGAAAACACTGTACTTTTCATTTTAAAACTCCAGAAGAAATATTCAGGTTTATATAATTTCAATTTTATCAAAGATTTTAAGAATGAGCACCATTTTTTACACAATTTTTGTAAGAAATGTAAGTAGATGAAATGCTTCCTAATTCATTTTATGAGGTCAGTGTAACCTTGATACCAAAACCAAACAAAGAGAGTATAGAAAGAAGAAAACTACAGACCAATATTTCTCACGAATTTAGCTGTAAAAATCCTCAGCCAAATATTAACGAATTAAATCTTGAAACATATAAAAGAATAACATACCATGTTCCAGCAGGATTTATCTCGTTATGCAAAGTTGGTTAAATATTTGAAAATCAAACAATGTAATCCACCATATCGATAAGCTAAAGAAAAAAGTTCATGTGATCATATCCATTAATGCGGAAAAAACATTTGACAAAATCCAATCCTATTCATGAGTTTAAAAAAAAAAGAGAAAAAACTAAGCATGCTGGAAATGAGAAAAAAACGTACTCGAACTCATAAAGACGATCTAGAAACAGCCTACATCTACCATTATACTTAACTGTGAAAGACTGGATGCTTTCTCTGTATGATTAGGGATAAGACGATGATGTCTGCTCTCACTACTCTTACTGTTCAACACATTACTGAAGGTTCCAGGCAGAAGAATAAAGCAAAACTAAACAAATACATTAATTTAAAAGTTAAAAAATGTTTAAATTATATTAAAACACAAAAGGTACACGTATTGAATAAAGAGAAATAAAACCATCTCTATCTGCAGATGACATGATTATCTAAATGGAGAAATTTCTAATAATCTATAAAATGATCCTAGAAATAATAAGTTGGTCAATGTTGTAGGGTACAAGATCGATACAAAAATCAACTGTATTTCCACATATTAACAACGAACTTGTGGAAGAGGATGAAAAATGCAATGCCATTCACAGCTGATCTAAATAAAATTAAATATTTAGATGGAAGCCTAATAAATCATTTATAGGATCTGTATGCTAAAAATTACAAAATGCTGAAGGAAATCAATGAAGTCCCAAACAAATGGAAAGACATACCTTATTCATGGACTAGAAGACACGATATAGTAAAGATGTCAATTATTCCTAATAGGCTTAACACAATTAGTATTTAAACCCTCAAGCCTTTTGTAGACATAGGGGAGGTTATTCTAAAACCGATGTGGAAGGCAGGAGGCCTGAGAATAGCTAAAACATTTTTGTTAAAGAATAATAAAATGGGAGGAATTAATCTACATGATTTCAAGATTTGGCAGCATTGGCATAGGGATAGACACATAGATCAATGGAACAGAACAGACAACGTAGAAATAGACCCACAGAAATATATTCAACTTATTTTTGACAACCATGCAAATGCAATTCAATGAAGAAAGAATAGACTTTTCAACAAATGGTACTGAGACAATTGGACATCCCTAGGCCATCTGATATCAGACAAACAGCTTGGATCTATAATGTATAAAGAACTCTCAACACTCGACTTGAAAAAAAATCAAATTACAAAATGGGCAAAAGACATGAATAGACATTTCATGGAAGAGAATATACAGATGGCAAATAAGCACATGAAAAGATATTCAATATCATTAGCCATTAAGGAAATGCAAATTAAAACCATAATGAGCTATCACTTCATGCCTATGAAAACTGCTAAAATAAGAAAATAGTGACAATAAGATACTTGTTTTTTCTCTGACTTGTTTCACTGAGCATAATACCCTCTAGGTCCATCCATTTTGTTGCAAATGGCAAGATTTTATTCTTTCTTATGGCCGAGTAATATTCTGGTGTGTGTGTGTGTGTGTGTGTGTGTGTGTGTGTGTGTGTGTGTACACAACATCTTCCTTGTCCACCAATCTATCACGGACATTTAAGTTGCTTCTATATCTTGGTTATTGTAAATAATGCTGCAATGAACCTAGGGGTGCCTACATATTTTCAAATTAGTGTTCTCTTTTTCTTCAGATAGATACCTAGAAGTGGAATTGCTAGATGATATAGTAGTTCTATTTTTAATTTCTTGAGCAACCTGTATATTGTTTTCCATAGTGGCTGCACCATTTTGCATTCTCACCAATGGTACACAATGCATCCCTTTACAATGCATCCTTGTCACACTAATTTCTTATTTTTTGTTTTGTTTTCTTTGATAACAGCCACTCTGACAGGTATAGGGCGATATATCATTGCAGATTTGCGTTTCCCTGATAGTGATGTTGAGCATCTTTTCATGTGTCTGTTGGCTATCTGTCTGTCTTCTTTGGGAAAATGTCTATTTGGATTCTCTGCCCATTATTTTTAATGTTTATTTTGAGAGAAAGAGAGAGCAAGAGTGAGGGAGAGGCATGGAAAGAGGGAGATAGAGAATGCCAAGCAGGTTCACTTTGTCAGAGCAGAGCCCGATATGGGACTCAAACTCACAAACTGTGAGATTATGACGTGTGCTGAAATCAAGAGTCAGAGGCTTAACCGACTGAACCACTCAGGCATCCCTGCCCATTTTTTAGACTGTTTTTTTTTTTAAGGTTTATTTATTTATTTTGGAGTGGAGGGGGACACAGAGAAAGAGGGAGAGAAACAATCCCAAACAGGTTTCACGCTGTCAGCACGGAGCCTTATGTGGCCTCAAACTTATGAACCACGAGATCATGACCTGAGTTGAAATCAAGAACTGGACACTTAACTGAGTGAGCCGCCCAAGTGTCCCTGTGTTTGTTCGTCTGTTTGTTTGTTTGAGTATTGAGTTATATGAGCTCTTTATATACTTCGGTTGTTAACCCTTTGCCATATATATCATTTGTGAATACTGTCTCCCATTCAGTAGGTTTCCTTTCCATTTTGTTGATGATTTACTGTGCTGTGAAGACTCTTTTTAGTTACGTAGTTCCAGTTACTTATTTTTGCTTTTGTTTTCCTTGCCTGAGGACACAGATCCAAAAATATATAGCTAAGACCAATGTCAAAGAGCTTACCCTCTGTTTTCTTCTCATCCATGTTATTTTTGAATTTGACAGTACATTAAAAAAATTCTAACAGGCTGAGCAATACCTTCGAGGGGACAGAAAAATAAAATAAACCCATAATGTTCATAGGTTGTTTGCCCCAGGGGTATATTGCCATAATGGGGAGATATTCGAGCCTTTCCCCCAGTCATTAAATAAAACTTCTAGCAAGCAGTCTCTGGTCCTCTTCAAAGGAGGCTGAGGGAAGGATCTTTAATCATAATAATCCTGGGGGGAAAAAAATCTCAGAAATAAGACATCTGCTCCTGTGCCTTGTTGTTTTTCCAGGATAACAGTGATTGCTTTAGCAGCTTCTATTGCCATATGTGTACAATAAGTAAATGAACATAAAATTGAATGAACACATAAAAGAAGGATAAACTCACCCAGCTTAACAAATCCACTCTCTCACCTGCTGTGCCCTGAAACATGAAAAAAAGAAAAAAAAAAGGAATCATTGGATCATAAGGATTAGTAAAATAACAGTCTCTATTAACAACGTTGACAAGAGGTGTAAGGGTAATTTGTCTGACAGGGGAACTAATGGTCTAGCTACTAGTCTAATTCTTAATACTGCCCTCTTCCACCCCTTTTCTGCTAATCATGGAGTAAAAATAACCTATATATTTGTCTTAGAGGAAATAAAAAGTTTATCCAAACAGTGTTTTTTATTTTGTTCTGTTTTGTTTTTTTAATGTTTATTCTATTTTGGAGAGAGAGAGAGACAGAGTGCGAGCAGGGGGCGGTCAGAGAGAGAGGGAGACACAGAATCCGAAGCAGGGGCCGGGCTTTGAGCTGTCAGCACAGAACCTGACGCAGGGCTCAAACTCACAAACTGCGAGATCACGACCTGAGCCGAAGTCAGACGCTCAACTGACTGAGCCACCCAGGCGCCCCTATTTTGTTCTGTTTTTTATATCTGTTCAGTTGGAAATGAAATACATGACTGGGTTTCCTTCATCATTCACATAGTCTGTGTGAAAAACATTACGATTGTGAATTTCAATACAGTAAGATCAGAAAACTTAAAATGGTCTTTCCAAACCACCAGTAATTAAACCAAGATTGTGTATAATGCTAAAACCTCAGAGACTCTTTTTGACATTTAAAATGCTCTGAAAACATTAAGTAACTTTTTCTCATCATGTTTCTCATACCTCATCACTGGCTATGTTTTTAAATGTTTATTCATTTATTTTGAGAGAGAAAGAGTGCATGTGAGTAGGGGAGGGGCAGAGAGTGAGAGAGAGAGGGAATCCTAAGCAGGCTCCGGGGTGTCAGCCCAGAGTCCCACACAGGCCCCCAACCCACGAACCATGAGATCATGACCTGAGCTGAAATCAAGAGTAGGTCGCTCAACTGATTGAGCCCCCCAGGCACCCCATACTTGGGTATTATTAAAAGGTATTTGTCAATGATTAAATATTTGTTAATTCTCACTACTACAGAAAATCATACTATTGATGAAAGAAGTCTTATTTTGAATTTAGCAAAACAAGGATAGTAGCAGTGGATTTTGTATGCTAACTTATAGTAATAATTAAATATGAAAAAAGATATGAAAATGCTGATTTGAAGGGGTACACACACCCCAATGCTTATAGCAGCACTATAAACAATAGCCAAATTATGGAAAGAGCTTAAATGTCCATCAACTGATGAATGTATAAAGAAGATTTGATACAATGGAATATTACTTGGTGATCAAAGAGAATGATATCTTGCCATTTGCAACAACTTTCATGGAATTAGAATGTATTGGGCTAAATGAAATAATACAGTTAGAGAAAAGTGAATATCATAAGATTTCACTCATATATGGAATTTAAGAAACAAAACAGATGAACATAGAGGAAGGGAAGGAAAAATAAGACAAAAACAGAGAGGGAGGCAAAGCATAAAAGACTCAAATACAGAAAATAAATTGAGGGTTGCTGAAGTTGTTGTTGGGGGCAGGATGGGCTAAATGGGTGATGGTTATTAAGGAGGGCACTTGTTGGAATGAACGCTGGGTGTTATATGCAAATGAATCACTAAATTTTACTCCTGAAACCATTTTAACAATATATGTTAACTAACTTAGATTTAAGTTAAGTAAATCTCTTGTAGGCAGCATATAGATGGATCTTGGTTTTTATCCATTTTGACACCGTATGTGTTTTGATTGAGGCATCTAGTCCATTTACATTCAGAGTGATTATTGAAAGATATGAATTTAGTGCCATTGTGTTGTCTATAGATTTCATGTTTGTGGTGATGTCTCTGGTCCTTATAGTCTTTGCTGCTTTCCACTCATAGAGTCCCCCTTACAATCTCTCAGAGTGGTCATGAACTCCTTTAGTTTTTGTCTGGGAAAACCTTTACTTCTCCTTCGATTCTGAATGACAACCTTGCTGCATAAAGGATCCTTAGTTGCATGTTTTTCCTGTTCAGCGCATTGAATATTTCCTGCCACTCCCTTCTGGCCTGCCAAGTGTCAGCGGACAGGTCTACTACTACCCTTATGGGTCTACACTTGTAGGTTAAGGACTATGTGTCCCTAGATGCTTTCAGAATTCTCTCTTTATCATTGTATTTTGCCAGTTTCACTTTGATACGTAGTGGTGTCGACCTGTTTTTATTGATTTTGAAGGGTGTTCTCTGTGCCTCTTAGGCTTGGATGCCTATTTCCTTCCTCGGATTAGGAAAGATCTCAGCTATAATTTGTTCAAATAAACCTTTCGCCCTTCTCTTGTGCTCTTCATCTTCTGCAACTCCTATAATACGGATATTGTTTTGTTTTGTGGAATCACTTAGCTCTCTAATTCTCCCCTTGTGATCAAGTAATTTCCTTTCCCCCTTTTTTTTTATTCCAGCTTCATCATTTCCCATTACGTTATCTTCTATCTCACCTGTTCCGTCTTCTGCTTTTTCCATCCCCACAGTTACTGTATCTAGTTTATTTTGCATCTCATTTATAGCATTTCTTAATTCATCATGACTAGTTCTTAGGTCTTTGGCCTCTGCCGCAATAGATTCTCTACTGTGTTCTATGCTTTTCTCAAGCCCAGCTACTAGTCTTATGACTGTTATTCTAAGTTCTCGTTCAGATATATTGTTTATATCTGTTTTGAGCAATTCCCCGGCTGTCATTTCTTCCTGAAATTTCTTTGGAGGACTCTTCCATTTCATCATTTTGGCTAAGTCTCTGTCTTTTGGGTGTTTTAATTGCTTGTTATGTGTCCTGCACCTGTGAGCACTACTATATTAAAAAGTAGTACTGTCCAGGGCCTGGCACTTCGGGAAATGTTTTTGGAGTGTGTTGAGTGAACCTGTTGTATATTTGGCTGCTCCATTCCGCCAGTCAGTCCTCTGCAGGGCTGCTCCTTGCTCGTAGTGGTGGAGCGTTTGGACCTTCCACCAGGTGTGCTTTGATTTGTTTCTTGAAGTAACCCTGGAAAAAAAGGAAAAAAGCAGAGGAAGCCTGATCCCATAAAAAGAGTAAAAGGAAAGGGAAGAAAGGCAGACCAATCAGAGAATCAAAGAACTATAAGGCTAAATCCAGAGAAAAAGAAAGGAAAATACAGAGGAAGAAGAGATACAAAAGGTGTGGAAAGAATAGAGTAAAATGCCAGATCAAACAAATTATAGATATAAAATTTCTGTTTGTTCATTTGTGTGTGTGTGTATGTGTATACATATATATAATATAAGAATTGACCAAAAACAAATCAGAAACTATGAGCCTGAATCCAAAAGAAACAAAGAAGAGGGTAGAAGAAAAAAAGAAAGAGGAAAGGAGAGGGGAGGAAAGGAGAGGAGAAAAGAGGAGAGGAAAGGAGGAAGAAGAGGGGAAAAAAGAAAGAGGAGAGGGGAGAGGAGAGGAGAGGGTAAGGGAAGGGATGGGAAAGCCAAACAGACAACCAAACAAAAACAAAATAAAACAAAACAAAACAAAACAAAAAACAGCTATCTGTTGGTGCCTGGGACCATGGCTGTGCTGGTCTGGAGAAGAAACCCTCTGGTTCCGTCAGTGTCAGTTCTGCTCTGGTAGGTAAGCAGTTGCCGGGCACCGAGGGGAGGGGTTTAGTGTAAGTGTGTCCCAGCTCCATTGAGGCCCGCAGTGCTGCTCCCTGAAACCCCATCATGTTGGTGATGGGAAGAAAAGTGGCAACACCCCAATCTCTCCTCCCCAGACTGGGTATCCTAAACCATGTTGTTCAGGCAGCCCAGACAGAGTAGCGTGGGTGGTGGGCTTGCCCGGCTCCAGAGTCTCCTGCACCTCCTAGGTGTGCTGCTGGGATTCAAAACCTGATGTCCACAGGGCCCTGCACCAAGCGCTGACTCTGTTTTGGTGTAGCTGCACTCAGTCCTGCCAATAAAAGGCCTTTGTCTGGTGCCTACAGGCTCTTTTGTCTTTGGGAAGGCAATAAACCCTCTTCCCACAGTACTCGAGGAAGGAGACTGTTCTATCCCAGGGCACCCCTGAGATCACTGCCATGTCTGCTCCTTCCTCCCCAGGAGTGCACACACAGCTGGCTCCTGGCTTCACTCCAGAGAAAGTCACCACTTTGGGAACTTGCGAGTTTCAGCTCCTAAGGCTGTTTGCAAAATAGAAACCGGCACTGTCTGTAATTCTTGTTCCCCAGTCCGTGGTCCGGAGAGGTTTTCTCTTGTGCAAAGTTGATACTGAAACCTTCCCACTTTCTCTCCCTTTTGTCTCCGGACAGAAAGGGTTCCCTCCCCTCTGTGCCTTTGCCATTTATGTCCTCCAATTCACGTAGGCACAACTCGATCCTGCCACACTGTCTCCCTCCAACTGTGGAGATCCTTCTGCCACTCCACAGAGTGATTTCATGGGTGTTCCAAGTGATCTGACCTCACTTCAGTTGTGTTTGAGGGATGAGGAAAATTCGAGTCTCCCTATTTCTCTGCCATCTTAACTCCTCCCCTTGGATTTAAATAAAAAGAAAATAAATAAATGTTCCTCAACCTGTAAAAAAATATGAAAAATAAATAAGTTTAATATATTTGTGGTCATTCCAAAATGTAATTAATATCTTCAGTATCCTTAGCAGTTAGCTTCTCATGTCCTTCTGTTCTAACAAGGTGGCTACAAGCAGAGACCGTGAATCCAAACAAACCCAAGTTTAAGTTCATGACTACCACTTACTATCTGTGTAGCGTTAGGCAAGTTACTTAACCTGTCTAGGCCTTGGTTTCCTCTTTTATAAAATAACGCTTATAAAAATTACCAGCTTCATATACATGTTACAAGGTTAAAGGAAAGCATGAATTTAAATAGGGCCAGTCATACAGTAAGTAACCAAAAAGTGTTACCTGATTATTACATCTTTCACGGTGGATTTTCTGTTTTGGCAATTTTTTGTTCCCTTTAATATCTTTCTTCCTCAGTCACCTATGTCCCCCCATTTAGCTATTTCCTCTGATTTTCATATTAAAAACTCTACTCTCTGTCCATTTCTAATAACATATCATTCCTTCCTTTTTAAAACTTTTTAAAATTAAAAAAAAATTTTTTTGAGACACAGAGAGAGAGCAAGTGTGTGGGAGAACGGGAGGGGCAAAGAGAGGGGATCCTGAGCAGACTCCATGCTGTCAGTGCAGAGCCTGATGTGGGGCTTGATCCCATAACTGTGAGATCGTGACTGAAGCTGAAATCAAGACTTAGATGCTTAACCAACCGAGCCACCAGCTGCTCCAACTTATCATTCCTTCTATAACCCTTCTCTCAACCATTACATATGTGATGCAGATTTACTTAGATGTTAATGCAGCTTAAGTTTCAGGGTTCCACATTTCTATAGGTACCTTTTAGGTCCCAGGAAAAACCACCAAAAGTAGTTCATGTAATCAAATGTTTTTGCAAAGTTTTTGATGGTGGGATAGTTGAACTTCAATCAGATAAGATCACTGTCTCTTTCTTTTCCAATTTTCTCTCCATTGTATTCCCTTCTGATTCTATTCTATTCTATTCTATTCTATTAGAATGGCCATGAGAGTTTGAGGGATCTAGTTAAGGGAAAGTTCGAATTGAGGCTATTATGTGATTTCAAATACTACTATGTATAATTGACTACTTACTGTCCACTTATAACAATGACTTCCAGAAATACTTTTACTCCCTATTGTATTAACTAGCAATAGAATCCAGGGGCACACATACAAAGGCAATTTTATAATATGGCCATGTCCTATAGTGTACAGTTCTGCAAGCATGTTACTTTGGAAAAGAAAAAAAAAGAGTTGAAAAGTATAAAACCAGAAGCTGTTCTCAGAAAAAATTACTCCAGTCATCACATGTAAAATATAAGTAAAAGTTTGAGTTCTCATCAATGCTTAGTCAAAACAGACATTTTCTCGTGTCAGAAATATATTTGATTGATAATGGAGTGTGATGTATTTATATATAATGGAAATTATGTGAAAGAGCATTTATCAGAATTTCTATAATGCACAAACCCGTAGCAGTAGTGAAGTCAGTAATGCATTTGTAATAACAGCATTTATGCATACGTGATCTGTAGACGTTTCCTTAAATTTATCAATTAATAAAATTAATGTCATATTATTAATAATACATTGTAAAACTGAAATAAATTTTTCTAATCTATTAGTAACTAAAAGTAAATTTTAACCAACTACATTAAAATAATATTATGTATATAAAATACAGAGTTTGTTTATAGCATGTACATAAAATACATACATTGTCACATGAGGAAGGAAATAAAGAGCATGTAGCTAAAAGTGTAGGGAAAAAGTTTTATAGAGACATATGCAGTAATTCTTTATATACATTTTGTAATATCTGTCATATTTGAGATCAATTTTTAATTTTTAATTCGAAGAACTTCCACTTCAAGGCAGGATGAAATATTTTGAAGCAAAACAAGAGTCCCACCAAGAAAAACAAAGCCAAAGAAAATGACTAGCATTCAATCAAAAAGTTCCAGACATACCAAGACAGAATCATACAACTAAAATCCTAGGGAAAAAGACAATAGAAAAGATTTATACAAGAAGAAATTTGTTATCATCCAAGTCCTGGATTTGTACTTTCTGTGTAAGCTTTGCCTCAGGCTCAGAGAACTGGAACAAGAGACACTATGAATGGAAAGTAACAGCAGCTGCCATTACTAGGCATTTACTCTGGGCCAGACCTGGGTTAGTCTGTGGGGCGCAGGATGAAAATGACATGGTTATTTACATTGAGAATTCATAATCTAATGAGACAGACACAGATACAAATCGATCACAAAACTGCCTTACTATTGAACATGACTAGAACCTTCAAATCCATTAGCATCGATTTACAAAAGATAAAACTTTTCACTAATTATGACATGTAAGTGCACTGGTAATTTTTTCCTTCATATCTCCTCCTGTGAATCCCAATTAATTTTTCGTACTCCACTTTGGACAGCCAAAAATACATTACTGATAATTAGAGAAGCTTCCCAGCTGTGAAGCTATTATGTCATCAATAATCTAAGCCAAGACATTGGCCAGAGATTGGTATATAAACATCAGATTTTGTGGCATTTATGGAATAGGGGATGAGGGAGACTTCAGGGCTCTGGGTACTATTTAGCTTTTTTATTAAACTTTTTCACTACTTTGAGTGAACCAAAGCAGATCGGGCAGTACTTTTGCTCTCTGCCAATGTGGTCCCTGACCTACAGTGTTTAAGTCATTAATCTATAAAGTGCTTTAGAACACATGGAATATGGAAGTGTTTGATTTTACATACAGCCTCTTATATCCTGAGTTTCCCCAAGCACTTTGCAGAGCAATTAATTAAGTTAAATTACTGGGCATACAATTAGTTTGTAAGCAAATAGAAAGTGTAACACATGCTTTAGTAGTTTACATAAAGGTCAGGTTTATTTCTGGGAAGAAAATATTAGCTTCATGTATTTGATAAACATTTATTGAAATCACACCATGTTCTAGACACCGTTGTAGGCACTAAAGTCTAAAATCTTAAGTCTAAAAAGGAAACAAAGTTTACTTCCAGTGCCCTCAAGAGGTAGAAAAGACATGTCTATATATGAAAACCATTGCTACTCTACGTAAGCAAGTTGCTCAATATTTCTCCATTACAGATGTAAAAGAATGATATTCAACTTCTTTTTTCCTTTCATGTATGAGTTAGATTGGAGATCGTCTTGAAAAAAAAAAAAAAAGAAAAAGTCTTCTTTCTAATATGCTGGTCAAATAAATATATCGTGTTTAAGTTGACCCTGAATGAATTGGCTAATAATAATAAACCATTTACTTCTAAATCCATAGCCAATTTGGTTGTGGTAAATCATAATCCCCAAATACTTGAAAATATTTAGCATATGTTCTTTTCTAGACGAAGTACTGCTTGCCAGATAAAGTATAAAGGTAAATCATACCTGTTCCATGCCCGTAAAGTTGTTCCATGTCTAATGGAAGAGGCAGACACTAAAAACAAATGATTATAGTGTAATGTTGCCTTAAAGATGCATGGATAGCACAGAAGAAAAATTATACTAATCCATGCAGAAGGAGAAAGGAAGGTTATATGTACTATTTGACACACATCAAAGAATAAGGAAAATTAATCAGAGAGACAGTGAAAAGGTTCATGTGATCTGTTAATGACTTTGGATTATTTTCTTTAGAAAAAGCTTTCAGAATCCTATCTATCTATCTATCTATCTATCTATCTATCTATCTATCTATCATCTATCTATCTAAATATCTCTCTAACTATCTCTATTGTCTCTGATAGTTTTTACCAAAAGAAAAACATACTCTGTTTTCCTACCGGCATGTTTGAAATCCAAGTTATTAGCGATTTAGTGGATTTTCTCACCTGGATATTTCAGGCTCCTGAAATTCACCATGTTCCATATATATGCGTGTGTTCCATATATATGTTCCATATATGAATTCTGGTTGGCAGCGTTGGGAATTATACAGAATAAGAGAAAGGGCTGAAAACAGCAAGTTCAATATGGTGGTCCAGCGTACTTAAGGATAAAGCCCGAGTTAAGGTGGTGACAGTATCACTAGCAGTGAGAGTGAGGAGAAATGGTCCTATTCCAGACATATTTTGCCAAGGAATGTCTAACATCTAGTGTCTGATTGCATATGGGAGATGGATAGAAGGAGAGGGTAAAGTCAAAGTTACTCCAGAGGTTCTGGTGGAGATGGAGTTGCCCACACCCAGAATAGGAAACTCAGAGGGAAAGTCATGGTCAGAGGAAAAGATAATTAGTGAGAAAGCAACAAACTTCCAGTCTCTTCATCTCTTTATCCCAGCTTCATTTTTCAAATATCCTTAGGAACATTTCTTTCAAAATAAAAACATTAATCTGATTGGTCAAACTAAATAACTGTGTTCAAACCACATTGACAGTAAGTAGTTCCATCGCAATTTGAAAGTTCATGCTCAGGATGCCTGGGTGACTCAGTGGGTTAAGAGTCCAGCTTCGGCTCACGTCATGATCTCATTTTGTGAGTTCGAGCCCCACGCCGAGCTCTCTGCTGTCAGCACAGAGCCTGCTTCAGAAACTCTATCCCCCTCCCTGTGCCCCTCCCTAACTCATGCACGAGTTTGTGTGCATGCATTCTCTCTCAAAAATACGTAAACATTTAAAAAAGTAAATAAAGGTCATTTTCACAATCTCGCTCCTCATACACTTCCGAATGCATCTAAATTGTTCTTCTAAAGTTTCCTCTGCATTCAGTAGACCAGAGATGATGTCGGCCTGGGATGAAGAGGATGGCGTGGGATGGCGTCGGCCCCACTCAGAACTCTGGCATAAGCTTCGCCTGAACCGTACTTCACAGAGAGCTCTGCATGGAATCCTGGAAGTAATCTCAGGCATTATAAAGTGGTTTTGTTTTTTCTTCCTTGCTTAAGCCTGTCCTGGTTACTCTGACAAACTTTCCAGACATTCCTGGGGTCTCATTAACGTTAATTCCATTTCATGTCATCCAGACTCCCAATGAAAATTACTGACAATAAGGAAAGAGTTTTGAAGTGCAAGGAGTTTTTTTTTTTTTTTTTTTTGACTGTTCGTTTTTGAGAGAGAGAGAGACAGAGCACGAGCAGGAGAGGGGTGGAGAGAGAGGGTGGCACAGAATCTGAAGCAGCTCCAGGCTCTGAGTTGTCTTCATAGAGCCCGATGCGGGGCTTGAACTCACAGACCGTGAGATCATGACCTGAGCCGAAGTCGGACACTCAACCAACTGAGCCACCCAGGCGCCCTGAAGGGCAAGGAGTTTTAAGTGCCTGAAATATCCAGGTAATGGCATCCAATAAATACCTAGTAATTTGGATCTCAAATAGGCCAACAGGATAGCAGATTAAATCCCTTTCATGTAATTCTCCTACTAGAAATATATGTAAATTCTGGATTCGTTTTAAAAAATTTTAAAAGCACATAGCTGAAATTGGAAAAAGAAAAGGGTATCTCCAGATTTCAGAAACTAAGAGAGAAATGAAGGCAGGGAGAGGAGAGCAGGCCGATGTCTTCACGCTCTGCTTCTTAGTACATAGACTTTATGCATGTAGGGGCTGGTGCTGGAGCTCTGACATGATCCTGAGGCCAGAAACCTAGACTCAGGAGCCCCTACAGATACCCTACATAAAGGCAGTGGGGAGCTGCTCGGTCCATTCAAAGGACTGGGGAAGTGGTGCGGAAGATGGACATGTGTCGAAGGCCTTCAGGTAGAGAAAACACCAGCACCTCCGAAAAATAAACCTGTCATTCTCAGAGTTGAGATGCCGGTGGTCACTTACCTATATTCCCTATAGAATCAGAAACTGCAAGGTAAGTAATTAATAGAAATTCTGGTGCAAGGTGGCTATTGGAATAAATTCTAGTATCCTATCAGAAACAACATTAAAATCACTCTGAAGGGAAATTTTAACAAACCAGAGCAAATAGTATCTCAACCAAAAAGAAAGAATAATTCTGAAGAAGTTGCTTTAGTTATTTAAATAGTATTCAATGTTTTTTCACACCCACGCCATCTTGAAGAAATCTTAAAATATATGCAAATAATTCATTTACATCCTACATATCCCACCATCCAGAGCAAATTTCGCTTGGGAATGGAATCGCTGGAAACCAGAAAGCACTACAGAGAAAGGAGAAGGTGTTTACTATAAAAATTTTACAGTAAGAAAAATGTCTATTTTTTTTGAGAGAATGTGTGAGGTGGGGAGAGGGGCAAAGGGGGAGAGAGAGAGAGAAAGAGAGAGAGAGAGAGAAGCCCAAGAGAGCTCCATGCCCAGTGCGTAGCCCAACTGGGGGTTTGATCCCAAGACACTGGGATCACAACCTGAGCAGAAATCCAGACTTGGATGCTCAGTGGACTGAGCTAGAACCCAGGTGCCCGGAAAAGGTCTAGTTTTTAACTACCATGTATTTTGTTTAAAACTTTTGAAACCCAATAGTGGAGAAAACATGCAGAAAATAAAAACTTAAATATTTAGCGATTTATAAATCTCTTATCTATAAAATCTTTATGAATCTTTCTTGTAAATAAGATCCCTGAGGGGTAAAAATGTGTCAAGGGATAGAGTCAAACAGGCTTGAAAGAACTGCAATTGCTTAACATTCTTGTTTGGCTATCAAGACCCTTCAGGGGCATCTCGATTTTCATGGAATACCCACAAACAGAGAGCCATTTTGCTGAAAGTCCTGGTTCTCTTTTGACTTGTTCTTTGTGTTTGTGTTTTAATGTTGTGTCTTTTATGTTTTGCACACTTGGTGGCATCTTATGTGACCTACTGCATACTCCCTCATTGATGCATTCACTCATTCAAACAATGTTCATAAGTTGAGATACTTTGGTTAACAATAAATAATGTTTAGATGAATGAATAGGCTTATGGGCGTAGTAAGTATAAGTACTGAGAAGAATCACAAAAGGTATGATTCCAGCCCCATTGAAGCTTATGATAATGTTGAGGATATAAAATATGCTGATGAAATAGCCAGTTTACTATATGGGACTGTCTCTACATTCAAAAATGGGTTTTAATAGGTGTGCCTGGGTGGCTCAGTTAGTTGAGTGTCAGACTCTTGATTTTGTCTCAGGTCACGATCCCAGGGTCGTGGGGTTGAGCCCTGAATTGGGCTCTGGGCTAAACATAGAGCCTGCTTAAGATTCTCTCTCTCCCTCTCTCTTTGCTCCGTTCCCAGCTCACATGTACGTGCTCTCTCTCTCTCTCACAAAAAGTAAAAACGAAACACAACAAACCCCAAAAAATGTGTTTTTATAGATAATGAGTGCTTAAGGAAGACAAACAAGGGACAGTTTGTTGTGAGCTGAATATATCAACGAATATTGTGTATGTGAAATGTGAATTGAGATCCATCTTAAAGAAAGAAGAAGACTTAATTAGATATATAAATAGGGACAAAAAGTCCATGGCAATAGCATGTGCCTAGTTGGTGTGGCCAATATTTGTATTTCTTATTAGTGACATTATTCAAGGCAACCCAAGTGTAGCTTTGCTTCCATGAGGCCATTCTCAATATTCAGACACAATGGTGAATCCTACTTCCGTAGAACTAATGAATAAAGCAGTCTTTAATGAAGAGATTGTGAAGGAAATGGAGAAGGAAAAGCTTGCATCCTGCATGACCCAACAAAACTTACTTACGTGTTTAATTTTCTCCCTCCAGAAAGTTCCTCTTCTTCTCTCTGCCCATATCTCTTCTCCCCCTCTGCTCGCCCTGGCCACCCTCCAATAGCCATCTTTCCAGATCTTTCCAGACCTCTCCATCCTAGTTTTATTGCACCACAATTTAAACATCTCATGGGGTCTCTGCATGCAATTCCACAACTTCTTCCACAAACAAAAACAAAGGAGAGGCCATGAGTAGTGATTATAAACAATATGGGGTAGACAGAAGTGACTTAAAATACTATTTTTTTCTGTTGGATAATAGAACATCAATACAGGAAACTTTGGGAAGCTAGAAAATCCAGAAAGAATTCAATGATAAATATTTATTTGTTATAAAATAGAATGTAATAAGAAGGCTAAACACTCTCACAGATTGACTTTTCCAAAAATTACTTTCAGAACAGCTAGGTACAGAGAGCTTCACTATTGAGGCGTTTAATAACCACATCTTTTCTTCTTTACTGTTTTCTTTCTCTGCAGACACATACACTAGCACCAATCTTTCAAATAAAAAGAAACTTCCCACAGGTCCTTTGCCAGACAAGGTTAAGCTCTAACAACCCAAATAGATGTTTGGATAAGATGGCTGGTTGAAGGCACAGGAAAAGCTAGGTTTCTCTTTTCCAACAGGCATGTAAACGGTAATGTGGGAAGTGGTTAAAAAAGTCACTCTCCATGCGGAGCCAAGGTTAAGATTGAGACTTTAGAGGCCAGAAGAGCAGAAGTAAGTACAACAATCCACATGTTTTCAAGAGCAGCCCTTTGTATCTGAAGGATTGATTTTCCCACGATTTTTTATTTCAGTAACCCAACTCGCGCCTTTATTCAATGACCCGAGAGAATACAGTGTGGCAGAGAAGGCTTAGATTTCCTCAGCCCCAAGTCAGGTATGCTCTACTTGCTGTCTGTTCAGATTAAAAAGGGAATTTTACCAGAGCAAACCGAATATAAACAAGCGTACTTTTATTTCAACACTCTACCTGAATGTTTTGTTTTCAATTCTCCACTTAAGTGCCTTCATTAATAGATTTTGAAGAACATTTCATTAAGTTGAAAGATTTATTCACTAGATTAATTTACTATAATTTGGAAGAGCCAAATCATTTAGCCAAATTTGTTTCTGTATTTCTGTATTGTCAAAGCATTGTATGCTGAAGTAAATGATACCAGGCTTTTTTAAAATTTTTTTTGCTCTACTACTGACTAAACTGGAAGGTGGAAGAAGAAGACCTACCCACTCATTCAGGGAAGACTCACTTAGCCTCTGTAGCTTCCCCAGTCCCTTTTCTAAAAATAACGCAAGCCACCATTTGTTCTGAGACTAACAAATATCTAGACTCTAGAAATAGGCTTGAAACTTTCAGAGGCATGGAAACCACTCTGTTATGGGAGTTGGAGACCATATATTCCCTGCTTTAAATCCACTCAAATGTTTTCATTTCTTTCACCGTTGTTGTTCCTCATGTCACTCCAGATCTATTTTTTTCTCCTCCTTTGACCTGAAATTGTGCCATTTCCTACACCTTGCTTTTCTAGCAACCTGCTTTTTCCTCATTTCTTGTTTCAATTTACGGATGCATATTGCCCTGCATAACTTTTCTTACCTTTTTCTTTCTTTTTTTCAGAGATAACATGCAAAAATAACGTATTAGGAAATATTTTCATTTTCCCCAGACTAAGAGCTTACAACTATTTTTTTTAAACCTTTAGATGCATTTTGAGAGAATCGGGATACAGACATGAACATATTACAATTCCTTGGGTGAAAGTAGTAAAAATATGCTTGTGCTAGATTAAGCAAGAAAGGAATTTATTGCAGAGATATTGGGAATTTTCTGGTAGCCAAAGATAGTATATGCTGTCTACAAAAACTCACTTAAGATCACAAGACACACATATGTTGAAAGTTAAAGCATGGGATAAAATATGCCTTGCAAATACTAACCAAAACAGATCTGGGGTGGTTACGCTAATATCACACAAAATAACTTTAAATCAAAAACTGTTGCGAGAAGCATAGGAAGGCACTCTATACTGATGACAAGTTCAATTCATCAAGAAAATATAACAACTGTAAACATATATGTACCAAACAACCCTCAAATATATGAAACAAACATTGACAGAATCGAAGGGCCAAATAAATAGTTCTATAGTAGTAGTTAGAAACTTCAGTGCCCTGCTTTCAGTAGTAGCTAAACATTTAGAAAGATGATCAATAGAAATGTGGGGGGGCTTGAAAAACACAATTAAACCAATAAAACCTAACAGACATATATAGATCACTCTGTTCAACAACAGCAGACTACACATTCTTCCCAAGTACACATGGAACATTCTCCAGGATAGACTTTATGTTGGACCCCAATACAAGTATCAATACACTTTTGAGAAATTAAAATCATACATACAAAGCATCTTCTCTAATCACTGTGGAATAAAGGAAGAAATCAGTAACAGAACCATCGGTAGCCATTTCCCATGATGCTTTGCCACACATGCTATAGAGCAATGGTGGGAAACTTATTTTTCCCATGGGGCAGGGCTGGGAGAGTTATGATAGGGCCAATTAATTCATAAGTATCATCGATTCATTAGAGTGTGAGGTTTTTGGTGAAACTTTGGGCAGTCTGTGATTCTGTCTGATGGAAAGATTTCCTCAAAGTGTTGAGTGGAGCCAGCATGAAAGGGACATTTAAAAGGAGGACCATACTGTGGTGGGCTTAGCAGTAATCTTCCTCTCGCGCCGGTGTTTAGGCTGGGGTATTTCCCGGAGGTGTGTGCAAACATAGGTTTCAGGTCACCAGAGTTTAGTCTGCTTTGTTTCATTCATACATTTCTTCAGCACTGTACTTGGATTTTGTATCCTTCAGCCACTTACTTTATTCTCCATTTACACAGTGAGACGACTTGGTTTTCCCCTTCAGATGTTGAAAACTGGATATCGATACCTCTTGAGTTTTACATATCATAGATTGGTTTTACATGTCAGGGTCAGAGACACCAAACTACTTCCAATGCCTTTGAGAGGTAATTTGAATATGTGATTAACAATACATTCAGTGTTGAAGTGTGGGTTGGGCTCATTATACCCGCTGTAGAATGTTTCAAGCTGCAAAGATTCAAAAATCTTTATCTTTGAATCATTTTTCTGTGCCGTCCCTTGGTGTCAGACCATTAATGTGTAGTCTGGCACCTGCAAATAAGGTGGCTTTTGTAACCAATTATGTTTCTCGTGTTTTATACACAGAGAATTTTAGAGTCAAAGCAGCGATCGTCCTGAAGTGAGTAACGACACTTCCTCCCGTTCACAGGTCTCTAGTCCTTTCTTCATGTTTTACCTACATTTCTCTTGGTCCTGTTTATATTAAATATTTTTGCAATTACGCCAGATTATGTGTATTCCAGTAAGCTACCACAACATTTTATGAAATATGGCGAGGTATGGGTGCCTGTAAATGAAACACGTATGTCATTTGTTTACGTCACTGTTCATGTTTTCTGCCCTGAAATCATTCCTCCTTTTGCCAATAGGGATTCGAACAAAAATATCAAAAAGGGAACATCTCCAATTCTGAAAATTTAGTATGGGTCAGATATATAATTTGTAAAGTTTTTTAAAAAAAATGTTTGTTTTTGAGAGAGAAAGAATGCAAGCAGGGGAGGGGCAGGGAGAGGTGGGAACAGAGGAAGGGGACTCTGCGCTGACAGCGGAGGGCCCGATACGGGGCTCAAAGTCACGAACCGCTGGATCACCACAGGAGCCGAAGCCGGACTCATAAACAACGGAGCCCCCCAGGTGCCCTTTAATTTGTAAGTTAATCCTATAAAGTCCTAGAAGTGAGGAACTAAATTTTTTAAATTTAATTTTTTTATTCCACACAGCAGAGTAGCAAACATAAATAGGTGCCTGATGAAAATTTGTATCCTAATGTAATTCTCATAAATACCTGTTTTTCCTTCTAATCTTATGATAATAAGGCCATTTGATTATCTTCCATTTAATGCTTCAATTTCAGAACAATGAAGTATCTGTTGTGAACAAAAAGGAGCAAAAAATGGATTTTTCTTTTATTGATGGGGGCTGGGATGGTAAAGAAAAATGGGAAATCAAATACCTATTGAGAACTCTATACATCGCATACTGTTATTTCAATAACTGATTTA
The DNA here is from genome assembly GCA_030068075.1 of Paguma larvata. Classification (NCBI taxonomy): domain Eukaryota; kingdom Metazoa; phylum Chordata; class Mammalia; order Carnivora; family Viverridae; genus Paguma; species Paguma larvata. The sequence goes on from CM057832.1 coordinate 70,406,944, forward strand.
AAATTTCTAAAAAGAGGCTGTGATATGTTATTATGCCCACTTGACATACTGAAGTCAGGGAATTTCAGGAAGGTATGAAAGTTGCTCAAGGTTACCCAGCTAATAAGTGGTAGAAGTCATAATTAAACCCAGGTCTAGCTACCTCTAAAGCTTTTGCCCTTCTTTTCTCATCATCCACTCTTAATAGCTAATGCGCTCCTGCTTCCGAATATGACTAACATTTCCAAGAGCCTGTCAACATTGCCTTTTAATCAGATAGAAAAATTGCTGTTGATTCTCTAAAGACATATATTTCCCGGTGACTGTAGTTGTTCAAATGAAATTTCCAGACACCGGTAATCGTATGGATGGAGACAAGAATCAGAACTCAGGGATGTCTCTGACAGTCGGTAAAGACCAGTTGGGCTCATTGGTGATATTCATACTGTCATTCCCTCTGGACTAAATTAATCTTATTAATTACAGTATTGCCCATCCCCAATTGCTCCTTCTTCCTCCTTCCATAACTCTCCCTTATCTTTCTCTCTATTATTATTATTATTTACTATTTTTGTGAGTAAAACTCAGTGATTAGTATTCAACAGTACCAGAGCAGAGACTCCTAGATCACAGAAAGAAAATAAAACAGAGAGGAAAGATATAGATTATAAGTAAATGAATGCACACACACATGTACACTATTTGTGGGATTTCTCCAAAGTCTATTTTCTGCTCATTCACTGTTATTAGATACAAGGCTAGAAATGAGCACATATACAGAAAACAAGCCCAAATGCGAACATCAATAGCAATGAGAACAGCAATGAAAGACTATAACAAGGAATTTACATGTTATTTTTTCTAGCTATGATGCCAAATATTGAATTTTCAACTTAAGACAAGGAGGCTGTAAAGCCATGCATTCGTTTGCTGGGGCTTCCATGACCAAGTACCACAGACTGAGTGGGTCACACAACAGGAATTTATTTTTCACTGTTCTGTAGGCTGGAAGTCTGAGATACGGTGTCAACAAGGTTGATTTCTTCCGCGGCCTCTCTCCTGGGCTTAGAGATGGCTGTTTTCTGTGACTCCACATGATCTTTCCTCTTTGCGTATCTTTGTTCTAATCTCTTTTTATAAGGACAGTAGCCACATTGGATGAGAGCCCACCCTTATGACTTCATTTTACCTTAGTTACTTCTTTAAAGACCCTATCTCCAAATGCAGTTCTTTCATGATGCACTGGGCTTTAGGGCTTTCGCTTCTTAATTTCTGGGGACACAATTCAGCCAACAACAGAAAAGTAATTTAAACAAGTATGTAACTACCTTTCCAGTGAGTTGCTTAAGGATATGAATTAGTCAAGAACATCAACAATGACAACAATGAGGATTTACATAACGATGTATATTATACAAATGATATTAAATTAATCAAAACATCCCGTGAGGTGAGCGTTAAATGAGACTGAGCAAAATTGAGCAACTTACCCAGAATTGTATATTTCCAAATCTAGAATTCAAACCAAGTATTTTCCAATCGCAAACTCATTCTACATCTTACCCTAAGAAACAAAATCCACTTCCCAAGGGATCTGCTCATTAATTATGTTACGTATTCATTTTAATTTTTTGAAATGAAATTTGAGTCTTCGTTTTGCTTCGTTTCAGAAATTATATGGAGATAGAATGGAGTTGGATATTGTTAGTGAAATTCCTACATGGGGAAGGAAATCGAATCCAGAAACTTCAGTGATGTTTCCTTGTAGAAGACAAATAAAAGAACAAGAAACATTGTCATTCATTGGGTTAAGTAATCTTTCCCAAAGCACTACAAGAATCAATTTCAAGAAGCCCAGTATTGGGGCACCTGAGTGGCTCAGTCAGCTAAGTGTCTGATTCTTGCTTTAGGTTTGGGTCAAGATCTCATCGATCTCACAGTTTGTGAGTTCAAGCCCCACCGGGCTTTGTGCTGACAGTGCAGAGTCTGCTTGGGGTTCTCTCCCTCTCTCTCTACCCCTCCCCCATTTGGTCTGTCTCTCTCTCAAAAATAAAATTAAAAAAAATTCTAAGAAGCCCTATGTTTTTTTAACTTTCGCCAGTAGGCTCTACAGGGTCCTCTAATGAAATCTAAGTGACTTCTTAGTTTCACATTCTAATCCATTTATTTTTTTTAAAATGTTTAAATTATGTTTATTTATTTTGAGAGACAAAGAGACAGAGTGCAAATGGGGGAGGCAAAGAATCTGAAGCAGACTCTAGGCTCTGTGAGCCTGACATGGGGCTCAAACCCACAAGCCATGAGATCATGACCTGAGCCGAAGTCAAATGCTTAACCGACTGAGCCACCCAGGCACCCTTAGTTTCACATTCTAATCCATTTACAACTAGAAATTCCAATTGTTCTTTGTGAGGAAATCACGTGAAAATCATACCTGGTAATTTGGGATAGTTTCTTCAGGGCCCAGGCAAAACCCAGGCATATAGTAATAATCATTGTTAATTGCATCTTTGAAAATGATTAATCAAGTATCAAAGAGGTATATAAATCAGAAGAAATTATAATCAGAAAAAAATAGAGATCACAGATATTTAATTAATCTTCAACTATTATGAATTTAACTTTGGTTAATTTCCCTTCTCATAGACACATTCCAATTCATCTCCACAAAGAAACCAGAAAAATCATCTTCCAACACAAGATTTATTGTGTTCCTTTAATTAAAAACCCATGGTTGCTTATACATTTACTCCACCAAATTTTGCCTTGAGAGAAAAGTAGGTATTCTATTTTGTCATGGATTAGACACCCAACCATACTTACTTAATTCATCCTACTGGAAGTATTTGAGGGCTGATCCTATAGAATCTTGTCTTCTATTCTCTGAATCAAGCCCAGGGACTCATACGTGGTTACAGCAGAAAAAAAATATTTGTACTGAGTTGATATTTTTAACCATTGCCAATTTTTATTACCAAGACTTATCTCTACAATCTCAAAGAGGCAGAAGACCTGCTTGCCTTCCATTTTCATTTTGTAATCTCCACTAGGAATATTAAAGGAAGAATCGAAAAGTAGCCAGATTGCTGGTGGCTAAAATAGCGAGCACTGATAAGTAATCTATGGAGATATTGTTTCTTTCAAAATATATGAAACACAGAAGGAAGTCCTAGAGTTTGAAACAATTTTACAAAATAAAATCCCATAAAAACCCAGAAACCCAGATGCATATCAGTAATGGATTGGTTAAAAGAATGGTTATAGTCATGGAATGGAAAACTGTACCAACATTAAGAAGAATGAGATACTCTTTTCTAATTGAACTCACCAGAGCTTCAAAACCAATGTTAAATAATAGTTTAACAACGTTAAAAAGCAGTTTTTTTTTTAACATTGGATCAGGCACCCTCAGCTTCTGTATTTATTTCCAGTGTTACTAACATTTTACTATTTACCTCTTTCTTATTAAGATTATATAATTTCTTCATGTCATGGAAGCATACATGTATTTTCATTTCACTGCTTTTTAAATTGTAAATGAATATTGAATTTTACAAAATATCTTTTGGGGATGTTTCATATGATTGGATAGCTTTGTTCTCTTTTGACCTTGTTATATGATAAATTCTATTTTATTTCATTACATTATTTATTACATATCATATTATGGTTACTCTATTACACTTATAGTGTAGTCAAAGTAGTATTTTATTTCAGAAATAGACATATCAATCAGTGGAACAGGAAGCATCTTAAGTTAAAATTAGATTCAAGGGGTACCTGGGGGGTTCAGTCGGTTGAGCTGCCGACTTCAGCTCAGGTCATGATCTCACGGTCTGTGAGTTCGAGCCCCGCGTCGGGCTCTGTGCTGATGGCTCAGAGCCTGGAGCCTGCTTTGGATTCTGTATCTCCCTCTCTCTCCGCCCTTCCCTTGCTCACGCTCTGTCTCTATGTCTCTCAAAAAAAAAATAAATAAATAAAATAAAAAAGATAAAAAAAAAATTAGATTCAAGAGTATAGGGGAATTATATTAAGATTATAATACAATTGACATTTTGGATCAGTGGCAAACATTATTCAACAAAAGTGGGAAAATATGGCTAATCATTAATAATTCTAGATGTATCAACTATTTATTTTTTAATGTTATTTATATATTTATTTTGAGAGATAAAGAGAGAGTGTGAGTGAGCGAGCGGCAGAGGGAATCCAAAGCAGTCTCCACACTGTCAAACAGAGCCTGTAGTGGAACTATAACGCATGAACCATGAGATCATGATCCGAGCCAAAATCAGGAGTCTGACGTTCAACCGACTGAGCCACCCAGGCGCCCCAAGACATAGCCACAATTTAAAAGTTAACAAAATAATGAAACTATAAAACTATCCCTAGAAACTTGAGGGCCTTGACAAAAAATTATTCACGAGAAATACTTTTCTAAGCTACAAAGGAAAAATGATACATTTAATTATATAGAAATTAAATTTTCTCCACGGCAGAACTCATTAAAAAGAAGATCGGAAAACAAGCAAAGGAATATTAGGAGCTATATTTAGAAATATATGTGCTTTCTGTCTCTACATCTTTTGAGAGAACCACATGGTTCTTTCTCCTTTAACCTATAACGTGAGTGTCAATACGAGGCACTAGTTCTGAGCACAGACTCTGGAGCTCCAGTCCTGATCTCTCCACTGACCATCCACACAGTCTTGTGAATGTCACTTCACCTTTTGGGGTGTGAAGGTCATCACCTAAAAACTTCTAGAGATAGTAAGAGGTTCAATGAAATGAATACACAAATCACTTAGAGCGAGTATAAGAAGGCTCAATGTGTTCTATCATTTTTTAAATGAAAACAATAAAACGTGGCGGATGAAATCTATATATCCCTGACATAAAGCCATCTTTACATCTGTTGAATGACCTAACTTGGTCATGCTTTTTCTTCCTCTAGTGAACTTAGGTAGCGAATATAATAGTTTAAAATTTTTACTTTTAGAGTCACAACTAAATTTAACCTGTAAATTTCTTTTTTCTTAGGCTCTTTATCTATTTTCAGGATGGAGATTATATAGACTTTATAAGATGGATAAAGGAACATTCTTTTTCTGTTCTCTCTAGAAGTTCTTCTTTGTTAGGACTGGCATTGTCTGTTTATGGACACTTTGTAAAATTCACCTCCCAAATGGTTTGAATGTGATATTTTCTTAGTGGAAGATTATAAATTATCAATTTAATTCCATTATTGGTTAAAGGACAATTCTCCCTGTATATTTTCTCTTGTGTCATTTTTTGGTAAACTTTAGGTGCTAGAAAATTGAGCATTTTATGTGAATGTTCAAGTTTACTGACATTTCATATACTCTGTTTGTGATCTCTGCTGTAACATTGTCCCCATTCTTCCTGCATAGGATTTTTTTATATTTATATTTTTATTTTTTATATTAGTATTATTCTTAAAGGGCTTATTTGTTTTTAAATATTTTTAAAGAGTATATTTTTGACCTACTAGATCACCTCAATTTTATACTTTTTTTTCTGTTTTATTTAGTTTTGCTCCTATCTTTGCTATCTACATGATTTATATTGTTTTCTGATGTTAAATCAAACAGTTGGTCATTAATTGTAATCAATCTTTTTAGCTATAAATATTTTAATCTTTTTGAAGAGTCCAACGTAATGTAAACATTTAAGGGTCAGCTCCTCCACATCGTTGCTGGCTGAAGGTTTAATTCGTCCTATAGCAATGAATATAGTGACATTCCCCCCCTCCCCGACTGTCCTGTCTTTTGCTACTTCTCACTTTTCTTTTGAGAGAAAGACTTTGAAATATTTTTTCCTTACTATAGGACCAATAAGTGTTAAAAATAGTGTACGCTTTTTTTTTCAGGATTGATCTATTATATAATCAGGCAAAAAATCTGATCTGCCATATTGTTAAAAGTAGCATCATTTCACTGTTCTTTTCCATGTTTCATCTGCTTTTTTACATAGCCATTGGGTTTTTAGGTTTATCATCGATATGGATTTTTTAAATTTTTAAAAAGATTCTACCCAGCCTTTTAAAATATTCTTGTTCTTGGTTCAAGTTCTAATGACATATATTTATTTTTTACCCTATACCTGATAATTCGAATATCTGATGACCGTGGGAATCTAATTCTGATATTGATTGATTTTGCTGATTCTTTCATATTATAGCTGATTTCCTCGTTATGTAGGTCATGAGCTTGTGCTTAGGAAACTTTATCTTTGGAATCTTACAGGCAAGAAGGTCTACTTCTACAGAGAGGATTTACTTTTGTATGTAGGGGGGTATTACCTACCTGAGAGCACTTTAAGTTAAGTCCATAGCATCTATTTCCAAGATTACAAATAAATGTGCAATACAAATACTGTGAATGCAGATTTGAAATTTCAAATTCCCAAGATTTTTTTAAATTAATTTTTCTATTTTAAAGGGAGAGCGTGAGCTAGGGAGAGGTGCAGACACGGACCCGGGGGGGTGGGGGGGAGAAACCCAAGCAGATGTGGGGCTCAATCCCATGACTCTGGGATCATAATCTGAGCTGAGGTCAAAAGTTGGTCACTCAATCAACTGAGCCAACCAGGCACCCCTGAAATTCCCAAATATTTTTACCTTGCTTCCTACCCTGAGCAAAGTAAGAGAATTTGTTGTTAGTCTCCCTCTGTCAGTAATTATTTTTTTCTAGTCCATTCTTTCATTAAAATGAAGCTAGGGACAGGTTCTCAGTTCTAACTTCTCGTCTAATAAGAATCAAGCCTTACCACCTGCCGTATGTGGTCATGGCCATTATAATCAAGATTCTAGTTCAACAGTGTATAACTATGGCCCAGGGTCCAAATCCAGCCGGGTGCCTAGTTTTTACAGTCAATGAGCTGTGAATAGTTTTCACTTCTTTAAGAGGTGGCATTTTAATTGGTTATATAAGTACCTAAACAATATCCCAAATTTTGCCTCTTAGCTCATGAAGCCTAGAAGGTTTGCTGCTTATCTCCATAAAGAAAAGTTTTTCAGCTCCTGTTCTAGATTGTCAATATCTGCAATCCACTCTCAAGTTAGCTTGAGACTGTCACGTGAGTGTGCCACTCTTCAGTCACAGATCCCGGGAGTTCTATTACATACTCCCACATCAGCCATGCACTTAAAGACAAAGTTTTTACATTTAATCTAGCATATCTAAATGTTTTCTTTTGGAAGGGGTTGTCAAGTAATCTTGCCCTCCATATTCTCCATAGTACCATTAATAATGGCAAAAAATTAAAACAACAGTCAATAAAGGGGAAGTATTCATAAAAATTAGAGAAGCATATACAGTAGAAAACTACAGGGAAGAGGGGTGGAGGGAGAGAAAGAGAATCTTAAGCAGATTTCAGTTAGCATGGAGACCAACGCGGGGCCTGATCCCATGATCCTGGGATCACCAGCTGAGCCAAAATCAAGGGTCAGTCCCTCAACCAACTGAGCCACCCAGGCACTCTGGTTCTTTTTCTTTAAATAAGTATATTTCTGTGTATATATGTATATAGCCATGTATTTCTATACACATACATTATTTGTATGACATATTTATGTGAATATATGAAATACATACATACATTTATATACATATATAGAAACATGATATATATATATACGTACGCAGAAATATATTTATATGTCATATAATTATATACACTGAAACTGAAAACTAGAAATGTGTATACATACACATATGTGTATATATGTGTGTGTGTGTGTGTGATATATATATGTATATATATATGATGTAAAAATACACGTATATGTGCATGTATAGAAAATAGGTTGAGATACTATATAGATATGATTCAAAACAGGGTTCAAGATTTTAAAAGTAGAGTATGTGGTTGGCACCCCCAAAGACCTGGGTTCAATCCCTGGCACCTCTACTTCCCAAGCTCTTCCTGTGCCTTGTTAAAAGCAATTATCTCTAGATAAGAGGATCGAAGCTCATTTGGTTTAAAATATTCCTTATTTGGGGGCACCTGGGCAGCTCAGTCAGCTAAACGTCGGACTTTGGCTCAGGTTATGATTTCACGGTTCCTGGGTTCGAACCCCGCTTTGGCCTCTGTGCTGACAGCTCAGAGCCTGGAGCCTGCTTCCGATTCTGTGTCTCCCTCTCTCTCTGCCCCTCCGCACTCATGCTCTCTCTCTCGAAAATAAATAAATGTTTAAAAAAATTTTTTAAAGAAATAAATAAAATAAAATATTCCTTATTTTTATATTTTATTAATGATGAATATACTTCTGTATAATAAAATTTTAGGCCTCTATGAATGCATATGGTGTCATGTATAATTAAAATATACAAATATGTGTTTATTTTAAATATGTATTTTTTATTTTACATAATGTAATTATATTCTAATTAAACATTTTATATATTATGTTGAATAGACTATATTAAATATAATATAACATATTAAATTATAATATTTTATATACTCTATGTTTACATCATACAATTATATTATAATTTATATTTGTTACATTAATATATTCATATTATAAATGTTATTAATATATTTATTATTTACAATACAACAAATTAAAATTTATAATTAATAATAAATATGGGACATTATATATTATACAAATGTAAGTATATAATATAAAATATAATATAAAATTATTATTACATAATATAAAATATGTAATATACCATATTATATTATGCAATTATGTCATAACTTGTAAATACATAATAGTGCATAATATATTTGTGTATTTATATTTTATTTATATTACATATATTTATATAAGATCATAAATGTATTAATATATTAATTAATAATATGTATAATTTATAATCTTATAATTCATTATACATATAATAAATGTGTAATATTATATATAATCTAGAAATATACATTTTATATGAAAATATATAATTTAAATGCATAATTATGTAATATAAATATAATATCAATACGCCACATCGATTAATGTATTAATAATTAATATACCATATTTGTGTTGTATGTTGACATATATATTAAAATATTATATAAAAATCTAATGCCCTCTAAAGCCATCTGCTACAAGAAGTGAATGAGACTAGGAACATAGCCAAAGAAAATTCTAAATATATCAGACCATTTATGTTCATTTACTTGTTGTCTTCCTGGAGCCTCATCTGGCTGTTAGGGAGCACAGTAAACCCCCCAAAAGCACCCAGAAGAAATGGGGATCTTTTGTTTATTGGAACCTCAAAGGAAACGTGGTCCTATTCAGTCTCCTGTCAAAGAGCCAAGAGCAAGGGTTTACAAGAGCACCCAGTAAAAGCTAATTCAAACAAAGAGCTTTTAAGAGCTTAGGAAAAGTTAAGTTCCCAAGGGACCCCTGCGTCAACTCCAAAGCTCATTTGGCAATAAAAAGAGCCATTTACCAAACAATAAGAAACCTAGAACAATAGTTGTTGTACAAAACAAAAACAATGCAGCTGATTAGTGTCTTCTCCTGTTTGGAAGAGAGTGGGGGAAATGTGAGCAGAAGACATGATAGGAAGGACAAAAAGAAAAGGAAGAGGAAAAAGAAAATGTTCCAGTTTGACTGTCAAGCTGTCTTCTTCTGCCTTCCTTTGTCGCCAGTTCACCAGGCCAAGGAGGCTTTTACCTCCTTTCCTTTCCTTCCCACGAGACAGAACACAACCAGCACTAGAGTGTGCGTTACAGTCAGGAGCATGGTTGCCTGTATGTGTGAGTAAGTTGTGGGGAAAGTACTGGCGTAGTAGAAGCCTAAACTACAGTGTGCACGTGGACGCCCATATGGCTGAGGAGTTGGTCAATGAAACGGGTGTCACAGATGTACTAAGGACGAAGAGTTGGATTGTACTTTACCTTGACTTTCCCCTTGCCTGTGCTGAATGAATACCATATATCGGTTTGGCCTCCTCTCTGCTAAGGACGAGTGAACTGGGAGAGTGGAGAGAATATTGAATAGTAGAGCTGGTGTTTTCTTGATCGGTTCTCCTTATTTGCCCAAACACAAAGTCTTTCCTTCTTTCTTTCTTTTTTTATTGTAATAAAATATGTGTACCACAAAATTCATTAGATCATTTTTACGACTGAATGTAGAATTCAGTGGAATGTAATACATTCACAACGTTGTGCAACCATCACCACTGTCTAGTTCCGGAACATTCTCATAACCCTAAAAGAAAACCCCATAGTTATTATGCCCTCGTTTTCTATTTCCCCTTGTTCCCAAACCCTGGCCACCATCAGTCCTACTCTGTGTCTGTGGATTTGCCTCTTCTGGACATTTCATGTAAACGGAACCATACAATATGTGGTCTTTGTGTCTTGGCATAGTGTCTCAAGTTCCATCCATGTTGTGGCACATAACAGTAATGAATTTTTTTAAGTTTATTTATTTGAGAGAGACAGAGACAGCATAAGTGGGGGAAGGGCAGAGAGAGGAGAAAGAGAGAGAAAGAGAGGGAGAGAATCCCAAGCAGGCTCCACACTGGCAGTGCAGAGCCCAACTCGGGGCTCAAACTCACAAAACCATAAGATCATGACCTGAGCTGAAACCAAGAGTCAGACACTTAACCAAATGAGCCACCCAGGGGCCCGTCAGTAATGTGTTTATATGCCCCAATTCCCTGATCCTGTTTTCTTCATACCATTTGCATACAAAACTGAAAATACGTTGAGACTGAAGCTCTGTTTTAACTGCACATCTATTAGGTCCATTCATTTGAAGAAAGTGGAAATGGAGATAGTGTTGTGAAATCATGATCATTGGCAAACCTCACCCAATTCGATAAGGAAGGTTTGGGCAATGTGACAAAAAAAAAAAAAAAGGTTATTTGCTTTATTTTAAAGCCTTTAAAGTAAGGATTCGGGAGGTTTGGTTTTATTATGTTTCATTTTTTTCTTTTTTCTTGTCAGTTTGCTTAAATGAGTCGGATGAAAATAACTGCCCTTTAAAACAAATTTGAAAATGATTCTAATTATTCTTAATAGGAGAAGAAGAGTCTGGGTTTTTCATATCCAATATGGACTTTCTGTCAAAATACTGTTTATGATTCTAGCTACCACCTATCAAATTCTATTTCTTGAGAGTCAGACAGCTGAATTCCTGTCTATTTCTTATAAGACTTCTTCTATCAAATTCATCAAGACAACATAAACAAGAGATGTCGATGTGTGAGTGTCGTTCACTCAGGTCTAAGGAAACACAGTAAGGAAAAAAAAAACAAACCCGTATCTCTTGCCAAAGTATTGTCATCTCTAGGATGGTTTGCCAGCTAAAAGACATTTTTATTGATAAGTGGATAGAGGTTGTTTAAGAAGAATGAGAGTCAAAACTGTTCAAGTACTTGTGTACGTTAAGGACATAACAGCTCTCTCATACTCTGTAATAGTCAACACTCGCTGCTTTACACGTGAAAAATGAGGTTCAAAATATTTTAGGGACTTACCAAAAGACACACAACTGGTAAATTCGAGCAAGAATTCAATCCCTAATCTGCCACACTGAAATCTGAGCAATTGCTAGAGACGGGTAGAAATAGCACTAAATTAAATTTGGGAGATATTTTTTCTTTCATAATTTCACTAACTCTCTTCGACTGGAGAGAAATCATTTCATCTGTAAGGCCTTAGTTTTCACAGCTATGAAAGTTGGAAGCTTGACTAGATGATCTCTATCTGGTCTTCCAATTCTAAAATGTTTTATTAAATTGGCCTCCTACAATAATTGCCCTTGAAATATATGTATGCTGCCACCAAGTGGCAGTAGAAAGTACTAGTTCTTTATTTTTTTTTTCAAGTGGGGAGTGCATTTGACATTGGACTTACCCATCAAATGTATAACCTATTAATATAACCATAAAATGATAATAAAATCAGGTATTATTTATTTAAAGCAGAGGCTTTAAATTGTGGCCATATATGTCACATCAGAATCACCTGTAGAGTTCTGTAAACATAGAGGAAATCCAGACTCCACTGAACGAGAATCCTCAGAGATAAGACCGGAGCATCTGGATTCTACTTATTTATTTATTTTTGGCTGCCACAAGTGATTTTGACGTACAGCCAGTTTTAGAATAAATAAATAGAAAGAAAATGTAAAAGCCCCTTACATTAACAACTGACATTTTGTAACTAACCTTTAGTCTGTTATATACATATACATGCACATATACGTATACATATACATAATATGTAGCTTTATAAGTATTGCCCTTTCTTAAGCTCATTATGAATAACTCATTCTAAACCAATTTTAACTTTTTTTCCCCTCCAATTTTTGCTTTTCTTCTTTTCAGGTCATCCCTCAGTACCTTAAGGGTGCAGAGACTTCCTTGACATATCTGTGTCTAATTTACTACTGTTGAAACCCAGCTTTCCTCTTTTCTCCCTCGACAGAGAAGTGAAAACATTCACACCCACCTTGAGTTTTCCACACAGTAGCTTTTTGGTTTAATAACTTGCTAGAGGAGCACTGCAAAAATACCCACTCTAACTTAGAGCAATAGTAGAAAATGGGCACTACAACAAAGTTAAACAGACAATATGATTTGTGTTTATTTTCAACACAGGTATGTGCAAGGTATGTATCCACCAGAATATTATGAGAATCTACACCAATTGTGGGTCGCTGGCATATTGGAGGGTAAAAAAACAAAACAAAACAACAACAACAACAACAACAACAACAAAAACAAAACAAAAAACCTAGTTCCCCAAAATCTCGGGTCATACTGGTTAAATACTACCATTGGAAAATGCTTAATAATATATATCGGGTGAATACTATTCCAACTGCTACATGATCAGAACTCCCAGGCAAACGCACAGTGCATCTGACACGGTGCACTTTTACTCAATGTAACATATCCGCTCACACTGTTGACTCATCCCTGTTTATAGAATATAATATTTCAGCATACAATAGATTTTCTTGTTTCAGCAGTAATCACTCTTCTGCTTTTCCTTTTTTTTTTTTTTTTCTCTTCTGAGAATTTATTACAAAGTCATTTATTGAAAGAGGCCAACGTGAAAGGGCCTCTTTCACAGTTAAAAAATACATTGACAGCGGTCAATGGGAAAAGAAATGAATCCCAGTTTGCGTTGATGAAAACCCTGTGTTACAGGAGAAGAGCCAACGTGTCACGCTGCAGGGACAGCCAACTAGAGAAAGAAGCACAACCAGCACCTCCTGGGACCTCCATTCTTGGGTCTCAGGGCAGGCTTAGCTCTACAGCTGTGTGCAGAGCAATTAGAAGGGAGAGACAAAAGACACAGGGCCATTTGGTCTTAAAAAGTCCAGGAGGGAGGGGGGTCTGGGGGGCTCAGATGGTTACACCTCCAACTCTTGATTTCTGCTCAGATTATGATCTCACAGCTGCTGAACTGGAGCCTGGCATTGGACTCCACGCTGACAACGATGAGCCTGCTTGGGATTCTCCGTCTCTGCCCCTCCGCCACTCAGGTGCACACATGTTCTCTCTCAAAATATATAAATAAACTTAAAAGTCCAGGAAGGAGATATGAAATAGAATCAGTGTTTTTCTGGCTTTCTCTTCTCCAAATGCTTATTCGTATCCATTTTCCTTTGGGTTTCCTGTCTTCTTTTTTGATTCGCTGGGATTTTTATCTTTTTTAAAACATTATACATTTCTTTTCCCAGTCAGTTTAGCAACTGTCTCTTAATTTTAATTTTGAAGTTCTTTATTGCATAGAAAATCTTGATTTTTTTATATAATCAACCTGGGAAATTGCTTCACGATTTATTTTTTATTTTTATTTATTTATTTTTTTAGGTTCTATTGAAGGAATCTTTCTCCACTCCTAAGGCACAACCCCCCGCCTCCTGTTTTCTTCATTCAACTTTAAAATGTTGCCAATTCACATGGATGTCTCCATTTCATTTTCATTTGAGTTCACTTTTGTATGGGGTGAGGTAAAAGCCAGGTTCATTCTTCTGCATAAAACACACTATTTTTCCCAACATTACCTCCTAAACAATTCGGATTTCTCACATGTTTTTCTGCAGTGCCATGGATGGGTGGGTCCATTTTGAGTTAATACTATCCAACACATTGGCAGTCACTAGCCTCTTAACAGCTTTTTTTTGAACACTTGAGGTTTGTTGTAAGGACAACGTACCGGATTTCACAGACATAGTTGAAAAAATTGTAAAGTAAATCCTTGATTTTTCTACATCGATTACATGTTAAAATGATAGCATTTGGTTGCATTGGGTTAAATAAAATATATTAAGGGGCACCTGGGTGGATCAGTGGATTAAGCCTCCGACTCTTTTTTTTTTTTTTTCTTTTCTCTTGAGTGTCCGACTCTTGATTTCGGTTCAATTCAGGATGAAGCCCTGTGGTCAGTGTAGAGCCTGCTTAGATTCTCTCCCCCTCTCCCTCTGCTCCTCCCCTGCTTGTGCGTGCTCTCTCTCAATCCAATATGTAAATAAATAGATAAAAAGATAAATAGAAAGATAGATAGATAGATAGATAGATAGATAGATAGATAGATAGATAGATAGATAGATAAAATATGTTAAGATTTATATCATGTTTCCTTTTTTTGAAAAGTTTGCAAAAGATTAAAATTATATGTGTGGACTATACTATATATCTGCTGGACTGCGGTGTTATAGGCTATTTTGGCATGTTAGTTTCTGCACTAGTATACTATGCTGGCTTTATTGCTACAATATTGTCTTGTCATGTTGGGTAATTTCATCTTCTTCAAGTTTTTTAAAGTTCCTCATAAACCTTCCCTTTGAAAGCTACATAGGCATTTTAATTTCCCGAATTCCTCAAAATTTGAGATGGCATTTTCATTGTGTGTGGACTGAATTTACAGGAATATACATAATATATATATAAATATATATGTATATTCATGCTGTCCATGAATAAGGTCTGTGTCTTATTTCAAATTTTTTTCCTTTACAGCTTAAAATTTTTCTCTCCCTGGGTATTGTATTCATTTTGAGTTATATACATGTATATATTATTATATGTAGTACCTTTCACATTTTTCATTTGATATTTTGATTGATTTGCTCCCTTTTGGATTTCTTTGACAGTCTTGCCAAGTCTTTGATAGTCTTGCTATCTTATGAATCTTTCAAAGACACAGCAAGAGTTTTTTGTTTGTTTGTTTTTTTGGGGGGGAGAATCACTCTTTTAGAGAATAATATTCCTACATTTATAACTTATTGAATTCTTTTAAGAAAGCAATTGTATTTTTCACCTGGTTTCTGGGCAGAAGACTTAACGCTGTTTGTTTTTAAGATGTTATTTCTTAACAAACATGCATTTAAACCTGTGTACTACTTTAACTGAGTCATAAAAGTTTTGATTTCTGGTGTTTTCATTGTCATTTAGCTTCAGGTATATAGGAATTTTTCTTGATTTCCTTTTTAACTCAAGAGTCATTGCATAGGATTTTAAAATGTGTTTTTAATAATCAGATATACAAAATTATATCAATTCTTTACTATTTTATGGATATATCATTTTATGGATATATCATTTTATGGATATACCATATATGATATATATGCCATATATCATATACCATATATACCATATATCAGTTCTTTTACTGTTTTATGCATATACCATTATTATAGCAGAATATATTTTATATGATGTGTAATTGTTTCTTTAAAACAATGTGTTTATTATTTGTTTCTGATAACTTTTTTTGAAACTGTCACATAACAGAAAATATATGGGTTTTTTTGTTGTTGCTGCTGAGTGTAAATTTCTCTCTGAATAACTTAGTTTGAACTTATTAATAGATATATTCAAACTTTTATTTCTGCTTATTTTTTCTTGTCTGCTTGATCCATCTGGTTCTAAGAAATTTGCATCAAAATGCCAATTTTTTAATTTTTAATTTTCTTAATTTTTAATTTTACCTTATGCTTCTAGCAGTTGTTTTAACACATGTCTTACACTCTATTTAGATAAATATGTATTCATGATTATTATATTTTCTTGATAGTTTTTTACCAGAATTTATAATCTCTCTGTCTTATGATGTATTTTATCATAAATTCTATTTTATTTAATTTTAAATCACTACACCAGATTCCTTTTTTTAAAAAAAGATTAAATGTGTATTTATTTATTTTGAGGGAGAGGGAGAGAAGGAGAGAGAAGGAGAGGGAGGGGCAGAGAGAGGGGGAGAGAGAGAATCCCAAGCAGGCTCCCTGCTGTCAGTGCAGAGCCCAACACAGAGCTCAATCTCACCAACTGTGAGATCATGTCCTGAGCTGAAATTAAGAGTTGGATATTTAATCCACTGAGCCACTCATCCACCCCTACACTGGATTTCTTATAGCTCATGTTGGTGACATATCTTTTTAAAATTATTATTGTCAACTTATTCGTCCTATTACTTTAAGGATGAATTGTAGACAACATGTTGTTAGATTTTGCATTTTTAATCCAAACCGTTGGTAACGGAGTAAAATTTATTTATATTTACTGTATTGAATATATTAGGATTTCTTTTGATGATTTAACTTATTTTTAATATTTATTTATTTATTCTGAAAGAGAGAGCAAGCAGGAGAGGGACAGAGAGAGAGAGAGGGAGACAGAGAATCCCAAGCAGGGTCTACACTCTCAGTGCGGAGCCTAATGAGGGGTTCGATCTCGCAAGCCGTGAGATGATGTCCTGAGGTGAAATCAAGAGTTGGACGTTTAACCGGCCGAACTACCAAGGTGCCTCTTGATGACTTAACTTCTTATTTTCTATTTCTCACACTTTTATTTCATTCTACATTTTTCCCCCTCATATGTGGCCTTCCGTTGGATAGCATTTTATTTTTTTATTTGTAAATTACGCATTCTTTCTTCTGGTGGTTAAATGTAATTTATAAAGACTTACACTTATATTCATTTTTTCCTGTGAATATTTCAAGCGTCAATCTGTAATGTTCTTTAAGAACAGCAATCTAACATAATGTTTCTTTTCTTTGGCCTGCCCTTACCTATTCACACAGTCCCCATCATCCTCAAGAATTTAAGTTCTGAACTGATATGAATATGTCCATTGATCTGATCTTTGAGGTTTTTAAGAAAATAAATCAAAATTATCATACTTC
Organism: Paguma larvata; assembly: GCA_030068075.1. Lineage (NCBI taxonomy): Eukaryota > Metazoa > Chordata > Mammalia > Carnivora > Viverridae > Paguma > Paguma larvata. The sequence continues at coordinate 70,424,060 of CM057832.1, forward strand.
CCCTATATTTCATAGGGCATTGCTGAATTTTAGTTAGTTATGAATGACATATTTTATAGCAAGTGTTTTCCGAAGAGGTTTTTGTATGATAATCCTCCTGATCCTTTGTGTGCCTGAGAATGTCTTCATTGTGATTTCGTATTCGAATAATAATTTAGCAGGATATAAAATTCTAGGTTCACACTTAACTTGCATCAAAGATTTGCAGTTATTACTCCCTTATTTTCCTTTTTTTTGAATTTTTTTAACGTTTATTTATTTTTGAGAGACATAGAGATAGAGCGTGAACAGGGGATGGGCAGAGAGAGAGGGAGACACAGAATCTGAAGCAACTCCAGGCTCTGAGCTGTCCTCGTAGAGCCCGATGCAGGGCTTGAACTCACAGACCGTGAGATCATGACCCGAGCTGAAGTCGGCCACTTAACCGACTGAGCCACCCAGGAGCCCCTACTCCCTTCTTTTCTGACCTGTATTTGTGATCAAGAACGTCTTGGGTTAGAGTTTTTACCTATTCATTCTTCTCTCTGGGACTTTTTACGTTTTTCTTTTTGTGATGGTCTTAGTTTTCCTTATAAATTTTCTGAAAGTGTTTTTTTTTTCTCTTTCCTGTTTTGTTTGGCACACTTCATGACCTTAATCTTGGAGACTTTCATGATCACAAATGTTTTTTTTCTTTAAAGGTGGTTCTTCCTGCTTCAAATTATGGATATTCTCCCATATTTCTATGCGTATATTTCGCACGTTGATTGTAAAATCTGGCACTATTTATTTTCAATTAAGTCTGAATATATTATTTCAATATACTGTCTTTTTTATATGTGTTTCTTAGATGCGCTCCTCTAATATCTTAGATCTCTGTGGTCATAAGTAGGACCTCTATGTCTGATTACACCAACTGAACATTGCATTAAACAGACTGGTTGATGGGACCAGGGGACCTGACAGGTACCAGTGTTCTGTCACCAAGTTGATGCCCTGGCACAGGACCACATCCTCTCAGAAGTCAAAGTGAACCTTTCTTCACCCAAAGGTGCCATCCCCTTATCATGCCAGGCCATCTAGTGCTGTCTTTTCCTAATTCTTGACTCCAAATTAAAAATGCCTATTTATAATTTTCCTGCCCAGATATTGTACCTTGAAATTAAAAAAAAAAATTGTTCAAATACTTTTTTCTAATTTGTTCATCCAGATATGTGCTTTCTAAAAATTTATACAAATGAAACTTAATGGGTAGGTTTGCGAATATTCTGTATGTGGCCTGGGACACATACAGGTTATATCCATTGAGCCAAAATAGTAATGAATGCCCCCACCCTTTCATGCTCAAAAGTGTCCTGATTTGGGCGATAAATTATGTGGTCATCCTGCTTGTAGGTTCGCACTAAGTAGCCTTGGGTATGACTTGCCTAGATTGTTAATGTGCACTCAGAGATGGAGGCCAAAACCCGGGCTCTCTTTTGTGACCCTCATGGTGACTTTAAGGAGTGGAATTTGCCTCAGAGTGGATGGGTCTTGGCTTGAACTCCCCTATGCGCTGCCCAGCCCCAGCTGGGTTTGCAACTCTACCTGTCAGCAAAACTCCTTGACTGACTTTCCTGGACATTGCTCTTCTTCAAGGGCCTTACACCTTCTATCATCTAACATGCAGAATGTAGGAGAAAAGCAGAAGGGTAACTCTGAAGGGTCACGCAGCTGATTCACACGTCAGCCAGGCTTTAATGCTGGAGTTAACCTGCCGAGCAAGCCATGCCGGGCAGGTACTGCTACTTTTCTTTTTGGAAGCGCTCCTCCTCACCAATCTCCCGATGGCGGCTCCCAGTCCGACTGCTGCTGAGACTCCTCTCTCCGTCCTGTGCCGGGTCATAGCCACCTCCATTTCTCCATGAGATTCTGTAGAGGCTTACATTCATTTTTCAGATCTATAGATGTCCCTCTACTTTTCCTGACGTTGGCACCATTGGATATAATGGAGACAACCAGCAGTCTCTGTCAGTGCTTCCTCTCCTAAAAAAAAAAACAAAAAAAAAACAACAAAAAAAAAACAACTCTTCTCTATCTTTTCTTTTCATAGTCCTGTTGACTTCACACAGTAAACCCACGCATAATTGCAGGAGCAGGAGCAAGAGAAAATATGGCAACCACCATATTCAAATATTTAGAATTAAATATCTACCCTAATCTGTTAAGTATGTTCTATCTTCTTACTTTGACAAATATACCTTGATAAGAACTTGGAAGGGTTGGTTAAAATTTAGACGCAGTGGAAACTAGTTCTCATCAAGGGCTTCCAACCCATGGCACACCCAAGATAGGTTATATAATTTGTAGGGCACAGTGCAAAACTCAAAGCCAAAACCTATTATTTACAAAATAAAACAAGTATCATTGAAGCTATTAAAATACAAAGTTTTTCCCTTTCTCTCATTCTCTCTCCCAACTTGACATGGCAGTTTTGTATTTGCTATTTGAGTAAAGAAAAATTAAATTTTTACACTATTAGCATGAATTTTATATCCTTTTATTACGCAATGCCAATTTTTTTTACTGTTCATTTATTTTTGAGGGACAAAGAGAGACAGAGCATGAGGGATAGAGAGTGAGAAGGAGACACAGAATCCGAAGCAGGCGGCACAGAGCCCGATGCAGGGCTCCAACCCATGAGCCATGAGATCATGACTTGAACCAAAGTCGGACGCTTAACTGACTGAGCCCCCCAGGCGCCCCTGCAATGCCAATTTTAAGTGTGAATATCTTTATATCATAAATCTTTATGTTCCACCTTTTCATATTGTGCAATGCCAATTTTAAATGCAAATATGAGAGCATTTAACTCGTACGCAGAATTACCTGGATCACATGATTTATATTTCGCAGCTTATACATACATACGTATATTTTTGTTACCACAACAGTGAAAACATTCCACAAAATTAATTCAACATTTTTAGTTCACTTTTTCATTATGTACACATCCCCTCCCCCCAAATTTCTGCCTTCAGCTTACTGTAGTAAGAAAGGATTGAAAGGGAAAGAAACCATATCGATCACCCCATCTTTCTTTTTCTTTCTACATCATCACTTTCAGTGTAAGTGTTTGGCTGTAATGAAAGAATATGATAGGGTTCTTTGATTATTCACGTTTCCTGGAACTCCAATGCTTTCTTTATGCATTTAAATCAAGTTCTAGTTCAAATGGAAAGCATGACCTCTCAAGGAGGTCAGTGCTCCCATGTAGTCACAGACCTAACATGCTTACCTACTCTTCCTTTGAGTCTCACTCAACTCCAGTGCCTTGTGGATCCCCTGGGATTCTGGGCTCCTGGGGCATTATGAAGGCTGGTATGCACATAGCACAGCAAGGAACAGAGGTGAGCATGCGTGCTGCATGTATGTCCTCTGCTTACACGCATGCTCCATGGCCCTATTAGACTTCACCTTTGAAACACAAACTCAAAGATGAAATCATAAATATCACGACATTGATAGCAGAGCAATAAACTGCAGGAGGCTTTTTCTGTGCAGGGATCCGGGACTACCCAGATTACGTGACCTGGAAGCTGGCCTTTAGCCCATCTCACTTCTCTTCCCAGTCCTGATTCTGATCCTGTATACCTTCACACAAGCTTCAGCCCACACATATGAATGATGCCCTATTCCGTGTAAATATCCCCTGTCTTGGCCATTTACCCTTGTAAAGACAGATCCAGGGAAGAAGCCTGAGTAGCAGGCTTGAGGCTTTGGGGAAGGAAGTTTCAGAGTCCCAAACTCCCTGAATCATGGTCTTGGAACAAGGAGTCTGGTCCATAAGGCCATTACTCTAAATAAATCTCATGATCTCTTTACTCTAAGAGGCAGACCAAAGTCAGACCCTCTAAAAGCACAGGGTCCATGGTAAGGTCTTGCTTGGGTCTTTGGTGCTCCAATCAACCAACCAATGCCATCTTTGCTCTTCTTATTCTCATCATAACTCATCTGATTTTAAATTGATCACTTCTCAGAAGTTTAATCTCCTTCTGAGTTTTACTTTTTTAATATCATTTCCCTTCTGTCACATGGCTCTCTTTTCATCTTTCTTGCATGTCCTTTCTTAAGTCAATCTTACCTGAGAGATACTTGAGCAGCCACAAAAGTCTCTATAGACACCTCCTCAGTTTCTCCCACACTTACACTTTAATGACATTATTGTCAGAATTTCATTTTCTGACAGTACTGTGAATTGACACAGCTAAGTGAAAGGTCTAGAATCAGAAAATTGTAGAACTTTATAGTCTTATGAGATCTGTGGCTCAGTAGTTATGAAGAGGCTTTTTCTAGGTAGACCAGGTAATTGGTAGCATAACAAATGGTAGGTCCCAGACCCTCCGACTCCCAGTCTAAAGCTCTGTATCATCATGTTTCAAAACAGAATTAGCCTGTAATGCCTTGATCCTTTGACCTATGTGTTATGAGACCATCCCAACCACAGATGAAATGCCGCTCTGGATTTGAAGATCTAAGAGCAAAATCAGAGCTGATATTAGTATTTTGACAGATATATGAAAATATGTAGTATATATATATATATATATATACCCGCCTGTTCCAGTCATGGCTCATCAAGCAGAGTCCTCTTTGTCTTGGAGCTTCATATGTCTTCCTCTTAATAGACAATTAAATTGCACAAAAGATGAAATCAGTGACTATCCCAGCTACGTAATTTAGGAACTGAAAATATTATACAGCCCAGAACACATATTTAGCATTAAAACTGAAAAATTGACAATATATTAAGCTTAAGTCAAACATTTTATAAATAGACACTTCAGAGAAGCTTTAGTCCATCAAAGTCCTTGTGTCGGTCAACAATTGCTACAATAATGCTGTGTAACAAGCAATCGAAATACCAACCATTGTTGTGGCCTTGCACACCAATCGTTGACTCTCATGGAGTGACAGTTCAGGCGGTACTGTGGTATTTCTTGCTACCAGCTGCAGGTCCAGTCCTGCAAGATGTGTGTTGTACACATCTTGGACCAGCAAGCAAACCAGGATTGTTTTTTCTCATGATGTCAAAAGTCAACAACGTAGGTAGACACACAGGGCTTCTTACAATGCAAGCTCATAACTGGCACACTGTCACTTGTGACCACATGTCACGAGACAAAGGGGGTCCTATGACCACACCCAAATGCAAGGACTGGGGAAGGACGATCTGCCCACAATGGGAGCATAATAAGAGTGTGGATGGAGGAATTGGAGACATTCACTCAAACTACCGCTGACCAGATGTCGACAAGGAGAAACTAGGGGAAATAATTTTGAAGTCGTTCCTAAAGGTAGTAGTCCTAAGAAAATATATTTATTTGGCTCCTATTAACCTTCTAGAAATTCTCTATTTTACTTGACAATAAATTGATCCATGTGAATGAATATTTCTCTTCTTGGGGAATCTAATGATTTTTTCATCTTGTGAGAGGTGCGGGTCATCGGTTACAGTTGATTCATTGTTGGGTATCCTGCCAAGTGCGTGCCACCCAGAGGACCCTGAACAAATGTCCGTTTACCATTTAACATTATGGCTGTGGCTATGTAGTAAGACTTGGCTGTCACCTGTTTTGGAAACCAATATTAAAACCATGGCTGCCCTGGAGATGTAAAGTTTCAAGTTGTTTTTTTTGTTTGTTTGTTTTTGTTTTCAGATATACTGTTAGCTTTAACTCTTAAGCTAAAAGCAAAAATGAACAAACAAAAAAGTCTCTAACAGCATTAGAAATGGGAGGTAGAGACAAAAGATAATTTTATAAGGAAATAATACTTCTGTTAATATCTATCTTCTTTGAGAAAGGCTATTTCTTCCCTCTCTGCCATTCTTTAAATGCAATAATAAACAATATGTAGCCTTTCCCTAGCCAAGTTTTAAAAAGTATGCTATAATAGGAAGGTATACGGTATATTTTTGGGCAAAGAGGTTTGGTGGAGGGAAGGAGTAAAGGAAAGCAGATACGGTGGAAATATTCTTAAACAAATCTAAAACTACAACGTGGACGTGAACTTTCTTTGTTTCATTTTTAAAATAAGCATTGCATCGCTCTATATTTTTATTTTTATGTTTAAAATACTATGTATATGGACGTTTAAATAATATTGAGTATTTCAGTTATAAACATGGGACCATATTTCCCAAAGCAATCTACAAAGTCAACACTAGTTCCATTAAAACCTCAATGACATTTTTTTACAGAAATAGGATAAAAAATTCTAAAGTTCAAAAGACCCTGAATAGCCAAAGCAATCTTAAGAAAGAAGAAAAAACTGAAGGTATCACACATCCTGATCTCAAAATATGTTTCAAAGGTAGAATAATTAAAACAGTATAGTATTGGGATTAAAACAGACGTGCAGATCAATGAAACAGAATAGATACATCAGAAATAAATACACACATATATAGTCAACTGATCTTTGACAAGGGTGCCAAGAATACACAATGGGTGGTCTCATCACAAATGGTGCTGAAAACTGAGCATCCACATGCAAAACAATAAAATTAGACTCTTCCGTTGCACCATATACAAATATCAGCTCAAGGGGCGCCTCGGTGGCTGAGTCAGTTAAGTAGCCAACTTCGGCTCATGTTATGATCTCACAGTTTGTGAGTTCGAGCCCTGCATTGGGCTCTGTGCTGGTAGTTCAGAACCTGGAGCCTGCTTTGGATTTCGTGTGTGTGTCTCTCTCTCTGCCCCTTCCCTGCTTGTGTGCACATGCTCTCTCTCTCTCTTTCTCTCAAAAATAAATAAACTTTAAAAAAATAAAAAATATATGTATAAATTCAAAATTGACAAAGACTTATATGTAAAACTCCTATAAGAAAACATAAAGGAAAAGTTTTTGACATCTGTCTTGGTAAGGATTCCTTAGATACGACACCAAAAGCAGAGGCAACAAAAGCAAAAACAGACTAATGGGACTACATTAAACTAAAAAGCTTCCACACAGCAAAGGAAACCATCAACAGAATGAAAAGGCAACCTATGAAATGGGAGAAACTAATTGCAAACCATATAACTGATGAGAGATTGTTGTCCAAAATATGTAAGGAATTTCTATAGCTTAATAGCAAAAAGACAAATGACAAATTAACAAATAACAATTACACATTGGGCGAAGGACTTGAATAGACATTTCTTTAAAAGCACATATAAATAGCCAACACATATATGAAAATGTGCTCTGCGTCAGTCATTATCGGAAATGCAAATCAAAGTCACAATGAGACATCATCCTGTGTCTGTTAAGATGGCTATCGTCAAAAAAACAAAAGGCGACAAGCGTTGCTGAGAATGTGGAAACACTGGGCACTTACGCACCGTTGGTGGGAATATAAGACGCTGCAGCTATGGAAAACAGTATGGAAGTTCCTGAAAAAATTAAAAGAAGAACTACCATACGATCCAGTAATCCCACTTCTAGGCATCAAAGAATCCATCCAAAAGAACTGAAATCAAAATCTTGAAGAGATACTTGTAATCTCATTTTCTTTGCAGCATTGTTCACAACAGCCAAGTTACAGGATCAAACTAAATGTCCATTGACCAAGGAATGGATGAAGAAAATATGGCATATACGTACAATGGAATATTATTTGGCCTTAAAAAAGGAGATCTTACCATCCGTGAGGCGGATGAACCTGGAAGACATTACACGAAGGGAAATACCCTCAGGGGAGGGTAAATATTGCATGATTCCACTTGTACGAGGTATCGAAAATAGCGAAACTCATAGAGTTGAAATGTGGTGGCCAGCGCTTGGGGGGAGGGGAAATGGGGAGGCATAAAGTTTCAGTTTGCAAGATGAATACATTCTAGAGATCTGCTACAACGTAGTTATAGCTACCGATTCAGTATTGTAGACTTAAAATTTCTTTGAAAGTGTAGATCTCGTGGTAAGTGTTCTTACCTTCCCAAAACAAACAAACAAACAAACAAACAAACCCCAAAGTAGCCTTGATGATGGTGATGGTTTCCCAGGTGTATGCAAATTTCCAAACTCACCAAATTGTATCATTCAGTTAATACACCCATTTTTAAAATATCAATTATGCCTCAGGAAAACTGTCCAAAAATACTATGCGGATTGCTTTAATTAGACATATGCAAGGTGCTAGGTAAGTTTGAAGTATTGACCTATTATTTATTTTTTGGTACCTACTTTAAAATACTGCTCATATTAAATTGAACAAAATCAATAAAAGGAAAAACTCCCAAGCCTTTTATGCTGTAGGGTTTCCAATATAGGTCCAGGCCAATTGCCCTTCTGACATCTGCGATCGGCATTTTAAATGGTTGGAAAAAAAATAGCTGCTAGTGATGGTTTTTCAAAGCCAGCTTGACTGTAGATCATGTCGTGATCTCTCTAGAAAAGTGTATCAGGAGGAATCAGATTAATTTTTAAAGGCTCTTTACCCTCAGGCTTACAGTAAGAATTCATCGCTTTCACACCTTATGTTTATTAAGTGACTCCCTGTTTTATATGTGATGTTCGTAACCTTTGGTTGTGTGAGGGGTTTATCTTTGGCTCATTCCTTGGCTGCAGGAAACAATGATGGTGGGAAGATGTTAACCAATTAATAAATACAGCCCCGATGTTAATAGAGTTAATTCTATGCTATATACACTTTTGTCCAAATACTTTTTTAAAAAATCAAAGCAAGGCGTTTAATTCTACCAGCTATAATCACAGAGAATTTTTACATAAACATGAGATAAATCTTCAGAGAGTGGACATTACAGGTCAACATCACATGTTACAAAAAAACCTTTGTTGATTCTTCAAAGTCAACCTAAAACCTCCAGTTTTTGTGAAACCATGACTATTAATATTTCTATGCTCTTCGTGTCTGTCTTGTATCATAGTGATGTACACTTTTATCCCACATAATAACCTAACGGGACTTCTAAAGCAGGCATGACTTTTCCCATTTTATGGAAAAGGAAACTGAGCCCCAGAAGGTATCAGCACTTAGTTGGGGAACATCCAATGAGTCCCTGGTTAAGGCCGGATTTGACTTGAGGTTTTGTGTCTGAAGGCCAGGACCTTGTCAGTTACACTGCTGGTCATATCTACATGGACTGCTCTGTCCTCTGAAGCTCCAAGTGCAATCACTCGCACCAAGGAAGCCCCAGAAGATGTTACTGAATTGAGTGGGAGCACGGATGGCCAGCACAGCAGAACTGCGATCGCTTTTTTCCAAGGTTGGGGGTGGACCAATGAACAGAGCAAGAGCAATCCGTCAGGACGCGCAAGTGCATCCTCTGAAATACACAGCCTCATTGTTTTTGACATTCACTTTCTAAATGACCCAAGTCTGTGGCCTCGGCAATTAGCTGCTTCCCCGTCATTGAGCAAAGGACCAGAAATGATGCACTGGGAAATGTCTCCTTCCTCTCTTTCCACTCCACAGAGACCTCCTTGCTCTGGGGGGTGAACAATAATCCAGGGGGCGTGGAGGTGGCGCCCGAGAGACTTGTAAAAACAGAAAGGTATTTTCTGTCTTGAAATGAGCTTTGGGAGGAAAATGGACTTGGAAAGATTCCCACCAATAAAAGTAATTATAAATTACACATGAACAATTAGGCATCAAAATTGTTTCTCACTTTAATCTTAATTACAAAGACTAACAGCCGTGTTATCCCTGATAGCTTACTTACAAGACCCAGTTTGTTAGATGACACACTATATCGGATCTTCCAAGTTTTCTATGATCATATCAAATGGGCGTATTTAGGTATGTTTCTCATTAATTGTTACCTAAAGTTAAATATTTATTATTTTCTCACAATTAAAATGATGATGTTTAGTTATTTGACTCACCAGTGATGAGATTAAAAATTTAAGGCGAAAGAAAACCCTCTTGCATTATGGTGAGCAAGTCTTGCATCAGCCAGATGATTTCTTAAGCTAGGGTTTTCCATTTTATTGATAGAAGATAGGATACTTCAGCAACCTCTAGACTTAAAACACTCTGCGGTGCATAAGATAATATGCCTCCTTTGTCGCTACCTAATTTCAGTTTGCCAAATGATATGCAATTTGTTACTTTTCAAGAAATTATTTCCCAAGAAAGAGATTGCCTTATTTATTTTGTTTTACATAATTAAAAAAAGAAAGAAAGAAAACATATGACCTACAGGAGAGTGAAATGCAATTAGTAAGAACAATATAAAGTTGGAGATGGATTACGGTCTTCCAGAAGGCATACTAAAAAATGCAGGTATATTCTATATATGCTAACACAGAATGCAGGCATATAAAGAGTGTGTTATGTTAGATGTTTGTTAAACCTGTATACATGCACAGTGGGAAATGTGATGATTTCTTTGTGGTTCAGAGACAGAGAGATCACAGGAAGGCATCTTTCATTCATTCGTTCATTCATTCATATTTGAATGAGCGCATGCTCTGTGCTAAGCGAGCACTGACAGGACATGGAAAAGCTACAACCTCAAAAATATGAACACAAACCCACGTATTCTTCCAGCGAGGTCATTTTAAACAGGGCAAACGGCTGATAGATTGAAAAGTTAGGTTGTTTATTTTCTTAATAGGAAAGAAGCGTGAGATTCTGCCTTCACCTAAGGCTCCCAAAGGCTCAGGAGTTGAAATTTGTTGTTTATGGCGTTAAACAAAAACAACAGTATTTGCATTCTGTTTCCACAAGGGAATTAAAACACAGTGGCCCCTAGCTTTGGTTCAGGCAACAATGTGGCTTTGCCTTTCAATCATTTATAATATTGAGTGTTACCACTTTGGAAACAGGGGCCATCCAGCAGGGAGACAGCCGTTGGAGTTAGTACATTAAAGCGAAGTTCTAATTCTGCATAACGAGCATGCATTTACTTCATTAACTAGCAGTTACATTTCCCACGCCTTCAATTAACACCGGTTTCATTTTAAATGCTATCAGTTAAGACAAGATGTGATAAGAAAACATCATTGCTAGGCAAGCCTTCCTCAAACACAGCTGATTTATCTCTTTGGCAATTCATTAAAATGCAAAATATATTGAAATTGATTTTCAGCACTTTCAGGCAGGAATGTTTCTAATAATGTTAATTTGCAAATTTCCTCTTCTTCTTCTTCTTTTTTTTTTTTTTTAAGTCTCCGTGCTGGAGTCGCCATGTTCAGCCTCCGGCTATTTGTATTGTGCAGACAGAAAATGAACAGCGAACATTTATTTCTCATATCTTTCTGAGAAACCTCAGGCGCATGAAGATATTTGTGCTGTAACAGGCGGAGTCAATCCCCTTCAGTCCCTGTAGTCGCTATATATCACTGGCAAACTCCCAGCTAGTCCTGGTGTAGCAATTAACCTGCCAGAGCTCTCTCCTGTCAGGCTCCGTAATAATAAACTCCCCCCCCCACCCCCACCAACCGCCCCGAGAGAGGCAGAGCTATAGATCCTGGCTTCTGCAACTTCCATAGAGGCTGAATTATTCAGAATCAGCATGATTAAGAAGATGACACGGTATTAGTTAAAAAGACATACTTCCCCCCGCCTCCGCCCAGACTGAGGTTTTAAAACCTATTAAAGTAGAAACAACTGATCATCCCCCTCCTTGGTATACAGTTCCTAAGATAGGTTTCTTGAAAGACTATTTACAATGCCTTGTCAATTTCCCAGTTTGTGAATAAAAGTATAAATACCAAGAGGGAAGCATCAGAATCAAAACGGACCCCTCATGTAAGTCTAGAAACTGACAAAAAATAATATTTTCACCCCCAAGAGACAAAGGGGTCAGGTTCATTTTGAAGAATTGGTCATGTTTCAATTGCTATTCTTAAAAGAAAAAAAAAAAAAACACACAGACGCACACACGCACACACATCCCCATGTTTGTGTCTTTTTGGGTTAGTTTCACATGGACCAAACTGAGATGAATTATAAATTAAAAATCGGATGTACAATCTGCCAGATAACAAGTTGTTAGACTCTGGAAATAACGCATCCCTAACAATAAACCTTGTCTTTATGAGGATAGCAGCATTATAAACGTCATAATGGATTGCAGATGAACCAGCTGTTTATATTCTATTCCAGTACATGAATGAGAGAAGAGCAAGCCAGAAAATAAAGGAGACTGAGGAAAATTTACTAGTACCAAGTCAGAGGGAAAGAAAAAAAGTCCAAGGAACTCAATTTTTACGCGTCCCCATGCAATTTACCCTTGCTGGTGACTTTTGGGGGGAAGGGTAGCTTTCGAAACCAATTGTATTATTCCACTTTAAGATGCCTTCTAGTATATTCAATCGACCCATCACAGTTATATGTTCCTTTTTCAGTCTCAAGCTGCCCTCACCATACGAGATTGGTTACTGTCAGAGGACTTTCAGAGAAGGATTTGAATGCAATTTCAAAGGCCAGACAGAGCAGCTTTCAAAAACACTGCAAGCTTAGGAAAGCAGTGTTAGCAGCCCAGGAGGGGTGAGATTCTGGCTTTCCGTTTCTCGATTTCGCTCATTTCACTTCAAGCTAAAGCACCTTTTGATCCCAACCAGGTGAAATGGAGACAGCACGGAATACTGAGTGAATGACCCCACCTACCCAAAGCTCTACACAATGGCGATTATCTGTAACTGCACCACCGCCAGCATGGACATTAGCCCATGGACACTGGCGACTCCCTTTGAGGACAGACTTTGCCCTTCTATGTACGATTAAATCTCAGTGCGCCCATGAGGTGTCAACTAATGGCCAGGCCGTTCATAGGCGACCGTTAGCAGATTACCACTTGCTGCACGTCAGGTATGAATCGTGTGTGTTTGTATGCAAAGATCTATTTCAAGTTTCACATCCTCTTTTCTCAACCAGAGCTCACATCCAGCAAAGGAGTGCAGAGGAGGGGTGCAACTCGACTTTAAAAAATTGAGAGTATTGCTTTATGGGGCATTACAGCACCTCTATTTAAAAATCCAATCCGGAAGATAAAATTACCGCTTGTTATGTTTGCATTTTCAGATAAGGCACCTCACCCTTGGCTGCAGTTCTCTTATCTCTGTAATATTCATGGAGTGCTAGCTTTTAATTAAACCATCCACAACTCTCTGTAACTCAGAATATATATTTTACTGCTGCAGGAACCAGTAGTCGAGAAAAATTCTATATTTTACATTTATTTTTAAAGCCTGGGTAGTTTTATTGCCAGTGATGTCATGAGCAGTGCCGTCCTACAGAGGTGACTACGTCTTCTGTTTCAAGACACACGTCCATCATATCCGGGTCCCTAAAGTTCATGAGATTCATGACTTTCGCAGATCTAATATTCAGAAATTCGACTTTCTCGGGAACCCCAGGAAGTCTGTGATGTGTCATTTTCTTAAAGCAAAATTTTATTCACATGCATGGCGGCTCTGGAACACAGAGGCAGGTCACACCATTACCAATTCCACCAAACCAATCATCTCTCTTCCTCAAATACAATACACCTTCACTTTGCTGACATTTTTCTCAGCCCCTTTTTCTGGTTCTTTTTTTAATTCCCATCTGTAAATGCTGAGGTCCAAGACTGTTAGCTTCTCATTCTGCACACTCTTCCTGGGTCATCTCGCTGCCTCCCAGGACTGCAAGTTCTCGGTGTATGTTGGCAACCCAAACCAGAATCATCCACCCACATCTTGCTTCTGAAATTCAGAAGCAACTGCTTTCTAGGAGACTGGATATCCCACTGGTGCTGGAATTCAATGCATCTAAAAAACAATCTATAATAATTCCGGTAGGATTTGATATGGTTGTAATGGTTACATTCATAATCTTTACAAAAACCCGATCAGGTAGGAGACTATGGTGTTCCCAGTTCTACAGGTGAGGAAACGGGGGCTTGGATAGGTTAATTTTCAAGGCCACATGCTTATAAGGAACTAGGAATTGGACCCAAGTCCATCTGAGCAGTCTATGGGCTTGTTTTGTTTTGTTTTTTTAATTTCATTTAAATGTTTCTTTATTTTAAGAGAGAGAGAGAGAGGGGGGGAGACAGGGTGCAAACAGGGGAAGGGCAGAGAGAGAGAGGAAGACCCAAGCTGGCTCTTGGTGCTGTCAACACAGAGCCTGACGTGGGGATCATGACCTGAGTTGAAATCAAGAGTCAATCGCGCTCAACCGACTGAGCCACCCAGGCGCCCCTAAGCAGTCTATGTTTTTAATCACTATCCCCATGCTGCTCTCCCTCTGTTTGTTTCATGTATATAATCCATCCTAGTGACCCTTTCCTGTTTCAGCTGTACTTCTTCAAAGTGTGTCATTTCTGATCCTACAGAGAAACTTGGGTTTCCACAACTGCAGTTCCATAAACATGAAGTTCTTCCTTTTCAAGAAAGCCCGTCATTATGTATTCATTTGATGTTTAATTTTCTGAATAGCCTGGCGAATACAAAGGGCAGATACAGTCGGGAACACAAAGGGAAATCAACGGGTGAGACGGGGAATAGCCTGGAAAGAGAACAAGCGTGAAGGGCCAGGCGGAGGAAGCAGTACAAGTGACGTTGTCAAGTAACGGACCAGACTTCTCTGAGATTAGAGCACCGCACACGCAAACGAGGAGAAGCAAGAGGGGAGACTCGAAGGGTGGACAAGTGTCGGATTACAGAGGGTTTTATACGTCCTGCAAAGATTTGGGGATGTATTCCAAGAACAAGATAGAAACATTTTAAGCAATGGGAAGCAATGGGAAGTGAAAACCCAAAGTTCATTTACTTACTTAGGTCTCGGTCACTAATGGGCAAAGCCAACCTTGGAGACTGAAGAGGCAAAACTTTGTCCGATGCATGGAGGATGCTGATACCAAAGGGCAGACGAATACCAACAAGCTGTGCTCTTTTTACTCATGCGTTTAAAAGGCCAACACCCTATATGAGTAAAGCAGTTAGAGAATAGGACTTGTTTTATGTGTGTATAAAACACACATTTATGTGTATACATACACCTGTGTATATTTAATGAGCAGTCTTTCTTTAATTTTTTAACATTTTTATTTATTTTTGAGAGACCGAGAAGAAGCATGAGTGGGGGAAAGCCAGAGAGAGGAAGACATAGAATCCAAAGCAGGCAGGCTCCAGGCTCTGAGCTGTCAGCACAGAGCCTAACGTGGGGCTCCGACTCACAAACTGTGAGATCATGACCTGAGCTGAAGTCGGACGCTTAACCATCTGAGCCACCCGGGCGCCCTGAATAGATTTTATTTTTTAGAGCCTTTTTAGGTTCATAGCACCATTTGCAGAAAGCATAGTGAGTTCCATATGTTCCCTGTTCCTCCCACCCATGGCTCTTCCTAGCAGAAACCTCAAGCATCGATTGTCATAACTGATGAATCTACATTGACACATCATTATCATCACCTAAAGCCCATAGTTTGCATTATAGCACCACACAGAGTCATTTCAGAAGTCCTCTGTGCTTCCCTCTCTCATTCTTTCCCTCCCCGCTAGCCCCTGGCAACCAGCCATATTTTTACCATTTCCTCAGTTTTGCCATTCAAAGAATGTCATATAGTTGGAATCATACAACAGGTAACTTTTTCAGATGGGCTTCTTTCACTTAGTAACATTCATTTAAGTTTCCTCCATGTCTTTTTTGTGGCCTGCTAGTATATTTATTTTTAGGGCAGAAGGATATTCCATCGTCTAGAGGTACCACTGTTTATCCATTTACCTGGTGAAGGACATCTTGGTGGCTTCCAAGTTTGGACAACAACGAATAAAGCAGTTATAAACACGCGTGTGCACGCATATGAGTTTTCCACTCATTGGGTTAACATCGGGAAGTATAATTATTGGATGGTATGGTCAGAGTATGTCTAGTTTTGTAAGAAACTGACAAACTTTCTCCCAAAGTGACTACCACTTTGAATTTCCTGGCAAAGAAGGAGAGAACTCCTTTGACTCCACATCCTCGTCAGCATTTGTTGTTTCAGTGTTCCCAATTTGGGCCATTCTGATGGGTGCGTAGTGGTATCTCAGTGCTGTTTAACTTAAAATTCCCTACTGACGTATGATGTTGGGCATCTTTTCATCTGCCTGTTGGCCACCCGTATATCTTCTTCGATGAGGCATCTGAGTCTTCTGCTCATTTTTTAAATAAGGCAGTTCGCCATCTAATGATTGAGTTGTGAAAGTTCTTTCTGTACTTTCAGATGATACAGAGTACTTTCTCAAATACTTTGTAAATATTTCGTCCCAGTCTGTGTCTTATCTTCTTATTCTCTGTATATTTTTATAGTCATTAAGTAAGTTCCTGCACCCTGGCTTAGCTACCACGGGCCATTCCAATATGTTGACCATTCAGAATCCAGTGAGTAACAATTGAAACAATTATCTTGGAGACCGGACTGCGTGCAAGGCCCTGTATTGTGGTGGGTGCTGTAGGAATGCACACGTGCTATTTCACTTCTGTCTTCAAGAAATTTATAGTCGTAATGATGGAGAAGACAGGCCCACGAACCCAATTTCAGGATTTGCATCAACACAGAGCAACGACAGTTTTCTGTCCCACTGTTCGCGTTTCTGTCTCCCTGGGCCCAAAGTGAAGGCTCATTGCTCATCCTTTAAGGTTTTCATCACCCGAAGATGCTCTTCCTGACTTCAGGGGCCTCGGCATGCCTATGGAATTTTCAGCTGCGTAGTCTCCTAGCTTTCATATATCTCATCCCTTCTCCCCTGAGCTCGTCCTTTTATTTGTTCCAGAGAGAATTTCTGGCATCAGTCCTTGGAAGCAAGTGCTCCAATTCCATAACCATCAGGAGGGTTAGTGGAGACATTACTACTATAGGCTGCTGTAATCTGGGAAGATTTCATAGAAAAGAACTTTGGGCAGAAACTTAAGAGATGAATAGGACCTGGCAAGAAAAGAAAAAAAAAAAAAACAACAAACATCAGAGAAATGAGAAGTCATGAGGAAGAAGAAAAAGACTCAGGAACTGTATAGCAAACCTCCCAAAGTGGACCAAGGAGGAGATGCAAATAGGGGAAGGGTGTGGGCAGGTCTGAAAAATTAACCTAGATCTGTAAGAATGCTTTTCCTTTAGAAGTTCTAGAAGGTCTTGCCCTTCTGATGCACTGCCATGTCATGAGAAATGGCTGACAGTTACTGAATACCTACTCGGCACTAGTACCTGAATAAGTGCTTTAGAGTATAGGTCTCTGGCAGGGAGTCTCATTCTAGATCTCTACCTTCAAGCCACTGCACTCTGCATTCCTTCAGCAGAGCTTAACAATGCCCCATTCTTGTCTCTTAACATTAATGTCAACTGTTATCCACTCTTTTCCTCTCTTCTGAGATCTTACTACAAAAGCCATTGTTGAAAGAGGCAGATCTGAAAGGGTCATACAATTTAAAACATACATTTATGGCAGTATATTGTTGCTCACGTAACAAATGACCGCACACTTAGTAGTATAAAACAACTTAAACTTCTTCTAACTCCGAGGTTCAACATGGGTCTCATTGGGCTAAAACTGAGGTGCCAGCAGGGCTGGGGTTTTTTCTGGAAGCTTCAGGGGAGAATCCACTTCTTTGTCTTTCTTCCAGTTGCTGGAAGTTGTCATGCCGTGACTTTAGGCCACTTCTCCACCTTTAAAGCCAGCAAGGGCAGGTCAAGTCCTCACATGGTATCATGCTAAACTCACAGTTTTTATCACATTTTTCTTGACTCTCTTCTCTTCTACCTCCCTCTTCTGCTTTAAAAAAAACCCTTCTGATTACATTGGGCCCACCCAGATAATTGGGATAACTTCCCTGTTGTATGATAAACTCTTAGCAACCTCAATTCCCCTTTGTCATGTAGCCTTACATATTCTCAGGTTCTGGGGGTTAGGACATGTTCCTCTTTGGGGGACCATTATTCCACTTACCACAGTGTTCCAGAAACATTAGTTATTACTACTTTAAGTGGAGGAGGATCTTAAATAAACACGAAGCCATTCATTATGAAATGATTAATACTGAGTTAATAAAATCTTCCTAAAATATTTTACAACTATCTTGCTCCCCCTTAATTCCACAGCAACAGTGGCTTTTCTTTGGGGGGGGTGGGGCTCAAACGTAGGGCATGTGTTCAGAGTATTTAACTTTGCTTTCATAGAAACAAAAGCTCCTGTCTTCTCACACTCATAGAGGGACTGGAATTTACACAATATTTAATTTAGTTACATAATGGCAGAGATCATTATACCTGGGATAAATGCATGGGGAGAAACACAACTGAGTGTTGGTAGACATAGAACTCAGCTGGAGAAGCCGAAGCTATTGGGCTCAACAGAAGAGTGTTTACTGGTGACAGGCACACAGCATATAGTGAACACCCATCCGTGTGTTTTGTGGGAGGAATGGAGACTGTCCATTAAGCTGGTAAACCAGTTAGTGGGGGCTTCTACTCCTCTGCAAACAATAAAATGCAGGGTCCAAAGGCAGACCTGTGTTCTGATCCCTTGTTGCTCATTCCTTACAAGTTGGTAAATTAATTAATGCCTAAGAAGTTAGCGAAGGCTAAGATACTACCTCCTTCAAAGCACAGCGGTAAGTACTGAACCAGATCTTGCAGGGGAAGGTCTTCTTCATTTGGATACCTATTATGTCAATCACAAATATTTGCCTACTGTGTCCATTACTTCTCAGCACAAATTCCTAGACATGAATTATTGAATGGATATGTTTACAAATTTCTCAATTCCTATATGGAACTATTACCGAAATAGCTTCCAGAAATATATATAACAATTGCACTCCTAACTACAATGTATGATGGTACCCATTTCCTCAACAAACTCCCCAAGGCTCCTTATCATTTTAATACTGTCCATTGAGTTACCTAAATAAATAGAGAATCTGAAATTGTTCTTTTCATTTGAATTTTTGTGGCGATTGCTTTTGGGGATGTTTTCATGTGAAATTGTATTGACAGCTTGATCTCCTCTTTTTGTGAATTGCTTGCTAATGTCCTTACCCCATTTTAATTGGGACTTTTATAGTTTTCGCATTGATTTGTAAGAATTCCAAATATTAGGACCTTTGCTTTTTGTGTCCTTAATGTTTCTGATCCATGTTTTTCTATTTTATTTATGTGTCCTAAGGATATCCTTGAAAGACAATTCCCAAATTTCCTCTGTCCTCTCGGGGAAAAATCAATTTTAAAGCACCATCTGCCCGAGATTCCCTGTGGCTAGTAAATTTCCTAATAATATTAGCAAGTACAGTTCGGTATTCATCAAAGAGTTCATTTGAAGCTCTAATAATTACTTGACCTTTTAAGAAACCACAACTATTTTCAGGAAATATGTTTCTTCTTCCCATTCTTCTCACACCTTAGGCACCAAACCAACTTGCATTTGTGATCCTTGACTTGTTTTCGCCAATCAATTTCTATTCTTTTTTAATTGCGGATTTCACTAGGCTTGCCTTTATTTAGCAACTGTTACCTTAAAGCTTGTTATTATAGCCCCATCTCTTAAGGATGTTCGTCAACATCCTTGCCGTCACCTCCGCACCTCTAATCCCCCTCCTCACGGCCCCCTCGCTGAGTGAAAAGCAACGCGTTTTTTTCGTCGGAAGTTTGAATGAATAATTCATTTGGAAAAATCGTCCGTGTTGTGCATGTTCAGAAGACACAGCTCTTCTCTTGTCAGTCACAATGGCTTGCTTAGGCTAAGTGCTGTTCAGCGTGTGCTCCCAGAGTACAGCCGATGGCGGGTTGCTGAGATTGCCAACTGCGCTAATCCTGACCATCCTTCTTTGTCTTCCGTGACAGGAAGATTAAGATTCAGGGTCTTATTCAGTTGTTGCAGTTAGACTCTATTTCGCTTGGTTGTTTCAAGCCTCCTTTTAAGTTACTGACAGATTTTCATCGTTATCCCCTCAAGCCCAGTGAAATCCCGACCTGGAGTTATGTTCTCCAAGGGCAGCACGGTGTAAAGAGGAGAGACATGGCCTGTTGCCAAACCTTGGGTCTGAATTCTACATCTGCCATTTATGGGCGTGGTAGCTTGGGTGAGGTGCGTAAACTTGATGAACCTCAATTCCCTTATCTGGAAATCGGAGAGGATTATTGCTACAACACAGATTGTTTGTGAGTGTGGGTGTGTGGGCTCTATAAGGAAGTGCCCCAGTGCTACGTCTGGAGGACGGCAGGTTTCTGGTTCATGTTCATGTCCTTTTAATTAATTCCTTCTTTGCCACTGCCTAGATCATCCCCTTTCCTGTCTCCATTACACATATACAAAATACCGAACGAGTATTTTGCATTCAGGATTTCCTTATTTTCATGAGACAAAGTCTACTCTCGCGGCAGGATCCCAATCGGCTCCCGTCGCCCATCCAACTGATGTGCTCAGTGGCCTAGCTACATGGAAATATTCTTCACTTTCTCCAGGTAACTTCATGCTACTTCAGCCTCCAGGTCCAGCAGTTCCTGCTTCCTGCCTGGCTTGTCCATTCTCTCAGGCGCAGCTGCAAAAATCACAGCCCTCCTTTAAGACCCGGTAACATACCAGACACCTTCTCTGAATCCTTCTCAGACCTCCGTGGCCGTGACCCTGCCTCCGTGCTCCACACACCCTGCACACATGTCCATTCTCATACCTACCTTTCCCATCATAGGTAATTATGTGGCCATGTCTCTGCTACTGAATAGACCATGAGCTGGAGAGGGTGTAGATATACCTAATGTGTCTTTGTTTGGCTTATAAAAAATGCCTCACGGGATTTTGGGTAAATACATGAATGGATGCCGGAATGCACGAATGAATGAAGTATTGAACATTTTAAGGAATAATATCATAGACATTAACAAATGCTAAAGTCATTACGTCTCAATGACATGGTTGCAGGAACAAAACCCCTCTTTCGTTCCTTGAAGCAAACATCTGTAGAACTAGTTTTTGAGGCGTGCTTAGTGATAAGTGCATTGTTCTTACTGTTTACCATCTTCCCTTCCCCCTCCCCTCGCCTCTCCCATTGCTCTCTCCAACTCTTTCCTTCTTCCTTCCGCCTTTTGAAGAAATAGAATTAAGAGGGATTATTTGGAGATCCCTCCAGAGGCTGGTAACCTCAGCTGTGACATCTGGAATCCAGCCTGTTTTACTTGCTGGGTCCATAAAACATCTTTATAAATGTTAACTGGTAACTAACCTCTCTCTCTGTTAACCCTCTCCTTCCTGGCTTGGCAGTGGCTGTGTTCTGAATCTGGTCTTAGAATTTACATTCTTTTCCCCCCCTAGAGGGCCCATCTTGTCTTAACTGGTGCTGCCTAAAACTGCCAGGCAGCAAGCTACATATCATAAAGGCCTTAAGGGATTTTTCTCCTGCAGTTTCTACGTGATGCCCATTGATTTTTCAGGTAGTGCCCCAGCACTTTTCCTGTCTCCCTTGGGAGAAAATCTAGAGTCTTCACATAGAATATATGGTCTGATCAGTCCTTCCATGCCAACATTGAATAAATTTATGGATAAGGGAGCCTTACACAAGGGAGCCTATGCCCTCACCAGAAGAAAAATAACCTAGGAACCCATATGAGAACAAGACCGTTTTCTTTTAATTTATTCCTTAAAGCAAAAAATTAGAATAAGACTAAAGGGGAATGATATTTGAGATGTGTTACTGGTCAACCTTCTACTTACGGACACTGCATACCTTAACTGTGTGTGTATGTGTGTGCATGTAAGTCTGTGTGTGTGTATATATGTGTGTGTGTCTAATATCTGTCGTTATAGAGCTGATAACTGCGAGGTTCAATATTCTAATGAAGGGGGTGAATATGGATGGTTTGATTTTTGTTTTGAGTTTTGCCAACAAGGATAGCAACAATGATAGTAACTACCGTTAACAGAGTACACACTATGTCACATTTTGCACGTGGTATCTTATTTAATTAGCAAAACAACCTATAAAATCAGAACTTATTATCTCTACATTACCAAGGAGAACTGCACGCTAAAGTTGACTGCTAATGCATTTGAGATGCCTGCCCAATGTCTCACAGTTAGGAAGAGGGAAAGGAGAGATTCAGACTGATCGCAAACTCTACCCTTAGCTACTGCACAATACTGTCCCCCAACCAGTCCAACATTCTACTTCTACAGCTTATTTTCCCCAATTGCTTAAAATATAACCCTGCCATGGCATAGCTAATCAATGAGAACAATGACTTCCAGATATGATGATAGCTCAGGAAAACATCTTTTAAGTCAAAATGGATTTTATTAAAAAAGCAAAGCCCTAAAACCCACTGAAGACATGCAGAACCAGGCCATCTTTAGGCAAGACTCAGGAATCTCTGTTCAAATGCTCCCCAGCCAATTCCAATGCAACATACTTGGTACTGCTTTGTTGACCCATAGCAAGAAACCATGTCTTAGACTCTAAACTTTTGGCCACAGACTGTATCTGTCCCAAAAGACCTTGCACATAGTAGCCTCTCAACAAATTGTTGTTAAATTGAATTGTTGAACCATCGATGTTTATAGCGATAGTTCTCACGTTGCAATAATAATGAGCACGTTCTTTCCTTTACTTTTTGGAAGGAGAAACCCACTCAGCCCCATGAAGAGGCTCTGCCTTTCAAGGCAGCTCTCCTCCTTGGAGGAGGCCATTAGGCAACAGTGATGGAATCTCTCTCAGCAGAGTTTTGCGTTAAGGAGAAAGGCTACACTCAAGGTAGACATTTCCTTCCTAGGGCAGTATGGGCATCTATCATTAAGGTTTATAGGTATTTGTATATGTCATTGCTGTTACGGGTTTCTCCTGGGTCCTGGGGAGAATCAAGTTGAATGCCTATAAAAATACAACAAGCTCCTAAGAGAAAGATGCTCTCTAAAGATATAGTATTACTATAAATTTCAACCACTTCCCCTTGCTTGAAAATGCTGTCCTGGTGAGAACGATCACTTATCAGATGTTGGCTTATTTCCCAAGCTAGTGGGAAACCGACCTAACTCTCAGGCATCCTGAAAATGGAGGAATAGGGTCGCTGGGGTAAAGGGCAGGGAAAATAGCTAACAAAAAGTGACAATAATCTATTTTTCAAATCTGTATCAGTTACAAGTACAGCCTTACCAATAGTTGGTGCGGTAATAACAAAAACATGGACTCACAAAAACTCCATTATCTGTTCTTAAGTGAAATGCCATCTTCTTAAAGGAATTTTTTCACTTGCTGGCTTTCTTACCACCACAAGGACCCAACCCAGTTTGGCACGTGACAACGTCAAGGAGCCTGATTCTCCTCCTTGCTCCTCAAGAACTATCAGTCATCTCGATCTCTCTCAGATTTTCACAGTAGCTAGCTGTTTGAACCGGGACAGTTCCCCTGGAGTTAATCTTTCAAACCCAAAGCCAAAATCTCTTTACTCATCTCATATATATGAGAACAAATGTCTCTGAACTGTTCATAATCTTGGAGAAGTGCCATCCTTTGGCCCGCAGACAAATATGTGCTTTGCTGGTTCCTGGTGATTTTATACCCAGTTGGGATGTGATGCCTACGTAAAAGCAACATCCTCGGAAGAAATGGATACATTTGTAGATAGACAAAGGGGTTGTGAATCATACAGCCATTTTGAAAAGTAATGGTGCGATGTGATTGAAAGACTCGGAAATATTAACAACATGTATTTTTTATGTGTTGACCTTATACTAGTATACATATTCATATAAATATTATAATCACCATAAAATATTTAAAATGCACAAACATAACACAAATATGTATTATGTGTATGGAAAGGCTAGATAGATCCCAGATATCTGTATATTATTCTACTGGTCACCTTGTCCGATTCTGTGAACTCTCAGATTTCTCTTCTAACTTCTCATTTCCAGGAGACCTGCCTTCTCCACACCTCTTGCATGACTAACAGACATCTCAAGCTGAACTCTGGGTATTCCCTGCCAGATCAGTTCTTCCACAGTCTTCCCCGTCTCAAACGGAAGCTTCAAAATAGATCCAGACTCCAGACCTATACCGTCATTTCTGTCACCCCCACTCCTGCAAACCACCATCATGCTGGAGGTCAGAAGAGAGCTCTGACCAGATTGACATGTTACATGGCCACCAGAAAGATGACAGATCTGAAAACCTTGGAATGGATGTGACCACCTAGAAAAGGGGTGTTAAAAAAGAAAAGAATAAAACCCAAGAAAAATCTTCAATCTTAACAGAGCTCAGATACAGAAGGCAGAGGTTTGAGAAGAGTTGGAAACACAACCCAAGGCCCTTAGTTTGTTGGAGGTGAGACTATGTATTAGATTAGCATGGGAGGCAAAGCTAGTTGTGCTCTGCGATGGGTTCTGGGGGGCAGCTGTGTCACACTCTATGGGTTGTTCCAGAAGCTTCCCATCATAGAAATAGTACTTAGACCTAGGATCGCTGTGAGAGAAGACTCGAGCCACCTCCACAGAAAGCGGTTCAGCTCCATATATCACTTCAGATTCAATGGAGGCAGGTCATGTGTTCTGTGGAATAAAAGGAAAAGGACGAGTCAGGTCCTCACCAGGTGGGGCCCAGTGTCAGAAGGTTGTGAGGAAATCCCTGTCTGTGGTTGGACAGTCTTCTCCATCTTGTCTCAAGGCAGCAACTCCCATTGGTCATCACAAGACCCAAGTTACTGTTAGACGGGCCACGCTGCCACCCAAGGGGCTGTGCTGTTAGGAGATATGGGAGTCCCTGAGAAAACATTGTTGTGAGTGACAATTACAGGGTGAGGCTGGGCCAAATTCAGAAGCTACTGTCTCCCCAAGCCTCAGTCCTGCAACACCCTGGATTCTCTATGTATATACACTAGGAAGGAAAATCTGTCATGTCAATTTAAAAACCCTGGTGCCACCCGAGTGGCTCAGTCAGTTAAGCGTCCAGCTTCAGTTCAGGTCATGATCTCACAGTTCATGGGTTCAAGCCCCATGGCAGGATCAGAGCCTGGAGCCTGCTTCAGATTCTGTGTCTCTCTGTCTCTCTCTGCCCCTCCCCTGCTCTCACTCTGTCTCTCTCTCTCTCAAAAATAAACATTAAAAAAAATTGAAAACCCTAGAGGAAACCACCCCCCTGAAGTCACTGATGGGTGAAGGAAGAAAGAAAGGCACAGAAGAGACCAGGGGCTGAAAGGAACTGAGGGCTGGCCATCCTAGGAGCAGAAGGGGAGCAAACAGTGCAACACCAGCCCCCAGGGCAGGGAGAGTAGGGACTGTGGGGCAGGACTCTCATCCTGCTCTCCACTCGCACCAGAGATGACCAGAGGAAATTAATTAGGAAAGGAGTCCTAAGAAAAACCAGATTTCCTCTCATCAAAAGGGTCAAAGCCTCTGAGGTCCATTTAGGCTTGAAATATTCCTAGAAATGTAAGTTCTGGGATATTTATTTCCTAAATTGTCTTTAATAAGCATGGACTGCTTCTATTATTTTTAAGTCAACAAAAAGAGAACTTAAAAGGAAATGACCATGGTTTTTGCACTTACGATTTTTCTCTATATTTCTAAGAGATTTACGTACATTCATATCACAAATCTCACGACGGTAGTTGGCAAATATCCCATTTCATTGACCAAAAAGTGGAGCGCTGGAGAGATTAATGAACCTTGTAAAGGTCAAAATTCTAAACACTAAATCCTGTGGGTAATTTTCCCCTAAGCAAAAATTCCCTATTTCAACATGTTCAAGCAATTGCCAAATTATAATTTCTGCTTTTGTCCCAGATTTCAAATAGGTTGGGGGTGTACTGGATGATTTCAGACTAATTATTCAGATATTTAAAATGGCATCTGGCTTTATTTCCCTTCAAATATAGTCGACTATGATTGTTTTTCTTTCTCCTGCCTGAGGCTTCTCACAACCTCATGTTTGGTTGGTTTTTTTCTTGAGGACATACATCAGATGGAAAGTCTCTTTTCCTAAATGCCTTGAGTGGGAACATTCCTTTTTGTCAACAAATGCTTTAGGGGTATTAAAGTATTTGAATACTTTAAGTACATATGTGGAAGATCACTGATGTGTAATTGAACCCCTCGCTCGAGAGTAAAGAGCCGACTATTCTGACTGGAAGTTTGCAAATTTCTATTTCACACCGTGTGAAAAAATCAAAGATGACTTTAATTTAAAAAATCTTGTAACATTTTACTTACATTAAAGTTATCTCTCTTATCTTTAGCTGAATCTTTTCTTTCTCAGAGATTGTATGTTTAGAGTCTATGAACACTTATTACATTAAAAAAAAGAAATATCATAGCCTCTGAAGTATCATGGCAATGGCTTCCTTTCTTACAAAGTATAATAAATGCTTAGTTGTGATGCGTTTAAAATATGTTTTATAAAATGGATGTTATATTTTAGAACAAATCGCATTTTTTAACAAAGTCACAGATACTGGTGCCATTTGAGGGCTCATTTACTTAAATAACGTCTATCCATTTTGCTTAAATTTCATGTTTGGAAGAAATTTATATTAGTAAATATTATTAAATACTATTAAAATATCAATGTCTCTGTTGCTCACTGATTTAATCTATTTTCCTTCCAAGTCTGATATAGGGAGTAGGGTCAGGCATGGAGGAAAAAACCAAAAAACAAATCATAAACTAACAGTACATACTCAACTGCCACTGCATGGTTTATGATAATGAAAACAGAGGGTGGAATATAATTTTACAAATGTTTCTTTTTTTTTCTCTTTCTTTCTTTTTTTGAAGGCGAGCCCACCAAGTGCCAGTAATTACTCTCGTAGGAAGAATCAGAGAAACAAAATTGCGCTATTAAGAGCCAAGAAGCAAGAAATGTGTTTTAGAAAACATTTAAATGAATGTGATTTCCTACTGAGTTATGGTTTTGCCAGGTAAATGACTCTTTTGACCAATTCTCAAATGTATGCCTGAAACGAGTAAACATTATTGCTCAAGCTTCTGGCTTAGGAAAAACACACATATAATCTCGTGTCTGCTATCATTCCACATTGAACACATGTACAAAGGGTCTTCACTTAATTAGTCTGGGGGAGAGGCCAAAGAAGGAAAGGCCAATAGCTGGCACGGATGAGCAAGAAGATAATAAGTTGCTAGGAGAGGAAAGGAATCAATTCAGAAACGCCTGCTTTGTTATTTCATAGTGAGAGAGGCCAATGAAGCTCGGATAGCAGATTTGCCAAAAAAAAAAAAAAAAACAACAACAACAAAGAATCAAAGTCTAATAAGCTTTTAAAGTTGAAAGAAGACTTGGCGGCCATTTAATTCAATAGTCTCCCATTTCGGCAGGGAGGAATTTCAAGTCTGGAGAAGTGACGTGGTTTGCTGAAGATTAGACCGCTGGTAAGTGAGAAAGCCAGGCTTTGTACCAAGATATTCTGCTCTCCATGAAGCATTCTTTCTACTATTCCCATCTCCATACTCCCCTCCACCTCTTTTTGAGGTGGATCCAGATAATGATGGATTCTACCCGGGGTTTAGTTTGTTTTGCCTTAATACAGGAACAAATGCAGACATTTGGGAAGGATGGGGAAGACTCTGATGGCACACAGCGACGAAAACTTTGGCTTAATCAGAAATAAGTCTGAAGACACTACATACCTTATAACCCGATGAAGCTGATGTGGGTGGGGCGGGTGGGGGAGCAGGAGTTGGACATTCATACAGAAACAAAGCAGAGACTCAAATATCAGGAAGTGATGGTTCTTTGTCAGGACAGTCTAAAAGAAGGTGTAAGACAATAGCTTTGCATGTCAGATGCATCTACATGAGGGCTGCAGGTCGTGGAGGGGGAGTAGGTGGGTTTCACTAACAAGGTTCACTAATCTCCGTCATGTGGTCATGTGGGGACTTCCCAAGCACATTTCCCTAGGAAGTTTCCCACTTCTGCTGGGTCTTAAAAGTACCCTGTGTTCTGAACAGGGCTTTCCACTGTGGTCCAATACGTTTGCTTCACTATCATAAGGCAATGGCCGGTGTATTCAAACCATCAAGAGGAAATAAATAGATTTGATTTACAGAATGGTCTGGACATGTGAGGCATTTTTTTTTTCTCCTATCCTCAAGCAGCCTCTTTGAATGTGTAACTTTTTTTATGTTCTAAGTTCATTAAGCCAGCGACTCTTTTTAAAAATTCTGACCAATTAATAACGAATTTCTGTCATGTAGCTGATTCTAGTTAATCAATGAGGTCACCAGAAACATCGAATCCCGCGTTGTTCATTTAAATTGTCCCCGTTCGAAACCACTGATGGTTTCTTAAAATGTCAGATGGGCAGCTATTAGGATAACGAGCACTAATGGCAACATAACCTCCTGTGTCTTGGCCACACTTTCACCCTCGAGGTCGAAGTTCAATTATATCCGTTAAAGCTCACAAATTCAATGAGAGGCATGGGGCTTATCTTTGTCACAGAGATGGTGTCCAGTTCAAATCAGCTGATGTGGCCTTCTGGCCCCACGTGTTTTCCCAGCTTCTAGAACAGAGGATTCTATTTGAGTGGTGTGCTTAGATTGTTGGTGTCAATGCCTCTGATTCACTGAGTTCTTCCCGAACTGTAACTCACTACCAATTGTGTTATTCCAAGTCCTGAGAAAGAAGACTCGGCAATTAATTTCGTCGGTGACACTGAAAAAGGCTTTTGCATAATCTTGCACACTGCACAGTGCCGGTTTAACACAATTCCATGATTCCTTACCCACAACTGTAAAATACAGAAACTCTGAAGATCAGGTTTAGAAAAACTAGCAGAGTATTTATGTAGTGGCCAAACCTGACTTGCACTGATATGACCTTATTTAGAGTCTACTTATCTCCTTATAATGAGAATATCTGTGGCTTTCATTGTAACAATCAATGTGTTTGATTAGGGGAAGCTGCCCTAGACCCCACTGAAGGTCATTATATAATATCATATACGTGTGTATGCGCCGTACTAGCGTTGTAACATCTGAAAAAAAGAAAAATCTGAATTCTAAGACAGAACTGCCCAAGACAGTTTCAGAGAAGGGATTTTGAAACACAAAAAGTAAAATGTTCGGGTGTTTTCTTAGCCTATGGAAAGTGAGTCTGTTTTTTTATTTAAAAATTTTTGTTTTAATGTCTATTTATTTATTTGTGTTTTTTATTTATTTTTGAGAGAGAGAGACAGAGCCTGAGCGGAGGAGGGGCAGAGAGCGACGGAGACACAGAATCTGAAGCAGGCTCCAGGCTGTGAGCTGTCAGTAGAGAGCCCAGTGCGGGGCTCGAACTCACAAATCATGAGATCATGACCTAAACTCTGAAAACTGGCTCTGTTTAAATAAGCAAATTTTAATGTGCAGCCCATACATTCAGACTCTTTATCCCGTAGCAGATTTTGGTTGGATTTGTCTTTCCTACTACTTTTATTTTTGTTTTCTTACTTTACTTTTTCTGTTGCGTTATTTTCTTTTTCAATTTGTGCATTCATGAAGAACAGCAGATTGAGAACACTAGGGACTCTCACACAACAAGTTCATGGTGGGCATGGGCGCTGCAGCCTTCCTGATGCTGTTAAGGCAGCACCTCACGGCTGTTTTCCTGGTGACTTCTTGCGACGAGAGACATGTTTATCCAAACAACATTCAATATTTGGCCACTTAGCTGAGACCTCGGACAAAGGACCTAATTGTAAAAAGAAAGGGTTTTTATTTGACCCACACCTATTGCACACACCCCAACACCTTGCTCCTTGTTCATTTCCACTGCAATCACGGAACTATGCATGAGTCTTATTCACTCTTAAAAATAACCCCTGAAAATAAGGGGGGGGGGATAGGTATCTTTCAAGGTGTGTTCCAACAACGAAGCCTTTTTTGCTTTCCATGTATTGCTGTATTTTTCACAGTTTGGATTGGAACCAGCACTCTATTTAAAACCAGCCCTATTAGTTTTTAGTTGCCTTTCACAAGGACAGTGGTTTTATTTTTGTGAAACGAAACTTGGTACCAAATTATAAAGGTAAGGTTTCTGGACAAAGAATATTAAGTAGCTCTGATCCGTTATTGATGCCGATACCGAATTCCACAAGGGAGAGAGAATATGAACACAACCAGAACATCAAAAGACCCTGTTTTGGCAAGAAAAAAGTTTTTAAAATATTCATTATGTACATGGTTTTCTGTTCAGGAAGCTCATCTTGGGTGTGTAACTTCCAGTTAGAAAAAGGGGGAGAATGTGATGGAGTTCTGTGGTCTGGGAATGCTCAACTCGACTTTTATTCAGCGAGACGCCGGGACCTTGGCATATAAAATCCAACTGCACTGGCTTTTATTGTCCTCGTTGAAAACAGAAAAGAAAGTAGATTTTTGGACTCAGCACGTTTTCAGGTTCTAGACTGGAAATCAACTAACATCGACCCTGACAGGAAAGCAAGTGACCGAGAAGCAATCTGTATCTATTCATCTGGGTGCATTTTAAGTGCATCTCATTTAAAAGAGGACTCTTTAGAAGTCCACTAGCAGTGATTATTTCCGGTGTACAGTCATGAGCTTTCAATAAATGGCTGGTTCTTCGGAACTCGGTGGAAACCTCAGTGAGGAGAAAAGCAGAAACCACGAAGCCACAGGGATGTCACAGCTCCTACGAATTAGTGCGACTTCAGAAAAACAACCACCAACCTTTAAACAGCGTAAGCGAAATGTCAAGTAAGTCAAGTATACCTACCATATGCTCCGCCTGGGTTACGAAAATGTTAACAAATAACTATGTATTATCACAGTGAAGAAAACATGTTGCACTTGACAGCAGCTGGGAAAATTATGAAAGCAAACACCTCTGATAAACCAGACCTCAAAAACAATTTGGCAATACAGGAGAGAGTTTCATAATCTCCCTTTTATACTCACAAAATGGTTACGAGTATTTCTATTAATCCTTTCGCGATAATTGTGTTCTTTCAACCCAAGGGGAGGAGCTGGGATGAATCACATGAAAGAGAACTAGCTTGTGACCCTGGTAAATCTATCGTCTGCCTGAAGATACTTGTGAAGTGATTTGGATGCCTAGATTTGAGGGTCACATATATACCGGGTGCTCCCCCCCATCTACTCATTTTTCATGTAATTTCCTTTTTATATATTCAAGCGCAGTGCTTTTTCCTCACATTTCTTAGAAGGATATTAACTTATAAGGCTTGTAGAACGCAGGCTATCCAGGCTGGCACGGTGCACTTTATTCATTCTTAACTCGACTGTAGTATTATAATTAAAGTAGGAAAGGCACCTGCAAAATAACACGGGTAAACAGTGAAAATAATTATCCCTCCCATCACACGCTGTCCCACAGGGAACTACTATTTAAAGCTTCTCAAGCATATTTTCTGGAACTTTCTACACAGCATATTGTGCACAGCTTCTGGTTTTTTTTCTCTTAATGTCTCAGAAAGAGTTCTATGTCAGTATTTCAGCACCTAGCCAGGTAACTCCTTTAAAATAAATGGCTGCAATGTCATGCATGATATGAATATTCCATGATTTATCCAATCATTTCCTAATTAGTGGGCATTTTAGAATATTTTTAGACTCATATTATTAATACCAATGGATACGGATCTTTCAGATATGTGTTAGGCATATCCATAGGGTAGATTCCTAGAAATAGA
Source organism: Paguma larvata (assembly GCA_030068075.1). Taxonomy (NCBI): domain Eukaryota; kingdom Metazoa; phylum Chordata; class Mammalia; order Carnivora; family Viverridae; genus Paguma; species Paguma larvata. The sequence goes on from CM057832.1 coordinate 70,455,643, forward strand.
ATGGTCAGGTTAAATAGTATCCAAATTTAAAATTCTGAAAGGTATTTCTCAAGTGTACTTCAAAGCTGTTGTACCAATGTACATTTTTATTAGCATTGTCTGGAATGGTTAATTTCCCCACATTCACCAATGACGTATATTACCATTTTTTTTTACCAATATAAAACTGAAAACTGTATTTCACAGTTTTAATTTTAATATTAAATTAGGAGTGAAATGGAGCACCTATTCGTATTTCCTAAGCTTTTTGTATTTTCTTTTTTTTGTATTGTCTTTATTTGTGTTCTTTTCCCTTTTTTTTTTCTGTTTTTAATTGATTCATATATGATAAATTTAAACCTAAACACAGTCATGTATTTTGCAAGTATTTTTTTTCTTTTCTTTTTGAAATCCGGGGATATTGGCCCTAAGAAATGTTTAGGTAGTTGGGGCACCTGGTGGCTCAGTCAGTTGAGCGTCCCCCTTTGGCCCAGGTCATGATCTCGAGGTTCATGGTTTTAAGCCCTGTGTCAGGCTCTGTGTTGACAGCTTCGGATTCTGTGTCTCCCTCTCTCTCTGCTCCTCCCCAGCTTCATGCTCTGTCTGTCTCTCTCTCTCTCAAAAATAAATAAAAACATTAAAAAAATTTTAAAAAGAAATGTTTAGGTAGTGAAGTTTATCAATTTTTCCCCTGAAGCTTATCAATTTCCCCCCTGGATTATTGTTTAATTGCTTTTACTCAAAATAGGGAGTAATTTTTGCAGAGAAATAAATGGCTATGTTATTTTAAATAATTAAAAGCATAGAAAAAAATTTTATTTACTATTCTTTTAAGAATAAATACACTTTAGGGGCGCCTGGGTGGCTCAGTCGGTTGAGCATCCGACTTCAGCTCAGGTCATGATCTCACGGTTTGTGAGTTCGAGCCCTGTGTCGGGCTCTGTGCTGACAGATCAGAGTCTGGAGCCTCCTTCAGATTCTGTGTCTCCTTCTCTCTCTGCCCCTCCCTTACTTGCGTTCTCTCTCTCTCTCTCTCTCTCTCAAAAAAATAAATAAATAAATAAATAAACCTTAAAAATTAAAAAAAAAAAGAATACGTTTTAAAAAGTTTTTATTTAGAAATACCGAATTGTAAATATTTTCTTCTATAATATGGGAGCAGCCCCTAGTTCTTATTTTTGAGAGTATTAATATAAGCTTCTGACATGGGAAAGTCGTTTCTACTGGTTTCCTTCTAGATTGAAAAGTGGGAGTCACCTCGCAAATCCCCCTGGTACATGGAGGAGGTTAAGTAACACAGAGGGTTTTTCCCGTCTAACAGCCCCATGGACTCCAGTTTGCCCAGCTGCGAGGATCTGGTGGAACCAATAGGGCTGCGATATATGAGGTCACAAGGCGGCCTCTTTCACACCTCATTTCAAGGCTTAACTTGCTCTCTGCCTCTTAACAAATTGCCCTGCAGCTTTCTGCTCACCCTCTAACAATGTGATTGAATTAATACCCCTGGAGGTTCATGGCTTTGCGTCTGATATAACCTGCTTAGGTAAACCGCCAGTCCGTGCTGAAATTGAACTTGTAATAAGTAACCGCGTAGAAAACGTGAAATTGTAAAACGAGAATATGAGGAGATTCCGACACCAAACGGAAACATATTTTGAACCAATGAAATGGCAAAGTCAGTGATAGCTGACAAAATTAGCAGTAAAAAACATAACAACTTTTTTTTTAAGTTGATTTATTTATTTTGAGAGAGAGAGAGAAAGAGAGCAGGGAGGAGCAGAGACAAAGGGAAAAAGAGAATCCCAAACACTACGACAGCATGGAGTCCAATGCAGGGCTCGATCTTATGATGTGAGGCTGCATCTCAGGAACCATGAGACCATGATCTGAGCCGAAATCAAGTCAGGACACTTAACCGACTGAGCCATCCAGGTGCCCTAAGACAGCAATTAATTTTTTTTTAATGTTTATTTTTGAGACAGAGAGAGACAGAGCATGAGTGAGGGAGGGGCAGAGAGAGAGAGGGAGACAGAATGTGAAGCAGGCTCCAGGCTCTGAGCTGTCAGCACAGAGCCCAACGCGGGGCTCGAACTCACAGACTGTGAGATCATGACCTGAGCCGAAGTCGGACGCTCAACCGACTGAGCCACCCAGGCGCCCCCTAAGACAGCAATTAAAAAAAATGTTTAATATTTATTTATTTTCAAGAGAGAAGGAGACAGAGCACATGCAGAGGAGAGACACAGAGAGAGGGAGAGAGAGAGGGTGAGTGAGACAGTCATAACCCTAAGCAGGCTCCAGGCTTCATGCTGTCAGCACAGAATCTGACATGGGGCTCGAACTCATGAACTGTAAGATAGTGACTTGAGCTGAAGTCAGACGATTAACCAACTGAGTCACCCAGGAGCCTCAGCAATTATTTTTTTTTTAAAGCTTATTTATTGATTTGGAGAGAGACAGAGAGAGCGTGAGTGGGGGAGGGGCAGAGAAAGAGAGAGAATCTCAAGCTGGCTTCACACTGTCAACACAGGGCCCAATGCAGGGCTCAAACTCAAGAACCGTGAGATCATGGTCTGAACCAAAATCAAGAACCAGATGCTTACCTGAGCCATCCAGGCGCCCCAAGACAAAACAATTTTTTAACGCTTATTTATTTATTTTTGAGAGAGAGAGAGAGAGAAAGCACAAGCTGGGGAGGGGCAGAGAGAGACACACACACACAGAGAATCCAAAGCAGGCTCGAGGCTCCGAGCTGTCAGCCTAGAGCCCAACATGGGGCTCAAACCCAGGAACTGTGAGATCGTGACCTGAGCCCAAGCCAGACACTTAACCCACGGAGCCACCCAAACTCTCTAATACAGAGCAACTTTTAATTGCCATTGAGAGAAAATGCCAATGGATTTACGACTGTGATTACAACTATCTCACTACCACTTACCAAAATCGACGTGCATTCCTATTCCCTGAGTTGCCTTTTCTCCATAAATGTTTGCTGTTTAAAATTAAAACCTCCCCCAAACATTAAAAAGCAAACTTCGATTGTCTAATGTTTTTCTCTAAACTCATAGTGCCTTTACATTCAGTTATCATTCTCATTTGCACCCGACTGTTCTCTGCTTCTATCATAGATGCTACTTCATCCCCGACCATGACTTTATCTCCCCATTGTGCCTGGTGAACTCCTGGATAAACGGATCTCAGCATCATTGATTAGTTGTACTTGAGCTAAATACACATTCACATGACTGGGCTCTCAAGAGCCATCATCTCAACAAAAGCCTTCACAGGTTTATCAGAGTGACAGGACAGAAATATGACATACGTTCAGAAAATTAAACAGCCTCATCTTCACGTCTAAAGAAATCTGTTCCCAGGGTTTCCTGGTCCTGGAAAGGTAAACTCCAAGTAAGTGTTAGTGGCATTTCTAAGCACCATGTGGGATAAACCTCTGTGCAAATTACCATCAATAGGCACAACAGGGAAGCAGAAGCAGAAAGATTCATTTTTCTCTATTTGACTAGTTCAAATGAGTTTCTCTGCACAAAGCAATAGACATGGTTCTCCAGCAAAAATGAAAACATTTGAACACTACCGCCTTCATCACAGCTCAAAGGAGATATTAGAAGCTGTATACTGCTCTGTGTGTGTGCGTGTGTGTGTCTGCTTATATGTACACACACTCACGCGCAGACACACACATGTGTGTTCCACAATCCAGACAAATAACTCCACTTAGAGTCTTCCAATCTCTGGGCTAAGCTAGTTACTCTTGTAGATTTTTGCTGAAAACATATAAAAATTTCTCTAGCTGAGGCTAAATTTGCCTCCATTTTGAGGGCTTTCTTGGTGTCGCTGCCTTGATCCGCAGTCTAGATGGATTTTCTGGAGATCTGGACTTCTGGGCACGTGGAGATTCAACTCTTTAGGGACAGATTCCTTATTTGTGTTACGGAGCTCTTATTACTTCTCCTGTTCCATTCCAGATTATGAGGAGATCCTGGCCCAGGTACCTGTCTGTGCCTAGAATGTGGGCACCAGCTCTCACAATTAGGAGAGTAAGAGAAAGGGCCCCACAATCACTGTCTCTGACCAGCAGGGAGACCCCGGACAGGGTGCTGCATCTCTCGGCCTCGGATTCCTAATCCGCAAAACGGGAGTAACCGGAGTGAACATTAAATGTGATATTCCATTAAATGTCCTTACAATATTGCCTGGCACATAATGATTCCCCTGTTACTGTAGATACTGCTGTTTATTTCACTTCTTCAGTGTGCAGACTTGCATGAAGGCAACGTGGTATTGGCATGGTCCTGGTGAGTCCCACCAGGGAACGGGTCCATCAACCAGGTGGGCAGTAGGAGGTACATGGGACCAATTTTTAGTGGACAAAAGCTAAGACTGCAGTCACAGTAACCATAGCAGAATCATAAGATGCTTTTTTTTTTTAAGTATATTTCTTTATTTTGGGGGGATGGGCAAAGAGAGAGGGAGAGGGAAACCCCTAGCAGGTTCTGTGCTGACAGCACAGAGCCCAACATGGGGCTTGAACCCATGAACCATGAGACCATGACCTGAGCTGAAACCAATAGTCAGATGCCTAACGGACTGAGCCACCCAGGTGCCCCAAGGTGAGTAATTTTTTTTTAACCAAGAATTGGAGAAGTTAACAGGGTAAGAGCCTTCCTTCAGAGACTCTCTTGACATTAGGTAGATAGAAAAGAGTTAGGAATACTGGTAACTGTTTGGGAATCAAGGATGAATACATTTTCAGAAAGTAGACTAAGGACTGAGAATATCTGAAAAGAGTTGCTACAGTGTCATCAGAAAATCGTGGAAGGAACCCATGAAGAGTTACGTTCATGGGACAGGTATGCTTATGCCTAGAACAGGGGTCTGCAAACTTGTTCTGAAAAAAAGCCAGATAGGAAATAGTTTCAGCTCTGTGGGCCATACAGCCTACATTCCAATTACTTAATTGCCATTGTCACACGAAAGCAGCCAGGGATGGTATGCAAGCCAATAGGCATGACTATGTTCTGTGAAAATTTATTTACAAAAACAGGCAGCCTCCACATTTGACTGGCTGGCAATAATTTGCTGACTCCTCTCCCGGAATACCAACAGCAGGAGTCAGCCTCATGATCATCATTGTTAATAATTAAATCTCCACTATGCACCAAACGTTGTGCTAAACTCTCTTTCTAAGTTATTTTCATATAACACTATGTGGTATATACCATTATTACCCCTATTATTTATCAGAGGGGAAACGGGCTCAGAGAGTTACTTATCTTCTTTTCTCAAAGCACTACCCGATCACACAAGTGATCGATGTTGGCCAGAATTTATGGCCTGGCAGTTTGGCTTCCGAGATCGAATACTTTTAACCACTGCATCATTTTGCCTCTTGCGTGGGAGTGGGGTGGGATGGGGCAGAGGCTATTTTAATTACCTATTCATCTCCATCTCATCCTAAAGGGCCACCATCCCAACAGTAGAAAGGTTTTACTGGCTCCTGACTTACCTTTTATGATAAGTGTCCACCTACCCTAATTGCTCCTATCTGCTTTGCCTATTTTGTGTGGCTCAAATACACTTAGCGCTTTAAAATGGCCCCCAGTTCCCTGAAGGATCTGGACTCAGCCTAGCAAGCCAGTTTTGTACCAAGTTCTCCTTTATTTTTTGCATTCCAACTCACCTACCTCCATTCCCTGGAATATTCCATTCTGCTTATTGCCTTAGGCATTTGAACATGATACTTCCTCTGCCAGAATTATTCTTCCCCTCCTCTTCTTTTGGTTGACTTGTCTCTGATCAAATCTTAGTTTAATCATCCTAACTTAACAGGAGAGTTCTCTGATCCTGTATCCTTCTAGCAGCATGTGACTTTTTTCCATAGGACACTCATGAACATGAGTGAGATCATGACTTGAACTGAAGTCAGATGTTTAACCAATGGAGCCACCCAGGCGCCCCACCCATATCCCTGTCTTCCCTGAACTTTTCGCTCTGTCCAGAGAGCCTGACCCATATGGACTGTATCAGAGGCTCCTTTGTCTTCTCACTTTCAGTTGGGTATGGCCAATGGAAGACCTTCTCAGGAGACAGAAGGACAAGAAGGAAGTGAGATGGAGGTCTTCTCTTGTTTATTCTAAGTCATCATGGTTTGACTATACCCTTGTACCCAATGTTAGTGTTCCTATTGAATAGCCCTCTCACGGAAATCATTGCCTTTACTTGAGGGGTAATGGTTTTTCAGAGTCCAGCACTGACCCTTGTTGGTTCCCTTAAGTCTTGCTTCCCTCAAATTTTGCTAAGACTATGTTACAAAGATTATGCATGTATTTCTCACCATTGAATATGCAATGCTGATGGCAATGACCTCCCAGTAGAAATATGTCACATGAATAAATGAAGCGACATCTATTTTTCTTCCTTTCTCTGACCTTCTGCCTTTGTCTGCCTCAATGCTTTACTGGACCCAAACTCAAGAGTCTTCAGCTGGTTTGATAAATGTGTTCCAGCTCAACTGAGGGCTTCTGAGACACACTCAGAAATATTACACTTGACCCCATCCTTATCTCTAATTCCTGCTGTGTCTACTTGTGTAACATATTACCTCTTTTTCTTTCTTTCTTTCTTTTTTTCCCTGATTTTTTTTTAAGGTTTGGAATTCTTTGTTGAGTTTTGCTACTTAACTAGCCTAATACCACCCATGTTAAATGAAATGTCTTCAGTTAAGGTTTGTCTTGAACTAATAATATCTAATACTATATCTGTAACTTAATAATAAAATGCTTGCTTTCAAAAGTGACTCTTTTTTTTCAGAAATTATGAAGATAGAGCCATTCATAACTCCTGCTCCATTTCAGAGGACTATTAGTTCAACAGATATTGTGACAATATTATTTGATCTGAAATATTTCCAATCCAAGCAACACTTCACACATACTCCACAAACCCAGCTGTCCATCTCTGTAATAAATAACATTTACTTTTGGGGAAAAAAGCAAATACAGACAAGAAGATAAGTAATTAAGAATTTATTATAAGGATTCTCTCCAAGACAAACTCCCAATTCGCAAGCCTTTTTTGTACCCTGTAGACTCACAAATTCTGAATGGGACCTTTGACTCTCCTTCTCTTGGAGAATCAACAAAAGATAAGCCCTAACAACATTTTACTAAAGAGGAAATATGGTTTTTCTATGTTAGAATAAGAAGCTATTTAATTTTTCTCTTCAGTTTGAATACCTGAAAAATAATTGTTATTTAAGTGTATCAATATATTTAAAACATTTAACTTTGCTGCATATTCACAGAGCTTGCAATTACAATCTTTTTGGTTCGTAGCCTTTTTAGGAAAAGTGGAAAAATGAAAGTAAGAGAGACAAGCACTCCTAGAAATTCCCACAGGGAAGGGAGAGGAAGCTGCCAGTTCCTGGGAAATCAAGTCTACACAACTACTTTCCCTGATTTTTCTTGGAAAGGGACTTGTTTGTGCCCATCCTTATTTCCTTGTTTCCTAGCCTCTCTTATACCACAAAACAGGAGGTCATTCCAGGGTAATATACATAAGTAGTTGTTATTGATGTAAAGTTAAGCGTACAAATTAGAAATCATATAAAAATTAACAACAGTAATGACGTAAACAAATTGTAATGTGGAAAAAAGAAAACAGTTGTAACATCAGCAGAAAAGTTTCATGAAACTTATCTTTCATTAAATGATTTAGTATTTTAACAATAAATCAAAGAGAAGAGACTTCTCATCTGAAGATTTTAAATTCATCATGGATAGGACAATTGCTTGATTTTGAGCCATAAGCCTGTCTTAAGCCATTTTGTGAATGACCCCAAAACCATTTTGTGAATGAGGAAGTAGAGTACAATCAGTGGAACCGTCAGAAACAAAATGTCTTCAGATTAGAGCCAATAACTTTCCCTTTGGATTAAGGAAGCTTGGGTGTGTTCTAAACGATAACTCAATAACCAACAAACAATTTTGAAATAAAGACATTAACTTCCTTAAAAACAATGTTTTCTTAAATTTCTGATTAATGTTTTATGCAGAACTTGTTGCAATACGTTTAAAAGGGAAATCTCTCTAAAAAAAAAAAAACATTGTTTTTGGTGGACTTCAATAAGTGAAAGGGATGAATTAACTGAGATACTTCTTAAAGCCCTCTAGAAGTCAGCATGATTAAATAAAAGAGCTTCCCTAAAGAGATTAATTTAGGTAAAATGTTGGCTAAACGTTCATATCCTCTCCTCACGCAACACAGAGCGAATCCAAGGTTTCTCCTTTCTTTCTGAGGCAGTTAAAGAAGTAGTTCCAGGTTTGAAAAAACAGTGGGATGCATGATTTCTTTTATTTCAAAGCATTTTATTATACAATTTTCAAATGTACAGCAAAGTTAAAAATTTTTACAGTGACTGTCTGTATACCTACCACCTAGATTCTGTCATTAACTTTTTACTATACTTACTTTATGACATATTTGTCTATCTAGCCGTGCCTCGGTCAATCCATCAAGCTATTTTACAGTTTCATGCAATTCAAACTTCGGCATGCCTATCTTTAACAAGAGTTTAATTTTGAATAGTTTTCTTCCTTTTGAAATAAAATTTATACACAGTGAAATACAGTGATCTTAAGTGTCTAATCGCTGAATTTTGACAAATGCATACATTGTAGTATTTTAAATCTCTATCAGGATATAAAACATCACATCATTCCAGAAAGCTTTCTTATACTCTCTCTAATCAATACTCACCCTCTTTAAGTTCAAGACCAATATTGTTCTGATTTTCTCTCACCATAGATTATTGCCTTTTCTAGAAGTGTACGTTAATTGAATAATAGACTAGGCACACTGCTCTGTACCATCTCTTACACTCCACAAAATGGTTTTAGAAAATGACCATGTAGTTGCATGTAACAATATTTTCCCCTTTTCATTTTTTTTAAATGTTTATTTACTTTTGAGAGAGAGAGAGCATGAGCGGGGGGGGGGAGAGGGGAGGCAGAGAGAGAGACACAGAATCCAAAGCAGGCTCCAGGCTCTGAGCTATCAGCACAGAGCCCGATGTGGGGCTCGAACTCACGAACCATGAGATCATGACCTGGCTGAAGTCAGCCACTTAACCAACTGAGCCATCCAGGCGCCCCACCCCCCTTTTCATTTTTGAGTAGTATATTCCATTATAAGAATACATCACAGTTTATATATCCATCTTTCTATCGACCAACATCTCAGCCATTTCCAACTTGGGGCTATAATGAATAAAACCGCTATGAACATTCATATATAACTTATTTTGTGGATGTATGTTTTCATTTGTTGGGTAAAAAAATGGAATTCCTTGAGTAAGAAGTTAAATTTTATAGGAAACTGATAGATATATTTTCAAATTGATTCTTCCATTCTATATTCCCACCAATAAATTCACACGAGTTCAATTTGTTCCATATTCTCACTGACATTTGGTGTTGCCAATCTTTTTTAACTTACAATGATACATTTGCATGTGAAAAGCTGAATTTAGACCTTTATGTGACACCATATAACAATTAACTCAAAACAGATCACAGACTTCAATTTTACAGCTAAAACTATAAAAGTTGTAGAAAAAAAATAGAAGAAAAACTTTGTGACCTTGCGGTAGGCAAAGATTTCTTAGACACAACACCAAAGACACAATCCATAAAAGGAAAAAATAATAAATTGGACTTGATTAAAGTAAAAAACTTTTATGTGTCAACAGATACCATTAAGTAAATGAATTAATAACCCCCAGATTTGGAGGAAATGTTTACCAATAATGTATCTGATAAAGGACTTGTATCCAGAATATATAAGGAACGCTAAGGACTCTTATTATTATAAAAAGGCAAGTGGCCCGATTTAAAATTTGGTAATGGACTTGAATAAATATTGCTCCAAAAAAGATATACAAATGACAGATAAGCACATGAAAAGATCTTCGATGCCATCAGTGATGAGGGAAACGCATATCGAACCATGAGATACCATTTCACATCCCCTGGAAGGCGATAGTCCAATGACAGGTGATGACAATTATTGTGAAGGATGTGGGGAAAAAATGGAACAGTGCTTGCAGGAATGTAAAACAGTGCGACCACTTTGGAAAACAGTCTGGCATCTTCTTAAAATGTTAAACATAAGTGTACCATACAACCCAGCAATTCCAGTCCTAGGAATGAAAATATATGTGTACATAGACTTGTACATAAACGTTCATATTAGAAATAGCCAGAATGTGAAAAGATGCAAAGTCCATCAACTGGTGAATAGATGATCAGTGTATGGTGTGTTCATAGTATGGAATAGTTTTCAGCAAACTGCCTATCATATACGTACAACATAGATGAACCCCAAAAGCTCAGGACAAAAGGCCACATATATATAATTCCATTTATACCAAATGACCAGAAAAAGCACATGTGTAGAGACGGAAAGTAGATTAATAATTGCCTAGAACTGGGCGGGAATGGGAGGTTGGTGGGGTAGGAATAAAATGACTACAAATTGACATGAAGAATATTTTTGAGATGACAAAAATATTCCGAAATTGGATTTTGATGATGGTTGGAAAATTCCGTAAGTTTACTAAAAATTATTGAAGTTTATACTTAAAAGGAGTGAATTTTATGGTATGTAAATTATACTTCAATAAAGCTGTTAAAAAAAAATGTTTCCACAAAGAAAACTGCAGGCAGATGGCTTCCCTGTGAATTTTACCAAAAATTTGAGAAAGAAAGCTCATGAAATACGACAAAAACTCTTACAAAGAATACAAACGTAGGAAATGTTTCTCCAGTAATTTTTTGTAGGCCAGCAGGGTTTTATACCAAACCAGAAAGTGACACAACAACAGAGGAAAATGACAGGCCAGTTTTTGCGTGTGTGTGAAAAAATGGATACAAAATTCTTTTTTTTTTTTTTTAATTTTTTTTTTAATGTTCGTTTAATTTTTGAGAGAGAGAGCATGAGTGGGGGAGGAGCAGAGAGAGAAGGAGACACAGAATCCGAAGCAGGCTCCAGGCTCTGAGTTGCCGCACAGAGCCCGACGCGGGGCTCGAACCCATGAACTGGGAGATCATGACCCGAGCTGAAGACGGACGCTTAACCGACTGAGCCACCCAGGCGCCCCGGATACGAAATTGTGAAACCAAGAATTGGCAAATTGACTCCAGCATTAGGTATAAATAATAATACATCACAATCTAGAAAGATTTAAGTTGAGTAATAACTGAAAATCATTCCGTGTTTCTGAGGCTGCAAAGGAAAATAATAATAAAATTTAATATTCTTTCATGATGAAGGAAGAAAGACCTCTTAGCAAACTAGTAATAGAAGAAAGTTAACTTTCTCCACTAACAGGTATCTATAAATACATTATAGCAAACAAGGTATTTAACAGTGAAATATTGAAAGCTAAGCACCTGTAATTAGGAATTAGATGAGATGTCTGTTATTGTCATTTCTATAAATGCTGCTCTAGAAATTGTTGATGATGATATTAAGCAAGAATAGAAATAAAAGATAGAACTAAAGGTAAAAGTGAAGATTAAAAAGCTATCATTATTTGCAAACGCTTTCGTGTATAGAAAACCTCAAGAAGCTAGAGTTAAAGAGTTAGAATTAGTTCTGAATTTAGCAAGAACGCTGGATAAAAATCAGTTTCATAACAAGCGTCAGTTATATTTCCATGTGCTGGTAACAGAAGATGAATTGTACAAAAAGATGCTGTTTAGAATAGCAAAGAGTGTGAGGTACCGTGTGTAACAGTAAGAATAAATTGCAGGAAAGAATTACATTTAGCAGGACTTCAGGTTTCCAAGCGATCAAATGAAGAATGTAAAATAGCTGTATTTCTACATTTAAAAAAAAATTGAAAAAGACTTAAATATAAGCAAGGGAAAAAGACTGCAAAAGGACTAGGAGAATAAGACAAAGCAACAAATATAAATTTTAGAAATTTAAAAACAGATATAAGAATTTAAAAGGATAAATTAAAGTGCAGATCGAATACCTGAAGAGATTAAGTGTACAAGACTATGGATACACTTGTTTTCTAAAAGGTAACATAAGGAAATAAGGTGATTGAAAATATTATAAATAAACGGAAAGACAGGGAAACAGGATGAGGCACTGTAGGATAGGAGGTACAACTTCTGAAGACAGAATACCGGAAAAATTTTGCAACATTTAAAACACACCAAAACCCAGGTATGGATACAAATGAACATTATAAAAATATTTTTGAGTGAAATAAAAAAAAAAATCAAGTCACAAATAAATACAAATAGTTTGATTTCATATAAATAAACTTAAAAGCATACAGAACTAGATGATCTAATGTTTAGGGACTGAGTCATATATATATATATATATATATATATATATATATATATATATATATATGTATATATATACTATGTATATGTTTGATGTATATGTATATATATGTATATATCATGTGCATATATATCATGTATATGTATGATGCATCATGTATATGTGTGTATATATCATGTATATACTTATATACTATATATACATATATACTTGTATACAAGTATACTGTATATGCTGTATATACATATATACTTGTATACTTGTATATATGTATATATGTATTGAGTAAAACAAGACAATGGTAAATGAAAATCAGAGTGGTCATTACTTTTAGGTAATGAGAAGGAGATGGGGAAACTCCACAGGTTCTATGAGCATGGCTCATGTTCTAAAGTGAAGCTAGGTTATGGGTACAAGGGTGTCCGCTTTGTTATTTACTTTTATGCCTTTTTCAAATGTAAGAGCATGTTCAGGCGGCTTACAGAAAAAGAAATAGAAACTACTTTTAAGTAGGAATGCAGAGCCAATGTTATTCCACGCACAAAATGTAAATTGAAACAATAAGCAAAGGTTTTTCACCTATTGGATTTAGCTAAAAAGCTCAAAATGGGATAATGAAGACTCGACCAGAGTTTAGAGAAACAGACACTCACACATTTTTGGCCAAAGCTCAGGTCCATTCAAACACCTCACAGGGCATGGGTCAGTATTGTTCATAACACCATAAAAGTCGCAACCCACGAATGTCCTTCGTGGGTACTGACTGAGTAAACCCTGGTGCATATGACTTCCAAGAAAAACAACTCAGCGAAAATAACAAGATGCAGACCAGCGTGGATTTTTGGCTTGCTGCTATTCATGTGAAAAGAGAAGTATATGAATTGTATGTTTGGAAAGGCAGGAAGTATTGCCAGAAGGGAAACTACCCAAAGAAAACAAAGCCTGGCAAAAATGGTTACGTCTGGGGAGGAGCGAAACAATGGTTCTACACTGCACTTCCTTTTCACTACCACCCTTTTTTTTTTATGTTTATTTATTTTTGAGAGAGAGAGAGAGACAGAGTGTGAGCAGGGGAGGAGCAGAGAGAGAGGGAGACACAGAATCTGAAGGAGGCTCCGGGCTCTGAGCTGCCAGAGATCATGACCTGAGCTGAAGTCAGACACCCAACCAACTGAGCCACCCGGGCGCCCCAATCATCCTTTTTTTTTTTTAGCCTTCCGTGGTTTTTATCATATGCAAAACTTACCTTCCAATTGAAAAAAGTCACTTGTCTACCAAGATTCACATATGTGCAAGGATGGGTGTAACATGATTACATTGTGGGAAGCAGTCACGTTGTCTAAGTCTCCGTAATAATTCCCTCTATATTAGGAATTTATGTATAACTAAAGCAACAGTTTAAAAATCTCTTAACAAGATGAGTTTTTGTTTTACTTTACACTACTGGAGTGCTATCATCAGGAAGGAAAACCTATCGCCTGAAATTTCTAGTGCCGTCCGGGTTCATCTTGCTCAGAAATGTTGAAAATAAATGCTGTCTCGAACATTAAAAAAAAAAAAAAGTTTTGCCGAATCTCTCCTTTGAAATGTATAAATATAAAAGCAAACAATAGAAATAATTTTAAGACACCTATTTTGGGATCCACTCTCCAAAATCGGATGTGTTATTTAATTTCACTTTTTATCAGTTGTTCATTTGGGGTCAAACTTTCTACAGTTCCATAATGGAACTTGCCACTCTATTTTCAGAGGCGCAGATGGTGGAAAAACGTTTCACAAGTAAACCATTTTATTTGAGTGGAACTGAATTAGCTTTTCCAACCCACAATTTCCAAATACGATGTCAGAAATGAAATACACCCTTCTACACCCTAGTGGTGCCGCTCTGGGAAAATCATGGCATCTCTCGGAAATACAGTCTCCTTCTCTGCAAAATGAGAATCCCCAATGCCTTTGTTACAGTGTCGTGAGATTAAATTCCCCGGCACATCCCTTTGAAAGTATCTGCAGGCTGCTTGGCACACCTGCGCACCCTCAGCATCACTGGACAGCATTTAAAAACACTAATTCCTGGCCCCACGGAGGCCAATTAAATCAGTATCTCTGGCCCTGGGCCCTAGCATCAGCATTTTTCAAAGCTTCCTTGATTTTCCTGTGCAACTAGAACTGAAAACTCTGGACCAACGCTGGACCAGCCATCTTGCAGCTGTTCAAAACACTGACAGTCGTATAGATGAGACGCCGATAAAGTTGTGAGTATCCACAGGCAGACGAACCGAGCAGTAATGCCTTTGTGGTGACATATGTGGTCCTTGTTGGTTTTGATTCACGAAACAAGAAGGGCCTACGTTAATCTGCATGGATGCCACCAGCCACTTTCTCAGCCTCTAGCTGCATGGCAGGGAGGGGCGACATTTTAAGAGAAGGGTAGAAGGAGGAGAAAGAGAACTTGTATTTTAAGGTTTTATTTTATTTCTTTAGGAGAGAGAGAGAGAGAGCGCACGCACGCGCAAGTGGGGGAGGGGCAGAGAGAGAGGGAGACAGAGAATCCCAAGCATGCTCCGCGCCGTCAGTGCAGAGCCCCATGTGGGGCTTGAACTCATGAACTGTGAGATCATGACCTGAGCCAAAACCGAGAGTCAGACGCTTAAGCTGCTGAGCCACCCAGGCGCCCCAGGAACTAAAAGCAGAAAACCTACTATGGTTTTACGTAGTGGAAAAGACGCATAACAGGTGAGTATGCCACAGGTTAACTCTTGTACCAGGTCCGAATCAAGCCTCGCCTGACGTATTTCTTTCTGTGACAACCATGGCTACTCTTTAAAATTACTACCAGCCTCCCCTGGACCTCCCAACGTCCGTCCCTTCGCTCGCTTTTTTGTGCACCGTTATCTACTGCATTTGTTTTTCTTTGACTGTATATTTGCATTAGACCACAAGCTCCACGAGAGAAGTGCTAACATCTCAGTTAGTTCTTACATCATTGAGATTTCGCCCTCAACTTCTCCAGAACAAGAGATCCATCCCTGAGGCAAGAACTTTTTTTTTTTTTCAAAGGAAAAGAGATTATGTCATGTATCAAAGTAAAGCACAATAGAAAAAAGCACCAACTAAAGGAAGGTGAAGTGTTTAGAAGCAACCATTTTTCTTAAAAAAAGTGCTCTCTTCAATAATAGCCTTTTCCCTACGCGAGCCATTCTTTCCCCTCCGTCGGCTTAGTTTGATTAAAAGGCTTGTTTCCAATTCTGCTAGAGCATCCCCAACATTTTGCCTGGCCATTCCTTGGAGATCACTGTTACTCTAACTGGTCTCTAATTCTCTGGTATGGCTCCAGTTCCTTTTGTTAATAATTGGATTCTGCTGGCTGCTTGCTACCCTTCAGCGTTTCCTCTCCAAACTAAGTGAACTTGTAACAATATAAGATAAAGCTTTTCCTCCTTTTATCCTTACTTTCTTTAGAGTCTTACCAAAAGTGCTGTTTACTCCTGGGGGCTACAACAAATTATCCTTTCCCCCGTTGTTTACGGGACAAATCACATATGTGCGTTGTATAATGTTAAGCAGTTCAACATGACATTCCATTAGCGGAGGGAGAGCCTGACTTTGTTCCAGTATTGGATCCAAGGTTTGGGGGAGGGTTTCATCTGCTGACCTGTGTGGGTGACTTTGGCCAAACAACTTCACCTGTGTGGACCTCGGCTCTAAATCTCTGTTATAAAACACTGGCCAGGGTCGTGTCGATTTTTTCCCTCTCTAGTTCATGATCGTTTTAGAAGAACAAATGTGCTAAATATAAACTGTTTAGTAAGCTTGCTGAATTTGGTAAGGTATAAACAGCTTTGGTTGTAATTTTCTCCCTCCAGAGCTTGGCAACACTCTGTAGGATAGAATTTTCTCTCATCAGACACCGTGATTTAAGAAAGGTTCACTTTTGGGGCACCTGGCTGGCTCAGTCGGTTAAGTATCCGATTTGGGCTCAGGTCATGATCTTGTGGTTCGTGGGTTGGAGTCCTGCTTCGGGCTCTGTGCTAACAGTTCAGAGCCTGGAGTCTGCTTCCAATTCTGTGTCTCCCTCTCTCCCTCTCCCTCTCTCTCTCTCCCTCTCCCTCTCTCTCTCTCAAAAATAAATTGGAAAAAAATTTTATAAAAACAAATAAATAATAAATAAATGAAAGGTTCACTTTCTGTATTAAAACATCTGCTTTAGTCTAAAAATGTTAATATCATATCCAATGTAGAGCTTCTTACACTTCCCCCAAGCTCAAGTCTGACTTGAGGTTTGGAGAGCAGAAGCGAGGAAGGGAGGGAAAACAAAACCCACTTTTTGCAGGCCCGTGTTTGCCAGCGCACACCAGCCCTGCCCGGCTTCCTTTCTGATTGGTCAGCACGTGCGGTCCTTCCCCAGTTGTGAAATATTTCAAATATCGATCATCCCTGCCCTTTTCGTTGGCCTTCTTCTCCCACCACTTCTACTACTTCTTGGCTGAAGCTTCGAGCGCTTTCTTGGATAGCAAAGGTCTTCTGTCTGTCACTAAATATCCACGTGACATATGGATATTGTGCTGTGCAGCACAAGAATTGGCTTTTGGAGATGTCCGTGCACAGATCCTTCTGAGCCTAGATCCTTTGAAGAGGTCCAAAGCCTGGGGCCTCGCACGCATGGCGTCCTGTGGGAAAACACAGACACTGGCTCTTCTGAATTGAGGAAGGGCAGCTTTC
Organism: Paguma larvata; assembly: GCA_030068075.1. Lineage (NCBI taxonomy): Eukaryota > Metazoa > Chordata > Mammalia > Carnivora > Viverridae > Paguma > Paguma larvata. The sequence goes on from CM057832.1 coordinate 70,472,725, forward strand.
CCTGCTACGGATCACCTCCGACCAGACTTGGGCATTCAGACTTCTTCACGTGAGAGTCAGGTGTTGGGCTGTGTGCCCCTCCCCAAACTTCGAGGGACACATTTCACACTTTCTCAAGAACAACTGTGTCTTTCACTCCAGGAACAGCTAAAAGTCCCAGCCCAACACTTCTTGGAGCCAGAGACAGCCGGTCAGCCTTTGGCAGACACTGTAACATTTAGTGGAAGGCCCCATTCTCTTGGCCGAGAAAGAGGAAGTACCTTCTCCCCTCCCTTGCAAGGAAATTTCCAGATCTGCTTTTGAATGCCTGACCTTCCCTCACCTGGGTTATTGGGCCGATGGTGGCTGAACTGCGTTTCCACCTCCAGCGAATCCTGTGGGGTTACATGGAGCTCTTCTCTTTAGCCCGTTGGAAAACTTTTTCATCCTTCCTACCTTTCACAGCTTTAGGCTTCTGTTGAACTTCCAAGAAAAACAGAAGAATTCTCATTCGATTATATTTTTACCTAATTTTCTCTTGTGTGTAAAATTTTTACTGTTTATTTTTGAGAGAGAGAGAGAGCACAAGAAAGAGTGCATGAGAGCGGGGGAGGGGCAGGGGGGTTAGAGAGAACCCCAAGCCGACTTCACGCTGTCAGCACAGAGACAGTGGGGGGGAGGGGCAGAGGGGCTCTATCCCGTGAATGTGAGATCATGACCTGGGCTGAAATCAAGATCCAGACTCTAAATCCACTGAGCCATCCGGGCGCCCCACATGTAATATTTTTTTAATGTTTGAAGAATACTTAGGACTTAGAATTGCTAACTTTACCATTGAACAATCTAGAAAAATACTAATCTCTCTAAATTTCAGTGCATTAGATAGAAAATGAACTACCTGACCTAAGAAATTACCTGACATGATAATTATGAGATCGAATGAGATAATCTATGGGAATTCCAGGTAAACTTTTTAGTGCTATTCAAAGATTAGTTAGTATGTTAAATATAACCTGGGGAAAGCAGAAATTAGAGGCAGTTATTAAAGTAATTCAAGCTTACAAAATGTCTACTGGTAGGAAATGGAGATAAAGATAAACACTTGAATAGGTCTGAGGCATGAAAATAGCACTACATACCCTTACCTTCAGCTTGAACTCTCAGATGAATCCTAAAAGGTTTTAAAATGGATACACAGCCAATTCTCAAAAAGAAGGAAGGGGAGAGGAGGGAGAGAGGGAAGAAGAATTATTAAAGAAAGACAAAAAATAACACCACTATAAAGTGTTCAGTCAGGCTGTGCAGAATCTCCGTCTCCTGGCATATGGTGTCAACACCAGCCTTCAGTTCTCAAACATCTACTCAAATCTTGCGGCCTCGCTTACCCCTGCTTTAGCTACCCAAAATGTTTCCTTCCAAAAATGCTAACCCTGCCGTATATGTAACCTCTAGTTTTCCAGCTGTTTCATGCATTTTTTTGTGTGTCTCCAATTACGATTAAAAATTTGAGATGAAGCCTGGTCTTTCTATCTCTTCTGGGGAATGCATATGATTTGCAATGAATAAAAGACAATTTGGTCCACGGTGACAATAAAAGTATATTCATTGGCCTTCACTCGAATCAAAGTGTGACACAAACCTAGGTGGAGACACCTCAGGGTAAATTGATGTCTCTAGCAGATCTTATGAATTCCAATGTTGCTAAGACGCTCAACAAAATATACATATTGGATAAATATCTCACATAAGTGAGTATAGATACTGGGCTCACACGGGAGCCTCTGAGATTCTTGGTGCTTCCAGGAAGAGTGGAAATACCGTGTGATATTTTTGTATTTCTGTTTTCGTACCAGCGCTTCAGAGGAAATAAAGCAAATTATTCATACACACACACACACATCTGCCAAATGCAGGGAGCTATGTCACTACGTATATTAAGAATTATTTTTCAAGATCAAAAAAGAAAACTTACTTTCCTTCATTCGTATCAATTTTAGTCTTGATTTGTATCAGTCACTTCATTCTTGCCCACTTTGAAGCACAGATGAGGTGATTTCTGTTTGGTAAAATATGAAATTTTAGATAGGCGGAGGGATGAATCAATAAAGAAGCTAAACCAAAATAACTGCGTAAGAAATTACTGTGGATCAAGGACTCTGCTATCAGTTTATATCTTTTCTCTCTTAAAATCGCGAGAACCCGGCAAAGCAGCCAGAATAGACCTTGAGGGATAGGTCCGGAGCAGGTAAATAATTTGGCTGAGACCATACAGAGCTGTGTGGTGGCGGAGTCTATTTTTTTAATCACCGCTCCATTTTGAGCCCCCGGACTCGCTTGACCAGGGCAAATGAGTGTTGGCTATAAATATTCTGCCTCCGTGTGGGAGGGAAGCAAAGAGCAGAGGACTGTCTACGAGACCGAGAAGGGATAAATTCCCAGCCGGGCCTCATCTACTCCTTGGTTTCATTTAATCCACCCTCATACACATTGTTTAGGCCACTTGTTTATATTGTCCCTAGGCCATCGCAGAGCTTATCAAACTGCCTTCTCCGAAATCTGCACGTGCCCCAGGAGAGCGTCACATCTTGGCAGATGCAGGAGATCTTGGGTCTGAGGGGAGAGAAGAAACGTGGAGTTTTAAAGAATCAAGAATGAAGCAGAGCTGAAAAGAAGCTAATGGACTAACTCAGACTTTCTAGTCAGAGATAAGTCTTGCAACAGCTATGGTCAACGAGCTTTGTTGGAAGCTTCTTGGAAAATACTCGTTGAGCCCTTGTCTCCTAGTTAACCCCCCTCACACCTCATCCCTGTCTTCTTCTTCCCCCCTCACTCTAGATGACCCTCTTTTTCTTTGTCTATCTACAACCTTTGCAATCTTAGCCTTCTCCTTCCCTACACATGGTCATCTCGTCCTGGCCACAAAATGGATTTCAGGGAGCATTCGGATGGCTCGGTCAGTTAAGCGTCAGACTCTTGGTTTCAGCTCAGGTGATGATCTCTTGGTTTGGGAGCCCCACCTTGGGCTCTGCACTGACAGCACCAAGACTGCTTGGGATTCTCTCTCTCCCTCTTTCTCTCTCTCTCCATGCCTTACCTGCTCTCTGTCTCTCTCAACAACACCCGGAGTATTCTCATGCACTATCTTTAACTCTCACGACGCCAGATTAGAGATTTTGTATTTTGCAAATGAGGACACTGGAAGTTGGAAGAGTGACGTAACTCAGCCCACCAAAGTCATTCAACAGAAATGTTTACAGTCACAATGCGTCACCTAGGTTTTTCTTTTCTTTTTTTTAACAGTTTTTTGAGATGTAAGTCGCACACCACACAATTTGCTCGTTTAAATGCTGCCACTCTGTGGTAAATGCTAAATGGAATATGCTAAAAGTAGCATTTTCACAGAGCTGTGCCACCATTATACAATCAACTTTAGAACACTTCGCCACCCCAAGAAGAAACCCTGCACCCCTTAGCTTCCATCTTTCAGTTCCTCCATCCCTCTAGCTCCAGGCAATCACTAATCTGTCCTCTGTCTCCATATATCTGCCTATTCTGGGCATTTCATATAGAGGAGTCCTACAATAGGTGGTCTTTCCACTTCTTTCAATCAAGGTAATGTTTCCAGCGTTCACTCAGGTTGCAACACGCATCAGCCCTTCATTTCTTGGTACGGCTGAGTAATGTTTTACTGTACAAATGTGCCCCATTTTGTCATTCATCAATTCGTAAACATTTGGTAGGTTTCCACCTTTGGCTACTATAAATAGTGCTGCTATGAATATTCATGCCTAAGTTGTTGTGTGGACATATGTTTTCATTTCTCTTGGGTCTATACCCAGAGTGAAATTGCTAGGCTGTGGGGTCACTACGTTAGTTTAACTATGTTACATGGCTAGACTGTTTCCCGAGTGTCTCCACCATTTTACGTCCCCACCAGCAATATAGGAAGGTTCTCATTCCTCCACATCCTCTCCTACACTTGTTACTATATGACTTTTTGATTATAGCCATCGTAGTGGGTGTGAAGTAGTATCTCATTGGGGTTTCTTTTTGCATTTTCCTGGTGGCGAATCCTAGGCTTTTCTTGATGTGCATCCTAAATATTTACTATAATTACCCAATTCAATGATTCAATCCTTGATCTTAAAGCAGTTTAAAATCAGTGAGAAAAAGAAGTGGTTGTCTCTGCATTAAGCTGATACGAATGTGTGTTCATGCACATGTGCGTGTGTACATAAACGCCTATGATTTAGAACTGTTGAAAGTACAGACTCTCAGTTACATTGCTTGAGGTTGGGGTGCTTGGGCGGCTCAATCAGTTAAGCATCCGACTTTGGCTCAGGTCATGATCTCACGATTCGTGGATTTGGTTGGGCTCTGTGCTGACAACTTGGACCCCGGAGCCTGCTTCGGATTTTCTATCTGCCTTTCTCTTTGCCCCTCTCCTGCTTGCCCACTTGCGCTCACGCTCTCTCTCTCTCACAAATTAATAAATAAACATTTAAAAAAATTAAATAAATACATTGCTTGAGGTCAAATCCAGGCAATGCCATAAAAGACACGAATTGCCTGAAACAAGTCAATTAATTGCTCTAGGTTTACTTTCCCTACCTCCAAGTAGGGAGAGAGTAAAAATAACATATATAACTTGCTTAGCATAGTGCCTCCTAGATAGTTTGTTTATAAATAGTAGCTCCATATTTCTATATTCACCGACTCTTCCACATTTAGGAGATATTTCATGCACCGTGCAGTTTAAAAGATTGAGTGGTACATTTTATATTTGCACATATTTGTTTCTAAGCATTTGAAGCCAATATTATGGTTTAATGTTTAATAGGTTCCTTGTCATGGACCAGCGTCCCTCCGTTCCCAGCTTCTTTACTATCCTTCGGAATGCGACGAAAAATTCCCATACAAAAAGAAAATAATACGAGAGATTTTTTTTCTTTGTGACAAAATAGCATCTTCAGGTTTCATGGCCAAATGCATGCCATTTGACACAGCCCCAAGAGAGGTCCCGAAGCAACCAAAAGAGGAAGAGGAGGCCGTTCGGGGCCTGTGACAAGCGTGTGCCCTTGAGGGCAGTGAAACTATCCTTCCTTTCCCCTCCAGAGCCTCCTGAGTTAGCCCTCACATTCCCCACTCGTCAAACCTGGGGAGCTGTAGAAATAAGCAGCACAAATTGGCAGATAATGCGCCTTATTTCCATGTAGAAGCAGGTGCATTTTCCTCAGGATAAGTGGTGCGATGACACTGATCCGCTCTGACAGGCCAGCTGATCTAAAATTACTCCGCACACATCGCCACTGGCTGGGGAAGCTTCTCCCAAGAGCTTTTCCGAAACTCTTCAATCCCCCGGGTGCTAATTAAAATTTACTGGATAATATTTGCAAAGCTCAATGGCCCTAGTTACAGCAATTATCAGTTACTAAATGTTAGTGCCAGAGATGTCACCTGATGATTGGCTTTTTTATTCAAGAGGATTGGCCCTCTTTCCCTCCTCCCCTGATTCTTTGCCTTCGCTTCTTTAAGGAACCAAATGAGCTAAATGTCTCAATCGGCTTCAGAAGAGGAGAAAAAGAAATCACTATTCTATACTTGTAAAAATTCTTTTCTCATTGGACCCCTAGCCACTGAGGACCCGGGTTTTAAACACAAGTTCCTGATCCCACTATCGAAGTGAGAGGCTAAATTGGTGGGCTACCTCTGAGCTCCTACCGATGATAATGGGAGCACTTTGCTCAACCGTTGGCCTTGGTGATTGCACCTTCAGGGAGACAGAAGGCCCCAGCTGGCCAAGACCTGCTAATCTAACTCATGTCATGGCAAATGGTTGCTCTTGGTATTTCCGAACAAAGGAGAGCCAACCGATTTTTGGAATTGGCCACCAAATGAGCCATGGGCCGAGGACTCGACCGCCTGGTATGTTCTGATGCTGGCTTCTGTAGACCACAGGAGGGGGCAGTTAGTGCAGCGACATAACAGATACATTTGCTGTGTTTAATTGAGTTCATGAAACCCTTGATGGCCTTCATTAAGCAGATAATCTGGGGCCAGAAATAAGATGGTTCAAATAAATGACCTTAAATAAATGACCTTAAAATCATCCGACTTCTTTAAATTCTAATTCAGAAAAGACATCAGATCTAATAGTGATATTAATGAACCCTATTATTGGGGCAGCAGAAGCTTTCGCTTTGTTCACATACCAATGGGACCATGTTCTCAATTGTTTGTTTATGTGTTTCCAGAAGAACATTTTTCCAGAGTTCTCTTCCAAGAGAACTAATATTTGTAGAATACCGATTATTTGCCAGTTATTAATGTTGGGCACTTTACACAAAGGTATGTCTATCTTTCTTTCGCTTGGCCGACTTTAATGTCGGCTCTTCCTTTTCCTTTTTAAATACATCTATTTCCAGAAACAGAGGAAAAGACGACAGTCCAAATGTTTGATAATCAGGGGTATGTGTGTGAAACAGTAAAAGAAAGACCAAACTTTATGACAGAGAACCCAAGGTTATTTTAGAACTCCTCCCTGTTTGTTCTCTGTTGCCTTCCACGAGGCATTTAACATTCTGAGGCTCTCTGTACCTCGCTGGGTCAAGATTAAGCAAAGCACGTAAAGGGTGTTAGAAAGAGGTGAAATTCTATACAAGTATAAAGTGGAAGGACTTTTATTCCAGTCAGGAGATCAGTAGAAGTGAAATATTTAGGATCCTCATGAACACTGGTAATGCTCTTTGAGATAAAACTGAAGGGTTATTAACTGAAAAAGGTACAGCTGTATCTCTTCTGTGACCAATAATGATCATCAATATTTAAAACAAATTTTTCTGTTCCTGATTCCATCAGGCTTTTCTCTGGAAACAAGCAGAATGACACCAACTCTCAACAAAAATTAATATTCTAGACCATACCATTTCTTTCTCTTTATCCTATTACTTATTACATGCACACTTATTATGTACTCCTATTACATACTGTACAATATATGGCAAGAAATTTTGCATGCTTTTGAAATTTTATTGGAAGTCTGTTGTTTGGGGGCTTCAGGAGGAGAATTTAAGTTTGTTGCACAGTACACATAAGCATTCTCCTCCTTAAGCCCCGATGTATTTCCTATAAAATTTTGAAAGGATGCAGTAGGGCCAGTAAATGCTTAAAAAAAAAAAAAAAAAAAAAAAAAAAAAAAAAAAAAAAGCTTTGGGATAAAACTTGCTTGATCTTCCAGTAGGTTAAAATAACTTTTGTGAGTATGTCCAATCTACTAAACCAAATCATGCAAAAAACAATTATACAAGGTGGCAGTTTCATGTCTATTTTCAATAGCTATTTCCCTGGGCTAAATTGTTCATGAAGCAATTTGCATGGGTGTTACTAGCCTCAGCCACAAGACATTTAGTGAGTGTCAACTATTTGCTGGAGCTTCTTGGTACTGACCTACAGGTCATTGTAAATACATGAAGACCTGAAGGATGAGAGGGAGGGGCTCACAGGTAAAGAGGATGAGAGAGAAAAGTTCAGGCCGAGGAAGCAGCTCATGACTTTGGATCTGTTTTCCAGATCCTGGCTGGAAAACAGAATGACCTGTGGGTAAGGTAGGAAGAGGTGAGGTTATTCAGGGCCTTATACACCCATCCTACTGGTCAAGGTCCTAGGAGGAAACAAAACTCACTCAGATGGCTTCATAAAGAGATTTTAACAAAAAGGGATTCTTACAGGTATGTAGGCAGTATTTCAGGAATGAACAAAGGGTCAGACTCCCAGAGAACAGCAATGACAGGAGGCTACCACCACCCAAGGAGCCATGGAAACAAGGATACCCACAACAGATGGCAGAGAATAAGGCACAAACAGGGAGGCAGCAGGAAGAAATGCCTCCAAACTCTATCTCCTCGTGCCCTGCCATGGCTTCTCATCCTGTCTTTCTTGGGACATAATACAGAGCACAGAGGGACAGAAAAACTGGGGAGGCAGCAATGGTCAACACAGGTAGCCAACATATTGGACTGTAGAATTTTCATCCTAAGAAAAATGGGAATCCTTTGAAGGATTTTAATCTGAGGAGTGAAGTGGTGAAATTGGGTAGTTTAGGTCTCTTGTGTTATAGGTTTTGTGAAAAGACCACAGCATTTAAATGTACATTTTCTTATTGATATTCGCTGGGTGAAAAAAAAAAAAAGAAAAAGGAAAAAAAAGAACACAGCAGGAGATATTTCAGTTTTGGTTCAAGTTTAAAAAAGAATAGAAAAAGAGTATCAAGACTAAAGGCAAATTTGGACACACCAGTAATAACCACAAGGGACACTTATGAAAATCTGTGGGTGATTCGTGGGGCTTAGTGAGAGAATGGCAATGAACTTGGTCAATGATCATGTTGAAGATGAGAAATTTAGCTCATGTTCTCTTTTTGAGGAGTTAGTTTTGTGAGTTTTCATCAAAGGATTTGCTAAAGCTCAGATGTTTCCTGTTTTTGTAAACTTACAGTGAGAGTTACAAAAGCTGTTTTTATTTTTTTGAGGGTTAATTTTTTTGTTGGGTGGTGTTTCTTTCTTTTTCCTTTTTTTTTGTGTGTGTGTTTTTTTGTTTTTTTGTTTAAGAGAGGGGAGACGGACAGAGGGGGAGAGAGAGAGAGTGAGAGTGAGTGAGAGAGAAAATTCTAAGCAGGCTTCATGCTCAGCACAAAGCCTGACATGGGGCTCAATCCCACAATCCCTGGGATTACAACCTGAGCCGAAATCAAGAGTTGGAAACTCAACTGACTGAGCCACCCAGGCACCCTTGTTGAGTGGTGTTTCTAACACTTGCTGGAAAAAAAAAAGGGGGGGAGGCCTTCTAACACCATTTGGGTCTTACAGAGATAGGTTGGTTCCCCACCTTGATTAGTTTTTGTGTCTCATTTTGATCCCAAAAATTGGGATCTAGAAACATTTTTAGGGCAATTCTTGAGCTTTTATTTTTTTAAAAAAAGAATACATATGGTGAATATTCTATAAGTGAAGGGACCGTGAAGAATCCAGGAAGCTTTTCTGAATCAGTGATTCTAGATACCTTGCTACATTTATATATTATCTAGGGAGATTTTTAACACTGTAAATTCCCAAGATGCCCTGAAAACCAGCTGAAATTAAATCTCTAAGACCTGGTGTTCTGCATTTTAAAAAACATCCCCTCTTTGATTCGGACATTCAGCCATCTTTGGCAATTACCATAGATGTAATTTAAGCCCCAAACTACATTTATTTTAAAATTCCAGATAATTAAAATGCTGGTGACATTAGCCTAATGAGGTTTCAGGCCCTCTCACAACATTCTATCGCTCTTGATACTGAGTTTCAAATTCAAATTCATGAGATGGATTCAAACTTCCAAAATTCCTAAAATTGGATTGACCCCAATGACTTACTTCCACATTGTACAGTGCCAGTGTGCACTTTTGATAATGGGCTTTTAAAAATAGCATATATTTTGAAATAGCATATAACGTTGAAATTTTATGGTTTTTTAATTATGAATGTATCTTAAGTGGCTTCTGAATTTCTCTGAAAATCTGGGCTGGGGGTGTATACATTGAGAAAGTTCAAGAAATAAAACAATTATTAGTTTACATACCACAGAAATTCTTGGCCTACTGCTTTAGTTCAGATGTGGTTGCAATCTCTTCCAGGGAAGGCTGCAAAAAAAAATGTCAGTCATTGTCAGGAAACGGTATCCTGAAATCAACCCAAATCTTGGTTTTCAATAGTTATTGTTTTCAAACTTCTTTCCTGCCATCAAATATTCATCTCTGTCTTGTGTTTTTGGAAGAAGTTTTGTGTTAAGACTTGTTTGACTCATTCCGAAGAATTCCTCTGATTTGAAATCTAGCTCATGCTTTATTATACCGTTGGCTGCCTTTTTTTTTTTTTTTTTTTTTTTTTTTTTTGCTAACCAAGGACCAAAGATTCAATACTCAACTTGGAATACAAATCAGTCTCTGGAGATTGCATGCACCCATCCTCTCACGAAGACAGTGACCCAAAAAGTAGACAGAAACCACCACCATGTGTTTCTGTGTAAACTACTTCTGAGGTTTTTGCTCTACAATGTATGCCTCTGCAAAATTGTGATTTTCATTGCAAAGCTGTGAAGGCAGAGTGAATTGAGCATGAGCTCACTTTCACCCTAGACCCAAATTCTTTGAAATAAAATAAAACTGCTTAAAATATCTTATAATGTCATAAGGAAACACAGAAAAAGGCAGCCTTAAGTGAATACAAAATTTTGATGAACTTCTAAAGAATAGAAAGCCAATAGGAATGAAAGAGGAACTGAAAACTACATAAAATTTTAATGAAAATACACAAATGCAGATGGTAAATGGTGTCGAGATCAGAGTCGTTTGGGGAAATACTAAGAGTCAAAGGACACAGGTAACAGTAGTGGAACTTTAGATAGCTATCAACCCAAGTTATCACTTTGTACAATTATGCTGAGAAAAAAACATAACCGAGTTTGCTGCCAAAATGTATCAGTGAATAAAGCACTAAAGGCAGAGAATTTCAGGTAGCTGGAGGCACGGGGGAAAGTGGAGTAGGTCCCTTCAAAACCAAAAAACAGGCTGCCAACATATCATGTTGTTCAGTATTCGTATCTCTCCAAGGACTATCTTCTACAGTCAAAACACGCATCCATAAAAAGACCAATAAAAAACATTACTGAAAAATATAAGCAGATAAACTAAGAATCTGCAAATATCTGAGGGAAGCCAAAACTATAAAATAAAGAATTCCAATTCAATAAGTAGAAAACTAACATATAGAAAAAATATTTAATGGAGCAAGCAGACTAAGTCTATAATGAGATTATATGGGTATATTTGTGGTTTCTACAAAACTAGCAGAATATTCTATGGAAAAAATCTGAAGAACATGGAAATAAAAAGAATTCAAAAGGTAAGATAAATAATAGAATAAACTAGACTTAAAAGTAAATTAGCAAGCTAGACAACCGTGTCAAAGAACTTCGCAGAACATGGTGTCAAGGGAAAAATGGAAGTTATGAAAGATAAAGAGTTGCAGAGAGGGGCTCCTGGGTGGCTCAGTCAGTCAAGCATCCAATTTTGGCTTGGGTCATGATCTTACAGTTTGTGAGTTCGAGTCCTGCATTGGGCTCTGTGCTGACAGCTCAGAACCTGGAACCCGCTTCAGATTCTGTGTCTCCCTCTCTCTCTGTCCCTCCCTCACTCGCACTCTGTGTCTCTCTCAAAAAATAAACAATAAGCATTAAAAAAACATTAAAAAAAGATTTGCAGAGAATGGATCTATTAGATACAAAAAGCATTTAATAGGAGAATCAGGAAAAGGAAATCTAGAGAATAGAGTATTTAATCAATGAAATAAAATAGTATAATTATTTTACAGAGCAGAAGAAAAGACCCAAAGATATCCACTTAGAGAGTGAGTACAAACCCAGAGATAAATAAAACAAATTGTGATTCCACAGACAAAAACTAAAAACATAATACTCCTAAAATAGATATTCCAAGGAGGAAGAATAACTTCCCTACAAAAGAAAAAGAACTATATTAGCATCAGACTTTTCCTTGGCAGCAATGCATATTGAAAAATAATAAAACAAAAATGCCCAATTTCTAAGAAAAAAAAAAAAACTCCATCTTAAATATATCTGATTTTTAACTATTTTGAAAAGTTGTAACTTCAACATCCTTCGAGATATTAATAAATGGTGATGAATCAATATTATGAAATGTTACCATGTGATTTGACAAGCAGACAACAGTAAGCACTTGGAGCAGCTTTTCTCAAGATGATTGTCAACTCCAAAAGCAGTAGCTGTAGGATTATGGCATTGAGAAGAGCTTTCAATAGACCCAAAGGGCTTATACCCAAAACTAGAACCCAGGGCTTGACAAATAAGAAGGTCCTTGAAAATATCCATACGTTTTGGTGGTACAGCAAGTACTATTGAACTTGAAAAATGCTTTCCCCATCAAGAACTAAATTTCAAGTTCAAATAATATTAAACCTTTTAGAGTTGAGATGATTTGAGGTTGTTAGTGTCCCTAGAATAACGGCCAGTCAGAAGCAAAGTGAAGCTTCCTTAGAGGAAGAGAACATTATCCTGAGCTTCAAATTATGTCTAAAATTTTTCAGATTCAATCTTTGGTATTCTGAGGTGGAAAAAAAAAGAAAGAAAACAACTAAGCATATCAGAAGAAAAGAAGGAACTAAAATAAGAAAAAACAAAGTAAAAAAGATCCACAGGGCAATCAAGCAATGAAGTTATCAGGCATGAACTCTAAAATAGCTATAATTTATATGTTAAAAAAAATATAGCTATTCACAAACTACCAAATTCTACCTAATAAGAAATAAAGAACCTGAATGATTATATATCTCGATATTAAGAGGCTCATATATGACAAGCCCACAGCTAGCATCAAACTTAATGGGGAAAAACTGAAAGCTTTTCCCCCAAGGTCAGAAACAAGATGAGGATACGCAATTCCATCACTTTTATTCAACACAGAACTGGACATCCTAGCTAAAGTATTCAGTCAAGAGAAAGAAGCAAAAGTCATCCAAATCAGAAGATAAAAGTAAAATAGTCTCTGTTTGCAAATGATCTATTTTATGTGAAAACTCAAACAAAAAACCACTGTTAGAACAGATAAACGAATTCAATAAACAGGATACAAATTCGGTATAAAAAAAATCAGTTGTATTTCTGTACCCTAACAATAAACTATCAGAATTCCATTTACAATAATATCAAAAAGGACAAAATCTTAGGAATATCCTGTGTTCCTGAATATAGAAAGAATTAATACTGTTAAAATGTTCATACTACCCAAAGCAATCTACAGATTCAATGTAATCCTTATCAAAATTCCAGTGGCATTTTTCACAGAAATAGAAAAAAAAAATCCTAAAATTTGTACGGAACCAAAAAGAATCCAAATAGTCAAAGCAATCCTGAAAAAGAAGAATAAAGCTGGACATGTCACATTTCCTGGTCTGAGACTACATTACAAAGCTATAGTAACCAAAACAATATGGTACTGGCTTAAAAACCAACACACAGATCAATGAAACAAATTAATGATCCCAGGGGGGAAATAGCATGCATACATAGTCAACTAGCCTTTGCCAAGTGCTCCAAGAATAAAAGCAAAGAAAGTTGAGTCTCTTTAATAAATGGTGTTGAGAAAACCGGATATCCACATTGAAAAGAATGGAACTAAACTTGTACCTTACATCACTCACAAAAACGAATTCCAAATGAATTAAAATCTTGAACATAAGACCTGAAACCATAAAACTCCTACATGGAAACATAGGAGAAAATTTCCTTGACACTGGTCTTGGCAATGATGTTTTGGCTATGACACCCAAAGCACAGACAACAAAAACAAAAAGAAACAAGGGAGGGGGGAGGTCTACATCAAACTAAAAAAGCTACTGCATAGCAACAGAAACAACCAGCAAAATGAAAAGGAACCTACAGAATGGGAGAAAAATATCTGCAAACCATATACCTGATAAGTGGTTACTATCTAAAATATACAAGGGTCTAATATGACTCAACAGTAAAAAAAAATAATAATAATAAATTAAAAAATAATCTGATTAAAAAGTTAGATTTAAAAATGTTTCTAATAGAAGCCCTAGAAGTCAATACTTAAACAACTGACTAATTATGAGAAGATACTAACGATACACTAATACACAGTGAGTTACCATTCAGAATATTTGGAAAGTTCCTGGATATAAATAGTGAAAAAGCAGACACCTTTCTGGGAATTTTAGCAAAAGCTATGAGCCAGCATTTTTCCTAAAATTAAATGTAAATAGCCAGTATATATGGAGGAAAAGGTTAATCCTTTGCAGGAATCAGAGAAATGAAAATTTAAATAGCAACAAAAAGATCATTCCTTCACATTAAATCGGAAAATCGGAGGGGTTAATAATATTTAATATTGGTGCGGTTTTTAGGAAATGCACATTCTAGCTTTTTTATGGTATTGTATTGGTTAAGTCTCTTTGGAGAAACATTGAGCAATATTCGACAAAATTTACAATATGAATGGCTTATTAACTCAGTGACCATATCCTTTAACAATAATGTCACACATGTACAAAGATATATTTTAATAATTATTCACTGGAACATTATTTCAAACAGAAAATTTAGAGGAAAAACAACCTGAATGGCCATCAGGGAAATAGTTACACGAAAATGTAGCAATACCATTGACATAATCTTAATGATTAAAAATGTTGTAAAATTTATATGGAACCACAGAAGACCCCAAATTGCCAAAGAAATCTTGAAAAAGAAAAATCAAGCTGTACTTATCACAATTCCAGACTTCAAGCTATATTACAAAGCTGTAATAATCAAAAGAGTATGGCACTGGCACTAAAATAGACACATAGATCAATAGAACAGAATAGAAAACTCAGAAATAAACCCACAATTATAAAATCAATTAATCTTTGACAAAGCAGGAAAGAACATCCAATAAGGAAAAGACAGTCTCTTCAGCAAATGGTGTTGGTCAGCTATATCCAAAAGAATGAGACAGGACCACTTTCTTATACTATCTACACACAAAAACAAATTCAAAATGGGTTAAAGACCTAAAGCTGAGACCCTGAAATCACAAAAATCCTTGAGGAGAGCACAGGCAGTAAGGTCTCTGACATTGACTATAGCGACATTTTTTAGATATGGCTCCTAAGGCAAGGAAAATAAAAGTAAAATAAACTATTGAGATTACATCAAAATAAAAAGCTTCTGCACAGTGAAAGAAATCATCAACAAAACTAAAAGACAACCTACTCAATAGAAGATATTTGCAAATGACATATCCAATGAAACGTTAAAATCTAAAATATGGGGGCGCCTGGGTGGTTCAGTCGGTTGAGCGTCCGACTTCGGCTCAGGTCATGATCTCATGGTCTGTGGGTTCGAGCACCGCGTTGGGCTCTGTGCTGATGGCTCAGAGCCTGGAGCCTGCTTCGGATTCTGTGTCTCCCTCTCTCTCTGCCCTTCCCCTGCTCATGTACTTTCTCTCTGTCTGTCAAAAATAAATAAATGTTAAAAAAATTTTTTTAAAAATCTAAAATATATAAAGAACATATATAAATCAACACTCCCAAAACAAATATTCCAATTAAAAAATGGGAAGAAGACATCAACAGACATTTCTCCAAAAAAGGCATACAGATAGCCAACAGACACACAGAAAGATGCTCAATATCACTCACCATCAGGGAAATGCAAATAAAAGCTACTATGAGCTATCACCTCACACCTGTCAGAATGGCTAAAATCAATAACACAAGAGACGACAAGTGTTGCCAAGGATGAGAGTAAAAGAAACCTTCTTGCACTGTTGGTGGAAATGCAAACTGGTGCAGCCCCTGTGGAAAAAAGTATGCACGTTCTCAAAAAGTTAAAAATAGAACTACCTTAATATCCAGTAATTCCACTACTGGGTCTTTACTCCCCAAGAAAACCAAAAACACTTATTCAAAGGGGTATACACACCTCTATGTTTACAGTGGCATTGTTTACAATAGCCAAGATATAGAAGCAACCCAAAGGTCCATTGATTAATGAATGAATGAAGAAGGTGTTGTGTATATATATACAATAGAATATTATTCCACCATAAAAATGAATGAAATCTTGCCATTTGCAATGACATGGATGGAGCTGGAGAGTATCATGCTAAGCAAAATAAGTCAGTCAAAGAAAGACAAATCATAACATATGATTTCACTCATATGCAGAATTTAAGTAACAAAACAAGCAAGCAAAGGGAAAAAGAGACAAACCAAGAAACAAACTCTTAACTGTAGAGAACAAACTGAGGGTTATCAAAGAGGAGGTGGAAGGGGGAGTGAGTGAAATAATGATGGGGATTAAAGAGTGCACCTGTCATGATGAGCCCTGGGTGATTTATGGAATTGTTGAATCCCTATATTGTACACCCAAAACTAATTTAACATTGTATGTTAACTATACTGGAAATGAAAAAAGAAAAAGAAAAGAAAAAGAAAAAGACTTTAAGAATAAAAATGTTGTAAACAAATATGTACTGACATATAAAGATCTCCATGATGTAAGTGTGAAAAGTTACACAATAACTCAGATATTGTGATGATTATGCAAAACAAAACATATACAACAAACATATACAGCTCTACTTGCAACTATCTGTCTATCTATCTATCTGTCTACCTACCTACCTACCTATCTATCTATCTTTAAAGTAATCTCTATACTCAACATATACTCAAACTCACGACCCCAAGGTCAAGAGTAGCATGCTCTAACAAATAAACCAGCCGGGTGCCCCCATACTTGAATTTTTTTAAAGACTGGAAATACTGACATCAAAATTGAAATTTCCAAGGTCCTTGAAGAAGGGTGAAAGAAAGGAGAAGCTATTATATAGTTTACTCTGTTATTATGTCTCTGTGTTTTCTTTACATGTCTATATTCTTCTATAATATGTCTCTTTCAAAATGAAAATGCATTCATATAATTTTGAGGTAATCTGTATCCATATCCTTAAAAGTATGTAATTTTAGGGGTGCCTGTGTGGTTCAGTCAGTTAAGTGTCCAACTCTTGATTTCAGCTTAGGTCATGATCTCATGGTTCATGAGTTTGAGCCCCACGTTAGG
Organism: Paguma larvata; assembly: GCA_030068075.1. Classification (NCBI taxonomy): domain Eukaryota; kingdom Metazoa; phylum Chordata; class Mammalia; order Carnivora; family Viverridae; genus Paguma; species Paguma larvata. Next base: position 70,489,411 of record CM057832.1, read on the forward strand.
CTCTGTGCTGACAGCACTGAGCCTGCTTGGGATTCTCTCTCTCCATCTCCCTCTGCCCCTCGCCTGCTCTGTCTCTCTTTCTTTCTCTCTCAAAATAAATAAATACATTTTTAAAAAGGATGCAGAGGGTAATTTTAAATCCCCATTTTATTAATTAAAATATCAAACTCTGGTGTCCTTAATTAATTAGAAGACACTATTTCATTTAATTCTAACCATGTACATCATTTTATAATACGGAAAGACACCAAAAATGATCATGAGATCTAGAAAAGAATGCATTTAAATTGTAATTCCAAGTTAGTAAAATGAAAATGAAAATTGTTAGTAAAATAAAAATTGTATATCATAGTCAATCTATATAAAAGACTGTATCATTGTGGATAAAATGGGAAAAGAACAAAATGAAGAGTTTGGGTAGCAGGCAAATAAGACGATTTGGTTTTTGTTTTCCCAAAATTGTCTTTGCTCTGGTTTACTTGTCTTACAATGAAAGATTCCTGGAAACAAAACGTGCAACATACTTTTATGAGAGAAAACTATTTAGTATCTTCCATTTTCCATTAGTATCCATTCAGTATCTTTCCATTCTTTCTTCTAAAAATTGAGTATGAGATTCAGGGAATTAAGTTACATGGAGAACTTCACACAGATGGTTATTAGTGAAGAATAAGAATTAGGTCACAGATCTGATTAGCTCCTAGACTAGGACAATCCATGCTTTATCTTACCTTCTAGTCAGGCCAAGCAAGTTTTATGTAGGTATCCTGTTTCATACTACTTCATAATGCAATAGATTTTCTTCATTTAATCAAATGAAATTTGATCCCTAATTTTTCTTATATTGTCTAGTCTCCACATTACATGCATTCTCTCTATAGAACTCAGTATCTGCAGCTCGGTTTCTACATTGCTCCTTTTACCCCTTTCCCTGTATCATGGAAAATGTTTTCATCTTTCCTGGGAAATTTCCTGGGTATTGTCACATTTTGTTGATTTTCAGTCCTTTCAGGTTTTTACTTGTTGTTAGGACAGAGTGGTAACTTCTACCTCCTTACATAGGCACCTGTTGTTTGGTTTTTAATTTTCATAAATATAGATGTATAACATGTATCTTTGACCTCACCCTAAAGAACACAGTAACCCATAGAAGGGAAATAATTTTTGTTAAGAGGATCGGGTTTTGGAAACATTGATATCAATTTCAAGAGGAAATTTCCTGTTTGTAATGAAGATAATTTTCCAAGCCAGTGACATGAGTGTCATGAGTCATAAATACGCAAATGGTAGGAATTCTAAAGGAAGGGGCATTTGTTTTTTGTCTATAGATGAGAGGTAGTTAGGACAATAGTTATATTGTCCAGGTATTATCCTTTAGGATACACAGTGTAATGTACTAATGTATGAATTCATTTTAATCTGCAACCCAGGACCTGTTAACACTTGAACTCTGTCTGGAATTTTTATCCCAATGGTTAGGTAACATTTCAAGGACTCCAGTCAATAATCTATACTTAGAGACTGCTATGTAAGAATTTCAGATATTAAAGAAATCTACACAAGCAGTTTCTTTTCTTAGTATAAGGGATTACTTTTCAGTGATAAGATGAGAGTTCAAAATATATGACTGGTCAGCCTCCAAGACTGTTGCATGAGAAAGGTATAGGAATGTCATTGCAGGCCCTTGCTCTCTTTGGACTTTTCCAGAGAACACTGTGACTGACCCAGCTACATATTGGCTGGACTGAGTCCCAGAATTGTGGTTTCTACCTCAGAGGGAGTCCTTCACAGTAGATGCATGTGGGAGTGCTTTAGACAGGGGAGGAAATTTCCTCACACCTCATTCATGGATTATTGTAGTTGGGCCTAAGATTTGTCTTTAATGGAAAATACTAACTGGTGAAGAGACTTTATAGCTTCCACATACTTCTAATCTCTTCTGATATTCACCAAAATGCTTGAAAAACTACCGAAGGGTCAAATAGACTTAGGTCAATTCCTATCACCCTCTCTCTGGAGAAATATACAAAGATATTCCAGAATCTGTTTTGGGAACGTTAGGGTCTCATCATTATTTTACTTTGTTTTACTTTCAACTTGGTATAATGTTTAAACTAGCCTCACTTGTAGGCAAAGAAAGTAACTACTGATTTGGTGGGTCAGTGATGGGTCAGAAAAAGGTTCCCATGACATAGAAAATTTTTCCTGAATAAGATGGTCGTGTCCTAAAATTCTGCCATTAAAACATCATGGCACTAACGTGTTTTATTCTGTTTCACAATTGTCTTTGCTGTTGCTGTTTTTTAGCAAGAAATCGTAACACTAAGAAATGGATTCCTTTGGCATTCAATCATGAGTGTTTGTTAGAAAATCCTTTATTACCTGTAGAATAAATTGTCTGTTTATGAGCGAGTTGTGATCCACAGATGTGTATGTAGGAGGGTATATGCTCTCACTGCATGTAAGAAATATCTGAGATAGTTTATTAATTCTAAAATTTAAGAAATCTCATCTAAAAATTCTGATTTTTTATTCCTACCCTAAAATCAATAATCATTACTGTCTCATATCTTTTATTTACTTTAATTGCCCCCTACTCTGCATACGAGCACTCTAGTTCTTTAAAATAGGTTGCATCTAAAAACCACAACCCTTGGCTTAATTTTTCCCCAAAGAGGATATAACCACAGAGGGTCGAACTATAGGACTTGGTAACGTGAAACTGAACAGGGTACAAACATGTGCTACAGCAGAGGTTAACATGTAGTTTTGATTTCCATCCTGTCCGTTTCTTTTCTAATACCATCCGCAGGCTGAAGGCTTCTAAACAAGTTTCTTTCAGCCTGGAAATAAGGGGTTCCTTATCTGTGTTAATTTTCTTTTTCCTCTTCTTAATTCAAATGAAATCGGCAGGGTTTGATGGACCCTGTCAACAGAAAATAGCTCTGGTGCCCTTTTCCCCTTTCTATTGTGGAGTACAAACACAAAATGAAATAGTTCATTTGTACCAGCAGAGCCATCTTCAGAAATATCAAATTAACTCCTCTTCCCTCCCAGGCACTCACACCTTTTTTCAATCTAGGACCCAGCATCTGGTAGGAATCAAGTGGAAAAAGAAAGCCTAGATGAGTAGGACGAGCTGGAGCACATGACAATTAGTATTAGGGAAAGTGAGGAAAGCGGTAGCTAAGGCTCTCCAGAGCCACTCGTCACTGAGCAGATGCTCCCTATGTGTGGCCTTATCATTTACGGAAAGCGAGATGCAGTGTGCTTTGCTGGTCCTTCTTCCTCTCTTTGAGTTTTTAAATTAGAGTGCTTTAGGGCTTAGTCCTTGGACCTCTTCTCTTCTATACCTACACCCATTTCCTTGTTTGTCCCACCTAATCTTGTGGCCTTAAATGCCATCTCTACATCTCTGCATCTTTCAAGACTCACATGCCTAGCTCCCTACTCAACATCTCCCACCAGCTGTCTAACTGGTGTATCCAATTTATCCTGGCAAAAATAAAACGCATGGCCATCACGCCTCAACCTGCTCCTGTATTTTCCCCCACGTCGGTTGATGTCATCCTCAATCTTCACTCCTCTCTTTCTTTTACACCCCACGTCTATCCAGCTATCGGGAAAACATGTTCGCTTTGCCTTAAACATATCCCAAACCCAATCATTTCTCACCACTTTTGGTGTGAGCCACCATTATGTCCCCCTTGCATTATTGCAACAGTCTCCCAACTTATCTCTCCGTTCCCTTTTTTGACATCCTCCACCTGCTCTTTATTCTCAACATAGCACCCAGAGTGATCCTGTTGTCCTCTGCTCAAAATCTTTTCATTTGTGTAAAAGGCAAATTTTTACAACAGTCTATGAGGCTTTTCACAATTCTGTCCTCTACCTTCCCAATGGCCATCATCTCTCTCTGACCTCATGACCTTATTTCCAACTCTTTCCCCCCTGTTTTCACTCTGCTTCAAGCCTCAAGGCTGCCTTACTGTTCCTTAAACACACTAGTCATGCTCCCAGTAGGGAATCTTTGCACCCGCTGTTTCCTGTCTGGAAGGCTCTTCCTTAAGATATCTATGCGCTCATTCTAATTTTTTTTAACGTTTATTTATTTTTGAGAGACATAGAGACAGAGTATGAGCAGGGTAAGGGCAGAGAGAGAGGGAGATACAGAATCTGAAGCAGGCTCCAGGCTCTGAACCATCAGCACAGAGCCCTATGCAGAGCCCGATGCGGGGCTCGAACTCACAGACCATGAGATCGTGACCTGAGCTGAAGTCTGCCGCTTAACCAACTGAGCCACCCAGGCACCCCTCTATGTGCTCATTCTTTTGCCTCCTTCAAGTCATTGCTCAAATATTGCCTCCTCAATGAGGTCTCCTTTAACAAACTTTTGTAAAATTGTAGTACCCACGTTCCTATACTCTCTGTTCTTTACCATAGATTTATTTTTCTCCAAAATGTTTACTGATGTCAAATTTGCCATGTAATTCATTTAGAAAAATATTGTCTGTTTCCCTTCCAAAAAAAAAAAAAATGCAAGATCTGTGTAGGCAGGCGTTTTTGCTTGACACGTAGTAGATCCTCAATAAATATTTGTAAAATAAAGAAAAATTAAGAAGACTTCTGATTTCAATTTTGTCTAAACACAGCTGAGTTACAAGTCATTTGATCACCCTGGGCCTCAGTGTGTTTGCCTACAAAAATGAGAAAAATAAATTAGATGAGTGCATATAAATCACCTGGGGATAGCTTTGAAAAGTCTGTTATAATTCAGTTGGTGGGATGTGCTGTCTGAGATGCTGCATTTCTAACACTCTCCCAGATGATGCCAATTCTGAGCGTGCATGACCCGCACTCACTCTTTGAGAGGCAGGGCATTAGATCATTACTAAGATTCCTTTTCCTCAGTTTAACCCTGTAGCCATATTGGCAAACCACAACTGGTCGTCCTCTTTTATAAATAAAGTTTTATTGGAGACCAGCCATGTTCATTCATTGACATATCATCTATGACTGATTTCATACTACAATAGCAGAGTATCCTAACTGCAACAGGGACCATATCTGCCCTTTGTTTGCAAAACCAAAAATACCTGCCCTGAATCCCTTCAGAGAAAAAGTTTACCGACTTCTTCTCTACGTCAGAGGAGTTGCCTACGGTAATTAATATGGAATTTGACCATATTAATTATTGATTGTTAACCAATTTTTTAAATTTTAATCTATCAATTTTAATCAATTAGATTATTAATCTAATTTTTCTTAGCTTTCTCTTAATTGTATTATTTTGCTTCTTTAACAAAGTTTTAATGTCCTCCAAGAGATAAATCATGCCATTTGCTTCTTTGATGTCCATGTGAGCCTATTGTTGGAAAAATCTAAAGCTGAAATCGACCTTAGCGGCTAGGTAGTCTAACTTGAATTTAACAGCCTAGGGGTGTGAAGTGATTTTCAATGTCACCTAAGAGTCGAGACAGGCAGAGGGGAGCCCAGGGCTTCAGAATTAGGTCTCACACTCTACTTTCTGGGACTTAATGAAACATATTCTCATTCTGCTTACACCACGATGGTCTAAGTGGTACCAGGATGAGCTTTAGCAATCATTTATCCGATGACCCAAAGCGGGTGGAGGAGAAAGCTTGCCAGGGATTTGAGGATCTGCTTAGAAAATAACTCAGGGGCTCAGTCGGTTAAGCATCTGACTTTGGCTCAGGTCATGATCTCACAGTTTGTGAGTTCGAGGTTTGTGACTTCCAGCTCTGCATGGGGCTCTCTGTTGTCTGCATAGAACTGGCTTCAGATCCTGTCTTCCTCTCTCTCCCCCTCTCGCACGCACTTTCTCTCTCTCAAAAATAAACATTTAAAAAAATACTTAAAAAAAATAATAACAACCAAGATAGGAGAGGTGTAGGGCCCAGGTCAGCAAAAAATCTACAGGAGAAGAAAGAAGCAGGGAGCGAGTGCACCAGCCAGATCCCCCTTCAAGACCAAGGTACTTATTTTCCCGGCGGCACAAATCATTGGCTACAGACCACTCCCAGCTGAATCTTTCTTCGGAACTTGCCTTCAACTGAAAAAGACCACCTCCTTCAAGGTTATGTTTCTTGCTTGGCACCACCAACCTTCAGTGGGTTGCATGATGTGGGGGGTACAAATTCCAGCTCCTTGCCTGAGCTGGGGACATCTCTGAAGGGCTGGCCCAAATCCAGACCTACCCATGTCATTGGAAGGGGCCTCTGCTGCAGCTGCAGGACAGTTTCCCTCCCCCCTCTGCCCAGACCAGCTTCCTTATCTCCCCTGACACAAATGCCGGTCTTGAGCACACTCCGCACACACACGCTGCACATAAATCTTCTGTGTCTGCCTCTGCAGAACCTGACCCAGGGTGGTGGCCGTTACCCAGCCGGTCCTCTGACTCATTCACTGTGGATTCATGCAAGTGGGTAGTAACTGTAACGAGGGAGTAGAAAAAAAAATCACTTCCATTGTAGTCACTATGGCACTGCCTTTGCTTTAAGTTTAAGAAGGAACCAACTGGTTTAAAAGCGTTGCTGCCACGCACTTGAGCAGTAACTTGAGACTCTGTGTGGCATTATAGGCAACAGGGCCGCTGCCAGCAGCATCACGGTGGCAAGATTCCCTTCGTACTTGACCTCAGGGACTGGCTTAGGAGCTGGCAGTCTCGCTGACAGACATCACCACAGTAAGCAGAAAGAAGGGGAGGGGGAGAGCCTCAGCTATGGTGGCCAAGAGGGCTTGTGTTCAAACACCGGGTAAGCACCCCCCGCGGTCTCCTCAAAACACTTGGCCAGGTGGGGAGGGAGAAGAAGAGAGTAGAGTTCCTGCGGTTTTAGATAGGGCTGAGCCAGAGAAATACGATTTGGGTAAGAGTATGATCTTATTTATACCCCTCGGATGGTGTGGCCTGGGGAGACATTGGCTAAGACTCATGGCTTCTTTCATTATACCCCGTTGCTCTATTAAATTCTATTCCCGGCACCTTCAGAGCAAATAATTCCACATAACGCTGTCTGCTTTCTTTGATCCATGCGCCTGGAAGGATGAATCGGCAGCTCCCCTCCCCCACTCAGCCTGCCACTGCCCGAGGCACAATCAATTTCAATATGCAGGGAGAAGAGACCACACAGGATCTATGGCCTCCCAACAGGGACCTGACATATTAACTGTTGTAATGCCTCTAATTCAGTCTATTTACTTTGGGATAGGCCTGTCTCTCCTGCTCATCATTTTAACCCATACCTCGTCTGTGTCATGACTGTTTAGAGTGATGGGGGTGATCCTCCGGGCACATAGTCGTGCGAAGTCTGATCAGGGAACATCCACAGCAAGCCCACGTCGCTTCAGGGTAATGATGACTAATTCCATTCACGTCCCTCACCCCTGCCTCAAAATCTGCTCCTGCCGTTTAAATTGACGTCTGTCGGAGGGAATGAGCCTCTGCCGGTGTCACCGCTTGATGCATTGGCCCCGCGGAGGCACTCCTGCTTGTCAGGAAGGGAGACGAGGGAGAGGAGTGAAGAATGGCGGGGGGAAGGGGAGGGGAGCGCTCTGGGAAGATGAAAAATGAGCAAGGAGAGAAGGGGAAACATCCTCAACCAAACGCCACTGTTTTGATTTGAACACTTTTACAGCTTTTCTGACATAGAAGCAGACTATTGAGATGGTCTCGCCACACGTGTGAACCAGCCCTAAACAGCTCAAGTTGGTGTGTTTTCCAGCAAGGATCTCTACTGAGAAGCAAGGAAATGGGGGCTACGCGGTGGCTGGGGATTCCATGCCGGCAACCCTTCTCTTTCAACCGCTCAGAACCTACACCAGGATTTCCACCTTTGACGCGTTCTTTAAAAAAAAAAAAAAACACTTTTTTTAATGTTTATTAATTTTGAGAGAGAGAGCACAAGTAGGGGAAGGGCAGAGAGAGGGGGCGGGGAGACTCCCAAGCAGGTTCTACACTGTGGCACTGAGCCCGATGCAGGGCTTGAACTCAGGAACAGTGAGATCATGACCTGAGCCAAAATTAAAAATCAGCCGCTTAACAGACTGAGCCACCCAGGCTCCCTATGTGTTCTTGTTAGCTGCAGTGAAAGACAGTCCTTTAAATGAGCACATATAGGCCATCGATGTAGAGCAGATAGTGATATAGTTAATTGTCTCTGTATAACAATGAATGCATGTGCTGGAGGTCAGACTGGAAAATAGGAACAGGAACCCTGACGCCTCACTTCACTAGGCTAAAAAAAGAGGGAGGACCACTTAAAAAAAATTCTTCTTCCACTTTATCTTGTATCTCACTTATTCTTTCATCAGAGAGGATTTTTCTCCTTTTCCTTTTGTTTTCGTTGAAACTCTGAACACCTGTAAGTGCTAGAAGACAAGCAGATTCAAGCTCGAGTTTGGCAGAATCTTCTGTCCCCAGATTGCCTGGTAAAATGCCATTAATTAATTTCACAAATCTAGAAATGTATACGTCCTCCCTTTGCAATGAATGGTCAGTGTTCACTATACTGGAATTAAAATGAAAATAAATAAATAAATAAATAAATAAATAAATAAATAAATAAAACGAATGGTCAGACGTGATGATTTTCTTAATACATGGACCAATCTCTGTGATTTAAAAAAAAATTCTATTAATTTGGATGTAATAACCCCACCAGGGAAAGTCATGGTTGAAAGAGCCTGTTAATGTTTAGATGATCCTGTACTCATCTCTCATCATGGAATAGGTTCTGGCTCAAAACTGATTCCCCATCGAGACCAGAAAAGGCCTGAGGGAGTCTGGCTCAGCCCCCATGTTTTCTGGTTGGGCGATTCTCGGGAGGCCAGGGTGTTCCTGAGGCTAGCCCAGGCAAGCTCACTGCTGAGTTCTGAAATCGTGGTCTGGAATTGTACCTTGTCAGTCCTGGAGAAAACCCAAAGCCATAGATCTCCTTTAGAATGAGCCTGATCTTCTGCCAGCAGGGACAGCTGAGGTCAAGGGGAGGTTTTCAAGGTCTTTCTGTACTCAGAAGAGCTCCCTGCTTTTAGTTAGTCCACACAGAGCTGGGCCAGGGACAAAGGTATAGATAAGTAACATGTCACAACTGCCTGACCTGCTTAGGCAGAGGGCTTGGTTCATGTCCTTTGGCTTGTGCCTCTGGCACACCCAAGACAACGAATAATGACAATATTTATTACCATTCATTGAACAGCTTCCCTGCCAGGCACTAGGCTAACTTAATTACAAAACACGGAAGGTAAAAATTTCCTTTGCTTGTTGGTCTTTCCTGCCCGGACTGTAAATTCTTTGAGGAGGTACTCTTTTTTTTTAATTAAAAAAATTTTTTTAGTGTTTATTTTTGAAAGAGAGAGAGTGTGTGTGAGTGGGAGATGGGCAGAGAGAGAGGGAGACTCAGAATCCGAAGCAGGCGCCAGGCTCTGAACTGTCAGCACTGAGCCCAACACAGGGCTAGAACCCATGAACTGCAAGATCTTGACCTAAGCCAAAGTCGGATGCTCAACGACTGAGCCACCCAGGTACCCCGAGGAGGTATTCTTTTTGATACTGGTCTTTTTTTTCTCTAATCAAGTATCTGATAATGGTAGGAACTCAGTAAAGATTTGATAAGCTCAAGAGGGTCCCGTAAGATACCCAAGTTCACAGAACTAGCAAATAGCAGAGTCAAGACTCAAACTTAGGTCATCATGGGAAGTAGACACCTGGTCTGCACCCGTATTCTGCCTCTGCCCTCTGCGGGGTTGAACAGACAAGTCTGATTTAGGTGCACATTGCTCGAGGAAGGAAAGACCTCAAGAAAAGTGGAAAGAATCATCTCACAAAGATAACGGCTCTTCTGACTTTACCAGTACTTCTGCTGTGCCCAGAACAGAGCCAAAGAATTGTAATTCGTCACAAAATGTTGTAATGCCTCTTCTTCCTACAGACATGGACATCTGAGAGGAAGGGAGGAGTTGTCTGCCAGCCAAGTCACACCATTTGGATTTTTTATTTCTTCTTGAATTCTAATAGTCAGGCGGATAACTTACTAACATATTCACTCAGTCAACCTATTTCTTACTACTTCAATAAAATGATTGGAAGTAGGACTGAGTCATGTCCATGAGCCTATAAAAATAATAATGAAAATGTTAGAGTCTTACTTTTCATGGTTTACAAAGTCCTTCCACATACATTCTTTTCTCTTTTTTGGTATCAAAATAATATGCAGAGCTAGGAAAGGGGAGTATCATTATACACATTATATGGGTGAGAAGACCAGAATCCAGAGAGAGAGAGAGAGATGCATTGTCTGTCTGAAGTTACATAGCTAATAAAAAGAGGATCAAAATCCAGATTCTGACTCCAGTTTACTATTCTTACCCACTTCGCCAGTGGTTCCCAGCCCTGCCTGATACTAGAATGATTCCGAGATTCTTATTCAGTTGGTCTGGGATCAGGCCCAGGCAACAGTACTTTTAAAAACAAACCCAGGTATTTGTGCAGCCAGAGTGGAGGAGAAACTACACTACATGTTCCTGTCCATTAACCATCAGCACATTTGGCCAGACACACACTGGGACCTGCCATTTTGTCACTCAAACTGAAGCATCTCCATTATGACCTCATATTTGCAGAATTATTGATACGAGATATTAGCTTCAAAAGGATTATTGTTTTTCACCACACCTTCCAGGTAGTTGGCCATTATTTGGTGTTTGTAAAACTGAAAATTTAATTACTGAATTTATGACTATTCTTTCCATCACTAACCCCACACGGAAAAATTTCCCAAGGATAGAAACCAGGTCTAATTAACCTAAGGGTTATTTAGACGAAGGAAAAGAAGACAGAAAAGCAACTTAATGAGTCCAATTATTTCCTTCAAACCCAGAAACGGCATTAGCAACTTGCTTCCCTTGGACACGAAGCAGACAGACCGCTCTCTCAGCTTCCTTGTAGTCTCTCCTGCAGCGAACTGAGGCTTGGCTCGAGGGAGAGGGAGGTGGTAGCTACTAATGGCGGTGGTTGTTGTTTTTGATAAGATTCCCAAAAAGAAAACAGGCTATACAACGTTAAGAGTCATTTAATGCAGAAAAGAGCCAAAATTAGTTAAGATTGCTGTTACAGCATTGTCGACTGTATTAGTCAAGATAACTCGGCTATGCTGCAGTAGCAAAAACACAAAATTCTCCATGGTTTAAATTTTTTAATATTTATTCATTTTTTGAGAGAGAGAGAGAGAGAGAGGGAGAGAAAAAACATGAGTGGGAGAGGGGCAGAGAGAGAGGGAGACACAGAATCCAAAGCAGGCTCCAGGCTCTGAGCCATCAGCACAGAATCCTACGCGGGGCTCAAACTCACAAACCACAAGGTCAGGACCTGAGCCGAAGTCAGACACTTAACCGACTGAGCCACCCAGGTGCCCCTCTCCATGGTTTAATATTCCTCAGACACACTATGCGATCCATGTTGGTTTGTGAGGGGACACAGGGAGGAGCTTTGCTACAGTCACCCTGTCACACAGAGGGCCACCTTCTTGGGACTGGCCATCTAGATCGTACAGTCTTCTCAACTGCCATGTTAGGGGAAGAAAGAAAGGTTGGAAATTGTTCATGGGCTTTTCACTCCTTTGCTTTGTAATTGACACACACACACATATTCAAATTTTCCTATCCCCAAACTGGTCACATTTCCCTTTCCTAACTGTAAGCAGACTGGGAAATACAGGGTAACTGTGTAGACCTGGTAGGTAATACTTTTTCTGCCGTAATCTTCTAAAATGTCATACATATATGACTTTCCCAATATTTGGACCTAGCTTGGTTCCTTAGGGTACCCCAAACGTCAGTTTTTCTACCTTCTTTGAAGGAGGAGCAAATCTCTCATCAATTGGGTGCCTGGCTGTCTCAGTCAGTGGAGCACGCAACTCTTGATCTCAGGGTTGAGTTTGAGCCCCACGCTGAGGCTAGAAATTACTTTAAAAAAATCTTTAAAAAAAAATTCTCCTCAATTACTTATCCTTAAGATGGAAGTCGTAGAAGAGTTGTCGACAAGCTATTGTTTATTTCTACAAAAGTACGATAAGTAATGAAGTACTTATCCTATTGGGAAAAGGCAACTATGTAGCTGTAGTTGTAGACCTTTCATGTCTATTCATGCGTTTAATCATTCACTCTTCATGGATTATGGCCTAGAATTAAAAAAGAAATAGAATAAGCTTGCATTGTATGACTTAAGGACAGTCATGCCTAGATTTGGTGATGTCTCAAGTGCCCTTCCAATTCCACTAAGGAAGTGGAGTTAGAAGATTAATTTAGATGAGCCAGGTTTTGCACAGTTGAAGAAAATCCATAACAAAGAATAAACTAGACAATTTCGAAAAGACCATTGCATTAGTTTTTCCAGAACGCTGGAGGCTGAGTTCTCAGGAAGCTTTCTGCTTAATGAGGTGCCCTTAGGAGAAAATAAGAGATCTTTTTCGTAGTATCTCCATTAGGCAGCATTAGCTCCCAGCGTCTGAGTTTCTCTTCATAGGAGTAATCAGGCCAACAGAAAGTAAGCAAGCCAATTTGATAATTTCGAGATAGTTTTTGGAATATTCTACCAGTACCAGGAGCAAGTTTCAGGATAGCTCCTCTCCCAAAGCTATTTATGGTAGTTTTTTTCCCCTATGATAATTAGTCCCTAGATCTTTGTGAAGGGCAGGGAATTCCATATGGAAGAAAACTAGAGTTGAAAGAATTTCAAAGGTCATTGATCAACTTTTAGAGTTTTGAAGAAACATTACAACTTTGTTTCTTTATCACAATTAAAGGTAGATAAAATCCGTATCCATTGTAAATAAGCAAGATTTTTTTTTTAAGTCAATGTACTAATGGATACTGTTGTATGTATTGCCTTGTAGGAACCAAGTCTTTGATTACTATAATTAAAATATACTTTGAAAAAAATATATATATGTATATACTATGAAAAAAATCTCACAAAGGAAAACATTTGTTTGATGAAATATTTTAAATGCATCAATCCATATCAACACTGATATATACAAAATCTACATAAGCTATTCCATCAAGACATTTTCTTTTTAATCAGAAATAGGATGCCTTCCACATAAAATATTTAAAAACCACCCAGTTCTTATTGATAAGTGGTTAGAACAGTGGTTCTCATCCTTGGCTGCACATTAAAATCACTTAGGGAGCTTTTAAAACCTAGTGATGATTGAGCCCTGCCTAGACCACTTGAGTCAGAGTCTTTGGGAGTGAGGCCCGGGCACTGATAGTTTTGAGTGCTTCCCAATGATTCAATGTGCAATGAAGGCTGGCAACCACTGACGTGGCACACTTCCTTCTCTCTCCAGCTGGCAGTAGTAATGTGTTCCTCAAACTTCCTGTTTTTATACTTTCTATGCTTTATAAAAAGTAGATGTGTACAGATTGCCTCTCCTCCCTTAAAGGGTAAGTTCCTGGAAGGGAAATCCTAAGCCCAATTCATCTTCGTGTTTCCACACTTTCCAACGAGGCACTGGCCGGCACCATATTGAAACAGTATCAGCTGATTGAGTGGCTTAGTGTCTGATCAGCTGAATCAATCTACTTTCAGATTTTTAATTTAATAAACTCTATGATTAGATTATGATTATAAATTAGAGCCCCTTTCGACGGCATAGCAAAGTAATGATCTACAAGGAAATAAATAGTAAAAAAAAAAAAAAATAATAAGATTGGTAATTTGGTGATTCTGGTCCAGATAACACCTTAAATCTAATTGCAGGTAATTGTCTTGACATGTTCCTGGAGGCGAAGAAACAAATGGTGTGATGATTTTCTTCAAAGACATTCTTTATAGTGTGTTCTACTGTAACTTTACAGTTGTCCTAAAAACAATACTATCAATGAGTGGAAAGGCATTACTTAGAAGCTAGATACAAACACATTTTTTTTTTCCAGTTAGGAGCCGTAATTAAAGACAAAAAAGTGTTCAATATACATTTGCGTTTTGCTATCGTAAACTAAATGTAATGAATGAGTCCATCAGGATTGACCAAGATGAAAACGTTTTTCTCTCAGTTACCCTTCAGTTTACATCCAAGAATCTGCTCGTTGATGTCATTACCATTTATCTTGTCTAGGCAACTAACTTGCAACACAGCTCACAACTGAAAACTCTAGTCGAATGAACACTCTTGCCTGATGAACCAAGGCAGCTGTATATTCCTCCAGCAGGTGCAACAGCTCTTGTCTTCGCAGCTGTGGCTGGATAGTTGCCAATCCTTACTGCATTATAAACACCAGTAGTTCTGTATTGTAGTTGTTCATACCTTAAGTCATCCAGGTACCACAGTCCTGATTTTTGCCCTTTATTTACAACTCCTATATTATTTATAACTCATTTCATATTTTTTTAATATTTATTTATTTTTGAGAGAAAAACAGAGCATGAGCAGGGGAGGGGCGGAGAGAGAGAAAGACACAGAATCTGAAGCAGGCCCCAGGCTCTGAACTGTCTACATAGAGCCCGACACAGGGCTCAAACTCACAAACCTCGAAACCATGACCTGAGCTGAAGGCAGACGCTTCACCGACTAAGCCACCCACGTGCCCCATAACTCATTTCATATTTTTAAAAGAGTTCATTGTCTTTTAATTAAATGGATTTGAAAGAGAAACTTCAAATCAGTCGTAAATAGAAGGGGCTTCTAATAGAAACTGTACAAATATTAAAATAAAACATTTGTTCATCCTCCACACCTGCAATTGTACAAGATCCATCAGGCGATGGGAAACACCAGCACAAGTAAAACTGTGTTCTGGAAATATCAGTTGCATCATAGCCACATCATGTTGCCAAAATGCCTGCATTTAGAAGCACCTCTAAATTTTAATTACTATTTTAATTAAACTTAGAGGGGCAGAGGAAAAGTGTAACCCCCTGGCTATTTCCAGATGAGTAGTTAAACTTTAATAAATCATATGTAAAGGAGGAACATGGAACTCCCAACATGCTCCTTTGGAGGCGTTTTACTGATGACCGAGCTGAATTTATAACATCTGGGCAAACAGACATGACAATATGGAGCACCTTAGTAATTATCACAGTTTGCACTCACTGACTTCTGTGCCTACTTTTTCTTTGTTCATGGTTCACTAATAGTTCCCAGACCACCACTCTAAGTTCTGTGAGAGAAGGGACCACATTCATTACTAGAGTCCCGTGATAGGCACATAGTAATTCCCAAATTAATGTTTGGTACATTAGATGACTAAATATTCTCTCCTGCGTTTTAAAATAATCTCCACTTCCAAAGTGAATGTCCTCTTTACCCACGTTCTACTCTGGTCTGAAATACAGTCCATGTGGGGATAACATTCTCATAGACTTCTTAGCGCAACCCCCAAACCCACACTGTCTCAGCTCCCAACACCCACTGTGTCTCCGCCCCCCCCCGCCCCCGCCCCTCATAACAGACTCACTCACTAGCACTCTATGACAATTTACTTCTCTACTCAGGCAAGCTTCTGTAGGGACCCAGATCTCAGACCGTCAGGAAGCCATGCCATGGAAGAAGGTGACAACAGGAAGACACATTTTGTCATCTTATATTATAATCAGGAGCAGCAGAGAGCACAGGGTTGGCTTGGCTTTATGATGTCAGGGACTAGAAATGATCGAGGACTTGGCAAGTATCCTAAGTGACTTAGCAAAGAGGTTCACTGCTGAAACACTAAGTTATCTTAAATGTTTCTTTCTCCACCACCCACTTTCCACTCATCCTTGTTGTCCTCACTAGCATCGCCCTAACAAAAGGGATGCTAGGGAAACTAGGGCAGGGGAAAGGACCACAGAAGGTGAGGGAGGAGGAGGGAAGTGGTGGAGGGGGAGGGAGAGGGTGAGGTGGAGAGGAAGAGGGAGGAAGAGAGGGAGAGAGAGGATGAGAAAGAGATGGGGAGGTGGGGGTGGGGAATGAGGAACACCCTGCTATCCAATAGCCGTAAAAAAATTTGTTTTTAATTCCCTGGCTATCACAGATAGAGGCTGCTGCTAGCATTTAAGATAAGATTAGTTGGTGTTGTGCTATCAGCACCTCCACATTTTCCCTGCAGGGATTCCTTCTGACAGGCTGAAGCTGGAGGCATGTCTCAGGATTAACGCGAGCTAATGATTATACACTAAAGCTTTGGAACTGTTGGGACTAATAGGATTAAGCAATAGCAGATGCAGGTCCCCGTTCAGGTTAAAAATGCACTTTTTACATTACAAAGTCAGACAGATCCCTTTGAACATGCAATGAATATGGATGTTTTCAATTATCACAGTCTTCCAGGGCTATACGATATGGTAAATTAATCCCTTTAGAACATCGGAAACAGGACAAAATAGCCTTCTTGAAGCTGAAATCCCTCGTTTTAGATTTTCTTTCATGGGGATAAGCAGCGGTGCACCTCACATAATTAATCTTATTACAAACAGAGAGAAAGGGGAAATTTTTTTTTAATGTGTAAAAATTGTTTAAATATTTGAGAAACTCCAGAAAAAGAAAAAAAGCACTTTGAAAACAACATCTCTTAATTAATTTGCAAAGAGTCAAAAAGACACGCGTAAGGCCTGAGAAGCCAGTGTCCGGGTGTGTGTTGGGATGGGTTTTATTTCCCTGTGCCCCAGGCTGGTGACGCAACGAGGAGGAAGGAAAAAATTAAGGTCACTTTAAAAAAAAAAAATGAGCAAAATAAATAA
Organism: Paguma larvata; assembly: GCA_030068075.1. Classification (NCBI taxonomy): domain Eukaryota; kingdom Metazoa; phylum Chordata; class Mammalia; order Carnivora; family Viverridae; genus Paguma; species Paguma larvata. The sequence continues at coordinate 70,506,152 of CM057832.1, forward strand.
CTGCCAATAGAAAGCACTATTTCCCAGATATTTGAGTTGATCTGATCTTACGCTCCAGGTCCTAGGAGGCGAAGGGAAGAAAAAGGGCATAGTGAGATATTAATATTTTGTTGCTGCATGAAAGGATCTCTGCTCCCCAGTAGAGAAAACCATCCCTCCGAAGACCTGGAGAATAAATCCCCATTATTGCAATTAAATGGGGCCGGTTGTGGACATTAGTAGCGGGCTGAACCTCAAGAGTTCGGTGTTTTTGACTGACTTAGAGGGGAGGAGGATGGGGGGGGGTGGAACACAACTATTTATCCGAGAGGACTTTCCAGAGAAAGCTGTTTGGGCTGCCAGCATGGAATGGAAGCCGTTGTACAACAGTCAGCACAGAGCAGGCTTGCAATCACGGGTTTGATTCTGGAAAATTCAAAAACCGACCATGTTTATATTTGGCCCGAGTGGTTGGTATTAACCATGCTTAACAGGCCCTAGAATCATACTGCCTAATGTCAGCCCCCCCACCTCACAGTGTGGATAAAGTCCTCGTGTGAAACTCCATTGTTTTAAACATTGCACAATGAAAGGGAAAATGGAAGAAGGTAGGCTATCCCGGGTTCCTCCACTGAGTCCATTCTTGGTGTGTATTATGCCCTACATGGCTTGTTTCTAGGAAACTACATGGACACTTCTTCCATCTTGGATTCAAATGAAATCCGAATGAAAGTAACAGGAACACAGACGTGTTGCAGGATTTTTTATCACAATACCCGGGATTTGTTATCTCGTGGCTTCGAAGAATGAAGAAGTGGACCCGAAATGAGAGGCCGGCAGAAGTTTATTAGAATATATGATTAGAAAGGAAGAATCATAGGAAAGCTCTCTTTACAGAGAGGGGACATTCAAAAGGGGACGCCCAAGGACTGTAGGTGAGGGTCCTTGTTTTATAAGGTTCTGGTCAGCCCTCCCCGTCCCCTTCCCTGTTGTTCCTTCTCAGGTTCTACCCTTATTGACTCGATAGCTCTAGGGGCTGGGTGGTCCATTCCTGACTGACTCCTTTCCATTGTCTGAGGGGTGGTCTAATGCCCATACTTAGGTCTCTTGTCAAATTCCTCAGAGGAAACCTGAGGGCGAGTAGGTGGTATCTGTTACATTCTTAAGAGGAACCTTACCCTGAGGGGCTTTGCTGTGGTCAGACACTTCCAGCATTGTTCCAAAATATGTGTTTTTCACCACCCAGGGACCTCGGGTCCTATCCTTTCCCTCTCTGCCTATTTTATCCCATCTTTTCCTATCACAGAAGGAAAACTCGATATAACTGGACCGTTCGCTTCATAGTGGAGGTCAACCAAAGACACGCGGGTGTCAAACTCTGTCAGTGTCCCAGATGGTCCAGGACAACTGGAGACTCCTTGAGCAGGATTTTTTTATAAAGAGCAAAAGCCTAATGTGCCTGCTCTGTAATACTACTTGGCAGATTAAAATACCTAAACCGATGATGTTAGCAAACTTTTAAAGACATTCTGGTTTTCAGACTTTTGATTGAAAAAGTCACTTCTTGGGGCACCTGGACGGCCCAGTTGGTTAAACATCCAACTCTTGATTTCAGCTCAGGTCATGATCTCACGGTTGATGGGATCGAGCCCCGCATCAGGCTCCACATTGACAATGCAGAGCCTGCTTGGGATTCTCTCTCTCCCTCTCCCTGTGCCCCTCGCCCACTCTTATGCATGCACTCACTCTCTCAAAAATAAACTTAAAAAAAAGGAAACAGTAACTTCTTGACAGAATGAAATGAAATTGCTATTTTAACTGGACTACTTGATACTCTTTTTTTTTCCTTTCACAATAAATTCGAAAGATAGAAGCTGATTTTCAGATATTTTACTACTACTCCAGTAAAAGGCATCAAGAAAGCTGTTGTGTTAAATATGTATGCAGTCTCTTTTCTTGGAAGAAAACAGCAATTATTTTTTCAAATGGACTTAATCTCCCATAATCATCATGCATTATCACAATGACATATATTAATACAAGTGCCACTCAGTTGTAATGTGAGTGTGAATCACCTGGGATTGTTGTTAAAATGGAGCTGCTAGGGGCGCCTGGATGGCTCAGTTGGTTGGGCATCCCACTCTTGATTTTGGCTCGGTTCATGATCTCGCGGTTTGTGAGTTCGACCCTACATCGGGCTCTGCGCTGACAGGGTGGAGCCTGCTTGGGATTCTCTCTCTCCGGCTCTCTCTCTCTTTGCCTCTTCTCTGTTCGTGCTTTCTCTCTCTCTCAAAATTAAATAAATACACATTTTAAAAAAATGGAGGTGCTGTTGCAAAGGTCTAGGGTGGGATCCTAGAGGCTGCATTTTCAACAAGTAATATAAATGAGGAAGGCCTGGAGGATCACACCTTGAACGGCAACAAGTCGTTAAGACACATTAAGACACCACAGCCTTGTGGGGATCAAGCCTACCGACTCCATGCATTGCTTTCCTAACACGAAATGGAGTGAATCTGGCACTCAAAACACCCCATTTCTTGGCCTTTTCCCTAAATATCCAATCTCCCATTCTACCAGGCATATCCTTTTTTAAATTTTTTTTTAAGTTTGTTTATTTAAAGAGAGAGAGAGAGAGCATGAACAGGGGAGGGGCAGGGACAGAGAGAGAGAAAGAGAGAGAGAAAATCCCAAGCAGGCCCTGCACTGTCGACACTGAGCCTCAGGTGGGGCTCAAACTCATGAACCATGAGATTATGACCTGAGCTGCAATCAAGTGTCCCGTAGCTTAAGGACTGAGCCACCCAGGTGCCCCCAGGCATATACTTAATTAGCTTAGTTGTTCATCCTCCAAAACTACTTTATGATAGATTTATCATATGAGTAGCTTCTAGACTATCATCTTAAAGAATTGCATACAAGTCCATTATAATTTTTGCTTTTCTTCAACCACCTTAAAAACTGACAACATTAATTCTATCATCTTCAACTGAAGTTTATTCAAATACTATCACAGTTATAGGCATTTTGTATATTATGGAAGTTTGATCTGCAATACACACATTAAAAATTTCTACTAAGTGCTAAACTTATTTTCAACAGAAAATGAGCTAATTCTGATATTAAGATTGAACACTGTTTCCTCTGAAAGTTTTAAATAAAATCTTATTTTTCCCCCAATTCAGTACATTTAACAATGCTCCGTAGGTACTGGGTAGCCCCATATATACCCCTGCCATTGAGAAAGAGGAGGGTAGAGAAGAAAGCATTGATATGACAATTGCAAACCTCATCTTCACCCTCCAATTGTTCTTGTACTAGTGGAAGAAACAGAAATAAATGCACATTTACAAATCACTGTCATTCATATGGCAGTAAAGGTAAACCCAAAGTCTAACCAGAACACAAATAAGTAAGTAAATGATTGTTGAGTAGCACAAGGGAAAGGTCTAATAAAGAAAAGAAAATGTGAGAAAAGTTTCGAAGGATGAATAGAAGTCCAGGAAAGTCCAGGGATAGGAAATTGAAAACACATTCCATTAATACAAAAAAGAAAACACTAAATTGAACAGCCTTGTGTAAGAAGATCAGGGTGGCTTCAAAGTGTACGGGGCTGCATATTTCAGCCTGGGACATAATTCCCGCTGCAACACATGTTCTGAGTAAAGAAGACTTGAAATAGACATGCTCTCTGCTTCATCCCGTCCCCCAGGCTCTCTAGAATAGTAACGTGGACTGTAAAATTACAGCTGGATCTCCCGGCTCCTTTGGCTTCACTGTGAGCCTGTGTTTACAGCACTCGTTTTGCACAGTGGTTAGCACATAGAATTTCTAAGCTGGTTGGTACATTTTCATAACCTCAAGAAAGGTAGGCCTGCCAAAACATGGCACCTTGGGAACCAACGGGGCACAAGCTTTCCATAGTTGTGCCTCAAGTCCTAGGATGGGTGCAGATTGAGAAGAACCATAGTCTCTTCCTCCTGCTTTAAACCTTGAGCTGTGTGGCAAATAACAATAATAGCAATACAGTTTGAGACTGCACTCAAAGAGATCTCGAAAATGATTTAAAAATTCATTCATCGGCCACCATCACTCAGTTGGCTTGATCTTCAGAAGTTTGAGGAGGTAAAAGGTAACAAACAAACAAAATGTGTGCTGCCTTCAAAAGTACAGATTAGCCATGAAGGTAAGACACCCACATATGATAGCAGATCCATGATAACAAATTTAACCCTTAAAATTTGGAAAGATTAAGACATAACAAATGGACACCACGGATGAAATCCTTAGCATCCTTTGCACTAACATCACACAAAGTGTGGTATAAAATCAGAACTAAGTTATTACAGTTCTTGCAATAGGCATCCATTGGATGTAATGACCACCACTGATCAGTGAAAAGGAAAGTTATGCCATGGAAAGGATTATTGGAGCCCTTGATGTATATTCAGGCACACCATTAGAGGAAGATGCCTTGAAACACTGCCGTTAAGAGTATGTCTGCCCGTCACAATCACTTTAAGTGCACACCATTTTTAAATAAAGTTTTATTATTAACCAGTGTGTCCAATTCCATTTCTGTAATTGACATTCCATTCTTTCCTTCCCTTGGCAGTCTGCTTTGGCCACTGTCTTTGGACTATGTGCCTTCTCTGTGAAGCCGGAAATGATGGAGTCCCAGGTGATTTAAACTCTCTGAACCCTATCTTCCCCGGTGCCTCAATCACTCCTTAAGTGGCTAGCAGACACTTAATTCCAATCAGAGATGTTCATTACATAAGCGATTAGGAAGCATGGCAGACGTGGCTAATTGTTGAAGGGCCAAGAAAGGGACATTAAACACATCTTATCTGAAGCTCTCATTGATTGTTAGTAACGCGTTAAATGTCGCCCTGGTGCCTTGAACTAGTTAATGGTATTAAACTTGTAAGTAGAGTGACTTTGACTCTGGGGAGAAACTAACTCGATATTATTTTTCCACAGGGCTCAAAACCTTTACACAAAAGCCAGCCAAATGTTCCTAATTCGAGGGAACATGTTATTTTAGCCTTCGCGATGATGACTCAACCTTGCGCCTCACTGCCGTGTAAGATTCCAACAGAGATGACATTTTGCAATCCAGAGAAGCAGCATGTCCCCTGTCTGGAGGCGAACTGAGAAATAGTTCACTTCAAATGGGCCTCTAAACAGCTGTCAGGTCAGAATAACTGTAAGTCATTACCTATCTGAGCCATGTTGAACCAGTGACTTTTAAGTGGTGAAAATCTCTGTCTCATGTTACTAATCTCACTGGCCAACAGTGGCTGTGTCAACAACCCACATTCCCTCTTAGTAAGCAGGCAAAAATAATACACGGCCCATGATTTGGAAGTTAAAGGAGCAGTTGAGAGGTTGAAAAGTTCAGGAAGTGAGGAAGTTGAAAAGACACCTCCTCAGAGCTTTGCCTCCAGAATGACTCATGACCACCATTAAATCGCAATGTGCCACAAAAGAATTCACCCCGACTTCTGACCCACTCATGTTTAGCAATGCAGACCTTCCCCTCAAAGACACAGCTTTCCTCCACTCATAACTAGCTCTAGAGCCTGGACCCAATTTCCTGGCCAATTAGCAGCTCAAGGGTCTAAAATTAAAGAAATAAGGAGCAGCTCTGAGTCTCTAACCATGATTACTTATAAACCCTTCAAATCTAGACTCGAAGAGCTTCCCTATGGTTTTGTTCAATTGATTAACTTCTACTGGTTTATCACTAAACCATTCATTTACTTTAACAATCCACTAAAGCCTTGGATAAAACGCATTTCATATCTCTTCTTGGGCCTTTAATAATTAGCTGTGTCTACCATTTCTTTTAATCTCTCATTTAATGAGCACCTCCGATCTTTAATAATTTAAAAGGATATCAAGCCAAGTATCAATTAAAAAGAACTGTTGTAGGCAGCATAAACAGTAAGTGTTAAGTCAGTAGAGAATAGCACATTGAGCCCTGTTGCTTTCTCCTCAAGAGCACTTGAAAACTATGGGATTATTTCAAAACATTACACTTCACTGCTATTTATTTTAGTTGGCTTACAGGCAAAATTAAATATAAATGAGCATGAAACATTTTTTTCAGATTCAGAGGAGAGTCATGCATGTTAGTATCCAGCTTAACTCTTATTTCTGAATATACTATAACTCGCTACACTCACCCCCCGTCCCCCACTGGCCAAAAACACTAGCTAGGTTTAGCTATAACTTAACCACTTACTTTGACTCTTCTAATTCCTGACTCAACTTAAAACTCTTGATGGTTCTAAGTATCTAACCCGTGGAATTGTTTTATACTGCCTCAGAGGACAAGACTTCCACACACATGAATGGGTTTTGCAAGAGACTCATATTGGACCATGGGTATTTCCTTGTTCCTGGAAGATCATGAGAAGAAAGTTAGCTCAAGAGTATGTTTGTCTTGTTAGTGGACCTACAAAGAGCCCAGGTATAACCCACCAAACTAATCTCACTCACCCGAAGGACGTTTGCAAAAGTAGGTGTAATATTCCCCTTCCTATATCACAGACTATACAACATGACTTTGCAATGCCTTCCATCTTGAGGTGGAGTCTAGTTCCACAGCCCTTGAATCTGGGCTGACCTCATGGTTTTCTTTGGCAAATTACATGTGGCAAGTAATTGTGCCAGCTCTGAGTCCAGGCCTTAAAATAACTTACGCATTTCCATTGCTCTCTTGGAAATGTCCAACTGCCTTGTGAACAAACCCAAGCTACTCTAGTATAGAATGGGAAACGATGGAGGGGCACCTGGGTGGCTCAGTAGATTAAATGTCCGGCTCTTTGATCTCATCTCAGGTCCTGATCTCATGGGTTCATGAGTTCGAACCCCGTGTGTCAGGCTCTCTGTTGACAGTGCGGAACCTGCTTGAGATTCTCTGTCTCCCTCTCTGCCCTCACCTTCCTCTTGAAAATATATAAGTAAACATTTTTTAAAAATGAGAGACTGTGAGGTTAACTGTCACAGCTAAAGACCATCCTGGTAGCCAACGTTGGCTGACCCAGCAGATGACATAGGTATAACTGGAGATCTTGTTCCATGAGCAGAAGAACCACCCAGTAGAACCAAGCCTAGATTGCTGGCTCACAAATCTCAGGCCAAACAACTGGATATTGTTGTCTTAAGAGTTTAAGTTTTGAGGTGGTCTGTTATTTAACAAAAGCTACTTGCTATAACATCCCAAATTTTGCTACTCAGCCTGCTGGGAGTTTTCTGTATAGCCTCAGGCCCCAAACCACCCAGCACCAAAAAAAACAAAGAGAATTTTGAAACTAGACTCCAGATTTCCAAGTTACTTTCCACCTAGGGGATCACTGCATCACTCCCTTTAACATTTTGGCAGTACTTCCAAATGGGAACATCATACATATTCCTACAAATCCCAAGGAGGTCATGGCGATGATCCTGATTGCTATAAAATCTGAAATCCTACCGTTCCACACACAGGAAATTTCTTACATTAATTGCAAGTGGTGTGTGTGCTAGGAAAACACTTTTGATTAAAAAAAGTCGCCATCCTTATCAATCATATTAATACCCCATGCATATTCATTTGAATATCTCAGTAGCCATCAGAAGACGCTTCTGAAGCTCTCAAACCAACAACTTTCTGGGCATTACTAGGTACACATGTAGATTATAGCATCAATGTTTTCATTAGCAAACGATTTGCAAAAATACAGTAGGGAATAACTTATACGCTCTTTTGCTAATAGACCTACTTCAAAGAATAACTACTGGAAGAGTTCGGACACTTCTCGATGACTTCAAGAGATAAGGCTTAATATGTTCTGGGTGCAGCCACACCAATGATGTCATCGGGCTTTTGCTAGCTGATGGAGATAACAACATCGAGGTGTCAGTATTGATGTCTTTGTGTCTTAATATGCTTCTGCCCTGATATTCTTAAGCATCAGTCAGCAAAGGGCAGCATGGAACAGGAGGCGAAGGTAAAAAAAGGAAATGTTTTTTGTTTGCTTGTTTGTTTGTTTGTTTATTTGTTTCCTCCAGTTTTATGAGTCTAACAGAAGGACTCACTTCCGTATCTCTGAATCAGCACGGGGGCAACACTGGCCAGCAGGCCCTGAGTCCCCTCTGCCTGTATCTTCTCTTTCATCTGCATATCATGCAATTACTTCCGAAAGACTCGTTCAGATAAAATACACCATGGATTCATATTTTTTACTATAAGCCACTTAGAAAACGTATTTCCAAACCCATCAAGAGTCCCTAAGCACTGTTTTGCTTGGAAGGCTAGTCACTATTTAGAGAACCCAAAATACCAATCTTGTTTGAACACAGATACTCTGAACACAGTCCAACTTTGTTTTGATTCCTTATTGTATTTTCCAAGAAATGAATAGCAACTTTCTATTTGTTTAGAAAATTAGAAACTCTTAAGAGCTTATTTTTTCTAAAACAGGATTAGTTCTCTTGATATTTCCACAGGTGTAAAAAAAAAAAGAAAAGAAAAGAAAAAACCTAGCCGTTGATAATCTCACAGTAAAGAGAACACAGAATGATGCGTGTGGCCATGTGTAAATCAGATAAACAGTAATGCATTTGTTTTGAATTTTGTCTTAAAATCACATCACCTATTCAATAAGCCAAGTTATGGCAAGGAAAATGCCAGATTTATTTTTCTGACAACTAAAGGTAAGCCTGTATTTGAAACAGGGGAAAGATTCAGATCTCCTCAGAATTACATGTTCATTATTTTACAGCTTTGTAAAAAATGAGTGTACTTTTACATAATAAAAACTGCAATATTAGTGAAACATGTTCATTGAGCACTTATTAGCACATACTCAAACCCTGTACTATCCTCGTTCAGTACGTTGTCTCATTTAAATTTTATAATGCGATCTAACCGTCATTATTTCTGTTTTCTGGACAAAATAAATAAGCATACAAACCCAGAGCTTTCCAGGGTCACGCAGTCTGATCTTCCTACACAATATGTGTTGTGTGTTTTTTTTTGTTTTTTTTTTGTTTGTTTGTTTGTTTGTTTTAATGTAAGGACACTGAGCACACAAGAACATTAGTGTGTTTGGAGCCAGGTAATGTTATTATGGATGATTTATTTTCCTATAATAGTGTTGTACATTTTCTAAAAAGAGTAATTCCTAAAATCCAGCTTTCTAATATCAATGAAATAAGATAAACCAAATCATTTTCTTCCATACACTAAACTCTGGCTATGCTGGCTTTGGTTAAAGTGTGACTTTTTATAATAGCTCCTCAGAAGCCACTCATTGGCCCAGGATGAGTAGAGCTGAATGGATAAGTCATGCTTTTGTTCTAAACTCAAGAGGTCTCACACAGATGTCTCTGAGAGTCAGGGGGATATCATCACGTCTCACCTCTCAGATTGTCCTAATTTTTTTCCTAAAGCGGGGATTCCCACCATGTTGGCTAGGGCATGAAGATTCTTACAACAATAAAATAGTTGAGGGGCGCCTGGGTGGCTTTGTTGGTTAAGCATCTGACGTGATTTGGGCTCAGGTCATGATCTCACAGTTCATGAGATGGAGCCCCATATCGGGTACTGTGCTGATGGCACAGAGTCTACTTGGGATTCTTTCTCTGCCCCTCACCAGCTCTCTCTCTCTCTCTCTCGATCTCTCTCTCTCTCTCTCTCTCCCTCTCAAAATAAATGAAGTTTGAAAAGTTCAAAAAAAATAGTTGAACAACCTAGGACGGCATCAGGAAGTGTCCCCATTCCTCAACTCACATAACCATCACATAGCCATGCTACTTACAGGTTGCAGGGTTTTGCAGTTACTATTCCCAACGTATAGAAAAGGCTTTCCAGAAATACTTTTTTTTTCAAGAATTATACTCTTATTCCATAGAATACTTATTAATGTCAAAGGTAAATATATATTATTGCAATAAAGAGATATGACAGTCACCACCTTCACCAAGTGATAAAACTTAGTGACATCAATAATAGGAAAACCAGAGGTCTTATGTCTCTGTGAAGCGAAGTAAAGCAGCAAGAAGGACCCTGGGAAGCACTGAGACGTACACAGGGGACCCACAAAATGTTCTTCCCAAAACCACTTAAATCTAAATATCAGGAAACAACAACAGTCTGGGACATTCCACAGTATAGTTTACCTGGACTCTTTTGAAAACTTAATGCTGTAAAAACATAAATAAATAAATATGGCGGGGCAAATGATGTTCCAGATTAAAATGGACTAAACACAAATAGTAATCAATGCAGTGAGTAAAATGATTCATTACTGGATTAGAAATAAGTAGCTATAAATGATATTTTTCTTCAGGCAAATGGAAATTATGCAAGGTTGTATATTAAATGATATTGCTGAATCAATAATTTTTTTTGTTTGAAAATTGCATTGCGGTTAATAAAATGTCTTTATTCCTAGTACACATATATTGAAATAGGAAGGGATAAAATGTTTTGTTTATTACTCACTTTCATATGGTTCAGGGAAAAATGTATGCAGAGGCTCAGATGTATATATGGGGATAAATATATATATATGTATATACATATATAAGCAAATATGGTTAAATATTAACAGTTGATGAATCTGGATAAAGGGAATGTGACTATTGTTTGAACTATTTTTTTCAACTTTTGTGTTTTTTATATTAAAGTTTTAATATTAAAAACTGGGCGGGGGGGAACAGAGTAAATATCCAAGATGCTAAATTAGGTACTTTCTCCTCTAAATACTGCCCACTGTTTTTAAAACCCCAAGACACACACACACACACACACACACACACAGAAAAAATGAAGGTCTTTATATGGCAATAATATTTGGAATTTTACAAAAGCCACTCATCTCTAAAAACCAAATATTGGCATACATCTTCTGCTCAGTCCTGGATTGGATTTCTCAAGGGAAAAGGAATTTTCCGTGTTCACATAGATCAAGGGGAATGCACACCATCATGAAACAGCTCAGACTCTTCAGTATAGTCTAAGTGTGTGTATCATCCCTCAAATATCACCTGACCTCTTCACTGTCACCCCAGAGCACTCTCGGCACATATTTTGAGCTTCTCTCCTACTTTTGTGGGACCCATCTATTTACTTAACTGGTTTCTTTGAGGGCAGTGATTGTAACTTATTTCATTCATTCATTCATTCATTTGTTCATTCATTCATTCATTTATCCATTCACTCAAAAATCATTCATTGGGTGCCTATTGGAAATCAGGTACTCTTCTATGTAGTTGGGGATCTTGCAGCAAACAAAATAGACAAAATCCTCTGATCTCAAGAGCTTTGTGTTTTAGTAAGCAGAAAGGGACAATAAAGCAATAAAAAAGTTAAAATACATATATAGGCTATCTCTAGTGAACTAGAGAGGACTCACTAAGACAGTGGTATTTCTGAAGGACACAAGGGAGTGAATTCCTTAGATATCTGAGGAAAAGTGTAGAAGAAAGGACATGTGTAAGACCCTGAAATGTGAGTGTGTTTGTGGTATTGAAGGGACAGCAAGGAGGCTGATTTGGCTAACCCGGTGTCAACAAAGTTGGAATCAAGGGTTTCAAGCAGAGGAGTGACACGATCTGTATCAGGTTCTTAAAAATGCCACTCTGGCCAATGTGTCAAGAATAAACTTTGGGACGGGAAGAAGCTGGGAATGTAACCATAATCTAGGTGACATCTCTTGGTGGTAATGACTACGGTAGAAGGGAACGTGGTAAGAAGTGACCATCAACTATGGAAGAAATCTGAAGATGGAGCTGGCAGAGCTGCTGGTGCGGCGAATGTGGAACGTGAAACAAGAGAGGTCAAGAACGGCTCCATGAGTTTGGTCTAAGGCTGGCAGACGGAGTCAACCATCGACAGGGATAGGACAGAACATAGAAGGAGCAGATTTTTGTGAGTAAGACCAAGTCTTTCAATATATTGGATACATTTGAGAGGTCCATTGTATATCTAAAAAGGGATATTGAGCAAGCAGTAAACGTACAAGTCTCGGATTAGAGAGAAGGTCTAAAATTTGGGATTCATCAGTATAGAGATGGCACTAAAGCTGCGAGATTGGAAGAGATCAACAAGGGTAAGTGTTGATAGAGGAGTGGGATTCAAGGACTTCACTCTGGGGCAGCCCAAGGCTAAGGGGTCGGGGAGAGAGTTCGTTGGGACAGAAGAAAAACCAGCAGCATTCGTGCTGAAAGCCTAGTGAAGAAAGCGCTTGACAGAGCGGGAAGTGATCAGTTGTGTCAAAGCCGCTGTCAGACAAGGAAGGACTGAGCATTTACCTTTGTGGGCAGAGTCATCGAAACCTTGGTGACCTTTACAAGAGCACGTGTACTAGAGGATGGAGTAAGTCCACTTTAGTAGGATTAAGAGACAATGAAAGGAGAAGTAAAGACGGCAAGAGTGGATCCTTTTTGGAGACATTTTATGGTAAAAAAGAGGCAATAAATAGAGCGATAGTTGAAGTGGGAAGAGTAATAGGATTTTCAGGCTGTTGGCATTGAGCATGTCAAAAGAGAAAAATTGTTTAGTACAGATGAGGAATAATAGGCAGAAGAGATGACATCTGGCATAAAAATGGAGGTGTTGGTCTTAGCTTGGGAGGGGGGTGTAAACAGTTCATTTATTATCCAGGGGAGACCTGGTGAATGGCCAGAGACACCGAAAGGTGGTGGGAGCTTGCTGAAGGTCTTCAACTTGGTTTCTAATCGATTCTGTTTTTTGTTTTTGCAATCGGTGAAATAACTCATCAGCTGGAAGAAGAGATTAGAAGCAGTGGAAAGTTGAGAAGAAAGGAGATATGAAATGTCCCTTAAAATCATGGAAGAGTGTAAGCAGGCCAGGTTAGGGTAATAGGAATTCAGGGCAGAGCTGAAGGGTCACTGAAGGACCTTCATTTAAGATGAGACTGGCCAGCAAAACCATGTGATTGTCCCTCACCATGTTTAGCTGTGCCGGTGAAAGCACCGTGTAGGCAGAGAGCTGATTTGAGCAACGCGATCTTTTCCTATGGCTGCTGTAACAAATTGCCACTGACTTATTGGCTTTGCCAACACAGATGATTCTCTTACAGTTTTGAAGGCCAGAAGCTGGAAGGCAGTTTCCCTGGACGAAGGTCAAGGTGTCAGCAAGGCCACTGTCTCTTTCTGGAGCCTCTGGTGGAGAATCTGTTTCCTGGCTTTTTCCAGATTTGAGAGAGGCATTCCTTAACTTTTGGCCCCCTCCTCCATCTTTTAAACCAGCAGCCAACCTACCTTCAGATGCCTTTCTGCTTCCATTATCTTATAGTCCTCAACTTTCTCTGCCAGATCTCCTGCTGCCTCTGTCCTCTGAGGATAAAAATACTTGCACTTGCATTTAGGATTCATTCACACACACAGAATGATCTTCCCATCTCGAGAGTTTTCACCTAGTCATGTCTGCAAAGCCTCTCTTGTCCTATAAGATGACATTCACAGATGGCTGGCATCGGGACTTGGCTATTTTTGAGAGGTTTTGCCTCCAAGACGTGGTTTTGCCAAGCAGGCGTAATGAACAGGAGAGGGGCAAGGGAGTGGTCTTATGGTTGACCACGGAGTTCAACCCGACAAGGAGGGAAACGAGAGCAAGAAGTGTGGGCTGGGAACGCAGGGTGGGTTCCCCGAGACTGCAGGATTTAGGAGTAGAAAATGGGAGGTGGTGGTTAGAGAAGATGATTGAGCCTTAATTGATGGAGGGATAGGCTGACACAGACTGGAAGACAACACTGTCTCGGGAGTCAAGGAGGTGGGACCATTTGGGTGGATTAAAAAAATCTGCGGGACTAAGACAAAGGTAGTGTTGGGGTGCCTGATAGTGAGCCAGGAGGTAAAATTGGGGGAGAAGGAAAAAATGTATGTATCCTTCTATCTGTATCGAGCACTTGGACTAGAGTGAAGTTTAGGGGCCTTAAAATTCATTCTTGTACATCCTTCCCACATCGCAGGTGTGTTCTATTAAGATTGAAATACTTCCACTGCTCTTCAAATTTTACATTACACCGTTATGTTATCACGTGGAATTAAATCTATCGAAAGCCTGAGACCCGTTCCAACATACTTTATATGGAAAATCTCAAAGCAACCATGGACAATTTAAACCACAGACTCCATTTATAATGGAGTCTAACCTAGACCATTGCCATCCGAAGCGCAGTGCAAAGAAGAGAGCACTGGCATCACCACGTCGCCAGAAATGCAGAATCCCAGCCCTCAGTCCGATATCCTGAATGAGACTCTCTCCGTACTAACAAAGATCCCTAGGCAATTCATTTGCGAATTAGAAGTTGAGAAACATTAGTCTAGACACCAGAGGTGGGGAACATGTTAGCAGCGAAGATCCACAGTATTTTTGGCCACATCTGTAGGAGGAAGAGACGAGAAATTTTGTCAGAGAAATTTTCCCTCCCACTGCCACCGATACAAGTGGTATGATTTAAATAATTGTGGGGAACGGAAGCATACGAGCTTAATATTTGTCCGAGACCAAATTTCAAAACTGAACCTAGAGCTCAGAGACCAACTGGTTAAGTAGCTATAAAGTGAGAGACTGAAGAGTCCCCCATCGGTGCCTGGCCCCATGGCCTCCCGGAGCTTTCTGAGATCTGTTACCAGGAGGCTCCTGTCCTGTTTCAGTACACACACCCCTGCCCAGCAAGTGCATGTGCATCCAAGCCATCTGAAAAGTGGCATGTGCTTTCTCACACTAGTCATTCCTTTTCCAGTTTTATAATGTATTCACCTCCCGATGGGATCTACCGTTTATTTTTTGTTGCCCAGAGATTTAGCGGCCCGCAAGCATGCATTTCAGAGCAATAAAATAGGTAAGATATAAAGCCGAGAAAAAAATCGGCATATTACAAAGTTCGAATGTTTACCAAATAGGACCTTACTGGCGGTACCTCTAAAATATATTCTGATATTATAAGGGCTTCACAGATTTTCAGTAGACAATTTGAGATGGGCAACAATGCGACAGGTAATCGAAACTTGAGTTCCTGAAATCCAGTCTGTTTGGACGTCTCCCCAAAGTCTTAAAGTCTTAAAATGTTTTACCGATGCATTGGTAAGCACAGATATTTTCTCCCAAAGTGAAGACTTGGCTTTCTTTCATTCAACATTCTGAACTGTTCTATCATAAGCCTAATATGAAAGTTATCTATTAATTTCTATATAGCTTGTGTTTTGATGTTGTCATAAAATTAGGGGGCATATGTTTCAATAATGTTGGCTGAAAGTTAAATTATACAAAAATATCACTCGCGTAAATTTACTTCTTTAGTGTTCTCTTCATCAGTGTAAATTTCACTAACTACGTGACGAATTTGCTAAGACAGGTCATTTATGGCTCACGACCTGCCTGTTATCAAAAATGATATGATGCGATTACAATAAATAACGCGTGTCTACGAACATCGTTAAAAATGAAACAGATTACCAAAATATCAAAAACACTGGAGAGGAATGGGAAAATAGGTATTTTTAAAAAATAAACTCATATTTTTGCAAAGGGAGAGTTAAAGTCTTTCTAATATTGTTTATTGTGTCTAGTAATGTCTGTTACAATGAATTAAAAGGACGTAACAAACTTGTCTTAGTTCCCATTGGTACTAAGAGAGTCCATATGATAGATCATTTGCTTTTGTGACAATTCTTATCATCATTAAAAGCAGACTGCTCCCCTAAGGCTTAATACGCTTCAGGGCCATACCTGCCCTGAGAGGATTCTTTGAAAGGATGCATTTTGAGATTTGGTAACTAACATGACAGTTCCAGCAGATGTATTGGGAGATGCCAAAAATGAGAATGGGGTGTCTTTTGGGTCACATCATCTCAAATAAAACTAATTTGACCCTTTATAGAGCAGAGGTTTTTGAAACATTTTCGCTCACGAAAATGGCTTCTTAACATCTATTCAAAGCTATTGAACAATGTTAAGTAGTACTTGTAAAATATTCAGCAAACATCATTTCATAATTATGAAACAAGTAAATACGACTGGAGAGAAACCTGCTTTATAACTTTTATAATTTTTAAAAATTTTGCCCTAAGAATTTTTCAATTGTTTACAAATGACCAGCTCATACAAATCTACAGAATGTGGAACCTGTTCGAAAATGAGTGAAAATCAAATAATTTAAACAACATATACAGGAAAATCGCTGGAATGCACTTGAAGTGGGTTGATGGTTCTTTTCAGTTCATATAACAGATGTAGTTTCCATTTCAAAATGAGTTTCATTTGGGTCATTGCCTCCACAATCATGGCACCGACAACACATCAATCTTTTGCACCAGCCGAAAAACAATGTCCCCCAAAATTAGCATTCTTTTGGGGGTGTGTTTGTTCTTCCCAATGCTACCTCTCCAATTCTCAGCTCAAAGCCAGCTCTTACACAGCTCCAGATGAAAAGTGTTAACTGATGTTCAATTAGCCATCGCAGAGGGATTCGGTGCGCAGCCTGGCTGAAGTCTAGTCCTTCATTTAAAAAATAATAACATGAGGAGCCCCTGGGTGGCTCAGTTGGTTAAGCAGCTGACTTCGGCTCAGGTCATGATCTCACGGTCTGTGAGTTCGAGCCCAGCGTCAGGCTCTGTGCTAATGGCTCATCAGAGCCTGGAGCCTGCTTCAGATTCTGGGTCTCGCTTCTCTCTCTGCCCTTCCCCTGCCATGCTCTGTCTCTATGTCTCTCAAAAATAAATAAACATTTAAAAAAATAATAATAATAACATGATAATAAGTCATGCAAAAAATAATAAAGAAAGTATTCCTCCCTTTCCCACCCCAACACCCACACACGGGAAGACCAGAAAGGCAGGAAGATACAGATTGGTTACCTTCCAAGCTTGGAAAAATCTGTGGCAATCCGTAGCCGTGGTTTCCAGATCATATTTTTAACCTGATTCTGAGAACTTAAAAAGTCACTCTTCTTCAGAGCTGATGTGGGAAGAAAAACACGTTTAACTTTCTAAACTTGGGAAAGTTTTTTTTTCTTTTTTTTTTTTTTTAAGTCATCCAACTTTTCTCCAGCTAGGAAGGGCCTCATTTACATAAATCCCCTCACCCTCACTTTACCTTTGACAGTGGAATTCTAAACAAAGCAATCAGGCTGGCAAATGAGTCAGAGTTGCTTATTGTATTGTATGCACGCATGTGAAAGATGGTACTAGCTCTCTCTTGTTATTTATTAATGTCAAGAGGTACAATTTAACAATCCTGCTCTTTAATTTTTTTTTTCTCTCCTATGACAGGCAGATTGCTTCCCCCTACACCTCCTTGAGCGCTTACTAAATATTGGAGCGGTAAGAAACCCTAATTTTTCCTCTTAAAACTAACTAGAAACATTTATTTTGATTCGACTTTTTAGACAAAGAGAACCTTCCGATTTGGGGGGCTTTCAGGTTTTGGAATAAAATGATTTTAAGTAAATTAGCTGCTAAAATTACTGTTATTATGCTCAGAATAGCTGCTAAAAATAATCAGTTCATAGGGCAAAAAATTCATATATTACAGCATTTTCTTCCTGACAGATGTTTCAGAGATTGGGCATAGAAGAGAAGATAGGTATTTTTTAAAAATTGTAACAGAATTAAAATAACAAGAAAATGACTATTATCTCCATAAATCTTGAAAAGCATTGATATTTTACACAAGCTGGGCTTTCCAAACACTTAAAACAATAAATGCCCACAGGCAATTTGAGCCATATCTGTCTATCTTTGTTTCGATCCAATTTGAGAAAATATAGGTAAGCAATCATGAATTCCATGTTAGCTGCTTTCTTTTTATTCTGAACATTTTTTGGTTTGTTGAGCGAATGTGCCGTTCCTCCCTCTATTGCCTACTGGCTGGCTGGCCCCTGCCTCTTCTCCATCCCTCTTAGGGCACCAGTTATTTAAACAGGAGAAATAGAGCTCTTCCCAGAGATAGATCTTTGCTCGTGTTTTCAAGCATGGAAGCAAACATTGGCAGCAAACACGGACGGCCATGAAAAAGAGTCATTTGGAATTTACTTTATTTTTCCTCCATTTGGACTCAGCCGGAGTCGATTGATGCAGTTACTAGAGAGGCATCTGTAGTAAGGAGGTGCAGTCCCAGAGCATCGAGCACGTGTTTTTCTAGATGAAAGGAAGTCTCAGAGGTTGCCCTTTGCTCCATCAACCTCTCACTTCCCCAGCCCATCTACCCTTCATTTCCAGATCATCGGCCCTCCACGTTTTCCTTTTCAACACACAAAAAGTGAGACAACAAAACCCGGCTCTATAATTTATTTCCACATTTCCCAACCCAGAGATTAGGGAAACTATAATTTCTCACCCAAATTCCATGTTTGGCAAGGTCAGCCTTTTCCTTTTGTTTCCCGAGTAAGAGCAGAGGCTTGGTGATATAGAATACTCTTAAATTATTTTTTTTAAGAAACATGCAAGAGTCTAGCTAAGTGTGCTTCCTCTGAATTATTTAAACTTGCCATATATCTGTATAATAGTTTATAGCTCATAAGCATTATTTCATATACCATCTCATTTGATTCTACTAACAGCCTCCCAAGGAAGGCAGGTGAGATATTCTCTCCAGATGCAAATAAAGAAGCTGAAGCCGTGAGAAGTTCAATAACTTGCCTAAAGAGGGTACCCGTGTATGTTCAGGATTAAGACCGGTATGGACTCTCATTGAATCCCAGTCCAGTGCTGTCCACTCCAGCAAATTGTTCTTTCTTCCTGAGTCCCATTTGGCATTTCCTTTGAACCTCCTCAAACTTCTTTCACGTCAGGCACCCAGACAGAGTATGGGGGTTTTGTAAGAAGGCATTTATATAGAAAAAAATGTACATAATGCTAAATAATGGCTTTATATTTTAGCCCTGCCATAGTGAAGTGCATACAGGTTGAAAACCAAAATGCCTATAGATATTTTTCTAACTTCTTTCCATAGTATTAGTCCTCGAGTGATCAAGGCGTTTGTTTGTTGGCTTCTGTTTGCAATGAATAGTGTCAGTGTGGATATGGATGGCAGTTTCAGGAGGAAATTGGAAGAGCTCATGCTGGGAAGGCTAGCGTGGGTTCAGTCTTATCCTGCGTGATCAACAAGCATTTATGTGAATAGAGGTGTCTTTCTTAAGGCGTATGTTTTTGCATACTCCCCTTGCAATGCCCTACAAAAAGAAGGGATCCTTTAATGAAATGGAGATCCATCCTGTGCCTTTCCATTTGGTGGTCGGTCAACTGTGTATTTAATCCAAATATTGCTTCAGGATTTCCAGAGAAGATAAGAAGGCTGCTGATGTCAGAATGCAGTGCAGAGAGAATCTGCACACAGGTAGCCCCGTGAAATTTAACTTGGTGAATAATTACCGTGATGATCATAATTAATAATTACCTCGTGCCAGTGGAGAATTGTACTAATTGGTAATCTCTTCTCTTAAAAGTCCTAATATTTTATTTCTGCTTATTGCTAACTATCGAGTGGAATGCTAATGGAAATGTGGGTGACTGGTATTGTAATAATTATAACTGTAATCACATTCAGCAGCTAACCTCTAATTAAAATAAATCAGATGATGTAGCGAATTGGCTACATACAGTTGTGTTTCCAATAATATATCTTATTGGGAAAAAAATTATTTCTCCCACAGAAAGTCTTCGAAGATCAGATTAAAAATTATGTGGATGTGTTGTATTTCTAAGGAGATGTTTTCCGTGGTAATAAGTAGGTTAATTGCATATTCATCAGGTGATGGAGTTTCAGGATAAACACAAGTTAGCATATAATAAGTCCCACTGTTTCTAATGGAATTATAATATCGTCGCCATGCAATTATATGTGGGTCATCCTTGGATGTTCAGCTAGTAATGAATATATGTATACAAACCTGAAATTTCTTGACTGAGCTCTGAAAATCAATCAGCTAAAACTATCCATGTGAGCTTGAAAACATTGGGCTGTGTGATTAGGGTGTGATACTTTTTATTTATGCTTCGGAGCATTTTCCAAAGTGATGCCTATGATTAACAAATACATACACTATACACACGTATATTCATATATGTGTCTGTGTGTGTGTGCGTGTGCACGTGCCTGTGTGTGTCCCAAATATCCAGTCTGAGCTATCTTTAATTACTCACCAGCAAATAAGGGCAAGAAAGTTGACGATAAAGGCATGTATGTCTATCTTCATGTGGCTGGAAATTGAGGGGAAGACACTTTCTTGAAATGACAAATCTAATAACTAAATTCAATAATTTTAGCGACATTTTGTGCTGCTCTCTGTATTTCCCTGCCCATTTTCATTTATTCGATCAGTGAACTTTTTCTGTAAAGGACCAGAGAGTAAATATTTCAGGCTTGGTGGGCCATACAGTCTGTACTGCAACTACTCAACTTTGTTGTACCCATAAACAGTATGTAAAGGAGTGGGCATGGCTATATTCTAATAAATCTTTATAAAAACAGGGTGGAGCTAAATTTGGCCCACAGATCATAATTTACCAACCCTGGACATAATACAAAATATTTATGAGCACTTATATGCCAAGTGCTGTTCTAACAACAAGAGGTAGAGGGATGATAAGAGTGGGAAGACTCCTTTTCTTATCCGGTTTCCGATCTAGTAAATAAATACCTACTACATGCGTGGCAAAATGCTGGGGAGAGACGACAGGGAATGCGATAGTTTTCTTGCCTTCTGGAAGCTTAGACCTTTGCAAAGGGTTTAGATTCACGCCTCAGTGCTCATAATTGCGGGTAATGGTTTGTGGAGCGCAGTGACTACGAAGTGTGATGAGTGTTCAAGTAAGGAAGACCAAATCTTGTTGACCAAGATTCCAAGCTGTGTCATTTGAGGATCGTTCAGCGACCGTTACATCAAAGGCAAAGAGCTGTGAAAAACGAAGGCATGAATGTTCAAGGAGAATGCTAATTGCAGAAGTAAGAATTAATGACAATGAACCTGGAAAGGTAGTTTGGACTGGTTTGTGCAGGTCTTCGATCGCCACACTGTAGACTTCAGACCATATCCGTGGTGGCTGCTATGGGAGAAACTAGACAATGAAGCATTAAATGACAGTACAAGATCTGAGTATCAGAAGAATAAGTGTGGGGACCGTAAGGAAAGTAGCCTGGTGGGGGGGCTTTGTGGCACCCCAGCTTATGGCCATGATTAAGAGTGTAATGTAACAACCCTGTGAGATACAATGAGGTCTTGAGCCAGCTGTCTGTCCAGGAGCTTCTTTTCAAGGGGTTAAAGCATCTTGCTCTGAAGCTCTGATTATAGTCTGAGTTCAGCCGTCTCATCACACTTATTATTAGATTTTAATGAGAAAAAATGAAGAAGGAGTTAGTAATGGTGAAGAGTCCTTAGAGACAGGTGAAAAATTTAACTCACCTCTTTTCAAGTCTGATTGGGAGAAAGGAAAGAAGGTCACAAAAGCTGGTAGATGCCATTCATTTTTAATATGTTCGCGTCCTTCCTAAGTGTGCCTGAGTTCATCTTCACCCCCTTTCCCTTTCCAAAAAAAAAAAACAAAAAAAAACACCACACGCACAAAAAAAAAAAAAAAACAAGTATAAAACTTATTGGATTCTCAGGCCAGTTGAGGAGAAACCTGGGGTCACCGGATCTTAAGGTTAGCTTCAGAAAAGAGCCTGGCAGGGGGACTTGTCGACAGTGAGACTACTGAAATTCTGCAGCCTCTAAGTGGCTCCAGAAGTCTGAGAAAGATGGCTGAGAATCATTGGTCAAATGTGTCAGTTCAGAAAAGTAACCCAACTGTAATGATAAACAATGGAAAACTACACAAGAAAGTGATACAATATTCACTTTCAACGGATTTGAATTCAGGTATTTTTGTTGATCGCGTCTGTTTACACGATCAGATTATTTTTATTTCTTTTTTCTCTGGGAACCAAAAAGCCCAAAGAGCTCTGTCAACATGGAAAACTGCCCTAAGTAGATATAGTTAATATTCTACAAATATATGCAGAGATCCTCTCTCATGCAGACGTATATACAAGAATATTCATACAGGTTTTGTGTTTCAAAGAGGAAAATTGAAAACTACCTAAATGCAAATCAGTAAGGGTGGACTATCATTTTATCAACATGGGTAGATCTCAAACAAACAAACAAACAACAACCAAAAACCCATAGCATTAAATCTTAAAAATACAAATTATGGAATGACATATTTTATTTCACACCATTATTGAACTTTCAAAACATGGTCACACAAAAACAATACTTTGCTACTTTCCAGATATACAGATAAAAACGTATACATATTATTTAAAATTTATGAAAGTAACCGCTTTTGGAACAGGAGAAGGGAACAAGATGGATGGGGACTCTGACTTCATCTATAGTATTTTATAACTTTTTATTCTAACAAGATTTAAAGGAAATGTTAAAAAATTAGCGGGTCTGTGTGGGATGATTCTTTGATCACAGCATTCTTAGAGGTAAAAACACATTTTTCGACCCTATATATTAAAAAAATTATTTTAATGTTTATTTATTTTTGAGTGAGAGAAAGAGAGCAAGAAAACGTGAGCGGGGGAGAGGCAGAGAGAGAGAGAGAGAGAGAGAGAGACAAAGAATCCAAATTAGGCTCTGTGCTATCAGCACAAAGCCTGACACGGGCCTCAACCAACTGAGCCACCCAGGTGCCTCTCATCTCCATTTAAAAAATAGTGCTGCTTGAAGGGTGTGCAGGTTGATTTCAAGACAACTTTGTGTAATATGTCTTCTGACTTTTTATTTATTTAATAATTTATGTCATTATAGTCACATGTTTTTACTTAAATAGCATTGATTACATTCAATTTTCTTGATTCAATATTATTGTTTAAATTTTTTTTTAAGTTTATTTATTTTTGAGAGACATAGAGGCACAGCATGAACAGGGGGAGGGCAGAGAGAGAGGGAGACACAGAATCGGAAGCAGGCTCTAGGCGCCGAGCCGTCAGCACAGAGCCTGACGCGGGGCTCAAACTCACAGAGCGCGAGATCATGACCTGAGCTGAAGTTGGCCGCCCAACCGACTGAGCCACCCAGGCGCCCCTTTTTTATAATTTTTTTTAAAATATTATTGTTTAATTACAACTTCTGTAAAATAAGAAATCTTTAAGATCAGTTTTGGCCCGGAGTCTTTACCTAGGAATTTGCAGTTTAGCTCAATAATATGGACAGCGTTTGGCATCTGTTGTCAAAAACGGGACAACCGATCCAAAATGAAGTCGCCATGCTAAGCCCAGCGTCACCAAACCAAGACTTAATTATGGTTTCAGCGGGAAGCTGAAATTAATCCGTAAACCAGTCAATTAAGAGCCAGTTGATTAACACTAGTCAGGTCATCTGCGTGCTAGTCCCCCTGTCATCCCCAAAGGAAAGTAACCTCGGGATAACCAACCCGCTTTTTCACTTAGTGTAACACCACTGTTTCCATTCTTTTCTACCTATAAAAGTCTTTCATTTCACACAGCAACTCAGAGCTCCTGTCTTAGACTGGATGCTGCCAGATTCGAACTGATTTTTGCTCAAATAAGTTCATAAATTTTTTAATATGCCTCAGTTTATCTCTTAGCCTGACAGAAGTGAAGTTTGACCAGTCAAATCAAGTATATTTTGCTCTCCGCTGAAAAACACACCAAGACAGCAAATAGACAGGCTGAGTACACCTAAAACAGCAACCAAATAAAATTCTAAATCACAAACCTCTGTGGAGAATCATATGTATATATATATGTATATACGTATGTATGTATATATGTGTATATATGTATGTATGTATATATGTATATATCTGTATATATGTACATATGTCTATGTGCGTATATGTGTGTGTGTATATATGTATATATGTCTATGTGTGTATATGTGTGTATATATGTGTATATATGTACATATGTGTATGCGTATATATGTATATGTGTGTATATACGTGTGTATATGTATATATGTCTATGCGTGTATATGTGTGTATGTTTATATATGTATACATGTGTATACATGTATATGTGTGTGTATATATGTATATGTGTGTATATGTATATATATGTGTATAAATCATTTAGATCATCATAAAGGGGGAGAAATCAAAATATTGTTATACTTTCAAACACATATTTTATACACAGATATTTGTTCGTTTGTAGACCCTCCTAGGGTTGGCTGTTCCTCACAATCTTTTCAGCATTTGGAGCACCTTCCTCCAGTCCTGTAATGCCTTTCGACTTTTCATCTCCACTTAGGGAGAGACTCTTCTGGACTTTTCCACAGCTCTTTGGAAAACGTCCTCTCATCAGGGATCGACTAGCTCTGCCTCAAATCGGTTCGAACTTCCTGGAGTCCAGAGTCAGCACAGGAGTGTGGAGCGGGTAGTGCCCACGGGCCCTGCAGAATCGGCCCTGGGGAGGTCTGCGGCTCCAGGCTAAGAGGACTGTGGGAATGGAGAACGCGGGCCTAACGTCCCATGCAGATGCCCGGCAGAACAGAAAGAAGCCCTTCGCCGAGCGAGGCACGCTGGGAAAACACAGAGGCACTCGAAAGGTTCGACTCCAGTATCTTTGTTCCCCACTTTGCCTGCTATCTCGCGGAGGCTGCTCTTTGTTTTTCCGTCGGAGATCACGCCGGAATCAACTGCCAAACATGCCTTCCGCCTCCATGCCATCTAATTATAGCCCGTAACACTCCGCAGTGCTGACGGTGCTGAGCTATTGGCTCTTGACACTCTCTGAAGCTCTTAATTATCTTTTCACATAAGCCCCTTTCAGACCTGTCAACGTCTTCGTATTGTTTATGGAGGGAAAAAAGTAGCGTATTAAGATTTCAGGACTCTGCGCGCAGAGGCAAACTTGCAGTTACACTTGTGAGTGCTCTTGAACGTGTGTGTGCGCTCATACACACCGACGAGTGCAGAGGGTTTCGGGTCGTGAAACAGAGCTGCCCGATGACGATTCTGCTGTCAGCGCCGTGGGCGTAAGTAACCTCATCGGGCAAAATGAAATTAACCCAGACTTTAATCAATCTGTCACTCTAGTCACTTTTAACCTTTTTCTTCTTTAGAGTTCAAATATATATATATATATATACACATATATATATATATATATACACACACACACATATATATATATACATGCATACATATATTTGTGTATATATATATATGTGTATATATGTGTGTGTGCGTGTGTGTACCCATATATATGTGCCCTATATGCCCATATGGGCATATATATGTGTGTGGGGTAGATATACCCGTGTGTGTGTGTGTATGCCTATATACATATATGCCTATATATCACATATACATATGGGTATATATACACATTCATGTGACTGAAAAAAACAGTCTCTGAAAAAAAGTTTTAAAAAATTCAAAACCTTGCTAAGTGTTTAACTCACCGTGGGATCTGGCAATTTCAAAGAGATATCTATAAAAAAGAAGCAATCATATTTCAAGGTCAGTATCAGACTAAATTATCAATCCTATCATTTGAGATGTGGTTATAGAATCAACTTTTTTTCATATTTTATTTTTGAGAGAGAGAGAGAGAGAGAGCATGAGCAGGGGAGGGCCAGAGAGAGGGAGACACAGAATTCGAAGCAGGCTCCAGGATCTGAGCTGTCAGTACAGAGCCCAACGTGGGGCTCGAACCCATGAACCGTGAGATCATGACCTGAGCCGAAGTCAGATGCTTAACTGACTTGAACCACCCAGGAGTCCTTATAGAATCAATTTTTAAGCACTGTTTTATTTTTTGTTTTAAGAAAGGCCATTTGTTAGCATTAAAGCACTTGTAGGTTTAAAATCTTAAACTTTTAATTAAAATAACAGATAATTTTCATTATTATTTCATGTTAAGCTTCAGACAGGTGGGTGACGGTAAGGCAAAAAGGGGTCCAGAGGACGGGAGCATGTGAGTACCCATAACCGTGTGTGTATTTATCACTCTGACCTTTGTATGTCCCTGCAGGTTTCTCCTCCTTCCCAACAGAGATAATGCAGAGTGGACTTCAAAGAGAAAAGCCCTACTGTAGCTCTGACTAGAAAATTCACTACTCCTGTGCGGATTTTAGATTCTGACTTAGAAAAGAATAGGATGCCTCCAGGTGGGAGTTCGCGGGAGGGAAGTCAAGTAGAGAGGCAGCAAAGCTCCGAGGGGCAAAGAGTTGGGCGGAGAAGTAGAAACCTCCACTTGAAGTTTGCATCGGCCACTGAGACATCAGCTCCCAGCAGCTCTCGTTAGATGTGAAGTGGGGCACTTTCTAGAGCCACTTCCTCACTGGCTCACAGCGTCCCCAGCTGTCCTGCCTTCAGTAAACTGCTTCGTACGGCAGTAGGTAATTTGGCTTTTGGGGGAGTGGGATCTAAGGGAAATACATAAGAATATACATAACACTCAGAATAAGAGAGAAGATTAAGAATATCCGGTAGGATGATGGCCAACAGAGGCAAGTGGTAGAAACTTACTTTTCATCCCCCGAGCAAGATGTGTTCGAAATAATTCTGTAAATCAACGTTTCAGAATTTAGAATATTTATCGTATAGAGACAAGCTTATCAATAATGGTAGTTTTTGAGACTCGTCTCCACAGATGTATTTTACCCACAATCTAACATGTATACCCTAGGTATACAGCATAGGGAGCAGTATATGGAAATAGGATATGAAGACTTATGGCTTATTTCAAATGCTTTTCTAGGGGCACCTGGGTGGCTCAGTTAAGTGACCGACTTCGACCACGTCATGATCTCGTGGCCTGTGAGTTCAAGCTCCCAGTCAGGCTCTGGGCTGTCGTGACGGCTCAGAGCCCGGAGCCTGCTTCGGAATCTGCGTCTTGCTCTTTCTCTGCCCCTCCCCAACTCGTGCTCTGTTTGTCTGGCTCGCTCTCAAAAAATAAATAAACATCAAATGTTTTTTTCTAAAAATTACCTTACGTCACACCTTCTTAAACTGAACGTTTTAAACTTGTGGATTTCATCGCATGTCCAAGTTTAATAAATGAAGCTTAATAAATAAAGTCAATTAACGTCAACTAAAGTTTATTTTGTTAAAAGTCCAAGAAGAGTTAAGGGAGCCCCATTTCTCCCCTTCCTCAGTCTCAGATATCACATAACAGGAGAAAAGACAGCAAATTTCACTTTGCCTAATCAGTGCTGAAGCCCAACTAAATGAAAGTTACCGAGGTCCTTAAGAGTTGACCTCAGATCAAAATAGAATTTAAATTGTCACCTTTATCTAAATACTTGGTCTAATCTGCAATCATCATATTTGCCAATGAATTGGTCTTGTTAGAAATTTGAGACTTGGCATATCCAGTTCAGCAACAATTATCTCCCTTAATTTATTTACTAATCTGTGTTAATTGCAGAACAATCAGAAAACAAAGATGTGCAGGAAAAAAATTACATTGGATCCCGCCTCTGGAGGTCCTCTTACAATCAACTTTCGATTTTTTAATGCGAATTAGAGACTACGGTTACGGACTGTTCAAAGCGATGGGAAAGCCTAACATAATGTATATTTGGTTTTGGAAATTCCCTTGAATTTGATTTTTGAATGTCAAGAAATCATTCACACATCAAATTACTATTCTCTGCCTGCCTTGAGAAAGTAATTATTGCATAATAAAGGATTTCTTTTCTAGCTTCTATGGACTACAATAAATACAGATTCATGTCCCCATTATTAACTCACGTAAATAAGGAATTATTTCAATATGATAATTTTCTCAATTCAGTACTTATAGGTGGATACAACCACACAAAGTTGTCACCATCACCCAGCCCCAACAGGCACACACTCACACAGGTACCCAACATTTAGTTTGTTAACTTTGCACTAGTTATGGTATAAGAAAGAACCACTGAAATGTGATTGTGCTTTTATTAATATATATGTGTTAATATATATATGAGAGAGTTAAGGGAGCTTAACTCTCTTATATCTATGGCAGGTTTTATCGCTATCCCTTCTAAAATCTTACTGCCATAGTTTTTAAAATCTTCCTATGTATAAGAATGATGGTGTTAATAAAACAAAAAATAACAAATTATCTCTGGTGTTAATAAAACAAATAGAGATAATTTGTTGCTTCGCTTCCCTTATCTTTTCCTTGCCTTGTCCATTTCTTTGTCTTGACTGTTTTTTTCCTTCACTAGTACAAGGTCCATTCCCCTAAATCCCTGTCCCTTCATGTACTCAATTACATGGACTTTCTGACTTCTGCCTCTAACTTACTGCCATCATCAATATTTATTGCAAGTCTTCTCTAATCTTACCTCCTGTTAATCTCACAGAATAAACCAGTTTGGAAAATGCTGGTTTGGATTCTGTTAGTGAAAGAGTGTTGTGAATTGGAAAGAGTGGGCTCTGAGATCAAACAGACTTGGCTTGTAATCCCCAATCTTTCACTAACTCATTATGTTACTCAATTAATAGCTTAAATGCACTGATCCTCAGATTCTTCATCCATAAAATGAGTACAGTAATGACTACCTTATAGTTCGGTTTTTCTTTATGCTATTCATCAGAAAGTAGAGGGGCACCTGGGTGGTTCAGTTGGTCGTGTGTCCGACTTCGGCTCAGGTCATGATCGCACAGTTTGTGAGTTTGAGCCCTGCATGGGGCTCTGTGCTGACAGCTCAAACTTGGAGCTTGCTTCTGATTCTGTGTCTCTCTCTCTAACCCTCCCCTACTCACACTCTGTCTCTCTGTCTCTCTCTCTCTCAAAAATAAGTAGTAAACATTAAAAAAAAACTTTTAAAAGAAAGAATGCAGAATCAGAACCTTATGAAAGCTACCTTGGAGACACCTTCCCTTTGACCCGTTATGGTCACTAGAGCTTCAAGGTCGATTACTCACCTTCCCGTCTGCCGTTGCTCTCCTCCTTCTGCCTTTCCCAAACTTCTCTGCTAGCCCCGCCATCTCTTCCCACATCTCCTGCTCTTGCTTCCTGCCTAGCTGCCATTATCCCAGCCTGAAGCTCTCCGGTTTGATCCAAAGCAGATGGAAGGGTAAGACGCTAGAGTCACACACAGCAGGATCCAAATCTGGACTCTGCTGCTTACTAGCTGTCTGACTCAACTGAGCAAGTTACTTAGCCTCTTTGAGTTACAATTTCCTCAACTCTGAAATGAAATCTAACACCCACCTCTCCGGGTTGCGGTGAGATTTAGGCGTGATGAATCTAAAGTGGGTGGTGGCACACCTGGAACACAGTAGGCACCAAGTAGCTGGGGTTATGTCAGGTTACTTCTCACAATGCCCATCGATTGCACCATTCAATCTAAATCCTCTATACCCCTTGCCGACTTCCTGAAAGAAAAGAGGCAAATGTTCCTCCTGACCATGATCGTGTCATAGTTTTTTATGTGAGGAGTCACAAAAACTCTTTGCGCATGGTTTTACACAAACATGGGCCAGTCAGGTTTAATTGCTGAGTCTGTATTTCCTAAAACATGAGGACCAGCTACATTAGAGCTAAAGGGTGTGAGGGTGGTGTTAAAATCCAGATCCCCAGACCTTGCCCCAGACTTAATGGTTCAGCATTTTTGGCAGGGGCTGGAGAACCAGAGGTCTGGAGTTTTAACACACTTTTCCATGGACGTCAATTTGCACTGAAGTTTAGGAAACGCTGAGAAGTGAAGGCCACTCACTAAGAGTGAGCAATGAATTTAATTTGAAAGGTTCTCAGTACACAAAAGCATTCTCCAACTGCACAGGTGGCGGTTTTGTTAAAAAGACAGTTATAAGGAATAATACTCTGAGGGATCCTGCCGCTAACAATTAGTCCCTAGTCAACATTGTTATATTTATTTATAAAAGTCTTGGTTAAAATGCAATTCTGTGTCCTTGGGGGTGCTTCTAATTCAAAGGCTGGATGCCTTTCATTCTTGTGCTCACCACCAATCCAATGGGCGAGTTTCCTTCAGTTCGTGGTCCTCTCTCATCATGAGTCCTAATACTAGCATACCTTCAGGAACCACAGAATCATTTATTCATGAATGAGACTGATTTTCTGAGGCTAGCCCTTGACCACAAAATCTCTCATGTCTGAAATTTAGACCATGAGATAGCAATGTCTACGTATAAATGGTTTTATGGTTCACATCCCACCCCCCCCCAAAAAAAAGTGTCAAGTTCACCCAGACAGGGCTGTGCTTTCTTACAAGCCTTTTCACCACATTCCTGGAGTGTCGATTTTCCAGAAAGTATTGTTGGCCAAAACAAGCTCAAGAGGTCATTGGTGCATTCTTGTGTTGACCACTGAGAAATCAGGGCCCTTCCTCTCGTGTAGAGCCAAGCCACCTCAGCCAGCCCCCAGGAGAAGCTGAAGGGGAAAGATAGTAGATCTGAATCGGTGTCACCCTGCCTCTCACGGGCACCACCCGGCCCTGACTGCTGAACACAAGCTTCTCTGAATATCCTCTGGGGATTTGTGAAAAGCTTGGTCTTTCCGTACTCATTAAGGGGTCCTTTAATCAAAATTCTTACCACAACCATGTTATAGACCAGATAGTGTGTGAGTTGCTCTGACCCTAAATTTTATAGATACTGGCTAGCTGCTCACCAATTCCATCTCATCTCTTCTCCAGGCAGAAGAATCAACTCCATTCTCCAACCATCTCTGCAGAGAGCTGGAACCATGAGCCAGAGTTCTAGCCAATGGGATTTGAGCAGAAGGGGTACGTGCAACTTCCAGGACTGACTCATAAAAGTCTCCTTTGCCATACCTCTAGCTACTTTCCCTATCCAGTGGGTTCAAACACAGCAATGTTGGAAGACATGGAGGTCCCCAAAACACACTTCCAACTCAACTGCAAGGAAAAAAAAAAGAGTTTTTTAAGGATTATTACTGAGAAATGAATTCAGTTTTAAAATAAAGATAATCCTTGACAAGAGTTCACACAACATCTCATTGTCCTCAGGTAGGGATGACAGACAATGTTCCCATAATCTTAGGTAAAAGAAAATCCAAAGAGATAAAGGGATAAATAACCAAAATCACATCCAAAATGACGAGGAAAGAAGCTAGAATTTAGACTTTGGTCTTTTGACCCTAAAGCTCGTGCACTTTCTCAAAACCAATGTTACCCTTTGAGCTCTTGGTGAAAGGATGAAAGCTCTTATAGCCACTTCTCATGGAGAGCAAAATCAGGTCAACTTTGTTTGCCATCAGGCAGATGTAGTAGAGAGCATCCCTACTTGATTTCAGGGTTGATTCGCAATTTGTATGAGAACTTAGGAAGTTGGGAGTCTCCCACCTCCCCCTAAAAATGGAGAAGGCCCAACTTCAGATTCTGATGTACCACTTCAAGTACAATTCTATCTTCAAAATCCCCTGCTTTGATTTGAGGTCCTGAATTCCAAACTCTGACTCTTACATCATATCAAACTTGCTTCTGACTAACCTTCTGATTCCAGAGCTATTTCATTTCACTTAACCAAGTGTCTGAAGTTGAAATCACCAGTTTTTAAAACACTCTTCTCACGTCAGAGGTCAGAACAAATGTAAGCAACCAAGTTCATTCGGCTGAGAACTAGTAGAGGGAGGGTGGCTCCCTGATTCTAGACCAGAAGAAGGTCCCTCAGTCTGTGGCTAATTTTGTGCTTTCTATAAAGTTTCTACTTGGCAAAGGATTAGATGTTGGTTTGTTTTGTTTCTGAGGCCTTTTTCTTTAAAGTCCAACAGATCCTCCCTTTACAGGCTGCCCTGACTTCTCAGCTGACTCTGGGGCAATCCATCCCATTGGAACACCCAGTCTGCTTCTCAGCATGAGAGCAGCGGTGCTGAGCTGGCACTGTTAGCATAACAATTTACAGCTGAGATTGCTGCATTCCCAGCCTTTCAATGTGACCCTGTATACAAGCATAAATATGCCCAGAGACAAGGGAAATATGCCCAATTATTTTATTGCATTATTTTACAATGTACATCATGTCTCCCCAGGCATTGAAAATAGCCCAAGTAAAATGCAAATAAAGATAAATCCTGTGATCATCAAAACAAGACCAAACCCAAAATATGCCTTTGGTTTGTGGTCAAGTATGTTTGGGTAGAAGGCTTTTTCTTTTTTTTTTTTTTCATCTTAAGTCTGTTTCTTTTATGTTATATTTAAATTAATTACACATGGAAATATTTCTACAGTGAGATATGGTGATGGTTTCCTGAGAACAAAGCTCAGTGGAAAATCCTAGATTTATTTGGGGATGCATTTGATGCAAAATAATGCCATCTTTTATTTAGTTATAAGCTTGAAATCTAACAAGGACAAAGCATTGCATATGGTAATTCTCACTGTTGATCTTGTTTTTCTTGTTCAAGAAAGAAGAAAGAGAGAGAGAGAGAGAGAGAGGAGGAAAGAAGGAAGGAAAGAAGGAAGGAAGGAAGGAAGGAAGGAAGGAAGGAAGGAAGGAAG
The DNA here is from genome assembly GCA_030068075.1 of Paguma larvata. Taxonomy (NCBI): domain Eukaryota; kingdom Metazoa; phylum Chordata; class Mammalia; order Carnivora; family Viverridae; genus Paguma; species Paguma larvata. The sequence goes on from CM057832.1 coordinate 70,538,596, forward strand.
GAAGGAAGGAAAGTAGGAAGGAAAGAAGGGGGAGAAAAGGAAACAAAAACCATTACATCAATGATATAAAAAAATTTAAAAATTATTATAAGACCCAGGAAATTGGGCTTGCTAGTCAGTTTACTTTTTTATATATTATTTAGCATTTATTATGCATCCTTATCTCACAGTATGTTATTTACAGTATAAGAAAGAAAGAAATATTTCCACTTCTAAGTGGATACAAGTACCTATTTTATGCTGTGTAAATAGATTTCTAAAAGTATTGGGTCCCACTTTGAAATACTGACTTGAGCTGGGTATAAAGTGAACATTCGTTTCTTTTCTTTTTAAAGTTTATTTATTTATTTTTGAGAGAGAGAATGAGAGAGAGCATGAGAGTTGGTGGGGCAGGGGCCGAGAGAAGGAGAGAGAGAATCCCAAGCAGGCTCTGTGCTTTCAGCTTAGAGCCCAATGTGGGGCTCAAACTCACAAACTGTGAGGTCAATAGAGCCAAAATCAAGAGTGGGATGCTTAACCAACTGAGCCACTCAGGCACTCCAAACATTCGTTTCTAACAAACAATTCAATGTACCCACAAATCTTGGCTCTCTCGGAAGAGATGTTCAGAGAACCAGCCTGGACACCATACTAATGGGAAATGGTCTAATTATTTCATTAGTATATTTCCTGAATTACTATAAGCAATAAAGACAATAGTAAGAATTGCTAGACACTTTAAATATAATACAGATGTGTAATAAGAAATGGTTGAATAAATGCATAGAGGTATGAATTAATAAATAATTGAGTGAAACTTCTTCTAAGACAATTTTCCCTAGGCAGTGCTATGATTTGTATGTCATATCCCGGTTTTAAAAGTGTAGAGAGATACAGTAAATAAGAGCCTGGCTTTAGAATCTTCAGTATTGCTCACTGGATACAAGAGGCCCTAAGCAAGTCCCTTAAACTCTTTACAGCCAAATCGCTCAACTGTAGAAACCAAGTTATATATGCATAACCTGTACATCTATAGGAAGTGTGGCAAAGCAGGAAGCATCCAGATTTGAGTCTTAGTAGTATTCGCATATGGTTTGCCATGTCGAGCTAACAGTTGGCCAAGTCTTCCATAAGCACATTGGAGTAGAGGTTGAGGAGCTCAGTTCACTGCTAAGTTCAGATACACAAAGATATGTCTAGTGAGCTGGGGACACTTGTACAACTGAAATCTCTTTGCAGAAAAGCCAACACTCTTTCTTGAGACTAAAAAACTCATGCCAAATGAGAATGGAATGAAGAATTGAACAGCAATAACAAAAAAATATAAATACAAAAGGTTAGTTACTGTATCTATCACCTCACAAAATTACCACTGCCTTTGTGTGTGGTGGGAACTTTTAAGATCTACTGTCTTAGCAACTTTCAAGTGTATAGTGCAGTCTTGTTAACTATAGTCATCGTGGTATACATTCAATCCCTAGAACTTATTCATCACATAACTGACGTTTGTACCCTTTGACCAACAACTCCCCATTTCCCCCACCTCCTAGTCCCTGGCACCCACTCAACTTACATAATGTTACGTGTCAATTATATTCCAACAAAGCTGGAAAAATATATATAGACATATATAAAATAAAACAAAACCAAAACCTCAGTTTATAGAATAGAGGAATGAAAAGGGATACCATAAAAATCTATTTATAGCAGCAAAATTAAGAGCCCCCTGGGGGAAAAGTCACATTAAGTAGTAATGGAGTGAAGGATTATGAACTGACCCACTAACAAGGCCTTCGGTCCTCTGATATCCATATTGCCTCCTGACTCAACGAGAGGCATGGTAAGAGGGATTAAAAATGGAAATAACGATTTGTTTTAAAAGCCTACCCTATAACTGGCAAAACCATCGTGCTTTGTGGTATTACCAACACTGTGCAAACAACAAAGGAGAAATGTTTTATTCTACTTTGCCATGGATGGCCATGCAGCTTTGTCATCACAGGACTTGGACTGATCAGCTGGAGGCTCCTAGTGGAAGGGCACACGAGGGCACATTCAGTGGGGCACAGATGTCCCCTAGCAGATCCCCAGCAGGTGGATGTTCTAGAAAAAGCATAGCGGTGAAAGGGGGTGCCCACCAGGACTACTCTTACTCTGTAAGAGTAACAAAGTATATTCAGTGAACATGTTCTCTCAAACCCTCAATCAATAATAGAATAACTCTTTAGAACCAAAAAAGAAAAAGTCACATGTCAGAGATGAAAAGTCAGAAAATGTTCACCTATCATTTCTTGAAGAATTTTAAGATTTTACTAATGTACATAGAGGTTAACTGACAGAACTAGAATAACTAACATGCTGGGAGACCCCAGGGTTTCCAATTGTTCTGCTTCATGTGACCTTCAAGTGTAACCTCAAGTTTCAGATTTGTGTGAACTCTAAATGAATTCGGGAGTTTCATTTTTAAGTCACTGTGATTTTTGTGACTCTCTCAAAAAGGTGTCAACAACGGATCACCCAGGGCTTATTTCAATCACACCCTACTCTGGAACCCAAGGAAACAAGGGAAGTTGGGGAAATTATATTTGAATGTATTTGCATTTTTGCCTGCAGACAGGAATGGGCCGGGAGAAAGTAGTGAAGTTCATGATAATGTGACAATGGTTTTAAGGGACTCCAGCTCTTATCACAGTCGAGTAAGAGATTTATGGGTTGACAAGATGCATTTATCAAAAGCATACTTTAATTCAGTATTTAGTGTGAGAATTCACAAATGAGTATACTAGATTTGTTTATGTGAGTCAGACGTCATGCAGACTATAAAATAAACCTGCTTCGGTGGTGTGTAGGTGAGGCTAAAACAACAGGTTGATTCGAAATTTTCAATTACCAGACAAGAGGTTGGGGGAAAAAAAGTATCAATTTATTGCTAAATTTCACTGGCCAATTTAGTCAAAAAGATCATTTTTTTAGAGACCACTTTGAATAATAAAATTTCGAATAAGAAAAATAATATAATATGGTATTTTAGTATACTCTAATATTTTAGTATAGTATTGTATTATTAATACAATAAAATATTAAGTTTCTTGGGTAGCCAGAGAATCGCCTGCAATGCAGACACGGTTTTGAAACAGAAAATGTAAAAGGCATAGCAATTTCCAGGAATAGCACCAACAATTTCAACAATTTCCAGAGAAGTAAACTCAATGAAAAGACTTATGAAAATTATTTAGGTAAAATCTGGAAACTATTTTGTAGCCATCCTTGATTAAAATAGCATTCCATAGCAGAGGGTGAGTAGGAAAAGGCATTTTTCTAATACCAGATATCTCCCGCAGTCCTGTTTTGGAGATTTAATGGATGGGAAAAGGTATTCACTAGAGCAAAATGAAACTCCTTTTAACTGACTCTCCATTCATTTACAAGGAGACTGCAGTCCGTGGAGAGCATGCGTGGATAGCCATCCATGATGTGATCAGTGCTCGTGGCCACAAGCTCCTTGTGGCTTGTAGCTCACATTGACCCACGTCTGCTATCACTCATTGATCTGCATGCGTAATAAGGAACAGTTGTATTTGTTCCCAAAACTATTTAAGCAAGATTTTTTTTAAAAGAGATGAAATATGAAGACATTAAAGACTTTTCATTTCCCTGAAAATGAAGTTGAATTCTTACCAAAAACTCAGTAAAAATGAGTTACTAAAAAAAAAATCCTATTGCATTAAGTGTGAGGAAAGAATTGTAAGCTTTCCCCTCTTAAGTTGCACTGCAAGTATCTTTAAAATTCTCATTTATGTTTAAATAAGCTAAATGTGAAAAATGTATGCAATGAGTCATTGGAGTATTTACTCAATAGATATAATAGAACATCTTAACTGATGATGCCAAATTCCAATTACCATAATAAAAGATTAGTTTGATTAATGCCAAATAAGAACTCAAGTGTATTGATTGATTGGCCAAAACTCTACATACATATATTTCACAGTAATAAGATGTATAAGATGTGTGTACGTTGTATAAAATGTGTGTATACATACATATATGTTAATGTATGAACCGTGTTGTGTGATTACACACTTTAAATGAAATTTCTATTCAACTGGCCAAATATTTAGGATAATTATTTCTAATAAGAGAACTCCTACAGGATAATCATGCACCCCCTTAAGCTATCGGCCTAAAATTGATAGAAATTCAAATAACTCTTGAGATGTTAAGACAAATCATGAGACTCAAGTGACTTTTTTCCCAGTTAAAGAAAACACTGGATATTGATTGGAAAAGTACAGCTTTTCCCAGCCTTGTTCCAACACATGTAGAGTAGACCTGTGCACCAAAGTATGAACAAAACAGGTAACAAAATTGAAAAATCAAAAGAAAACATCAATGCAATGAAATTGAGGAAATCGAAGTACAGTGAATTGAGGGGACAATCAAAAGCTCAGAGTCAAAAAACAGAGTTTGGGTATCAAATCTTATATGTATATAATATTTGTCTTCATATATTCTGTGTTTGTGTGAGTATATACAGATATAAGAAAGATGATGTAGCATTCTACTTAATTATAAATATATATTATATAACTTATTTTATATACTTAATGCATCTACATACTGAATGTGTCTGTGTGTAAAGTTTCTTCTACAGTCCATAAAGCCCCAAAGCTTGGAAACATATTTTGCCTAAGGCACCGTAGCCCTTAAAAAGTACCCATGCAGAGCACCTGGGTGGCTCAGTCGGTTAAGTATCGACTTGGGCTCAGGTCATGATCTTGTTATTCATGAGTTCAAGCCCTGCATCAGGCTCTGTGCTGACAGTGTGGAGACTGGAGCCTGCTTTGGATTCTGTGTCTCTCCCTCTCTCTGCCCCTCCCCAACTCATGCTCTATCTGTCTCGCTCTTTCATAAGTAAATAAAAACTTACAAAAATTTTTTAAAAAAAGCACTTCATGCAATTCATTCACAAAATCTTCGACTTTTGGAATGGGAAACTCAGAGAACTTAGAAGTCACTCAAGTCAGAGTTTCGTAAGGCCTTTGCTCCTCTGAAACTAATGAAAGAAGATAATGAAAGACACATGAGGACACATCCTGCTGCCAAAAACTAAAATTCCAAATCTTGCTTATTTTACATAATTTCCATGTCTACCAAAAATGATAAAGTTCTATACATAATTTTAAAATGCCTGTTGGATAACTTATACAGAAATTTATTAAAATAAATTAGCACAATGGGTATGTTATAATCTTTTATTTTTTAACAAATGTGTGTATATAATTTTGTACATATATATAAAGATAAGTGTAGATATAAACATGCTGAACATTGGCAATTTCAAGGGAAAGAGATTGGTCAGAGACATGAGGAAGTGAGGAGGAGATAAATTATTTATTAACATATTTCTGTATTATTTAACGTATTAGGTTAAACATATATTACAACTAATTACAACTAATTTTTTTTAAATCTAATGTAACAAAGTGAATAGAATACAATCCAGATAGTTCTCTTCAGTGAATAGTTTGGGTTAAATCTAGTTCCACATTTTGGGGTAACAGGAAAAAATAACTTTTATTCATATTTAAACTATTCTTAGGGTGTTCTAATGTAGTAATGATACCCTATGAAATCATATCAAATCTCCCATTGAGAAAAACTTGAAAATCTGGACAAAATATTTTTTTAAAAAAAAATATCTGGATGCAATGGGGAATTAACATCTCATTAAAAACTTATGGGGTCAAGGCCCAAGAAAAGAAAAAATCTTGAAAGTTGAAATTAACATCGAGATTGCTTTTCTTTAAAGAGTATCTTCCAGTTTCAGGAAAGATGACTAAAAAGCTAAGTTGTTGAGCTGGGTGACCAAACTCTCACAAGTACATGGAGATATGAATTAAAACTGGGGGGCTCAGCAGTGAAGGCAATAAGCCCGTGGAAAATCTTTCCAGCTTTCAATTAAGATTCTAAAGGCCACATACTCCCTACAGGCAAGGGTAAATCAGAACTAAGTCAATCTTGGCAAGGTCTAAATCTATTTGGGGATTATCTAAATTCTTGATTAGATGAATGTGACCTAGGATGTCTAGTATCCCTAGAAACAAATGTAATTCTCAGAAGGAAAAGAATTTATCTTCCTCAATTTACCTCTTCAACTTGTTATATACAATGTCTAGCACTCAATCAAAACTGACAATATATGAGAAGACCAGACAGTGTGATTGAAAACTGAGAAAAACAGAGAAAATATAGAAACAGACCTATAGACCCATAAGGGATGCTAATCAGACAGAAATATCACACACAAGTTTTAAAATAGTTTTGCTTACTATGTTTAAGTATGTCAAAGGAAAGACAGACTTTCAGTGTACTAAAAATTATTACGCAAAAACCATTCTTTTTAAAGAATGGTAAAGGAAAGACTCAGACTTTCAATGTAATGAAACCTATTACACAAAACACAAAAACCATTTACTTTCAGGGCGCCTGAGTAACTCGGTCAGTTGAGCATCTGATTCTTGATTTCAGCTCAGGTTGTGATCCCAGTGTCATGGGATTGAGCCCTACCTCAGGCTCCACACTGAGTATGGAGTCTACATGGGATTCTCTCTCTCTCAAAATAAAAACAACTAAAAAAAAAATAAGTTACTTTCTTCTATACTACATACTCTTGTATGACTTTTAGAATCCTTTTAAATAATCATGTCAGTAGCTAAGAAACCAATTAACACAAACAAAATGACCTTTACCACGATTTATCAACAACACCTGTTTTCTCAGACATTTTAAAATTTGGAGATCACAGAATTTCTTTAACAATATTAATTTCATGGCTTCCAGATCTATGGTCTTTTATGATCATTTTATGCCTTGGAAAAACAGTGTTGCTCTCCTTGATACGTGACTCATTTCACCCAATTGTCAGTATCTCCCTTCTTATTCCCACACATTTTTCAATTTGGTCTCTCTTATTGAAAAAGCCTCCTAACACCTTCCTAATTATAAGTATTATGAATGTTAATGAGCAGCTACAGAAAAGCTATAAAATGTATGTACTACAGAGAATATACTGCTAATCTGTAAAAACTGAGAATTTAATGACAGAATGAGCAAACATTAAAAAGGCATAAAATAATTTGAAAATAAATTAAAAACTAAAATCAAGCTTATTTTTTCTTTTGTTTAGGGACTAGTAGCTGCTCCAAGGTTATCTTTACTTGAAAAAATCAATTCTGGATTGATATCTCAACTTTGTATATATATATATATGCATACATACACACTCGTTATATTTATAAACAATGGAACACACACACACACAAACAACATAATGAATTGACATAGTTTATTTTTTAATTCCAAAATACCCCACTTTGGCCTGAAATCAAAGATGGAGAATTTCATCCAAAAAAAAAAAAAAACCCAAATTCTATGGGGTGCGTGGGTGGCTCAGTCGGTTAGATGTTCAACTTTGGCTCCTATCATGTTCTCATGGTTCGTGAGTTTGAGCCCCGCGGGCTGTGTGCTGACAGCTCAGAGCCTGGATCCTGCTTCAGACTCCATGTCTCCCTCTCTTTCTCTGCCCCTCATCCACTCGCACTCTGAGAAATAAACATTTAAAAAACATTTTTTTTTTAAATTCTAAAATCCGGATTTCCTTTTTCAAACAATCTAGGTGGATAAAAATTAAAAACAATCACATCTAAAATATCAAAATGGAAATAAATATCATCCAACAATCTTTGATAAGAAATCATATGTTTAAAAGTTTACCAGAAAATTTCCGTTTGTTGATGCGGTCGCTGATGGTATACCAGTGTTCCTGGAGAAAAAAATTTGAAAGTCCCATAAAATACAAAACATCTATTTGTAGGCATCAAAGAGCTACTGTGACAGAGAAAAATTGATAGGCCCAGGTTACAGAGAGAAGAAAAAATAATTGAAGTTAACTCACATTTCTGCCTTCTGATATATACATTTGTTTATTAGCATGAGGAGATGTGCGGGATGGGGAGGCAAGCGGTGGTTGATAAGACACGGAGAGTATTTTCAAGCCACCTCATTAGCGCAATAAAGACAAAACTTGATTCAAGTCTGCCAAGGCAGCGAAATATGGAGGAAACAAAATCCAAGAGAGCAGTGAGATGCAGAGAATTAGACCTAACGCTTAGAACTCATTTTATTCTTGAGTCATTTGCTGATGAATCTGGGAAAAGCGAAATGCCAAGAATCGTAAGATGAAACTAGTTAAAAGGCAATCCCTTGTGCTAAGAAGCGAAAGTTGGGCCAGCTCTTCTGTCTATTGTGTCAAAGCCAACCAGCCACCGCCTAAGTCACTTTGCTTACTTGTGTCATGACTTAGATTGTGCTTGTCAGTGACAGTAACTGAATACAACACCAGCTTAGAAGAGCAAGTTAAAGAAATTAGAGAGATTATGGACTAGCTAGAGACAAAATGAAAATTGGCGGGTGCAGTTAGAGACTTGAACTATGGGTTCCTAAACTTAAACGTTTCTTAAATAATCTTTGGCTGTGACACCACAAAGTTAATCAGAATCATTTTACGCTTTGCAAATAATAGCTCTTCCTACTTAGGCTGAGTATTAAGAGGGGGGAGGGGAAAGGCTCTGAAATTTGTCCAGGTGGAATAAAACAAGCTTCAGAGTACTCAAGTGAGGTTTTTCCTGTTAAAATGGAATATCGCCACATTGTAAAAGACTTCTGCTTCGCACCTGACACTGTTTATTGATATTTAAAATGAGTATTAAAAAAAATGTATTAAGTGAGTAAAGAGAACTTCTCCCTGAGACTTTTTTTTTCCTCCCATGGTATTCACCTTCACTCCAGATCACTAAGCGTCTTCCTTCCTCCTTTATATCCCCATACTCTCTTAAAATGATCTAAAAGTAGACATTTATACCTCAAAAAGAATGCATCTGTGCTGTGGAAGTCAGGGGCCCCATCATTTATCTTATTTTTTCCCCTCAGTGAGAACAGCTGCCATGGGCTTTTTGTGTAGACGGACATAACGGGTCACGTTGGAGTATGTCGTAAATAGAACCCCTTGACAAAGGGGATATACGCAGATCAGGCCCTCATCTGGGAAAGAGCGATGTCAGTTTGGATTAACAAAGTATTCATTGTTGAATGAAGGCCTCTGAGAAAGCGAAGGAAAATTTTGTCAGAGGAAGTCAGAGGTGTTTCCAGGACTGAAGAGTGTTTGCATACAGCAAATCTCTTCTCCCTAAATTTTGGTTCGGTGTCCAACTTAAGCTCAGCTCGTGATCTCACAGTTCATGGGTTCAAGCCCCAAGTCAGGCTCTGGACGGACAGCTCAGAGCCTGGAGCCTTCTCTATCTGCTTCTCTCTCTCTGCCCCTCCACCACTTGTGCTCTCTCTCTCTCTCTCTCCCTCTCAAAAATAAATTTAAAAAATTAAAAAAAAACACACCATAGTAAGTTAAAGAAAAATAATGCCAGATAGAAACAAGGGTCTATAGGAAGAAACATATAGATAGATATAAAAGACTGTATTTTTTTTCATTTTGTTAATATTTTAAACAACATATGATGGCAAGAGCAAGAAGAAAGATAAGTGAAATGGGACTACACTATAAAATATGTTTCTTATATGTTATTTTATTTTTATTTCATTTGCTTATTTTCTAAGGCAAGGCCTCTCCTGCTGGGGCAAATATCATCTGCTCTGTTTTATTTTGTTTTTTAATTTTAGAAAGAGTGTGTGAGTGGGGGAGAAGGGGAGAGGGAGAGAGAGAGAATCTTAAGCAGGCTCCAAGCTCAGCTCAGAGCTATAGGCAGGGCTCGATCCCACCACCCTGGGATCATGACCCGAGCCAAAATCAAGAGTCAGACACTCAACTGACATAGCCAGGGGCCCCAATTTTCTTATATTTTAAACGAAAAAGTGCAAAATTAACTCTAAATCAATTTCGGTAAGTTAAGAATGCACACTACAATTCCTAGAAAGCACTGAGAGCAGAAGGCAAAGTGAAAAAAAATCAAAGGCAAGGGCAGCAAATAGGAAACAAGTAGCAAAATGAGACATCAGTATCTACCCTTGTCAATAATGATATCAAATATACTGTGTCTACACATTCAAATTAAAACACAGTTTATCAGAATAGATAAAATAAATATGACCCAGTTATATACCACCTATGAGAGACACACTATATATGAAAACAGAAAAAAATGGAAAGTAAACGGATGGAAAAAACATACCCTGCCAAGGGTAAGCATAAATAGGCTGGAGTGGCGATTTTAACATCAGATACAGAAGACTTCAGGTGGCTCAGTCAGTGAAGTGTGTGACTTCAGCCCAGGTCATGCATGATCTTGCTGTGCCCGAGTTCAAGCCTCGTGTCAGGCTCTGTGCTGACGGCTCAGAGCCTGGAGCCTGCTTCAGATTCTCTGTCTCCCTCTCTCCATGTCTGTCTCCCACTCACGTTCTCTCTCTCTTTCTCTCTCTCTCTCTCTCAAAAATAAATAATTATTAAAAAATATTTTAATAAAAAAGATACAAAAGACTTCAAGACAAAGAGTAAACCCAAAGATACAGAGGGCTACGTTATTACAATAAAAGAATCAATTTGAGTTAAAATAATGCTAACTCCATATGTTTGATAACAGAACCTCATAATATATTAAGGAAAAATTGGCAAATTGAAGAGAAAAATAGAAAACTCACAATTACAGTTGGAGATGTTAGCAACTCTTCTCAGTCCTGACAAAATGAGACGAAATAAGCAGAAAATATATGAAAAATTTGACCAAAACTATCAGCCACCTTGACTAATTTCTGAAACAAGACTCCTAGAAACGAAGAATATTCATTCTTTCAAGTACAGACGAAGCGTAAGTTTGACCATAAACAAGATTCTGTAAATTCCCCGATATTAAAGCCTTACAGAGTAGATTACTGGACAATAACAGAATTAATTTAGAATAAAAAGAATTTAAAAAAGCATTTTACCTAGAAAGGCTCCACTATGTGGAAGTTAAAAACACACCCAGCTGTTAAAGGAATTTTTAAAATTAAAAATTGTTCAAATTGAATGATAAACATAACATACCAAAATGCATAAATAAATAAAATAGAAAAGAATGTTGTCAGTTAGCAAATATGAAGGGAACGATGGAGTTAGAAATATCATCTACGGCTAGAGCGGATTAAAGAGACAGCGACAGGTAACACGTGCTTGTGGGTTCTGCTCTGGATTAGTGTTACATTTTCAAATAGCAATTAAAAAGTGAAGATTGGGGGGGCGCCTGGGTGGCTCAGTCGGTGAAGCGTGTGACTTCGGGTCAGGTCCTGATTTCACGGTTTCTGAGTTCCATCCCCGCATGGGGTTCTGTGCTGACAGTGCAGAGCCTGCTTCAGATCCTCTGTCTCCCTCTCTCTCTGCCCTTCTCCCGCTTGCTCTCTCTCTCTCTCAAAAATAAACATTTTTTAAAAAAATATGCAAAGATTGGGAATTGAAATTCATCAGATTCTTTTTCATCTGTGGAAGCAGTCACATAATTTTTTTTTCTAATTTGCTTTGTTTAATTTTTATGTTATGATTTTTATGCTGCGGAAGCCTCTTTGCATTCCTGGCCTAGAAAGGCATCATTCGATTAACGCATTTTTTATTTCAACTTACTCATATTATATTCAAGATGTTTACTTCAATTTTTGTAAAAAATTTCGTAAAAAAAAATACTACATGTAAAATTCTGGTACATGTAGTATATTGGAATTACGCTAGGGTGGCAGAAGGATTTAGAAAAGTCTTTCATGTTTTCTCTGCTACAGAAAAGTTTATTAATGTGAAAATCATCTATTTCTTAAAAATGTTGAAGGGTTTTTAGTAAAATTATCTAAGCTCGGAGCCTTCTTAGAAATCATTTCTACATTTTCAGTTTATGCTATAGTTGTTCTCTGTAGGCGTACAGGGGTTCTACTTAGTGTTGAAATTAATTTTGTTATTTAATAGCTTCCTAATACTTTATCCATTTGATCCAATTTTTTGTAAGTTTTTATGCAAAAGTATATGCCATGTTTTCTTTAAAATTTTATAGTATACGTATAATTGTACTTTTTTTTAAATTTCTCAATACTGTTTTTATGTCTCCTGGTGTTTTTCTGTTTGTTTGTTTGTTTTTTACCATACTTGTTATTGTTTTCTATATTTTATTCATCCTTTAAGATAGGATTCAGTTCTTAAATGTTAAATGTTTATCAAATTTTTAAGTTAAATTTCACTAATTTCTTATTTTAATTTAGCAATTGTTTTCTCGTGCTTTCGGTTCTTTTCCCCCTAATTTCTTGAGTTGAATGATTAAATATTTTCTCCAAGATTTCTCATTTTCTAACACAATAATTTCATGATGTCCAATAGAGGAATTTCCTTGAATAACACTTTGGCCACGACGCATTATTAGGTAGCATCCTTTCTGCCCTAGTAGTTAGTTGGAAGACTGGTTTTTAATTTCCATGTGTTTAGATTTTGTGGTGTTCTTTCATTAGAAACTATATTCTAAATCCTAGACCTATTTTATCTGCTTTTGAGCCACTTATCAAAGTTTTCTTTTAACATTTAATGATAAATGCTGAGGTAGTTCTCTGGCTCAACACTTCTGTTCAACAATTCATTCTTCTGCTGTGTCCCTTCCGCTACTGAATGCGTCAGCTGAGTTTTTCTTTATACCCATGGTGCTGCTGTTTAGATTTTAATTGCCCCTTTTTAATAGAAAAACTGTCCTTGTTTACAGAATGAAATATCCTTTCTTCTTCATCTGAGTATATTAGTTATATTTATTTTAATTTTCTATACTGTCTTCCCTGTGTTGGTCATTAACACTTCTTTTGTTTGGCGCCTCTATAAAACAGTGTTCATTTTCCTTAAATATTAGTAATTGGTGTGTGTGTGTGTGTGTGTGTTTGCTCATTTTGAATCCAATATTTCATGGTTTCCCGTTGTTAGGGGGGCTGTGGGTCTGTATGTTATTAATGTATTTGATGTATTCTCCAGCCACCATTAGGGGAGTGGCTTATTCAAATAATCACACCTGTTCGACTTCTTCATTCAATTATTCTTTAAATTGCCCAATCCACTGGTGACATCTCCTTGTTTTCCATAGTCACTTATTATTGTATCACAATTTACAGAGATTTCCGTGGGAATCAGTATGTGGATATGCATAGCTCATCTTCTAGTTTGATCCATGCCTTGTATGTAATGTAGTAATAATCCATTTATTCCAGTATGCAAGATTTGCATGTATTAAGCATCTATAATGCACGAAGAGCATTTTGTTAGTTGCTGGGAGATAGAAAATACATAAAGAGCTCAGAGTTTAGGGAAAGGGAAAATGTGTAAACAGACAATTATAACACAGAATGCCCTGCACGAAGAAAGTAGAAATGTAGACAAAGTACAGGTGAGCCAACAGCGTGCTAAGATTGGTGGGGAAAATCCAGTGATGAGGAGCATTTTATTACTAACACTGTTCAATGATGGTAATTAAAGCAGACCAATCATTTTATCACTTCTTTTTTCAATTTTCAACAAATGATAGCACAAAATGAAAGCCTTCTTGCCTGCACATATGTGGCGGACTGCTTCCACCCTTCCCACTTCTAGTGACCCTCGGGGGCTCAAAAAGGGACGTGATACACTCTACTTGGTCCTATGGCTCTACATACAAAAAGTCTCTGCAACTTGGCACGCTAAGGGAAGGCGAGGATGGAGAAGAGGTAATAGACATGAGAATCTTCAGCTGGACATAGAAACTCTTATTGATGAATTGGCTATGGACATTAAGGGAGTGGACAGAGTCTCGGGTGCCTCTAGGCTCTTGGTTGTCAAGACAAGGAAAAGAAGACACAAGTTTATCGGGTAGACCATGCAACGGATATGAAATACTAGAGCATTCAAAGGAAAGAACTAATAGCTGGTTCTATAAACAGACTGCCAAGTTCAACAAGGAGATCTGGGTTAGAATATACATCTTGTTATAAACCAGCGACTCTCGAGGGTTTAAACATGAGAAGAATAACCAAAACTGCCTATGTAAAATGCAAATCCCAAGGCCCCTGGGATACCCTGATGTGATCAGAATTAGGTGAACACAGGAGTCTGCCATTTTAATTTTTTTTAATGTTTATTTATTTTTGAGAGACATAGAGAGAGTATGAGCATGGGAGAGGCAGCCATAGAGAGAGACACACACAGAATTTGAAGCAGACTCCAGACTCGGAGCTGCCAGAGCAGAGCCCAACATGGGACTCAAATCCACCAACTGTGAGATCAGACCTGAACCAAAGTCGGACACTCAACCGACTGAGCCACCCAGGTGCCCCCTCTGCCATTTTAAAAGGTTTAGGTGATTCTGCCAAATCTGGCCCTTGGACGCACGTTAATAAAAACAGCTATAAACCCATCAAATTAATAGCCCAGATGAAAAGGACTCGCTACTACATGACAACCGTAATCTAATAAAGTTCATCAACTCCATGAATAGTAAGTCAATTGAGTCTAACCCCCTCAAATCATTGCAAGTCAATTAACTGTCTTTCTGCTCCATCATTTTACACCAGGATTTATGACTTATTTTGCTCCTGTTTTAAAAAGAAGCAACAGTTTATAGGCATATCACACGGTACCTTTTTAACAGAACAAAATCAGCAAATAAGGAGCTGCGTTATTCCTATTTTACAAAAGCTAAATATTTGGACACTTGAAACAAGGTCAAAGTGCAAATTACTGAGAGTCCAGGAAACAAGAACAGACTCCTTACTTGTATGCAGGCAGACGTGAGCTGGGCTTACCAAAATATATTGGAAGGATTGAAAAAAGCATTTGGAGGAGTTTGAGAAGGACATGAGGGACAGTGACTTGAAAGGAAGTGCAGGATTGGAAGTGAGAATGCCGATATCTTAGCTTTTTTTTATGTGATGCTATAAATTCCTTGCAGGGAGAATTTGAATTGACTATAAATAAAGTAACTTACACCTTCTCATTTCCCTTTGCAAATATCTGTAATGTCTCCATGATGAGAGATCCCAAAGAGAAGACTATTGCCGGTGACAGGAATTTGATACACTGCTTTTATTTTCTCAGGCACCTGTTAAAATTATCAATAGATCAATTTCTTTACAGTAGACTCAGAAAAATAATATTAAGTAGTGGGCTATGTAAGCTGCGGGAAACTTCTCCATTTATCATTTCTGTTCTACCTAGGAAATGTGCTTCTTTGTCCCGAGAAATTGCGGTGCTGGAGTTAGTCTTTAAATTGGAAAAAAAAAAAAATAACAGTGCTGGGGGAGGAGTTTGAAAATGTATTTCAAGATGTTATTTACATACCCTCTAAAGCATTGGCCTTGTGTCTGGCAAAGGAAGAAAGAAGCATTTTTATTTAATTGAGGGAAAGGGATTAATGGGAGGTTTTATATATTGAGTATCAAATTGACCTAAGATAAATGCACAGTACTCTTTTACGAAGTTCAAAAGAATGCTTTCTGTTTACATAAATAAGGCCATAACCGATAGGAAATACAAACCACACATTCATTATTTGAATGGTCTTTTTTTTTCAACAGGAGAACTATAGCTGGTTATTTGCCTCTTCGGTTAGAATAGACTGGAAAGAAATTGAAGTGGGACCATCAAAATAATACTGAAGTCGGTATAGAATTTCCACCAGGAAAACCTGGCAGAACCACAAAGTTTAGATTTGAGAAGGAAAGGTCCAAAAGGGGTTCTCTCCCTGCTGCCTAAAGGGAGAGAAATGGGGCTTCAATCTACATAAAAGGAAATGAAACAAATAGAAAAAAAGAGGCCCAGAATTAGGCACGTGGAACAATTTGCAAACAGAATGATTATTGGATATACAAATATTTTATAAGATGGTGTTATTAAAAACATGACAAAACTATAAACCATGTACGTGTCCATTGTTAAGCCTGAAAGGAAATTTTTTAGAGGCAGAGAAAAACAAAAAACAAAACACTGGATCGTCTCCCCACATTCTTTCTAGACTTAAAAATTCTATGTTTATAGCAGTTTGTATGTATCATGAAGTCCAAAGTCTGTTTCTGATCTCCATCCCTAAAATGAGCTAAACATCCTTCACCCATCATCACCATGCTCTTTAAATTCATTTTGCCTGGTTCATCATGCCTCGTGTATGATTGGGCACATGGGTTCTCCCTTCAGAGAATCCCTCCTCTCCACTCTTCCTCACCCTCACAGGCCACCTGCAGCCGGCCGTGCCATCGATACTGTACTGATCACTTGATGATGAAATACTGGATGAGTTTGGAAGTCTTCCTTCCTTTCCACTTACCATCCTCATATCCTCAGAGACCAGGTCAACTGTTCCTTCCTTCTGTGCCTTGAATTACTTGCCATTGTCTCTCTGTCCAAATGGAACTTCTGTTCTTCTGCTATGGACATTTGTTAAATTGCAATTGAACAGGTTGTGCCTTGAATCTGCTAAAGTAAACACCGCTGAAACCCATTTTATAGCCACAAACAATGGTCTACTTATCTCAAATCAGATACGATCATAATAAAAGTAAAGGCCACGGTATCTCCAAATAATTTCACAGTGGAAAAAGATTTGCTCAAAGTCAGATGTCTTAGATCCAGGTCTTGTTTCTGCCACAAATCGGGTTCGTGACTTTGGACCTTAGTGTAAATATCCGTACGATGACTGGTTAATAAGCTTCAAGGATCCCTTGTCTCTCAAAGTGTAGGATCCTCTGATAAAGGTCCTTGAAATGGGATGCATTAATTACGAGATTTCCTTTTCTGACTTTTCTTTCGAGAGCAGCCATGTTCCATATCTTCTGGGCCCGTGGCCTTCTAGTGCCAACAGTGTCTCTCCAGTGTCCCTGTATTAGGGCTTTTCCTTAGTTTTGTTTCTCGTTCTGTTCGATTTCTCTTCTACTTTCTCTTCGCAGGCTGTGTAAACTCATACTGGGTTTGCGGGTCTCCTAACATCCTGCACATTTGTCTATCACAATATTTATCACTGGATGCAGAGACCATGCCTTACTCATATCCACACTTCTAGTGTCCGGCCTCCCACCAGAAACAAAGAGAGGGCTCACTCATTTCTTATCAAAGGGAACTAATAATACACCATACAACCAGGAGAAATAGTAACGTATTCTCAGACTTGTCACTTAGTGCTATCTTTCTGTGTTTGATATAATTAGGATTTTATTTTTTATTTTTATTTTAGAGAGACAGAGGATACAAGCAGGGAGAAGGAGAGAGAGAGAGAGAGAGAGAGAGAGGATCCCAAGCAGACTCCATGCTCAGCACAGATCCCAAAGCGGGGCTCAATCCCACAATCCCGGGATCATGACCTGAGCTGAAATCAAGAGTCTGATGCTCAACCAATTGAGCCACCCAGGAGCCTCTGATATAATCAAAATTTTAAAATAAACCTGAAATGAATGTGACTTCTAGACCTTTAGGCTTTTGGTTGACGTAGTGATGAGAGAAAGATCTACATTTTGTTGGCTGATTATATTACATTATGAAAAAAAAATTAGGATTTCTAAAAAAATTCTGTAAGTCCAATCTTTCATTTTATTCTGAGCTATTGTTTTTATAATTTTGACATGGACTCTTAGGGTGTGACAGAACCCTCAGGAGTCTTGTAGTCTGATGCCACTATCTAATCCGGGTTATAGCAGAACAATTCATTTACAAGACTTGATAGATATTCTGAGAAAAAAATTTAAATGATTTAAAAATAAAGTTCTTTTGGAAAAATACTTGAGAAACACTGTTTTTTTTAATTTTTTTTTAACATTTATTTATTTTTGAGAGACAGAGAGACAGAGCATGAGCAGGGGAAGGGCAGAGAGAGAGGCAGACACAGAATCCGAAACAGGCTCCAGGCTCCGAGCCATCAGCACAGAGCCCGATGCGGGGCTCGAACTCACAGACCGTAAGATCAGGACCTGAGCCGAAGTCGGCCACTTAACCAACTGAGCCACCCAGGTGCCCCTAAGTTTTTAAAAAATCAACACTGCTGTTCTTGCAGTACTTCTCAGTGCCTTGAATATGATTATATCCTTAGCGAATTTCTAAGACTACGTAATAATAAGCATTTCCTTGACTTTTTGGTTATAGAAGTTTTTTTGTAATGAAATGCACACTAATATCTTTCAGAAGATTTTCCTGAAGAACAAGTTGGGAGACTGTAGCTTATCTATTAACTTATCTATGGAAGACTGTAGCTGATTTATTAACACATATGGTTAGTTACTAGTATAGATACTGTTAGTATGCAGAACATTTAGATTCTCTGATTATCTGCTTCTTATGATATTATTGGTTCTAACATCAATTTATACTTCTCTCCAAAATTTTATACTACTTCAGAGCATAGCAAAACACCCTCCCCACAAAATGTTCAATAACTAATCATTTCTATATAGTATTATAAAAATTTGGACTCATTTCTAGTATCATTACTCTTAGCTGAAAAAGCCAAAGAGATGCTCAATGAAAAATTCTTGAAGATTTCTGGCAAATGACAGCATCGGAAAAAAAACCCATAAAATAACTCTAATATTTTATACACACACAGATACATACATGTGAATAATGTGTGTGCATATATACATGTGATTGTCTATATAGATGGTTTTTACTCTCCCCATTCCTAATTTTTAAAATAGATGTAAATTCTTGATTTTTAAATAAATAAAATATATCAATTAAAATTGCCAATTACAGAAGCAAATAAGAATTCTATGGTACTTTCTAATGTCTCACATATTTGTTTACCACTTTTCATTGTGCAGGATAAATCAATCAACTCACAGCTTCAAAAATCATCCTTTGAAGACAAGCAACATATCAGACCAAACTTCGAGTTGACCATGGCATGTGACCTGAGGCAAATTACTACTCTAAACATAATTTGTATCAAATTTCCAAATGTGAATATTTACGAAATGGAATCACAACGGCTTATTGCCAAGAATTTGAAAAGAAATACAGCTAAATTCCTTGTCACAATGACAAAATGCTTAAAGGCCAATATTAGTAAGTATGGAAAGCTTTTTGCATGGTTTAAGAGGAATGGCAAAGAATTTGGTCACAAAAACTATTCTTTTCCTCCATGGCTACAGAAATCTTGCAGGAAAGTCAAGTCAGATACCCCTTTAGCCTTTGACTTCACTCAATATGGGACAGAGCTTACACAGATATTGCTGGTAACTCCTGCACGTTTAGATTTTATATATATATATATATATATATATATATATATATATATAAATAAATACATATATATATACATATGTATATTTGGAAGAAATATATACATATATATACATATGAACACATATGTATATTTGGAAGAAACCTAGGAGGAAATGTAGAAAGAACATTCGATGTTTCAATAATAATACTCTCCAATAAAGTAAGAGTACCAAGGTCCGGTGAGATATGTTTGAGCAAATATTTGATTGAGAAAGAAAACACCCATTCATTGCTTCGGAATCTGGCTAGACCGTAATACATACATTGGTAAAAAAAAAAAAAAAAAAAAAAAAAAGCAACACCAAAAAACACAAAAAACACACACATACACAAAAAAAAAACCAAAACCAAAAAAAAAACAAAAAACCCCAAGTCAAATGGATTCATCCAAATAGAGTAGGGTGGGGTTTGGATGTACCAAGGAGAATTCTTTCCAAGAAGAGCACCAGCAAATGTCGTTCATCACTTACACATTCATTCATCTAACAAACACACATGGAACGTCTTGGTGTTTCAAGGTGCTTCTAGTTAAAAAGCTTATATTAAACAAATATTTACTGAGGAAACAGTTTGTACCCAGACAATGTTCTAGGTGTTGGAGATTCAATAGAGTAAACAGGCAAAGTCTGCATTCTAAAAAGCTTACATGCCACCGGGAGAGATATTCCATAACCGGACGCGGATAGTGAGAAGTGCTCTGAAGAACATAAAAGCGGATGAGATGATAGGTTTTTGGAAAGGGTCATCTGATGATATGGCAACCGAATTACGAGAAGAATCCATCCATAAATGGATTTATAGGGAAAATATTCTGGGCAAAGGGGATGACGAATTGCAGAAGATCAAAAGCAGGAACATGACGTGTCTGAGGTGCAGGAAGAAGGATACAGGCGTAATGAGCAGTGCGAGGGAGGCGCTGGATGAAGTGGGGGTGATGGTTTGGGCCAAATCACGCAGGGCTTAAGCAGTAAGATTTTAATCCATGAGTGGCAAGAAGATAATGGATGATTTTACCCAGAGGAGTGGCATGCTCAGACTTACCTTCTGGAGCAGACCACTTTGGCTCCTGTATGGGGAATTGACTGCAGACAGCGAGAGGAGTAGGAAAAACAGTTAGGAAGCTAGTGGAATACCTTATTGGAAATGATGGTTTAGAGACTTAAACTAAGGTGTGAATAATAAAAGTGTGGAGAAGAAGATGGATCCCAGTTATATTTTAGAGATCGAATTGCCTGGAACACTGATGGTTTCAATTTGGGTGAGTTAAGGAGAAAAATAAGAGGGGACTCCAAGACACTTGAACAAGTGAGTGGATGAGGGTGGGAGGGAGCCTTGATGCATACAGGATGGCCTGGAAGAGACACGAGCGATTGCACGCATGCGTGTGTGTATATGTGCAGTCATGCATGTGTACATGTGTTTGGGTGGGGACAGTTTGTTTATCAAATGATCTTTTTTAATATGTTAAATTGAAGTTGCCATCAACACTTAAAAGAAGATGCCCAGTGGCACTTAGATCTAGGAGGCTGGAGTTGGGAGGGATGTCTGGTTTGGAGATCCAAATGTGAAAGTTATTGGGATAGAGATAGATATTTAAAGCCATAAACCTAAAAGTATTCACCCAAGTAAATGGTAAAGGCAAGACGGTTCCATTCCAAGCCATAGACACCAAAATATTTGAGCAGCCACAAAGTTGAGGAGAAGCCAATACAGAAAGCAAAAGAAAAATAACTTCGTGCGCCCATCTGTGGTCATGAATGGAAAATGTGACAAGCCAACAGACAGTAGGTTTTCCCTCAGCAATGTTGGCAGCAGCGGTTCCTGTCTTATCTTTGCAGTTCTCCAGGTCCTCTTGAGAGTAGACCGCAGTGGAGTCAAGCTGGGATATTCCACTGCCTAGAATAAAAAGGATGTCATGAATGGAAATCCACAGACCAGTCCAGACGAGATGAGACAACCTGGACACATCTTTATGCCTACCTGAAGACAAATACCAAAAGCAGCTGTCTCTGCAGGGGGAGAGGGAGAGAGGAAGGGAGGGAGAAAAAGGGACAGAGCTCCTCCCTAGACGGTCCTTTTCAACGGCATTGGCCTTCTTCTCCACTGTGTCTTCCTTTGTGGTTTCTCTTAAGCTGATCACTTCACACACAGCAAGACCATAGGAAGAACCCTGGACACACATTTTCATGTGAACCATCGTTTTCGTGTTGTTTTTTCTTAAGTTCTCCTGTGTTTGGATCCATTTTCTAATAACGAAGTAACAATCTTATCAAAGTTTAGAAGCCTTGGGAGGAGGGCTTTGGAGGTCAGGCTACAGTGAGTAGTAGCTGATTGCTGTCTTTTGATTTTTCAGGACACACATCTGCTACCTCTCAACCTATCAGATTTCATGCAGCCCAACTGAGATGTGAATTAACCGACACATATTTAAGCAAGAAGTTATGGTTTATTCCAATTCTCAGCTATGACATTTGAGGAAGATGGTGTGATTAGAACCGGAGGATTGTGCTGATGCCGGATTAATTCTCTACAACTGTTTATGGAGGTAAAGGTTTATGAAAATAATCCATTAGCTTTGACTCCCTTCCCTTTCTTTAAGGTTCTTTGGAGGACTGTTCATGAATATTAATGCTTATTGTTACCATTTAATTCTGTATCCTTGTACCGTTTCTCTCTGCAGTAGTATCCTTTTTGAAACTCACGGGGCAGCCCCTTCTTACCAAATTCACCTGAAAGAATTTTAATTGTCCAGGCAACAGAGATATTCTGTTTAATTGAATTTCCTTATTAGCAAGGAGTTAACCCCCAATAAAGCCAACAAAATGGCAAAATGCCCACTCTTCTTATTTAAAACAGTAATCCAGACAGTGGTGCTCCTGGCTGCCTCAGAAAAGCTCTTTATTCCATGCTAAACACAAAGGGGACAGACAGAGGGAGAAAGCTTCAATCCTCAGAGAAGCCAGCCTTTAGTGTCGTCACCACAAGGAATCATTCAGCCCCAGAACAGAAAACCCCACCGGAGTGGACCAGACATTCAGGAGTTGGTTTTCCTCACATAACGGGAAGTCAGGAGGAAGGTAATTGCTGCTGTTGGTTCCAGGCCTAGGTGTGAAGAGATCATGCAGCTTCCATTTTGGAAGTTAGCCCTGGTGTAACAAAAGAAGTCTGGTCTCCTGTTGGAGAAGAGGCCACGTGATGAGAGAGTCGCTGGCGGGCGAGAAACCACATGGAGAGAGAAGCAGTATGGAGGAGACTGAACAACTCCAGCCAACGACAGCACCAACTCCCAGAGGGTAGAGGGCACCATCTCAGGTCTCCCAGCTCGGCCAAGCCTGCCCCCAGTGAAACTACGTGTCGCGGAATCCGGCCATCCTCCGCCGAACTTTGCCGTAGTTCTTCATCCCTAGAATCATATGCAGTAAAATGTATATTGTTTTAGGCTCCTCAATCTTGGAGTGGTTCATTACGTCGTAATAGAAAACAGAAACAGAAAGTGTTAGTAGGTTTTCATAGTGATATATTTCCCCTGGTGGAGCTCAGTCTTTTATAGAATTCTCTGTTTCTCTTTACAATCAACGATGTCCATTTACATTGTGTTTAGAGTTATCGGATGCAGTAGTTACTAGAAATACAGTGTGTGTGTGTGTGTGCGCGCGCGCGCGCGCGCGCACGCGCATGCGCATGAGTACAGGTTTCCGTGTCAGGCATATACATACTTTGAATAAAGATCAAATACCTGTTGATGTACCAGTGAATGCCAATTGGAAGGAAAAAACGATGATAAAATCCATGTGTTTATTTCACTTTTGTCTAACTTCCTAGTCTTGTGAACAAATGCTTTACTTATGGATTACAATCTTGTTTATATTAGTAGTAATATCTGGCATGTTTCTTGGAAACTTCTCTTCGGAAGGCTCTGCTCTGCATGAGGTGGGCACTCTATAAATAACACTAATGTCGACAATCAGGCCTTCATGCTCTACTTGAACTTTTTCAATATGTTTTCAAGCCACAGCTAATGCCATTTAAGTTTTAAAACATTCTTCTCATTTGGAAGTACAGATTTTAGTATCTTCATTTCGCATATAAAGCAAGTAAGATATTGGACAACTTATGATAAATCCACATGTATTTAGCTACTTAATAGGCTAGAAGAAAGTGAGTCAAAACTTTCACCCAAATCCTCCCTGTTTAGCACACTGTCCTTTTCATACCATAGTTAGGGAACAGGGCACCTAAGGGTGCTGATATCCCAGGGCCTTCTTTGTGTGTCCAAGAAAATCAAATTCTTAAGAGAACAACCTTTGAAAAGCAACATGTGATAAGTATAAGCCTTTTACCTCAATGAGAAACACAGTATAAAACAGTTATGATCTATGTCTCCACACTCAGGGACTTTCTTTTTTTTCTTCAATTTTTTTAAATGTTCATTTATTTTCTAAACAGAGACAGAGACAGAGTGTGAGCGGGGAAGGGCAGAGAGAGAGGGAGACACAGAATCTG
Source organism: Paguma larvata (assembly GCA_030068075.1). Taxonomy (NCBI): domain Eukaryota; kingdom Metazoa; phylum Chordata; class Mammalia; order Carnivora; family Viverridae; genus Paguma; species Paguma larvata. Next base: position 70,562,375 of record CM057832.1, read on the forward strand.
AAACAGGCTTCAGGCTCTAAGCTGTCAGCCCAGAGCCCAATGCGGGCTTGAACCCGGCGGGCTCAAAACTTGGGAACGGCGAGATCATGGCCTGAGCCAAAGTCAGACGTTTAACCAACAGAGCCACCCAGGCGCCCTTCAGGGTCTAACAGTTTTAACAGCAAACCAAATCCGCTCAGCCTTACTGAAAGCTTCCCAGAATTAGTAAGCCTGCCAATATGCTGACCAGCCTTCTATTGGCAAATTCCTGCTTTATCTATCTACACACGCCCAATTTTCTGCTCCTCCATTCTGTCCCTCTCCATATCCACAAAGTGACAGAGAAAACGCTGGCCCCAAGACAATTACAACTCCAACACATATCCCCAAAAATGAAAGAAAGAGAGAGAGAGAGATTCTCTGTTAAATTTCCTCTTGGCCCTCTGCCTGATTCTCATTAAGCCCACCATGGTCACATGAGCAGGACGAAGGAACGTGTAAAAGATCGGTTTTCATTTTCCAACTATGGAGAAGAAACATAGCATTACATGCTGTAACCCAGATGTAATTAGGAAGATTACCACTTAAATGTAAAACCGAAGGTCGGTTTTTCACATCTTTATTAGTCATAGGAAGAAAAATGATTAAGCCAGCCTTCCATTAGGCAGGCTTTGATTTCTTTTTAGGTCCTGGGACCATGAACCAGTGTTTGTTGTCAGGACTGCCAATGTTTAAACCTTCCGAGCAATGTTGGATTCAACAACTGAACACATTAAACAGCTAATGTATAACACACACTCTGTGCTCAGTCAAAAACCCACGGCAACTCCTAAAACATCGTAAGCCAAAGCTTTTGTCATGAGGCTATTGTAAACCTGTGATCAAAATCTTGTCTGAATTTTGTTTAAAGCTTTCTGCAGGAGGACGCCCTTTTAGAATTTGGGTTCTGGAAGTGTTTATATCAGAGGCATTTTATTAAGGTCCAAACCCCGGCCATTGCTGGGAATTCAGTACCGCTAGTCATTTTATCTCCGTTCGGAGTCAAAACTCCTCTATGTACTATCTAGCGTGCTCAATGGAGAATAAGTCTGATGAGAGAGAACTGGAACAAGATAGGAATAAGGGGGATTCTCAAGTTTTCCATATGATGCTTTTGTCTATTTCTCCTATTCCTCTCTTCTCTTTCTCGTTCTCTTCCAATTTCTGCCATGAGGTTCAGATACAAGTGCCCAGAAAGCAATCTACTTTGTGGGAAAAGTGGTCAGAACATTGATTCTTCAGGGGAAAAAAAAAGCAGAATGTTGGTAATGGTTGAAATTGGTTGAAAGATACCTGGGGCTGCATTATCCTAATTTCCTACTCTTGGATAATCTTAGGAAATTCTGTAACAAAAATATTTTTTGATGTTTCCTTGGACAAGAATCAGTTTACCAAAGCACCTGGTAATCATATCTGAACAACAGAATTAATAATATGTTTTCTATTTCTACTTGAAAAGAACAGTATGGGGAGCCCGGATGGCTCAGTCAGTTAAGCGTCCAACTCTTGGTTTCTGCACAGGTCATGATCTCATATCATGAGTTTTAACCCCTGTGTTGGGCTCTCTGCTATCAGCACAGAGCCTACATTGGGTCCTATGTCTCCCTCTTTGTCTGTCCCTCCCCTGCTCATGCATGCTCTGTCTCTCTCAAAAATAAGTACATCCAACTTTGGCTCAGGTCATGATCTCGCAGTCTGTGAGTTGGAGCTCCATGTTGGGCTCTGCTAACAGCTCAGAGCCTGCAGCCTGCTTTGAATTCTGTCTCTCCCTCTCTCTCTCTGCCCCTTCCCTACTCCCACTCTGTTTCTCTCTCTCTAGAAAATAAACATAAACAAACAAACATTAAAAAAGAAAGGAAAAAAAATAGTACATTTTTATGTTCCTTGATCTGTACTGTCAAGAGCCACAAGAAATTTAAATGTCAACATGACTTAAATGGTTTGGTAATCATATATTATTGAGAGGATAATTTGACTCCAAAAGTCTGATTTAAAGCTATTCCATGTAGATAACAAAGATTGTGTGTTCATTTTTTTTAAGTTTACCTTTTTCATTTTGTTTGTAACTTACAATGTATTCTGTATTCTGATTATCCATCACTGCCTAAAGAGCTACCCTGAAATTCAATGACTTCTAATAACAACTATTTCATTTGCTCATGATCTGTAGATTACGAATCTAGACAGCAAGAGTGTCTTTCCTTCCTAATACGTGAGATCTTAGTTGGGATTATCCAACTGGCTGAGAATGAGCTGGACTGTTCAGTTGGGCTTACAGGTCTGGGCCTCACTTCTTAGTGTTGGTGAAACTTCTCAGTGTCCCTCCTTGTGGCCTCACCACACACCTGACTGGATATACTCCAGGCACTGCATTTTTTACATGGCAGTGGACTTCCCTAAAGACAAAGAGAATGATGTCAGGCTTCATAAAGGCTAGACTAAGAACTGTCATGAGTGATTTTTGCTGTATTCTCTTGATTAAAGCCCATCTGGCCAGCCCAGATTTAAGGAGAGGGGCACTTCCCCTTAATGAATGAATCAACTTGCCTGAATAGGGAAACAAGGGACTATCGTGATGATCTTTGAAGATTATCCATCACATAGTGTTCACTCTACCTGGCTTTCAGAGCTTTGTATTTGGAATGCATTTTGGATTTTGAATCTTGAGCACGTAGGAAAATACCATCGAGCAGCAACATCTTCTTATATTTAGAAGATAACTAAAAGGGCAAAGAAAACCTTTGGGACAGTGAAATGGTAAACATCTTTAGACTATAAAACAAAATCCCTCCTCACAAATTAAACAGCAATTACTAGTGGAGTAAAGACAAAGAGTTCAACTTACAGTACGATGCAGACAAAGGAGAAAATGTAGTTTTAAAATTCAGTCACTAATCTGACTTGATCTCCAAATACCTACCTGATGGTAAGCAGGGAAAAAAAGGTATTCAGTACGCAATCTGGCTTAGAGCAATGATCTATAGCCTAAGAAGTCCACTAGAGAATGCTCAGGCTCTCCATGCTCCTGTTTTTATCTTCCAAAGATAAGCATGGAAGAGAGGATGTCCCAGGCATTCCCCCCAGCACTGAGGGAAAGGAACTTCTGGGCTTGTTCTGGTCTTTGCATAAATTTGCCTGCTAGAAGGATCTCCCTTCTTTTCCTGGTCATCATGCCTCCTATTGGTCTCTGGTGATGTCTGGGGCTCATATACTCGTGGTCCATTCTTCTGCCTTGGGAAATGCTCTGGATAAGGTTCCCCAAACAACCTGGCCTCCCCTAACTCCTGCTGGCTACAGATACCGACTGCCAAATTCTGCATCTGGACCAGTGAACGGCACCTACTCCAGCCCCTCCTGAGGGCCGTCGCTCCTTGCACAGTGGACCCCTGTGCCATTCCATAGTCTTTTAGGGCAGCACTTGTGCCTCTGGAGAACTAAAGGCCACCAAGAAACTCTGTTCTCAGATCCTCTCCGCCTGATCACCCTCTGTGCAAAAGAGAGTTACAATAGCCTTGAGAATGTTATCCTACCCTAAAGCCCACTCATGAAGGTAGCCCTTGGCTGGCGTCTGGGAACTTGGATCTGGGGAGACTTCCTACCATACTGATTGATAAAAATGAATTGGTATCTCTACCCAGTTTGTGTCAACAGTGGGGTTTATACTGAACACCTGCTTTCCTCTGAGAGTCTGGAATTTGGTATATGCCAGGAAGAGAATGCCTTCATGATCGGTTCCCAATAAAAACCTGGGGCACTGGCTGTCCAATGAGCTTCCCGGAAGACAACATTTTACAAGTATTGATCCAATCATTGCTGGGGTGAAACAAGCACACCCTGAGTGACTCCACGGGCGAGGCCTCTTGGAAGCTTGCATCTTTTTTCCTCCAGACTTTGTCTCAGGCACCTTTTGCCTCTGCTGATATTGTTTTGTATCTAATCACTGTAATAAATCATGACCATGAGTAAGACTACATGCCGAGTCCTATGAGTCTTCCTAGGGAATCATCAAACCTGGGGGTGGTCTTGGGGACCCCGGTACATCCTCAGCCACCGTGATGTACTTCGTTACGGTGGCACCTCCGAGTGCATGGGCCACCCCCCAAGATGGCTTTCCCCCAGACCCCAAGTGAGTGAGAAAGAAGTCTGGAAAAGGTGGAAATCAGGACCCAGTTACCTGCACTCCTCTCTCCCTTCTCCCTCTCTTTTCTTCTTCCTGCTACTCATCCAACCTGAAAATGGAGGACACATCACTTACACGCCCACTAGATCAAAAGCTGATCTTAGGCACGTCAGGCCATCATGGGCTAAAGAAGGGTCTTCTCTGCTCCGGACTGGAAAACCTCCTTTCAGCTCCGCAGCCTGGCTTACAGGTTTTTGTCTCACTGTATACTCTTCAGTTTGCTTGTGGAAGATCATCTATCTCCCCTCTACAGTCTCTGTGCCAGATGGATGCCTTGGGTAGGACAGGAAAGAGTTTGCACTTGCAAAGGTAGAGGACTAAGGCACAATAATAAATTTTCAAAATGTTATCCACATTATATTAGCTGAAACTTTGTAGCTCGCTTCAGTGTGAACAAAAAACTAAAAAGTCTGTGTGTGTGTGTGTGTGTGTGTGTGTGTGTGTGTGTGTGTGTATGGGCATCCCCACACATATCCCCTCAGGCCAATAATATCATATAAATTTCTTCGTGTATTTGTAATTTTACTCCCTTATTTTCATCTTTCGTTTTTCAATTTGGGAGAAGAGATAAATTCACCTAATTGGAAGCAAACCCACAGGCCATTTTTCCTTTGTAAAGCAGCTTTAAATAAAATATAGGATTTAAAACATCACTACAAGGGAATGTTTAGTGTCACACATAATCCAATAAAAATGTTTTCAATACATTGTCCCCAAAGTAAATTTTCTAGAGGAGGCTAGAAATAACAATAAGCCAAGTCATCAGCGTCACCTGGTCCAGAGGGTCTGGATGATGTGGGAGGCATGAACACCAAAAAAAGGGCACAAAGTCAACTGATTAACGACCAGCAAGGTCCCATGATGGCTAGCAGCCGTACCCCCGGGAAAGCACATAGCCTTGTAATAATACCTTTCCTTCCCCCTCCCCCCGCCGCGTTTACTGAGATATGATTGACATATAACATTGTGTAAGTATAGAGTGCACAGTGCGTTGAGTTGATGCACTTATATATTGCCAAAGGATTACCACCATGGTGTTAGTTAACGCTTACCTCATATCGCATAATAACCGTTTCTTTTTTGTGGTGAGAACATTTCAGATCTACCCTGAGCGGCGTAATCCGCTCTTCGAATTCACGCTCGCCTCACTACTTCCTTTCCAAAACAACCTCCTCCCCTACTTATTTACCAAAATAAATAAGGAAATAAAAAGCACTCGGGCAGGCAGGCGTTACCTGAGGTCCTGCTGGAATTACCCAACTCTGAGTTTCACTAGCACAGGAGGTAAAAAGTAGCTAGGTCTGGACCCTTCAGAGGATGGTGGTGGTCCCCAGGTGGCACGGTCCGATTTTTTTTTTTAATTTTTTTTTAATGTTTATTTATTATTTTTGAGAGAGAGAGAGAGAGAGAGAGAGAGAGAGAGACAGTGAATGAGCAGGGGAGGGGCAGAGAGAGAGGGAGACACACAATCCGAAGCAGGTTCCAGGTTCTGAGCCGTCAGCACAGAGCCTGATGCCGGGCTCGATCTCACCAACCGCCAGATCATGACCTGAGTCGAAGTCGGACGCTTAACCGACTGAGCCACCCAGGCACCCCGACACAGTCTGATTTTATTATCAGACTGCCTTTGTTTGGTATTAAGGGGAAATCCAAAAATAAATGAACTGGTTCAGAAACCCTTGATGAAAATAATGTCGAAAGGTCCCGTTAACGCTGGGCACTGTGCTGCAGAACTGAGCCCCGTGTCTCTGCCTCCCCCTCTCCGTGTTCCCTTCTGTGTGACAGCAGCTGGTCCACCGCCAGCGCGTATTTCACGTGAAACTCTTCGAGTACCACTGCAAAGCATCCAGCAAACACACCACCTCCAAACTTAGTCTTACATATGTAGCCAGAGACACGGATAAATATAGAGACCTAGAAATACATACAGAACTCCCGAGAAACGTGCTCTGGGCCAGAAACATATTGTGAATATGCAAATATCTCCGTGTCTGGTACTGAAGCTTTGCCCTTTAGCACGTGCTTAACTCATCTTTCTTTTTCTCTCTCCATCATGTCTCCCCAGCACCAGGATCTTCCCATCTGTTTATTTTTTTCCAAACTTCCAGTTAAAAAAATATGGTAGCACCTCTTAAAACTAAGAAAAATATGGTGCCACAAATACCACTGCCAGGTGTAACGTATGATGTGGCTTCTGGGAGCTGGGGAACAAAATGTCTAAAGGAGGCTGCGTTCAAACTTTCTTACAAAGGTTACCGGAAATGGATTTTTATCCATTTTGTCTGAACTCCGTTCATTCCTGGTTAGGTTTCAGGTCTGCTCTGTACTTTAAAGAAATTGTATAATCCAGGCCTTGTCATCAGCTCTCTTAATTTATTTCCCTGAAATGACAGGCCTGGCAGAGGCAGGCCTGCCTCTCAAATGTCTGGATTACAGTGTAGCTATGGAAACAGGAGTTAGAGTGCCCTGAATGTCAAGTTACACTGGTACTTTGCACATCGCGTCCTATATGGGCAGCATGGTATTTTACATGCCGACCAGCGCGACTGCGTCCTCTCCCTGGTTTATAGGAGATGGTCACGGAGAAGGAGTTGTGCCAGTATGAATCTTGGGATCTTCTCCAGGGCAAAGCACAACGGTGGCGAATTTGCTGTATTCTCTAAAGATCTGGTTTTCTACCCAAAACTAAACTGAACTGAACTGAAATAAAGTGATAATATAATATAATGTAATGTAATATTATATAAATTCAAATAAACAAATAAGGGAAAGGAAGGGAAATTTGAACATGTTCCCCACCACCCCCACAGACGAATCTTTCCTTCTCTTGTCTAAAAAAGGAGACAAATGAGAAGAATGTTCTAAGAAAGGATCCTGCTCTATTTCATACGCTCCCTCTAGAACTTTCATGAGCATTTCTATTCTCATGAAAGATCTAATGAATGTCAGCATCATTATAGAAAAGTAGCTATTTTCAAAACCTCACTAAAAACATTGCCTGCCATTAATCTGACATACTCGGAAAGAACAGGGAGCGAAGAAATGGATAGTTCTGGAGTGGCCACAGTGTACTCGCCCAGCGACCAGACATGAGTTATTGTATTTCATTTCATCTTTACAAACAGCACTGCAGGGGAGATATAATCCCTGTTTTATGGGAGAAGAAACTGAGATTCAGAGAGGTTAAGTAACATGCTCGAGGCCTCAAGGTTATAAGTGCAACAGCCAGAATTCAATCAGGTTTGTCTACAAAACTCACGTTCTTTCCACTGAATCAACCTAGACAGCAAGTTTGGGGCATGGGAGGCCAGAGTGACATACCCTCTCCTTGGCTTGCTTCCCCTTCAGTTTAGCTGGTTTAAAAAGACAAGGCATCACATCTCTGGTTGGGTCACAATAATTAGGTGTGGTTCCCTGACACTGAAATCATGTTGGCCTGGCTCCAACTTCTATATTAGCATTACTCCACTGAAATTTTATCCAATCCTTGATGAGGTTGTTAAAGTGGAGTCTAATTCAAATGGATGTAGAGAAATTCTACACTTTTAAACAACAGGGGCATAAAATCTAATGGATCCTATATGATCCTTTTATAAATATTTATTATAATTTTTGATGCATCACTGGCCTCATGATGGCAAAAACAACAACAACAACAACAACAACAATAGAAAAAAAACAAAAAGCAAAAAACAGGAGACGGAGGAGGAATATTCCTAATCTCACCTCCCTACAAAATAAGACAAAAAAAAATTGTTTAGGGTTATGCTTCTGAAGGGGTATGATGGAATATATTGGTATCTGACTTAAGGTGATTATTTCCATGTGCAAAAGCAAAGCAAAGAGATTACAGGTAAGTGTCTATACTTGGGATCTCACGAGCAATGAGAAAAGAGCCTCAACAAAACAGAACCCAAAAGAATAGGGAAAGACATTGCATATTGACTCCGGGAACTAGCAGCAATCGAAGAAGTTATAGGGAACTCTGGTGTACTACTAGAGCCATTCTTATAGGCTTTGTTTTGCCTTTTTTTTTTTTTTTAAATCTGTACTAATGGATAGATGTAAAGTAGCATTGCCACTAATGCATCTTGGCTTCAGGTTACAGTATTCAAACTGCATCTTTCAGCCCTGGGGATCATTGCCACAATCCAGGCAATGTGAATCCAATTCAAAGACGCAACTCTGCCTCTTCAGTGAGACCCATCTACTCTCTCCTATCCTGGGGAGAGTTAGCCAGCAATTCGGAAAGAGTGGTGCTGATCAGAGGAAGAGAATATGTATCTCAGTTCTTGGCAAAGGGAGTTTCCTTCAGCAAAGAGCTAGCTTATATTGATGGGAGGTCAGGAGGGGGACGCTGAAGGATCCCATGTGTTCTATATTGAAGGGGAGACGGAATTTCCTGACTTGTAATGACATGGTTGGTGCGGAAGGATCGCTGTGTCTCCCTGCAAGGTTGTGCGGACTCTGCTTTTTAGAACAGGAGCTTGGTGGAAAAAGGGAGAATTTTTGTTTTTCTCAGAACACCTGACACCATTCAATCCACATTCTGAGACCTGGAACGAGGGAACTAATACCCTGTGTATGAATTATCCTTCTGAACATCGACGATGCCGTGGAAGGTTGGACTTCTTATTCTCATTATTCAAGATCTCAGAGTAAGTAAGCGGTGATATCAGGATTTGAACTTAGAGATGCCTGTTGCTTCCATGACTCCTGCTTGCTCTGAAACCACACGGATTGCCCGTTCTGCTTTGCTTGAGCTGTAGTCGTCCCAAACCCTTCCTTGAGTGTTGAATGGGTCAAATGCACGAACAGGCCCAGATTCTAAGTCCACAGTCCTCAGAATTAGCAGAACTCTACAGTCAGTGACTCCTCTTCTACATTCTCACTATTTTCTATCACTCGACAACTAGAACTATGTCCCATCTGGAGAAATCTAATTTCTTTTTCATTTTGCCTTCGCTTTAGAATAACCCATTTACACTTATTTAGGAAACAGTAATCTTGAGCGGGGGCAAGAAACTACAATGTATTTTTTTATTTCAAGTTCAGGATTTATTTGTAGACATCTATTCATTTAACATTAATTGAACACTTACTATGTGCTTAATATGTTCAATGCTATAGAATGCAAATGTTTTCAATTAATTCACATGTTTAATGATAGAGGCATGAAGAGAATGTGTCGAGAACAGGAGACAGGGGCAGATAACTCAACATGTGAATATGAGGAAAGGTGGTTGAAGGAAGCAGAGAAGGCTTCTCAGGGGACGTTACATGTAGCTCAAAATTAGGCATTCTCCACCTAGGCTAATTATTGCATGAGCCATGGTCATGATTCAGTGTTTATTCCATGTGTGTCTCTGTGTGTAAGTTTTACAAAATTTGTACCAGGCTATCCTGTACTATTGCCTTGGGAAAGAAAAAGTATTCTGAGGTTGTATTTTTTTTTCAGCAGTGTCAAATTTATGGGAAACTTTGTGACTTATTTGGAATATCCGACACACGCCCCCTGTGTGGGCCCACATCTCCCTGGCTGGAGCAGCCATCTGCTTCATTTGCTCCAAACTCACGTAGTGTCCCGGGAAGACAAGCTTCTTCTTCCTGCCAGTTTTCCTCCAGGAACAATCAAGCAGCTTTGAGTCAGGCAAGGTAACGTGAATTCACCACTGACCAAAGTCAGCCAGAGAAAGAATAGGTGAGCTTCATCCCGAGGAGCTTTCTTAGATGCAGCGACAAATCTCTTATACATAACTCCATCCCTTTCCCCCAGGCCAAACCCCTTTCCAGACCACCCCCCCATTGTGGAGCTACCTAGACCCCACTGGGTTCCACCTCCAATTAGCACTCGCTCGGGTGGCGTGGTTTGGTCTCATCATAATGGCTTTTTCACAAAGTACAGCCCCAGTGTCCGGGCAGCTAGAAGAGATACGGTTTGGCACATATGGGCTCTCTGCTAGATTTGATCAAATCCCAAGTGAGTTCTTGGCTCACCTCACTCCTGTGCTAACAAGAATGCATAAGAGAATTTTCCCTCCATGTTTTGTCTGTTTCCCCAAAGGTCATGGTGACGGCCACACGCTCCCCTAGGGGGACTGATTTCACACATTCCATTGTGTTTCATTATCCTGAAGCATCTCCCCTCCTTCCGTACAACAGCTACCCCACCCCATCTGTGCAAGCCATTCAACAGATGTAGGTCTCCACGTATCAGTAAGAGATAAAAGCAGGCTGTATATATGCATAATACCAGGTAGATCATAACAAACCTACTTATAATTATAATCCCCTTGCCATTTGGTACCTGAAAATCTGCTGTTATCGAAAATAAATTTTCATTCAATCCACCAATCCATTTAATCGGTGTAGGTGCAAAAACTGTATCTTTTTTCATATTTCTTACAAAAATAAATATCTTGTGATACTCCAGAGAGCATTTAAATCCATATGCACTGCCCTCTCTTTGTTCGTCTTAAAGGGAACGTGTTCTAGAATGATTTTAACTGACCAAGGATGTGAGTGTTAAGGTAAAGATGATTTTAAACCCGGCCAGGACATAGACGTATTACATTTCAGTCCCTGGATTCTTTTCCATATTTTGAATTGACTACGCTTGATTTACTGGTCTGACTTAGAGTGTTTTCTGTTTATCCTCTACCCTGCAAGCCCCCCCTACAGAGCTACTGTACAGACTGTGTCCTTTCAACAGAGGAACACTCTGTGGTCCTGGTCAAATGGAAGGCTGCACCACACACCGCGGATGGCTGAAGTTTTCTCTGAAATGAAATATCAGAGCCATAACTCAGTTTCTCTGGCAGTCAACCATGAAGGCCATTTATCAGGATGTGGCAGACATTTGTCTCCTCAAATACTCCAAGGCAGATGGAAATAGCATCTAGCCTCCTGTCCAAATAAATAACCCAATATTGCCCACCACCCATGAAAAGGCCCAAACAGATCAGTGACCATAGCTCAGCTAGAGACAAACCCAACCAGTCAGCTACAAACGTTGGTTCCCACTTCCTCTGGGGGCAATGGCAGGCTCCTTTCACAATGGGCTGACATTCTAGAACCAAAGTCTGCTGGCTTCCTCCTCCCCCCCCTTTTTTTATGTTTAATCTTTATTTATTTTTGAGAGGAAGAGAGACAGAGTGTGAGTGGGGGAGGGGCAGAGAGAGAGGGAGACACAGAATCCAAAGCAGGCTCCAGGCTCTGAGCAGTCAGCACAGAGCCTGACATGGGGCTTGAACTCACGAACCTGAGATAATGACCTGAACCGAAGTTGGACACTCAACAGACTGAGCCACTTAGGTTCCCCACCAGACCTATGTTTTGACCCTGTTAGTAAGAAGTCCAAAGTTAATACGCTATTTACTACTGTAAAGTTCCAATCTTGTCCTCTTTTGATTTTATTAGAAAAAGAACTTTTTCCATTTTCCAAACTAAATACAAACATTTAAAAGTTACCTCTGCCAGAAAATAATTTGGGACAAGCTTTTCGCTCTTTAAAAGCAAATCAGTCTCATACACTTAAAAATGGTTAAAATAGTAAATTTTATGTTACGTGTACCTTACCACAATTCAAAGCAATTCTTTTATTTTTTTTAACATTTATTCATTCATTATTTGAGAGAGAGAGAAAAAGAGAGAGTAATCTGGGGAGGAGCAGAGAGAGAGGGAGAGAGAATCCCAAGCAGGCTCCTTAGTGCCTGACTTGAGGCTCGAACTCACAAACTGTAATATCATGACCTGAGCTGAAACCAAGAGTCCGATTCTGAACCAACTGAGCTACAAAGCAATTTTTTAAATAAATAAAAAAAATACAGTCTTAAACTCAGGAATCGATAAAATAATGAAAATGCCAGACTTTAAAATATAGTCTTTTCTTGATTGTTCTCAGAAGATAGGAACAGTGGTAAACTAGCACAGAGCCCAGCCTGGGGCTCGAACCCACGAACCATGAGATCATGACCTGAGCCGAAGATGGACACTCAACCGACTGAGCCACCTAGGCTCCCTCCCGCCACCCTTCATCATCTTCAAAGAGAGGCGATGATATGCAACCTCTGTAACTCCACCTTCCATGGCACACAGCCATGCCCTTAGTAGGTGCTGAGAAAGGCATACTGGAATTATTTGAATTGGCAGGACAATTGGACATTTTTGAAAAAATATTTGCGAGATGACAAAAACATAAGCATTGTCCTCAGACGAGTCAGTGTCCATTAAATAGCCAAACGCTGCCCCTGAAAAATGAATCATCCTGAAAGATGGCCAGAGGGTTTAGCCTGGTCTAGGTTCAGATGCCTGGCCAATGGGAGACAACTTTTGACATTGGGTTAAGCCACATTTGAGCATCTCACTCTACAGCTATGTTTGCTAACTTTCCAAGCGGGTCATACTCACACCCCCGCAACCTTGCACAAGCTGTCCTAGCCACATAGAGTATTCTCAACATTTCCAACTGGCAAATGACAACACACAACTTAACACACACTCAGTGGTCTGTGAGGTTTTCCGTAACACTGCTTGGCGAGACTCAGGGGATCTCTTCCTCCTCTCCCGATGGCTTCTGCGTGTGTCCCCACTAAAGAACCTTCCCTCATGTTGCATCTGTTTGTGTACCTGTTTTGCACTTCTTCTAGATTATGTAGATTACGTAGTGCCTACAGTGTGGAGAGTCTATTCCTTGCTTCTCTTTATATCCAGGAAACGAGGGAGGAAGGCTGAAGAAGCAAAGGAAAGAAGGAGGGAGGAAAATAATCACACATACTAGTAATGAACCAAAGTGGGCCATTCATTCATTCACTCACTCACTCATTCTTTCATTCACTCAGGAGACTGGGGTTTAGGTTGGTGCTCAGAGGAGTTAAAATAAAATGTAAGCTGTTGTCTTAAAACCAAAAGATAAGCTAAGCAGTAAATCACTGGCATCGAGGTCAAAATCAAGCAAAAAGCCCAGAAACCCAGAAGGCTGTAAAGTTAAGAGGCCTGAGGCAGGGCTGGATGGAGAGTTCACAGGTCAGGACATTCAGCCAGTACTCACTGCCCTCTTCACATAGGGCATGTGTGGGTTTCAGTTTTCTGCAGTTCCTACCGCTCCCAATGCTTCATCTACCTAGATTCATTCAATTATACTACCAATCTAGATTCTGTAGGTGCTTGGGTTTTGGACCTGCGACCTAAGGAACCCACTTAGCAAGCGATTTTTCAGAACTCATCTGATCCACTGGCTTGGGTGCCAAGAATTTAGACCCTTCTAAAAGAAAAATAGCTTATTACTGACAACGTTTTTTAACCGCGAAGCCATAAAGCCTTTGGTAATATCTCTAGCTTCATTCATCAAACCAGATATTCTAACAGTTGCTTGAGGGCAAGGAGCGCTTCATGACAAATGACTAGTAAAAGTCATAAACACACAGACACAGGCACCATCGTCACCGCCCTCAACACCACCACCACTACCATGAGAAGAACAGGAACGAACTAGATGATACAGGCCCTTTCCCCTCATGACACTGATTTTTTTTTTTACTCTAGCCCTTGCAAAGAAAATTTTATAATTCTCTATAAGAGAATTATACTGTACAAAACCTGTACAATACCAGCAATGGCCTTTACTTAGCTCCGTTCAAATAAGAGTAATGATTCCATCATTCGACACAAAAATACAGCTGCTACCACAGGAAGGTTGTTCATTTTCAAGCAAAGCTGAAAACTGGTTGTGTTTGGTTCATGATTGGTTTTTGTTTTGTTGTTTTTTGTTTTTTGTTAATGACGCTGTGCGGATTTTTGCCTCCTTGAGAGGCAGGGCTGGACGAGATGGCGGGGAGCAGGAAGTCCTTGAATCAATTGGCTTTATGAAAACGAAGGGTCTAAGGCATTCTTCATTTGCTCTAACCATAATCCATTGGACTTGCATTTTGTGCTCTATCAAATCAAACCTTCCCTGAGGAAAACCTGATTCTTTTAGGCCCAGTCTGTGCTCTGAGCGCGCAAGCCACACGGCATGCTTCAATAAGTCCCCGTTACCGCCGACTGCATTGGTTTCAGGGCCAAATCCCAAGGGCTGGCAAGATGGATCATTCAATCATCTGAGCAATCAATCCTGAGAGTTTGCCGATCTGGCCTCCCCTCGGCTGAGCCGGGGAGTGGCCCGCTTCGTGGCAGGGCTGGCGTGGACCTGGGAAAGTGGCTGTGACACAGAACCTCCTCTTTCAAAAGCCTCCCCGCAGATACTTGGCGAGGACGGCGGGAAGGTGTGAAAACAGAAGCCAGGGCTCGGGTCGGAGGCTGGGAAATTCCATCCTAGGCAGGTTCAACCTAAAAAAAGAAACCGGTTACTTGACCCTTCGCAAAAACCTCACGCCCCACGGTGCCCTTCGGGAAACTCCAGCCTCTCGACTATGTTGTCACACACGGTACCCACACCCAGAGTGTTAAGTGTCACTGGCCGTGGGACAGAGAAATGTCATCATTCCCTCCTCCTGGCTGATGTCTTTAAATAGCTCCTCTTATTTACGGGTGTACGTAGTGTTAATGTCCTTCGGTTGCTCCATTTCCAAGGATGGAAAAGCAGTTGCTAAGCATTTCCAAATGACAGCCCCAGGGTTCATTAAAAATATGGCAAACATTTGCTAAGCTCATTAACTGCAATTTTTGTGTGTGTGTATCAGATTCCTCCTCTGCGTGTTCTGCGTGACCAAACATCTATTAACCCTAATCCCATTGATGAGTCTGATACATTCAAACCGGCAATTAGACAAAACAAAAGGGATATTTATGGAGAGACTCCTAAATGGGCTTTCATATTGGTCTAAGCTGTTTGAAAACGACAATTTAATTCCCCTCTGTTAATCCCTTGCTTCCAGAGCACTCTCTTTGTTTGATTATAGGCTGTCAGATTTAGGGATTCTGATTGAATCAAAATTTGAGGCAAACTGGAAACACATAATAATTATGCCAGTTAAGCACCGTTGCCTGCTGTATAAGCAAACGGAGTGTTCTACAAATGAAGGCTCCTCAGCACAAAAGGTTTCTAAAATGTGCTGCTTGTGCAATTAGAAGCCATAGAATATGAATTAGGCGGTTGTTTCTCTGGATCCTTTGGAAAATCCCCCACTTGATGGCTTTGGTGGTAAAATACCATGCCCGAAATCTGTTGATGAGGCAAAAACATTTTAAGACGGGCTCCCTCTGCCCTTCTTCCCCTCCACTCCTTTGCCTCCCGCCCCAACCGCGGCTGTGGACTCGTCTGACCCGCAGCGGTTAATCTGAGCACCGGCTCTCAGTTGGCCATTCCAGCTTTCCATTAACTCAGGGCCACGGCGGTGTTATTATTAGAGTCGGAAAGGATTCTGCATCACTTACATGGTGTAAAGCTGGACAAATAAACAAGTACTGACTATGGATGTCTCCCAACCGCGCTGGGCCTCAATTTTTGAATGCGCTCTTTCAAATAGCAAAATGACCCTTCTCTAGCTTGTAAAACCTCTCTTTGTTTTCCCTCAAAGAGAAGGAAACTCACCCAGAGGAGTGGACTTTTGACAGAGTTCCCCCGCAGTAACATCATTTTCAAGTGGCTCTTGACCAGCTGAGCTTTTTCAAAGTGTAACTTTTATAGCCACAAAGGATCATGTCTTATTTGGGTTCATTAAATTTCCTCTTACTCTGCAAAGGGCTGACCAAAGTCACAGCTGCCGAGAGAGAGAAGCCAACCCTTCATCATTCTTCAAGTCGATGCAGCGCTGGTCAAGGTTCTATGTGAAAGCCCTATGCACATTTAGACCTCATAATTTAGTCTCTGTTGGAAAAGAGTGGAAAAAAAAAAAAAGAATCCCCTTGTTCTGGTTAGAAATGGATCTCCTTTCACCACCGGCAAAGTTCTGGTGTCGCCAATGGTAGCATGGCAGCAAGATGCAAGTTGACTTATGAAATTGCTGCCTGACTGAGGCAAGGGTACTGGGGCTCACAGTGAGAAATGTTATCTAAGAAGTAAAAAGAAAATGAACGTGAGTCCAACAAAAGCCAGACTGTCAACCCAGGACTACCTTCAACATCTTCTGCTCTCTCCCCCAGGGAACTACATTTCCCAGAAACCTCTGCCACCAGGAGAATCAGACCCTTCTTAGGAAAAGTTCCCACTCAACGTTTGGAAAGCAGGGAGAAAGCCCCCACTTTTCTCCAGTAGCCTCGGAGGTCTGGTGACTTACAAGTCTCTGAATCCTATTGAAAAACCACTGTGTGGCTGCCATGGTTTCCCTCTACTTCTCACACTTTCAAATTTCTTGGACACCAACAATTCCCTCCTAACTATGGCTCCCAGATTTTGTCATACATGTGCAAATCTTTAATTCCCTGTATTAAAATACTTTCTGCTTCAAATACCTGGCCAGACTCTGACTGATCAGGTAATAGGTGTCCAGAGCTGGGAAAGAACTGAGTTGACTGAGGCCAGGCCACCTTGTGAAGGGTGAGATCTAAAACTTAGTGTGGGGAGCCTCCTATCTCATTCAGGCCTGTAAGCATACTTTCCACAAATCCTAACTGAGCACCTCTAATATCCTAGACCCTCTGGTAGAAACTAGTAATAAAGAAATACACTTCCTAACCCATAGATAGTATAGTATAATAAGTAGGTGGCAAGGGGGAGGTGGAGAGCTTCAGCTGCCATTTATGGGGATAGTGACAAGTAAAGAATAAGGGTAGGAATGTCATTTGGGGGCGAGGGGGGAAAGTAGCTAGGGACCAACAGACCTGAATTGTTATCTCAACTCCATCATCTCCTAACCGTTTGGCCTTGAAGCAACCAAATCCATTTACTCTCTGAGTGTCTGCCTTCTGGTTCTTTTTTTCGAGGATAATTATGAATTTCGAGACAATACAGTTACAGCACCCTGCATAATAACTGAAGCATAGTAACCTCTCAGCAAGTGATATTTGCACCTTTTTCCTCCCATGATGCACTGAGCTTCCTAAAGGCAGCTGCCATGTTTTCATGTCTTGGGGTCCCAAGAATATACATAGCACAGTGTCTTAAGTTTAAAATGTGTTCAGTAACTCATAAATGGATGATAAAATAAATGAAAATATGAATAAACTGTGTGGGACATAATATATGCTTGGTAACTGAGCTATCCATGTTATAATAAAATATAAGACTACAGACAAATAGTAAGTCCAGTGGGAGCGAAGAGGAGGGAAGTCTTGGAGGAATAAGAGAGGGAAGGGGGCATTTGAGCTGAGTCTTGAAGGATGGGAAGGAACAAGGCTCTAGCATTTGGACACGACAATGGAACATCAACACAGCTAGTTGGAAAGAGTGCTGTGGGCTCTGTTGCTTAGGTAATGTCTTTCTGGATAAAGATTTTCTGGGGCAAGGGGAGCCTCCACTGACTTGCTCACTCCCAGCCCTGGGATTCTATGAGCCCTCAGGTTGGGAAACCCACACAACACACAAGTACACCCCGTGAGTGACGCAGGCCCTCACTTCTGCTGAAGGAAATGAATTCAGAAAGAAAATGATAATCTACAGGGAGTAACACCCACGCGGTTATCACTCAAATGATCCCAAAAGGCTCTGAATCTGATTGGAGCAGTGCTTCATAAACTTCCTTTCAAGGGGTTTCTTTGTCATCTGAGTAATTATGAAAGACTTTTATAGTCTGATTAAATATGTGCGATCCCTGTTTAATTTTATACTTCTTAAAACTGTGCCCATTGTTTCTCTTTCTCTAATTTTCTTTTTCTTTTTCTTTTTTTTTCTCCTTTGCATATGCATCTTTAATATCATGGAGTTTCCCCTTCTTTTCCCCTTCCCACCTCTTCTTCAAACATGAACAATAATATTCCGGGATCAATTCTAGGTGACTTCTTCATTCGTGGTGTCTTTTTCCTGGTCTTCTCCCGGTGGAGTCCCAGATCTGTAGAGTGGCTGCAGGCTTTGCTAGTTTCCATGTTTATTGAATAGTTCCTTTATTCACTTATTGGCTCGTCCCATTTACATGCATGGCAGTGCTCTGGGTGCTGACTATATAGCAGTGAACATATTAGGCAAGGTCCCTGCTTATGGAACTTACCTTCTGGATATATTGTAAATTAAGTGAGAGGAGTAAGTACTTTGCCACAGGGGCCCTCTCACATGTCTCTTCCAACAACTCTTTTGTCCTATGCTGCTCCCTTTACTCCGCTCGCAAGCAAAACCTCTCTCTACCTGGGTTCCCCACAGCTGCCTGGTCCTCCCTGAAGATCCTCATCGAGCACACCCATTCCATGTTGGACTCAACCTATCTCACTCCAGTTGAGTCAATCGATCTCATATCCCAATGTTTCTCAAATTAAGATATGTGTACCGTATACAAGAAATTTGCAAAGCTGCAGGGGAAAATCCACCGCATCTTCCTACGGCATAAAGTCCACCAGATGATAATCTGGGATAGGGCAGATGGTGAAATACAAAATTAACATCAAAATTTTCAATATAAGGCAAAAAGAGACATCACGTGGTTGGTTGCTTTCAACTATGCCCCAGCGTCCTCAGGAGCAGTAAGAGAGAGACAAATGGGAACAGAAAGGGAAATCAAGGCAGAGACAGAGGCGAGCTGGGAAGCAGAGGGGCACGCATACGCTCTCCAGAAGAATTATATTGAGAAGCCCGTGAGAGTCGTGCCATTTCTCAGTTCCATAGGGCTTGGATCTCTAGCTTTATCCTCACACTGCTCTCCTGCTAAAAGCCCTCCACTGGCTTCCTATGGTGATCAGAAAAGTGATCCCAGCCTTCTCTGTACCATCTGCTCTTGCCCAGCCATCAGAGTATGGCTATCCTTCCCCCTACATGTCTTTCTTCAGCCCCTAGGACTTTCAAAACCTCAAAGGTTTTGTGCGAGCTGCCACTGCCTTTGCTCACAGAGCTCCCCACCCTACCCCATTTTCACCCACGTCATGTCTTCAGATGGTTAAAATCTTTTTCCTTGTCATTTGCCTTACGCTTAAATGACGCCTTCTCAGGGACACATGATAACACCAATCCAAAGGAGACTTCTAGTCAATTACTCTCTGGTATCTCCCTCTTTTATTTCTCTGCATAGCAGTTATCACTATCTGAAAAGATCTTATTTGCGTATTTGTATAGTTGATGTTTATCTTGCACAACTTCGATTTCAAGTCCCACAAAAGCAGGATCTTGCCTGTCTTATTTCCTGACACATGCATTCCCCAAAATGTCTGGGATATAGTAGGCACCCCGTTTATGTTTGTTTGTCATTAAAAATTAAGATAACACATTGCATAAGACTTTTCTGAGAGAAAAGGAGAATGGTATAAAAAAGAGAGAGAGAGAGAGAGAAGAAAAAGTTGTACAAATGAAGATTTGTCTCTCTTACTTTATAGTTTGCCACAGAACTACATCAACATAGATATTTATATGGGTAGCTGACCATACCTACAGATTCCCAAGAATGCTTCATTTTGTCAGTCAGCTTTTTAATTGAGATTTATTGTCCTAGACATTGTGGCAGGCGCTGAAAATCTAGAGACGAATGCTACGTTATTTATACATTTGAGGAAGTGGGGAGAAAATTGCTAACAGTCTAGAAAGCGCTTTGATGGAGTTGAGCACAAATTATTTTGAGCAGAAGAAGGACAGGCTAAGTCTTGCCCAGAAGAATTACAGAAACAGCAGTAACATACGTTTTGGGTTTGGAAAGATAAGAGGACATTTTGTAAGCAGAGAAGGAGGGAAAGTTCAGTCTAGGTAGAGGGGCAAAATCGTACACCATCAAGTAAAATTGTAAGATGTGCTGCTTTTATAATCAGGGGGAAAGCGAATGCTTCCCTGGGAAGCCAGGGAGTGAGCGAGAAAGATGGTGGGAGGTGGATCTGTGAAGGGTCATTGCTGTCAAACTATAAGATCTGGGCAGTCGCTTGGCCACCAAGGGGTTATAGAGGGGTTTCAAGAAGAATGGTGACAAGATCAGACCCGTGTTTTGAAAGGCAAGGGGAGGCCACGTGGAGAATTGCCATCCGATAGCCATGCCAGGAGACCCAAGCCTACTGCACGGATACAAGCAAGAGATGACCAAGGCGGTGCCTTGAGATGGAGGAAATCAACCCAGAGGTGGATGCGATGACCCTCACCTACTAATTAGATGTGTGTGGCGAGGGAGTGAGAGAAATTATGGACAGACAGGGACACTGTCACAGTGGTCATGGTAGGAACAGACTAGGAACACAGGAGAGAGACAGCTTTGAAGGGAATTCTCTCAAGTAGTGAATATGGTTGAATGCGTGACTCATTCCAGCAGCCCTGGCATTTTATTGGTGGTTAAAGACCTCTAAACCTTAGCCAGTGAGTATTTAAAGGCCAAGATAAAAAGCATCATGACAGGCCAGCAGGTAGGTATTTTTAAGACAGGGTGTCTGTCCCAGCATCCTGCCAGTCACCCACAAAGATCGCTGCCTTCATTAACTGAGCATGGGCCAAACCTGCTGCCAGCCACCACTAACACCCCCCCCTGCACCCCCATTGTTGTTGCAATCCATCGAAAGTAATGAGACCACTTTGCAATTCCATTATGATTCACTCTCAAGTTTAAAAGCTGTAGTCAAACCACGATGAGAGAAAGGCATTATGGAAGCGTGGTGACATCCTTTGGAGTTCCGCGGGCTTCCCTAGAAGCCGAGCCAACCTTCTGAGCGCACCTCACAGAGGGTATTTGCTAGTCTCTTTCTCCAAGAGCATTAGTAAAAATCTATAGCTCCCGGTTGGATACCAAATGCAGCTGCCACAGCCTGTGTGGTGCCAACAAAGTACTTCACATGGACAGACAGCTTTCTGAGGCTGCTTTATTTCTTGTCAGCCATTCAAACCTCACTCCAACAGAAATCTTTTGTATTTAAGCTAGTGGCCACAAAACCAGAATGTGTCTTCTGGTCAAATGTGCCTTTTATATGTCATACCACGTTTCTTTTCCTCCCTGATTTTTTTTTTTTTTTGTAAGATGGAAAAAATGCAGTTGGCTTTTCCTGATGCCACTTTCATTACAGTCATAAATGTCCTAACAGAAGCCTATCTGTTCACATTGAGGCTTCTTGTGCCCGGAGAAATGCCATTCACAATTCAATAACTGTATTTGCCTTATTGCTTTGGAATAGAGGCTGCCTCAGTTTAAATTTTCTGTGAGGCCACTGACACATTGTCGGAGTTTGATTAGTAAAATGAACCAATAACTCTCTTCTTTGGTTCAACAATGGGTTCTATAGTCCAGTTCTCAAGTCGTCTGGGTAATGTCTGTATGGTTTTGAAAGAAGAGCCCAGAGCATTCTTCTTTAGCTCAGCACTTTCTTCAGCCATCATATGAAACTGAAGGTTATGGGTTTCCAGATCAAAGCTCTGAATTGGCATGAAGCCTAGCTAATTACTCTGCTGGCACTGAGCCCCTTGGGAGATCAGATAGGCCTTCCTCACCTTCAATACCGCTAAGAAATGGAGAATTATATACTGGATAAGGAACTGAGAGGAATCATTCACTGCAGACAGAGTTGAACAGAAGTATCTGTTGGAAGACAAGGCCCCTTGGCACCATATCTGAGGCTCATGAATGACAAAGCAGATGTGAAACCCCGTTGGGGGCAAGTGGATTGGGAAAGACCTGAGGGACCTTTCCCATAATGCTAAACCTCCCTGAGAGAGGGTGTAGTCCAGTGGAAGGAGAAACCTTCCTCCAGCCAGAAAACTAGCAGACCAAAATAGGCAAAATATTTGTGTCTGTGCTCTAATACTCCTTTAAAAGTGATTTTTAAAGAAAAATTCTCCAATAGTTAATAAAACAAATATCTGTTCACATTCTTCAATTGAGGATCAATACATTTTCTGAAGTGCTAGGAAATCTCAAAAAATCAACAAGCAAGGGTCTCTCCCCATTAAAGCTTCTCTTCCCGTTAGTCTGAGGAGACAGACTGCCACAGAATTATAAAAATGCACACAGAGGTTGTTGAAGGAAAAGAGATGGTAAAAATATCTGAAGATCAAACGGACCTAGTTGTCATGGGAGAGGGAAGATTTGATTTGAGCCTTGATGGATAATTTGAACTTGAACCACCAAGGTAGGAATGGAAGAAAATTATACATGGAGGGGACACCAAAAGCAGAAGGAAATATTTGAGGAAGTTGAGGGCATGTTGAAGGAGTTGTGAGGAGAACTGACTTTTAGAATGCATGGTTGGAAAAGGGAGAATAGTAGGCATGGCCAGATCTCAAGTCTGAGAATTTGGGGATTTCTTCTGTATGCATATGTACGGAGCCACTGAATGGCTCTGGGGAAGGAAAATGTGTGACCAGATCTCAGCTGCAAGGTGATGGTGGGAAACAGTGTATATTTTGGACTGGAGGGGTGAGGTGCCAGAACTAGTCTGGTTATAAGGGAATTATGAATTCCAGACAAGAGGTGAGGCAAATCTGACAGTAACAAGAGAGAGAACTGGCCAAGGATGTGCATAGTAGGCTAAATAATGGCCTTCCAAAGATGTTCACATCCAAATCCCCAGAACTTGTGTATATGGTGCCTTACACGGCAAATGGGGCTTTGCAGGTATGATTAAGGAACTCAGATCAGGAGATTAGCTGGAAGTGTAAGGGTGGGTTCAATGTAATCACAAGAATCCCTTATATGAGAGAGATTGAAGGATCAGAGTCAGAGAGAGAACATGAAAGGGTGATGCAGAGATCAGACAGGGGACAAGATGCTACCGGGTAGCTCTTCAGATGGAGCAAGGAGCCATGACCCCAACAATGCACATGTCCCCTAAAAGCTAGAAAAAGCAAAGAAGTAGATTCTCCCCTAGAGCTTCCAAAAGAAATACACTTGCTGATGGCTTGATTTTAGCCCAAAAGATTATTTGGGGCCTCTATCCTCTAGAAATCTAGGATAACAAATATGCATTGTTTTTAAGCCACATTTGTGGTCATTTGTTATGGGGCAATGGGAACCTGCCACAATGTGAGACACAGTTCCCAGGTAGTACTGTATTATTTATCAGCTGATTGCATCTATCAAACAAGAAGAATAAAAAGCTCAAAATGGCTTAGCCAAATCATGGATAAAACTCATTAACCATTAACAAAAAGACAAATTTGGCAGAGGAGAGTACGATGAAAAAGCACGAGATTCAAAGGAAAGAAGATAGAAAGAAAAGAGCTGAGAGCAGAACCTTGGAGAACCTTACGTCAGTCCTTCAGCATGAGGATGACCGAGGTCCCAAAGAAGGAAAAGAAAGGGGACTAAAGTCCTGAATCTTGTTCTATGCCTAACACTATGCCAACAACTCAAAATATTCATCTATTATTTTAATTATTTTTTAGTGTTTATTTGTTGGGAGACAGAGAGGCAGAGTGCAAGCAGGGGAGGGGCAGAGAGAGAGGGAGACACAGAATCCGAAGCAGGCTCCATGCTCCAAGCTGTCAGCACAGAGCCCAACGCAGGGCTTGAACCCACGAAGTGTGGGATCATGACCCAGGCCAAAACCGGATGCTTAACCGACTGAGCCATTCCGACGCCCCTAGTCTTATTAAAGAGCTTATAATTAATCATTTCTGGATCTTATGAAACTTATGCCAGGGCAACTCATAGTTTAATTTTAGGTATAGTCCTCTGTATTCCGTGTGTCCCCTTTTTGCAACATCTGTTCTGATTTATATTATGCCTCCTACCTGTATAACTTAGCTATCAATTTCCCTTTGTGTTTCTCTTTAAGCTCATCTGAAAGAACCCACCATGAGCTGTTGAAAATTCTATTTAAAAACATCTGCTTTCAAACATCCACTACGTTAGGCCACCCTGTGAGGTCCAGCCCTCTGGGTCCCCATTCCTTCTTCCTCTTTGGATGTTCCCATATGAATTTCCAATTTCTCACCCTTCTGTTAGGAAAAGAGCACCCCTCCATCAATAGGCACTCAGACCCTGGAGTCTCGCTGCATTTCCAAGTGGCTTTTCAAAGAATTTTTCCAAAGACTTTCCCTTCTTCTAATGACATAGAAGAGAATAAAATTTTCTCATTAGTGTTACATGTGTATTTGTGATACACAACCTCAAATTTTTGTGGAACAAGACAGAGCAAGTAAATAAACATCTTCTTGCCTTGACAAGACAGTGCCCACAATTTCCAGGTGCCTCTTAGGGCAGAAACCTGTTTGTACAGTGATCAGAAGATATTCAACCCATTTTTTCCCCTTCTGTTGGGAAAGCAATTAAGTGAACCATAGAAACAACACACTACTGTAAAACTGAAGGTAAGACAATAAGTCATTTTTTTCTACATCTTCTAAGAACTTTCCTTGCAAATTGTACCCAACTGTCTAAACTGGCTTTAGCAACTGTCTTCCTTGCGGTGGCTCAGCTGGAAACAGCTGTCTTACCCAACTGTCACTATAGGCACAGCAACAAGATCCTGTGAGCAATACAGGGACTCATGAAAATGTTTGAGACCTGTAAAAAAAAAAAAAAAGTTATTGCCCTGAAAGGAAGACTGAGATTAAAAATTAATAAATGTTTAATTTAATGTCTATAAGATATTATACTCCTCAGATTTATCAATCATTAAATTCAACATTTGCAAAATGTCACCACAACTTGAAAATAATCAGTAGCATATATTTTCTCACTTTGTGAGGATTTTGAATCCACAAAGATTTTGAAGAAATCACAGTCAATCATAAAGTCAATGAGTTATTTGATGTCAAATAATTTTGAAAGTCAATTATAAAAATCTTGTTTGATTTACAACGAAACTTATGTTTCGTTTTGGATATGGGCGTACATAAATGTTTGATGTTCTTTGGTGTAGAAATTCCACAAATATGATTTTTTTTTTAGAGCCTAAGCAGACTAAATGGCCCTGACTGAAAGTATTCTATGAAGGATGCCCACTCTCTTCCTCTTCTAGTAGTGTTTATAAGGGTTGTTCCCATTCACTCTCTCACTCAGACTTACCTATGCCTTATAACTTTTGGATCTTTTGGGGCACCTGGGTGGCTCAGTCAGTGAAGTGTCAACTCTTAATGTCAGCTTAGGTCATGATCTCACGGTTTGTGAGATTGAACCCTGTGTCAGGCTCTGTGTTGGCAGAATGGAGCCTGCCTAAGATTCTCTTTCTCCCTCTCTCTCTGCCCCTCCCCTCTCTCAAAATAAATAACTAAACATTAAAAATATTTTTTTAAAAACACTTAGGTCCTTTCGCCTCCCCTCTCCCGGTTCCCAGACATCCACTGACCCTTGCTCTGATCTTCTGAGGCAGCTTGAACTCTTGTTTAAAGCTGCCTGAGACAGGTACCCAGCTATACCCAGGGTGCTTCAGAAGCACCTGAAAAGGCATAGTTGTTGCTGTGGAGTTCCAGAACCATCCTCATGTTACTTCCTCTCAATCTAAAAGTAAAGTCTGTGCCTTATTAGAAACTAAAACTAGAAAATGGTGATGCGATGTGAACTCAGAACCGAATATGCTCTGTTATTACCATCAACAGCAGAACTACTCAAAGAGTAATTCATCTTTAGTCCTGGGCTTCCCTTGGGTGCTTCTATGCTCAAATTCCCTGGATAAGCTGTCCTTGGTGGGAAGGGGGAAGCCAAGATTGGGGGCAGTACCTCTCTACCTACCAAAGTTTCTTGTGTCCAAGTTGGTCCAAGATGGTTGTGCCATAAATTCCCGTGTCTAACAGCCTTGCACCGCCATGTAAAGATTCAGCCAAATGTTCCATGTGACACTGAGCAAGACATTACCTCTTTGGCAATATAAGGACTTCTTATAATCAAGGATGGCCAACCATCCTGAGATTCACTGGCTCCAACAATGACTCATTCCCTATCTGCCTACTCAGAGCTCAAAGCATACCCAAAGCTCCGTTTAGGAAAGGTCAAGAGCACCACTTTTTCTGGCAGTTTATTACCATTCTAAATACGGGAGATAGGTTATCTCCCGTATTTAAAATGTCTCCACTTGACATTCTAATTTAATATGTCAGTTGCAACAGAAAATCTATTTTATGAAATTTGAGAACCGGGAGTTAGAAGCCATAGAATTATCCTAGGAATTCTTTCCACCCTCCAGATACTTTAGTAGATGACTAAGATGATGTGACGTGGGCAGCACCCTGATACCCCATGTAGAGGACTTCAAGTGTGCCCTACAGAGGGCCAGTACAGGATATACACTGACAGCACCAGGTCCCACAAAAGTGATCCCCTCTGGCTCACGGTCTATTACTCATTCATATTAGAACCTGAAGGAAGAAAATGTATCATGAAGGATGTTCACTGGACCTACTGTGGGGATCATCTTGCAATATATACAAATATTGAGTCATTGCATTGTACACCTAAGACTATTATACTGTTATGTCAGTTATACCTCAATTTAGAAGAAGAAGAAGAAGAAGAGGAAGAAGAAGAGGAAGAAGGAGAAGAGGAGGAGGAGGAGAAGGATGGGGAGAAGGAGAAAGAAGTAGGAGACTGGGATTTGGAGTTCTTCAAATGAAGAGAGGTCACCAACCCTGTCCTTTTAGAACCCTGTGGCTTCAAATTCCCTATTTAGTCTGGTTTTCTAAATCTCTCCTCCAATGCGGGTGCCAGGTAACCCAGTCCCAGGTGTGAAGCTAGAGTGTTTAATGAGGTGGAACTGGGTGTCAAATGGTACTTGAACCATCTGCCCCAGGCCACTCGGGAAAAGTCAGCCTCCATGATGAAAACCCATCTCCCACAGTCAGAATAATCTCCAGGACTAAAGTTTTCCACAGGAAACTGAGGAAACTCCTGCTCTTTACGCGCGCGCACGCACGCACACACACACACACACACACACACACACACAGAGGCACCAGGATTCAGAAGGTCTACATGCTCACTCTACCACTTAGTTTTTGGAGACTATCATCATTAAATTATCTTAATTATATTAAAACTTTCTATTGGCTAAGAATGCCCAAGACAGCAGAACGTATAGTCTGTAAATGGACCCACTATTATTCCCGGTTTCAGACTTACTCGGACTCTCATGCAGCAGTCGAAGGACACAGAGATGTACACTCTAGATTTTTTAACGATTCCTTCTACATCCCAGGGCCTCCAGAAGTAAAGCCCTAGGCACACTGCTTACTCCCATTCAGGGCATCCTGGCACTTGGAAACGCATTTTATCTGGAGTTTATGGATATACTTTGTAATCTTTTCTGAGCCAGCCTATTGGATTGCCTTCCTCAAGCATTCAGCAAGGGAGCTGCCCCATCACCGCAGCCTGGGGCCCTCCACGTGGCTGCATGGCTGACAGCCACTCTTTTACACTGGCTGCTGGTGACTGGCAGCCCCCCTTCTAACCACACCTCCCTCCTCTCCCCTTCTACGTATCTACTTCTCAACATCAAAAACAGCATCTTTTCCAAATACCTTCATTTTCATACCCTCATCTGTATTCCTCGGGTTGTTGGCAAATGCCTGCTTTCATCAGAGGTTCAGTACCACAGCCAAGGCCTTGCCAGACTCTTAAAATGTGGATTGGTTCCTCACTAAGTCAGTAGAGGAGAACCTACCCCCTGGGCAGAAGAGAGAGTTGCCTTGGGTCCTGGACTTTGTCTCTGAGGGATTTGAGTTAGCGACTGTGTGTCTTGTCATTCACGTGCAGGATTCCTGGCAAGGAGGAGAAAAAGTTGCTCTGCCATTCCACCTTCTCTACCTCAGGTACTGAAGGAGGCAGGAGGGGAAAGGAAGCAGCACCGAGAGTTTCTAGAACCTTCCGATACCAAGAGCAGAGCAAAGAAACACCGAACAATGGTTACATCCGACTCACTTAAGGGCAGGCAATTCATAAATGAGGTACAAAATACATGCACGAAGCAAGGGAGTGATACACTATTGGGCATTTTATCCTCAATGAGGCAATTCCCAGCATTTCCGGAAATGGTCTCAGCACTGTCCCTTGCTGTGGTCCAGATGGCTGCAGTGGCCACTGTTCCCAGCCACGCAATCTTAGTGAATCACAGGAGGCGGGAGCTACTTAGACGCCCTGTTCTTCCAGCACTATTGCCATGGAAGCTTGAGTAATGTTTTCTCGAGAATTCTATATCTTTTCTCTTCCGTGCCTTTATAGTCTCATCTTTTCTTTAAATATTTGAAAGCTTATGAGCCTACTTTCTACAGGCAATCTATTCATCCCTATAGGGCTTTTCAGAAGTGAGATTAGTTTAAGTGAATGGATAATATAAAATATGCCACTAATTTTATGCAGCGTTATATTTAGAAATATAGGCGGCCTCTCCAAATTATACTAATTTGCATTAAAATGTGAAATGGGCCTTTGTTTAAAGAGTTTTTGTGCTCTTTCCACAGAAAATCTTTAGCACTTATTGAAATAGTTAAATTAGAAAAACCTTTAGAGACTCCTCCTAATATTACCAAAAGATTTTAACATCTTAAATAAAAGCATCCTAAAACCTTTCCCAAACCCACAGTGCAGTTCCCAAGTCTTAACCCAATGTTGTGCTTTTTTTTTTTTTTTGCTCATTTCATACAACCTTATATTCGACGCTAAAAAGAAAAGACGAAGCATTTAGGAACTGAATTACACAATGACACAATTGATGTTTTTAAGTCGTGAATGCCGTAACAAAGTCTTCCTTTATGAAGGAATAAAAATACAACATCGTGGCAGGTGCCGCGGAAGGAATTTTTGCTTTATATCCCAGGTTTGGAAATAACATCTTTCTAAAATCATAAGTGCGGAAATAACATGTTAGAAAGGAAGGGAACAAATAATAGGATTTATTTGCAATGTTTTCCTGCCGGTGGCGGCGGAGAAACAGAATATCGACATTAAGAGTGGGCTGTTCTCAGGCGGCCCTGCCGCCGCCAGCCTCAAAGGCCTTCGGACTCACTGATTCCAGAAGACGGGCGATTTTCCCCCTGGCTTGCCCAAGCCGGTGCAAGCCGGGGTAGCCTTCCACTTGCATAGCTCCATCTAAACGCATATCCTATTACAATGAAACAGCAACTTCCTAGAACTCCGCCGGGCTGGCATTTTGTTCCTAAGAAAAACAGAACAAAACGGTCCACCAAGGGGCCACTGATGTTCAAAGGGGTCTAGCTAAAATCACCAGCGGCTTGTTAGGAGCAGGCGATCAGCCCTGAGATCCTGAGCGTGCGTGGGCCCCAAGCTGTAAAGGAAGTGGCGCCAAAGGGAAGCGGGAGACGAATGCCAGCTCCTTGCCATGACCCCTTCTACGAAAAAGGCGTCCCGTGTCAACCCTTGCGCTTGCCTTGAGAAAAATGGAGTTAAAAAAAAAAAAAAGTTTTCAAATGTTCAACCTCATCGCTCACATCAAATAATGTTTTCTAAGGAGTTTGGTTTTCTCACTGTTTGCCAAGCACCCTGGTGAACTAGCATTTATTGAGCACCTGCGATGTGCTGGGCAGCTTCACAAATATTATCTTGTGTCATGGGCCAATAAAACTATAAAATAAGCACTCCTATTTCTGCTGCATGGATGAAATATAGAATTTCAAAAAGATTAAATGACCTGCCCAAAGTTCACCGCTAGTACATGATGGGACCAGGGCGGAACCTGTGTCCTCAAAGCCAGGTCCTGCGTCCTTTCATCTCTAGCCCTCCCAACCACCCCTGGAGGGTGGAACGCCTAAGGCTGCGTCAGCACTATTTGAGTCCCACCAGTCCTGCGGGTTGTCAACTGTCCAGAATTTTTATAAGAATTTTTCCCCAGAGCATCCGTGGAACTCTCATGCTGTCGCATAAAACGCGAAAAAGCCTCAGAGTAGAATTCCAGCTGTGGCACTAGCCGTCCCCTGGATCTTGCATAAGTCCCTATCTTTCATATACTTCGGTTTTGTTATCTTCAAATTGGGGTTAATAATTGTGACTAGGGTTCTCTTCGTTTCTCTGTCCTTTTCCCATCCCTTCTCTTGCAATATACTGATCCGTGCTGGGCTGCGTAAGGCAGCAAATAGTAGTAAGACAGAAGTTTGTTTCGCTGTTGAGAATGAGAAGATCGTGGGGAGCCTGGGTGACTCGGTCAAGCAGCCGGCTCCTGGTTTCTGCTCAGGTCATGATCCCAGGGTCATGGGATCAAGCCCTGCGTGGGGCTCTTTGCTGATTGTGGAATCTGCTTAAGATTGTCTCTCTCCCTCTCCTCTGCCTTTCACCCTCCCCCCCCAAAATGGGGACACCCTCCCAATTATAACAAACCAACTGTGAAAATATCATGAGACAATACAGACATTTGAACACAAAGTAACTTCATAATGAAGGATGTTAAAGAATTATTGTTGAAATTCTTAGATGGGCAGATGGATTGTGTCAGTGCAAATTTTCCTGGTTGTCATATTGCATCATAATTATACAAGATGATCCTCCTGGGGAAAACTGGGTAAAGGATATTCAGAACTTCTTTGTAATATGTTTCACAATCACAGATGAACTTACAATTCTCTCCAGTTAAACATTTAAAAAAAATTTAGATGCGATAATGCTGTTTTGGTTATGCTAAAAATCCCTAACTTTTACAGATAAATAATGAGGTACTTATGAATGAAATAATTTGGAAACACATATTTGAAAAAAAAAATTTTAATGCTATCTTCACATGATATACCAAAATAAGGTCAGGTTTTTAAAAGAAGGAGTTAAAGATAATTACTAATTACAAACATCTACCAAACTACTCAAAGCTGTTTCGTAGTCCTAAAAACAACTCATGCCTTAGATCTCAGTGTTCTTACTGTTGTGAATCAATTACAAGCCAACATTTTGTATATATCTATGAAAACATATTCATGAGAAATATATACAGCAACAAATATAAAATCAAACTAACATCACTTGCCAGTCTATCACAATGAAAAGACAAATAAGTTACATGTGGATAAAAACAGTGCGCAATCTTTTGGCCACAGGATTATTAACAACGTTGTAAGGCAGGCATATAAAAGTATGTTTCAACAAACTGAAAAAGGCAGGATCCAGGGAAAATGAGATAGGGCTTTCTCCTCAGCCACAAAGAGGTGTTAACTTGGACTTTGTTCCAGGGGAAAGAAAAAAAAAAAAAGAAAGAAAGAAAAAGAAAGAAAAAAAAGCAGCCAAGCCCAAAACCAGATGCTTTACATGAATTATCCTCGTTGGATCCTCCACAACAACCTCCTAAGGTTGATGGTACTACTGTGATACCCATTTCACAGATGAAGACACCGAGACATCAGGAGGTGAAGTAGCCCACCCAAGTTTACAAAGGTGACTGAGGTGGGATTCAAACCCAGGCAGTCTGGCTTCAGAACCTGCCTCACCAGTCACGACAGCTAAAATCAGTGAAAGAAAGGTGCCTCTGTTCTAGAATCCTCTCTCAAGGATTTGAAAGACTTAAAGCCTCTTCCTACAGAGCACATAAGGATACTCCTTTGTAATTTAAAGCAGAATCTATCTATCAGATGAAGTAGGAATCGCGCTGGGAAGATGAAGCACACATACAATTAAGAATCCTGTGTCTCCCAAATCAATAAGAATTGATTAAAAAATAAGCAATTGCCCTTTATCTGTTACAGTCAACTGCAGTCGCTCTTCTACTAAATGGTAATGAGAAATGTAGATTGAGCTCAATGATTTCTCAGAAAACAGACACATTTCCAATGTGGACCAGGATGATGGAAACACAGGCCACCACATTATTCGAGTGCTGACTGTGTCTGGCTAAATTTCCACTGCGGAGAAAGTCAGGTAAAGTCTTTCCAGAAGGAAAAGAGGGCCAAGTACCTGGTTCCCTACATTCGATCACCGCATTTGTTCATTTTGTTTAATTCCTCGTTCCAGATTCTTCCTCTCCTGTATTTCATTAAGAGTCACCCCTTATACATGTAAAAGCCCTAAATTCACCAATATTTGGATATTCTTTCTTCCTTACCACCATTAAACACCTGCCCATAGGAAATTTTCTGACAAAGCCATTTATGCTAACCTATAATTGATGGATTAATGTTTTCATATGTTTGAAATTTTAGTAATAAAATGGGGGGATAATAAATATAAAAGAGATTTCGAATTTAAAATATTATCCAAAATAGGACGCAGCTGCAAGGGACTCCCAATGGTCAGATCTGGGTCACAAAATAAATAATGATTGCAATGAATAGCCATGAATGCATATGGTATAAATAAAGAGTTACATAAATAAATAATTGGAGAAGAAGGGAAAGCTCTCACTACAGTAGAATTCCAATTAACAAATATAGTTGGAATGATGGAAACAGAAAATCACAAATTCAGCAAACATCACAGTGATCATTGCTATGGGCAAGAAGAATCATCAGTCATTAAAATTGGCATCAGTACCATCATCAATGAATGCTAAAGTTAGTAGGCAAAAGATGAGAAATGGGATATTTACATAGCCTCACAGTATCTCCCCTCAAGACACTCATTCATTACAAAGGGAAAAAACAGTCCCATTACAGTAGAGAAACCTGGAAGACACACCATGTTACCCAAGCGGTCAATGTTATCATCTCCAATGATGAGACATATATCAACAGCATGGTCCTCCTGATTATGAGTGCTGAGAAGGACACAATATCCCTTTGGTGATACTCTTGCCCAAATATCTTAATATGAGTTTAATCATGAAGAAACATGGACAAAGCCAGTATTCTTCAAAAGCATCCAGGTCATGAAAGACCACAGGACAAAGGAAGTGACCCAATTAACAGAGACTGAAGAGATGTAACTACTAGATGATACTGGTGACCCCACATCAGATGGTGGTCTAGGAAAAAAAACATTTGTCAAACAACTAATGTGGGAGGAAATTTGAGGGAGGTCCATAGATCAGTTAAATGTGTTATGGCTATGTACATCTCTTGATTTTGATAATTATCTTGTGATCACGTAACGTGTTAGCATCCGGGACAGGTCAGAAATGGTATAAAGGATTCTTTGTGTTTGCAATCATTTTTCAATGTGATGTCATTATAGTCACCAAAATGCTCCCCCCAAAAAAGATGAAAACACAAGGAAAAAGAAGACTGACGCTGCCAACGACTGATGTGAAGACTGAATGTTTTGAGGCATGCAAGGTGTTCGCCTTAATTCCTGATCAATTGTAGCCAAAAAAAAGGAAAAGAAAAAAAGAAAAAAGTAGTCATAAGAATCAGAATAAAAGTAGCAATGGTGATCTTTAGCTCAGTGTAAACCATGCAGAGGTACCAGATACAGATTATCATGTTTCGTTCTGCTAACAATTCCATGGAGTAACATACATTCAGTAAATGCTGACATTCAAAAATGTTAACTTATTCTCAGCACCTAGGAAAAAATTTAATGAAGGCCGGGACTATGTCTTTCTTATTTAGATGTATGGTACCAGAGCCAAGCACAGTGCCTTACACATAACCATAATCCAATATGCATATTTCTTGAATCGATGATCTAATTTAAAAAATGTGATCTATCCATCCTTTGCATCATGACTAAGCAGCTCTACCCACTCTGTTCCCCCAAATATAGGAAGCCAATTTTCACTTCCTGACAGCTGACTGGCTATCTTTATAAGCCATCAAAAGAATTGAGGTAGTGATCTCTGTGCTATTAAGACTTAGCTTTTCCTCCTTGCCTCATCTTTTTATATTCACCCAGAAGCCACTGGTCTCAGCAAACAGAAACACAGACAGAATAACAGCATATCATTCTATGGGAAATACGGTCACCCAAGGTAAATTATTATGGGTGGGCGACAGACATAGGAAGCAACCGGATGCAGCTCACATTAAAGAAGTCTATTTTTTATACACCATATTATTTTGAATCTCAAGCAACTGAGCAGTGATGCAGAACAGGAGGGCACTTAACTTCATTCAATAGAACAACACTAGATGGAAACTCGCTCAGCTTTGGAAGGGAAGCTGGACCTCTACAGATATTTCAGTCTGTGCAAGAAGAGGTCTCAAGGAGTCTGCTGTAGGGGCGCCTGTGTGGCTTGGTCAGTTAAGCACATGACTCTTGGTTTTGGCTCAGGTCATGATCTCTTGGTTTGTGGGTTCAAGCCCTGCATCAGGCTCTGAGCTGGCAGCATGGAGTCTGCTTGGGATTCTCTCTCTCACTCTCTTTCTCTCTGTCCCTCTCTCTCAAAATAAATAAACTTTTTCAAAAAATTTAAAAAAAATTAAAAAATGAAAGGAGGGTGCTTAGAGTGGGGAAGGAAGCACAAGTATCCTCATATGCCCTAATGGTCAGTAAACTCCCCACCAGCAGGTAGAGAAAGAGATCAAAACAAAATTATGCCTACTGAAAAAAAGAGCACTGAAGAATAAGGTTAATATAGTTTCATATAGGAAACGGACTTCTGAAGGAAGCAGAAAAAATGCTACAAGGATTTTTGACATTCTCAGAAGATATTTGAGTTGGGAATTCTCAAAACCAAAGCAGCCAATCCTGGTGCTGTCATTTGTAGCTGCATGGACTTCGTTTTGCTGGTCTCCCTGTATCTACTTCTACTTCTTTCTCTTTTTTCCCTTGTGGCTTTCTGTTCCGTGCAACAGGAGCATGTAATGAAAGGGAGACAATGGGCAAAGATTATTTATAATTAATATAAGAAGCAATTATAGTGAATGCATGGCATAGATTACAAGCTAAGATAAAATGTTATATGAGAAAGAGTTGCACGAAAATCAGGTCGAGACGAGCCATGTTTTTAACGTTGGTGACAACACTGATATTTCAGATAATGAAATAATCAAAGTGGAAGACAAACTTGAGAAACGCTCTGCAAATTTATGGGGGCGGGGAGAAGAAAATCTTCAAAAGATGACAGATAAGGAAATAAGACAATGGAGATCAAACCTATTAATTATAGATGTTCCCCAGGGGCAAAATGTGAAGAATGATTGCAAGAGAGGCAGAAATCACAAATGAAGGATGTATTCCTTTGCTGGTTTTACAAAATGATTGAATATACTTATCAAAAGTGTCAAGGTTATGAAACACTGTCACAGATTGGAGGATTCTAAGGAGGCATGACAACTAAATGCATTGAATCCTGAGAGGGAAAGAGCACAATAGTGGAAAAACTAATGAAAACAAAATAAGGTCTGTAGTTCAGTGGATAATATTGCACTAATCTTAATTTCTTTGATAAATACACCATTTTGTAGAAGGGGTTACCGCTAGGTAAATCTGGGAGTATGTGAAAATCCTGGGTACTATTTTTGCAACTCTTCTGTGAACCTAAAATTATTTCAAAGTAAAAAAGCGTTTAAAAATAATCAAACAGGGCAGCTCAGGTGGTTAAGTGTTTGACTTTGGCTTAGGTCATGATCTCGAGGTTCGTGGATTTGAGCCCCACGTTGGGCTCTGTGCTGACAGTTCAGAGCCTGGAGCCTGCTTCAGAGTCTGTGTCTCCCTCTCCCCTTCCCATGCTCACACTCTGTCTCTCTCTTCCTCTCAAAAATAAATAAATACTAAAAAAAATTTTTAAATAATCGAACAGTCAAATCAAAGGAATTGTTTGTGTTCCTGGGAAATTTAATGAAAAGAACCCTGTACACGCAGAAGTTCAGGCTAATTTTTAATCCTTTAATTAAAAGGATGAAAATAAAACCCTATAAACATCCAGAGAAAATAAAGTAGTTAGCTCCAAAGACCTAATCAACTAACAAAGCATCAAAATACTCCAGTAAACAAAATAGAAATTCTAGGAAAGGGATAGGAATAGAATTGTGAGAAATTTTTCTGTAGTTCTTTTTAAAATTTGAAGTAAATTTTTTAAAAGCAATGAAATATAATTTGAATAACAGGCTTTCAAAGCAACTGAAATTTATATATGCATATAACACATAAAATGTACATGTTAACATGTATGTATTTGCATATATATGCATGTATGTATATACACCATCTACACATATTTAAAGCTTAGATTTATAAAAAACACACTTTTTCCGATTTCTATGAGATGTTTATTTATAAAATTAGAATAGTAATTAAGTTGGAAATAAAAGCAAGTTAAAGGTCACAAAAAATCATAAGTACGATTGCAGATTATTAGAAAAGCGGCATCAGGAGAACTGGATATAAATTTATATACTTAATTCTATCAAAACTCCTATCAAAGTTGTAGTCCAAAGCAAATCCATAATCCTTAATGCTTTCCATTATAGGCAAGAGTATACTGGAGGGGCGCCGGGAGGGCTCAGTCAGGTAAGCGTCCCACTCTTGAGTTCAGCTCAGGTCACGACCTCACAGTTTGTGAGTTCGAGCCCCTTTGCCGAGCCTGCTTGGGATTCTTTCTCTCCCAGTCTCTCCTCCTCTCTCTGCTCCTTCTCTGCTCCTGAGCACAGTGCATGCGCATGCTCTCTCTCTCTCTAAATAATTAACTTAAATATATATATATGTATGTGTGTATATATATATATATATATATATATATATATATATGCTTGAAAAAGCATAGCATTTAAGAAGATATTAATTGATTGTTTAAATCTTATTACAAAAATCAGAATAAAATGAATAATTTTTGTAGGATCATAGTACTGTAAAATAGCTAAATAAACTCAAGCATTAGTTCTAAGAAAAAAATCATAAAAATGTTTTAAAATACTGATGAAGCAATGAATAATGAATCTAATAAATAATGAAGTATATATTTGTATAATAAATATTAATATAGAGATTAAGCAAATAGAAAATGTTCTGTGATTTGAAGAATAAGAACATCTTGGTAGAACACTTGAGTTTATGGGAAATAACGTATTACCTAAAAGGATTCGATTAAAGATTTAAAAAAATACAAAGAGACTATCATATGAAAATTATTTAAAAGTTTATCTGAAAACTGATTTTAAATGTAGTTTATCTACAAATTATATAGATTTTCAACAACCAGATCATCTCAGAAGCTGCTGATTTTTTCCAGAAGCTAAGGCCCACACCAGACACAAAAAGCACTAAAAAGAAATTTAAAAACACAAACCTTACTTCTTAATATAAATACTTTAGACTGAATCCGTTAGTACAGAAGAATTAGGCACCATGACTAAGTAGGGTTTATCCCAAGAATTCAGGCATAATATTGGGAAATCTCTTAATATAATTATTCAAAAAGTAGGCCTAATAAGCAAAAAAAGATATATCATTTAATTTAATCATTCCGATGTTTCAAAAGCATTCAGCAGCATTCTCTATCCATTCCTTTTATTTTTTTTTAATTTAAAAATGGAAGAATATTTTTTGACATGATAAACTTGGATAGACAATTCAATAATACAAGAAGCAGGCAAAAGAAAGAGCTGACAGGGCTCTGGGTGGCTCAGTCTTTAAGCATCTGACCTTTTGGCTCAGGTATGATCTCACGATTTGCGAGCTCGAGCCCCGCTTTGGGTGAGCTCTGCTTCTCTCTCCTCTCTCTCTCTTTCCCGCTCTCTCTTCCCCTCTCTCTCTCTTTCTCTCATCGTCTACCCCTCCTGGGGTCTCTCTCTGTCTGCCCCTTGCTCACTTGTGTCCTCTTTCTCTCTATCAAAAAAAAAAAAAAAAAAAAAAAAAAAAAGATGGCTATTGAAATGGAATCTTTTAAAATATCCTTAATAAAGGAAACTACATGTATTTATTCAGAAAACCCAGTAAAATACAGTATATAACTCTTAGAATTAATAAGTACTGTAAAAAATAATACAATGCAGGGGCACGTGGGTAGCTCAATCAGTTAAGCATCTGACTTTGGCTCAGGTCATGATCTCAAGGTTCATGGGTTTGAGCCCAGTGTGGGCTGTTTCAGATTTTGTGTCTCCCTCTCTCTTCCCTTCCCCTACTCACCCTCTGTCTCTCTCTCTCTCTCAAAAATAAATAAACATTAAAAAAATAATAATACAAAATAAGATAATATATGTAGCTCAACTGTTTTAAGACAAAGGATTGACAATAATTTATCGAATAAAACACAGATACACAGTATTTTGGGAAAACCTTAAGTAGAGTTTCAATGTCAAGAAAATATTAAATTTTCTTGAGCAATATAAAAATTATTTGTGTGGCCAGACTGGATGGTGCCAATGTCTCACTCATCGTGTTGTTAATCGGGCTCTCCTCATTCTGGTCTAGTCACACCAGGGTAATATGTAGCAGTATGTAAGGACCTCCTTAAGGCGGGGTC
This sequence comes from Paguma larvata, assembly GCA_030068075.1. Lineage (NCBI taxonomy): Eukaryota > Metazoa > Chordata > Mammalia > Carnivora > Viverridae > Paguma > Paguma larvata. The sequence continues at coordinate 70,600,755 of CM057832.1, forward strand.
CTGACTAGGGGAGGTACCACATGGCCAAGGTCATAGAAAGGCAGCTGTTTTCTGAGACTTAAACTACAAATTGGACTACCAATACCATTTTTCTCAAATTGGAAATCACAGTAACTCGCCAGAGACTATGCAGGAAAACATAACGTATCATTCTTGAAGTATGAAGTTTACTCATAATTTTGAAACATTGATAGTGTTATGGTCTATAGAGAGTTGTTTTTGTTTTAGACAATACCATATGAGCCCACTCTGATTTTGACAGCAGGGTGTTGAAGAAATGATATGGAGACAGATAAGGGGAACAGGAGAGAACAGAACTGTTTTGAGACTCAGAATGTTCCTACTGACTCAAAAGTGAGTCATTAAGAAACGTTCAAGAAGGAATAGCATGATGTGGCAGAAGGTCAGATTCTATGGGGGAAAAAATGTCCAGGGAGGGATTCAATTCAACGTGATAGGATCCCAAAGCATTCTTAGAACACAGATGGCTAGTACTTCATCCTGAGTGCTTCGCTATATGATGCTGTGCTGTTGGTCTCCATGCCATCTGTGCTCACAACCACCCCCAACACTCCAACCCCACCGTGTTATCCTACAGCTTCAGTTAAAAGGCACTACAGGACGTATTTGGGGTAGGCAATACTGTTGGAAATTAAGAAAAGTGTCTTTATTCTACAACCAGATCAGTGTGGAGCAGAAAGAACACCTTGGAAAAAGAGAATAACCATTACTTGAGTCAAAAAACATAAGTCTCTGAGAATCATGCAATTCTTGAGGACGCCTTAGACTGCTGCGTAGTCCAAGGAAACGAATTCTTTTTTTATATCAATCTCAATGGACAAAGGGACAAGAATTGATAGTTGAATGGCATTATGTTATGGAGTTAGGTCTAAGGTTTGAGAATTAAGAATAAAAAGATAAATTAAAACAAATGCCGAACTTCCCACATACTCCATTAGACCTTCTTACATCCATAGGAAAGTTCACTTCCATTTACTTTTAAGCTTGGTAGACATTTCTGTGATATACTGAAATCGACCAGGAGAGCGATACGTACAAAATCAGGGAACAGAACGACTCAACATTGTAACATATTCTGGAAATCACCTGGTCAGTTTGGCAGGCAGAGAAGCAAGTGAAGCAAGCACAGCGTAGCAGTGTATTTCCAGCACCGTTTGGAAGAGCAAAGATGGCCCTAATGGAAAGAGTGGGAGCGCTCACGTTCTTCAGCCTCTCTGATTGAGGAGGAGAGTGTATCACAACAGCTTGTGAGCAACATTCCTTAATTTCAATGGACGTCTCTTGCTCCAGGGACACACCCCCTAAAACAACCTTTAGATACAACTGGACAGTATTTTGGTTTTCATCACAGATTGTCTACTGTAAGAGAAAGTGTCCGCTAACTGACATGAGAGTAATGGTTCTCTTACCTGTTGTAATTCTCATCATTCATTCGTACATTCTCACTCAGACTTATTAAATGGTCTCCTGTGAATGCACACCATCCCTGAAAGAATGATCCCCATTCAATGAAACGACAAAGTTTCCAGACCTGGAAAACCAAGAGCCACAACTAAATTAATCAAGATTAAATGCTTGTTTTCTTACTCATGGATGATACACATCCCCCGCCATATGCATTCTTTCAAGTAGTTAAAGGGACTCTACAAGCATGTCTAGATTTGAAGCATTAAAAAGGGAAAATGGGACACTTGTGGGAAATACTGAGGGTCCATTGGGAATGATTTTCTTTCTCCTTTCCATCACAGCTTCAAAGAGTTCATCTCTTTTCTACGCAGTTCTTTTGGCACCTCTCACCGATTCCGTTTCGATCAAATTCCATCCTTAATACAGAATAGCAGTTCTCCAAGTGTGATCACCAGATCTTCCACATCAGCATCATCTTGGAGATTGTTAGAAATGCAAATTCTTGGGCCTTACCGCAGGCCTGCTGAATTCAGAGCTCTGGAGACAGGGCCCCTCGATCTGTGTCTTAAGGAGCCCTCCAGATGATTCAAATGCATGCCGGAGTGTGGCAAGTTGTGATGGCCTTTGGATTCTTCATTAATGTGGCTAATCACAGGTGGCAAGAGTACCACTCTCTCTCCAGTATCCGAGTGAACTTGCCCTCCCTGAGGTATTTTGCAAAGCGGAGGGTCATTAATTTAAACTGATTTGTCTCTTAATGTCATTTGTCACCATTAGCAAACCAAGTTGTGTGCCCCACTGGGAGGGGAAAAAAATCAATCACCACTGCTTGGTCTTAAGCTGAGCAAGCACTGTAATAAACTATAATCTAGACACCCACCCAGTCCCAACCACATGTCAAAATCTAGCTAGGAGACAAAAATGAGGAGTTGTGAGCTTTGAGAGGCTGTGAAATATACGGAGAATATCGCAGGACAAAAGTCCAGAGACCTCGGATCATTTTAGCCTTATCTCTTTTGGCTTTAGCACTTTCATTTACTCAACATAATAAGCTGGACAGTAAATTTATCTGAAAATAATAATTCTCTTTTCAAAAAAATCAAGCATATTGGGGCATCTGGGTGGTTCAGTCAGTTAAGTGTCTGACTTCGGTTCAGGTTATGATCTCGCAGTCTGTGAGTTCAGGACCTGCGTTGGGCTCTGTGCTGACAGCTCAGAGCCTGGAGCTGCTTCAGATTGTGTGTCTCCCTCTCTCTCTCTCTGCCCTTCCCCCACTCATTCTCTATCTTTCTCTCTCTCTCTCTCTCTCTCTCTCTCTCTCTCTCTCTCTCAAAAATAAATAAACTTAAAAAATATTTTTAATAAGTATAGGCTCCTGGCTCCTAAATACCCATAACTTGTGATTTCTGTCAAGAGTACTTTGAATGAGTGGTTCAAAGCTCTAACTATAACGCAGCACGGTTGAACACCAGAGACCTTGAAAAGGAATACAGAAATACTACACTGATGAGTATAGGTCCAGTTTTACTCTCTACGCTTGGCTACAGTCGTGTGACCAAGAGGAAGTGTCGACTCCCATGGGTCTTCACCACTCATATTTATGGACAGTGGCAAATAAACAGAAACCAGAGTTAGGTACTGGCATGTAGGAGAAAACAAAGGCTGTGTGTGTGCACGTGTGTATGTGTGTGAAGAGTTATTTATTGACTATGTACCTAAACATTCTCAAATAAGTTAGGTGCTTAAACAATACATTAAGAGGCAGCCCTTCCCTGCCCTTGGGTCTTCTTCTTGCTGCTTTGGCTCCATCCGCCTGCAGGCTGCCTCGCCTGGTGGTCCAGCATTTCAAGTCTTCCATCTCAACTCAAACTGCACCAGAAAGAGAGCCTGCTTTCCCAGGAATTCCGGTAAAAATCCCAGAATAGAAATTACTGGTTCTCTATGCCACATGACTTTCTTTCAGTCAATCTCCGTGGCCAGTAGGGAGAAAGCTCTTTGACCCAGTTTGAGTCAAATGTCCATACCTGAGACAGAAATCGGATCAGCCCCACTGTTTGCTAGCCAAGCCAGAACTAGGGTCTTGAGGCAAGCAAGGCATCGAGGGGATATTGTTTAAGAAGGCACTGGGTCATTGCTGATACTATTCTTGCATAACTCTGGCAGTGAGTACTTCCTTAAATTTTGCACCCTAGGGACCTCACTGACCTCTGTCTGGTTCAAGTGGTCCTGCTACTGAAAAGTAGGTGTGCCACTCAAGAAAACTACACTATGTGTAGAAGGGGAAAAAGGACACAGAAGTCAAGTGTAGTAGATGTCTACTCCAAGGTTATCCATATGAGTAAAGGCAGGAAAGTTGATCAAATAATCATATAAGGTCCTTCCTTGCTCTTAAGACACATCCGTTCTCCATTACCAATATCTAAATGCAAGAAAGAACCAGAGTCCCATTTCTCCAAACAAACAGACAAAGAAAACGAACAGCAAACACCTAAAGATGAGAGTCACTTAAGCTCTGGGCTATTCATAAAACACACTGTATCTTTGACCCTTTCTTCCTAGTCATATGTAAATGAGGTAATATTCATTAATTGCCTTAAGTGGCAGCTACGAATGTAACAGAAATAGGTTAGCCTGGCCATCGGATATACAAAGGTGATCCTTGGTCCAATGAGGATGAAAATATACTTAAACTTAAGGCAGAAATGTAACATAAGTGTTACGATGAACGGGATCAATATCAGGTAATAATTAAGCTGGGACAACAAGCATAAACAGAGGCCATCCAGACATATGTCACTCTGACTTGCAAGACATTTCCATAAAGAGTTAGGAGAGCACAGAACAAGGGACTGTAAATGTAGACTCTAGAAGTCAGTAAAGGGGGTTTAAACCAAGATTTGGAAAAAGTGGAGTGTCTACAAAGATGGGGGAAAGATAAGATATCAACGAAAGCACATAGGTATGAAAGAATGAAAGAACAGGGCATGTTTAAGAAAATATAAGTAGGCGAGATGGGGCAAAAATTTAAAGGAGGATACAGGGAAAAATATGGGCATAAAAACATGTTGCGTCAGATCAAGGAGAACATTAAATGCCAGAAGAATTTTCAATTTATTTTAAAGGCAAAGAGAACAAGAAGAGGAGTGTGGCTTGACTAACTCTGTGGTGAGAGACACCATAAGCTTATTCCAGGACAAGGACCAGTTTCCCTGGAGAAATAACATAAAATAGAAGTCACGTTTATCCAAAGAAGTAATTGCAAACTTACCCCCTGGGTCTACAAATTTACTTTGAGTAGGTGATGTCACGGTTAAAAAATAATAATAATAATAAATTAAAACTAAATTTGAATGAATTTAGGCATGACATTCTAGGTCAGCCACAGACTCCGCCATTCCCAACTGCCTCACTTTGAACAGGTAAACACGTTTACCTGCTGAGCCCTGGAGGCATCTGTGTTTGCAAGATCACCTCAAAATGGATATTTCCTGTTTTGACTCTCTGGCTATTTGCAAGTTTTTCTAGGAACAAAATGTAGTTTATTTTCATCTGGCACAGATTCTCAAAATTCACAATGTCTTCCTCATAAGAAAGCTTATTAAGTATGAGATGATACCAAGCAAGAAATACACATTTGTAAACATTTTTTTCCATTGAGGTATTTCCTATGCTCTACTGTCACAGACTATGATACAGAACAAAACATTTAGATGGAAGAAAAAAAAAAAAGACAGGGGAGAAGGAAGTGGGGGAAAACGGGGGAAAAGATGGGCAGATAAAGGAAGGAAGACATCTGAAATTAAGTTCAGTACCTGAAGACTCTAACTTGGCTAGATTGCATTTGTCAAGTCAGAATCTCTACCTAAATGGAGCAAAGAGAACCCCAAATTCACAATATTTGTATCACAAGGTCCCTAGAAAACATACAAAACTCGACGCAAGTATGAGCATAAATAAAGAGAGAGGTGGGGGTGGAATGCAACCTTGTCTCCCAGACTGAGAAATAGAGTGAAAACAAGTCATTTCTCTCTGATTTTCAATCTAGGAAAAATAAAAAAAATGTCAACCCACAGCGTGGTAGATGGATGCAGGGAGTAATTGGTCAAGGAAACAAACATATGTCATCAAAAAGACCCTGTGAGCTTGAGAAACAGATTTCTGCATACCAAGATTAGTGGGAGCAGGACTCTGTGCCCTGACGGTGTGAGTTTGAGAGAGCATCCTTGCTGGCCTGACAGACCTGCAGAGATCCCTCAGTAGCGGCTGAAATCTTGCCTTCACTGGTGGTGGTCGCACAGGCCCAAGCAGATGGCTGACCGAACACACCCAGGCCACTGTCCCCCAGGCCTTTGGGGTCGGGAAGGGGCAGCTCCTCCGGTTCAGGCACGCACCGATGCTTCAGTAGACACGGGGCCATAAAGGAAGCCTTCTACTTGCCTTGAAACAGCTATTGAGTTCTTGACTCCGCTCAACATTTATTTTCCTCTCCCCAGCCATCTGACAATTGTTTGGTTTGGAATGCTGGCTGCTTGCCATTTTCCTTGTCAAAGCACGGCTAAGAGAAAGCTCCACACTATAAATCTTCTTGGGTGGGCCCCAGGACGCTGCCTACCCAGGCTGAGACACCTCACAAAGGAAGGCCATTCTTAAGTCCTGCGAGGACCCTCAATGGACCTGGGGACTGGAAGGAAACAGCCAGGTTTAGAAAGGAAACTTACAGCTGGGTCATTGAGTGTGAAGGAGCAAAGGGCTTTTAGAAATCTAATCTCTATGCGACCGGATAAAGCGATTTGTTCAGGGCTGCATAATCAACCATTAACAGGCCTGATACTAAAACTAAGGCCCTTGTCTCTAAATGCAATGGATCAGTGTGCTTTGGGAAAGGACACAATTCTGGGCATCGTGGTGGGCCACTCAAAGCTGTGTGAGTTTGGCCAAGTCACCGACCACCACCCCCACCAAAGTGTTTCAGTCTCCAAGTCTTAAAACCCGGAGTCTTCAGCTATGATTTCCAAGACCGCCTGTAGTCCCCGAATTCTACTACGTCTTACCGGGTACACTGCGCTCCTCAACTTTTCTCCAGGCCGCGCCACACATATACACACACTTTCATCTGGGTATTATCAAATAGAGTCCCCTGCTTGCTTTTTCATCGGACTATGAGCTGTATCAGAGGCATGTGACATTTGCTCAGCGGATCATGGGGAACCATGAACTTTGTACACTTTTAAAGGGAGGTCGACAGGGACCTACTTTCCGAGGATACAGCCCTTTGTGAGCCTCATCAGTTTATTCTAAAGCTAAAGGGCTCGAATTATCTCAAGCCTCTTGCGGGTTGAGTTGTTGTAGAGTTTGCCCAATGGCATTAAACTCCTCTATTATATTTCTGAGTAGGTAAACTCAGTGCCCTCCCTTATTGAAAAGATGAGAGCGGGATGTTTGCCCTAAGTCCTAAGTTTACATTTGCTAGTTTCAGCTTCCTTTTTTCTACCATCACTTCCTTATCCACCTGCCTCCAAAAATACTAGCAGCGGGTGTAAGAGTAATGAGATAATAGTGATACTATTAGTAATTAACACCTGATTCACTTAGTGGTTAAAAATCATAAAATAAATTCATACACGCAAAGAGCTGAGAAAAGTGCCCTGTCTTCAGTAAGCACTCAACCAATGGTAACTATTCTATATATTGTGTCCCAAGCCTAGAGGGACACCTATATTCTAAAAAGGAAGGAAACAGTATGTGTTTTTAGAGATAGGCTATGTGATCACAGCATGGCTCCTTGGCATTTAGGAAAGCTGATGGGATTATGGCCCGAAATCGTGGGCTTCTATAGGAAAATGTGAATTACTTCTTTCTGTCAAGAAGGCGACAAAAGGGCACCAACCAGATCACTGAAAGACTCAAGTTTGCAGACAGATTAAATGAACCAGAGAGAGAGGACTAAGACAGCCCAAGGAATATACTCTTTCTCAGAAAGAGAAATGGGGCCATGACCTAGGTTTATTCAGAGAGCTAACTCACAGTGAATGGAAGCTAGAGATCAAGATGCCAAGACTCAGAAGCTAAGCCGAAATATTAGCAGAGCCGTCCCATACAGGTGGGCAGGTTGAGCACTGCACAACGCTACTGGCCATCATTAACCATTCACACAATGGTCATCATGGACTTATTTGTTTATTTATAATGGCAATTTTCTCGTAGATGGCAGTAACATGTCATAAGATAAGGAAAGAACACCTCTTTCTTTAAGATGTAGTATGTGCTTGCGGTAACCCTTGAAATTAGGACAGGTAATAGGTAAGGATTTCGATCCTCCATTACTCTTAGCACCTTTGCCTTGGTCAATGGCAAATAACTGTAGAAAGAAATATTCATCCTCACTAAAAAGAAAAGAAGTGCCATTTATAATAATAAGGAGATGTAATTTCTATTTATCAACTGGTGAGGATGATTGTTAATGCTTTAATGCTAGGGAGACTATCAGAAAACAGGAACTCTCATAAAAAGTAGTGGGAATATAAATTAGCATAACCTTTTTGTAGGGCACTTCAGCAATGTATATTATAATCAGAAAAGTGCATACCATTTGACCTATACCTGAGACTTGAGATTAGCAAGAAGTACTTGCACTGGTGTACTTACATACACATGAAATATATACCAGGGTGTTCATCGCGGCATTATTTTAGTAGCAATCAATCCATCAATCAATCAACAAAAGGAAACTCACACAAAGTAAATTTACGAAAGACTCAAAGACTGGTAGAATTCATTTTGGTCGATCCATTTTCTGAAATCCATACCATACCGTAAAAAGAAGAAGGAGGTCACTCTGTCAGTGTGCTCACATGGAAGACGCTAAAGAAATACCAATAAGAAATTGGTAAAACATTGCCAGGAAGTGTGTACAGCCCGGGTATGTAGCTCTTTAAAGAGAGAGAGAGATGGGTGGTGCACCTGGGTGGCTTGGTCGGCTAAATGGCTGACTCTTGACTTCTGGCTCGGGTCATGCTTTTCCTTTAGGGCTTGTTATTTTTTTATTTGATCTTCCAGAACACAAGTGTGGTAATTTTCCTAACGTGTTACCTGTGCGCTTGCTATTTCGTTGGCAGGAGACACTGTCCCGCTCCAGATACTCAAACGCTTCTCCTGCTTTGCCGCACTCAGGTCCCTGCTTAAATGTCATTTGTCTTAGATGACTGCCTGACCACTCTAAATGAAATAACACCTTTCATCGGGCTCTAGCCTTTCACACTGCCTCATTTTTCTTTATGGCATTTATCAATGCTTGATACTATGATATTATATATTTATGTTTGCTTATTTATTTGCTTATTTATTCATCCCACTGAATGCTGTGTCTGTGAGCATAGGGGCTTTGCCATGTGCCCCCACTCTGTTCTAGTGTCCTGATGCCTCTAAGTTACTTTAGGATACTTGAGCCTGTGGAGTGAGACACGGTGTGTCACAGGGTTAGCCAAAGCCTAAGAGCTAATCAGGAATGCAGAAAGGGTAGCCCCTCAGGAGCCCATTGATGGAGCAGTCAGATAGCACCGTGATGAGCAAAAGCCACATTCTGAAAAGGACCCCCTCAAGTCCCACTGGAACTTATCACTACCTCCAACCAAGGTTTGCTGTTTATTCACAGTGAATGCCAGGAATAGGTGTTAAGTGTGAAGTCAGCATAGTGAGCATGAGAAATGAGTTCTCAAGGTATTCCAGACATGCGGATAGCTAAGGATACGTTCCGAACGCTTCCTAACCTTGCATACTCCTAGAGAATGACATTCGGGCTTGCGACCTGGTCACTCCGGCACCTGGGACAATCGCTGTTGGTCTGACACCACCTAGAAGGCAGAGTCTTGCCTCTGGAACACTGAGTCAGCCCAGAGAGGACGTCTCATGCAAGGAATGCGCGACCGTCTTGAAGAATGGAAAGTTCGCGCTTCAGGCTCACGGAAGAGGTTGTATACAACCCTCTGCAGTGCTGTGCAGAGTCATATGGGAGCCACACGCAAAAGGAAAACCCAGCACTATTGATCCCATAATTATTTTAAATGTTTGATTTTTTTCACTATGGCTATGTTGCATTAATTTTGATTTTGAAAGACAACATATTCAAATATTATCTATCTTGACTACTGAGTTTTGGGCACCCTCTTCAACTGTATGCCCTAGATAAGGGTCATATTAGTCCTGCCTCATATTAGTCCTGCTCTGGTTTTTGCTTCCTTCTTTCCAGTAAATGTTTAATAACTGTTTATATATGTGACTGAATATTGAGTAAAATTTGCTTTCATTGTACTAGTGGCGTTATGGGGGAATAGCTAAACCCATTCACCACAAACTTTTCAGGTGGCTTGTCTAACACCATCTAACCCCTTATCTACTCTTATCTAATCAAAACAACCATGAAATTTTGCATGACAAATTAGCTTAGGTCAACACAGCCTACCACGTGGTAGCCAGCAGATAGCGAGCAAGTTTGCGTAAAGAATACAGACACATTTGTTAGAAATGAATGAAACTTGAGAATTTTTAGAGCAACTCATTCACTTGCATGGGCTCCTACCCAGTCTGAAAGCAAACCTAGCAATTTTGAGTTGTAATTCTGTAATGATTTTTTTTTAAGAGGAGCCTCCCCAACCCCCCACTGCCATTCGCAAACTTCAGGTCCCTCAAAGCTTGGATCCAACCAAAGCTGTAGACATACCTATTATTAACCAAACCAAGCGTGGAACATTCAGGTTTACAAACATGATAATTTTCAGAGATCATTTGCTTTACAAAACAATATGAAATACCATTCTTTGGATATCTGGTTCCGATTAGAGCATTTAAACCTTGATTCAGTTTACATACATTGATTTTGTCCCAATGTATCAATGTCATGTATTATATAACCAGTCATACCTAGAAGTCTATTCTTAATTGATACAAAAATAACTAGTTGAGTATTACAAATTTCTTAATTGAAGGTGTGTGGGAAAAACAATTTTTTAAGATGTCTAGTTTGAAATTTTTCTCATCTATTATAAAATTTTTTAAAGGAGAGATAGGCCAAATTGGTTACTGTGAACTGGTTTAGCTTAAGTATAAATCATCTAAGAGTGTAAAATCCAATCGCAAGGCCTGCACAAAATACAGTAATCAATCAATACACAATTCATTCCACAAATATTTATCAAGCACCTACAACATGTGAGCATTCTCCTAGGCTCAGGCAATAAAACATTATTTAAGATCATAGTGTGCTTCTACTTCTTACTTCTGAAATGTCATACTCTACATAAGCTGCTTCTCCCTTGATAAAATGAAAATAGTACTATTCTTCCTAATAGCTCACCGTTTCAAACTGAAGATTAGCTAAAGTCGTGGTTTTTATTCTTCTCCATTTTCCCTACCCACACTTCTCTGCCCTTCTCTTTCATACTGTTTGCTCATGAGCTTTCCATCACCGTGGTTCTCTTTTTCTCAGCTGCCTTCTGATTGTTTTAGGTCAATAGAAGGCACTGGCAAGAAACAGGAGAAAGAGAGAAGAAAGAGGCTGAGGTATTTCTCCCCTGCTCTTCCTGCTTCTGGGCCATCCTCTATTGGCAATGTTGCTTTACGATGATTACTCCTGGGTGGGCCCCTCTTTACGATGCCAAGTGTCACCAGATTCTTGGTATATTCTTCCCACCCTTTGCCCTTCAAGCATTAGAGGTAAAAGCTTTGGCTTCTAGCTGCTGCTACTTTCTGGGCGTCTCAACGTCCATTATTCAGCATGTGTGCCAACCCCGTCCCATACCTCTCTAACAAATCTCATTTTTCAAGTTTCCTTGTTTAAGCCATCTGCGTGGAGTCTGTTTCCTGCTGCGACCCCGACGGATACATCATATATGATACATGTCTTTTAAAAAAGAGCAAACAAATACAAAATGTAAAGGAATGGTTAAAATAATTAACGATCCCCATGAGTCAGGCTCACAAAGTACTAAGCAAACATCTGTCACAACAGAGTCTTGTTTCTGAGCTCACCCGTTACCTGTTTCATTTCAGAGCTGACAATCCCACACTTGGAATGTCATAGATCCAGCCGTGTTTTCATTATGACTTTGAGCTTAATTGTGAACATTCGCTGTGGGCTGAAATCGGGCCGTGTTCAATCTACATTGGGCCCTCATTTAATCAAAGAATCATTTTAGGAAGTTTTAATATATATGTTAATCTAATAGATATCTTCCAATCGGAATGGTATTGTGCCAGGCTTAATGGATATATTAAACACACTGATAATCTCCTATCATATGTGGGAGGACAAATATTTAAAAATTATGAAACTTGGGGCCCCTGGATGGCTCAGTCAGTTAAGCATCCAACTTCGGCTCAGGTCTTGATCTCACCACTGGTGAGTTCAAGCCCCACGTTGGGCTCTATGCTGAGAGCTCAGCTCAGAGCCTGGAGCCTGCTTCAGATTCCGTGTCTCCCTCTCTCTCTCCCTCTCCCTCACAAATGCACTGTCTCTCTCTCTCAAAACAAAATTTAGAAAAAAGATTTAAAACTTATGAAACTTAATATAAAAATACTTAATAATTATAACTGACCTTCTAAAAGATTTTTGACTAACCATCCTTGAAAATGCTTTCCTTTCCTGACATCATTGATCTCACAGTAGTAAGTAAACTACCAGGAGCAAAAACCCCAAACAAGAAACCCTTTCTTCAACTCAACAAGGTAGAGTTGACGGCGAACTCTTAAATTAAAAACATAATAATATAATTTTCAGTAGCCTACTTACTTTTGAGTCAGAATTTATTACTTGATAAGAATGTCATTCTTTGGGATATTAATATTTCTCTGAGTATTTTAATGAAGTCTATAGCATTGCCACGAATTTGCCTGCAAGGATTTGTGGGATTTTTCCTCATCTAGGAGTATGAGCTATCATTAACCTATAAATAATATTGTATTTATATTTTACAAATTATATAAATGGAATGATTCAGTTATACACAGGGGAACATCCCCTTTTCACCTGTCTGGCTGCTGGGTCCGGACAATTAAAATGTATTGCTGAGAGAATCAGTCAGTGTGTGCGAAGTGATTCCACAGTGCCTTATGCCGGCTTAGTGCCCAATAGTGTTCGTTATTATTGGTTTCTGTTGGCAAAATCCATTCAGTCACTGGACCAGAGGCAAATTCATCCAGAGGTCAACGAATGTAAGCTACAGGGCATCTCTTACACTCAAATCTGAGAATGTCAAGAGCCACTGGGAGTTGCAGAAAGTTCTAGGTGGCAGAGGAAGCCGGGTTGTAAAAGGAGGCGTTTCTATGAAGTCATTTCTGGCCAATTGCTTTAAAGGACATCAAAAGAAAAGAACCCGAATCTCTTAGGTTCTAATAATTGGTCGTGATTTCTTTTCTCACTCTCAATACACATTTGCTTTCTTAGCGACTTTTATCTAGAACTTTGTGTTATGTTTCTTAGGGAAAGCCATCAAATTGTATACACTTCAGATGGGGGATTGCCCAGATCATGTTTCCCAAACAACACCTGGTCCAGAAATTTAGGTCTTAACAAATTACTTGTACGAACATGGGAAGAGTTTGGCTGCCAAGAAGTAATGACTTAAAGACACTAACATCATCCAACAAAGAAAACACTTTTGACAGCAAAAGAAACATAACTCAGAAGGCTTCAACTTTTCATAAAACTATGTTGGTAGTAAAAGGAACATTAACTGAAGCCACAGGTAGCTTGAGAAACCCCGGAAGAGGTGGCAGGCAACGTGAAAAGAGAAGGAGATTTTACTGCTAAATATAACTCCCTCTTGTTGAGGAAACAACATTGAAACATTACTTTTTTTTTAAGTTTATTTATTTTGAGAGAGAGAGAGCAAGGAAGCAGGGGAGGGACAGAGAGAGAGGGAGAGAGGGAATCCCAAGTAGGCTCTGCACTGTCAGCACAGAGCTGGATGCGGGGCTCAAACTAATAAACTGTGAGATCATGACCTGAGCTGAAACCAAGAGTCAGACGCTTACGCGCTGAGCCACCCAGGGGCCCCGAAAACCTTACTTTAAAGGAAGATAATGGGGGTGCCTGGATGTCTCAGTCAGTCGAGAGCCCAGCTCTTGATTTCAGTTCAGGTCAGGATCCCAGGGTCATAGGATCGGACCCTGAGTAGAGCTCCTCGCTGAGCATGGAAACTATTCAAGATTCCCTCTCTCTCCCTCTCCACCTCTCCCCAGCTTGTCCTTTCTCTGTCTCTCTCCAAAAAATATATATATAAATAAATAAATAAAATACTAATAATATCATTAAATTTAATTTAAAAAAATAATAAAGAAAAAATATAAAGGAAGATGATGTCTCGTGGGGGCAGCCTAAACATGCTTTGAGTAGTAGATACCTCGTCATGCTAGTTCCCAAAAATATCCAAATATTCCCAAGAAATGTACTTCTCCGTTTATGATTTGCTTTTCGTCCCATTCAGATCATGATAGCGCTGACAGTAAGTGGCATTTTATAATTTCTAATTTCACAATGAATCTGAGGCAAGGCATACTCTTGAAGACCCAGCAAATAAGGTGAGGAATGTAACTCGTTTTCCTGCTCCACTTCATTATTTCAGACACACATTAAATAAAGGCAACCGTTCATTTTGGAAAATATTGTAAACCTGTCAAAACTTTCAGTTAGTCATTTGTTCTGCATGCATATCCTGCAATATTGATTTCTTTGTGTTACTTCAGCCTTAGCTTTTAAAAAATAATCGTGATGAAAATGATGCCGGGTACTTCCAAATAAATAGTCAAGCATCTGCGTGTACTTTAAAAATAATGAACATATGTGTTTAAATTAAAACGGAAGGCGGGGGGCGTCCATGAAAAATACACGCAGCCATTGTAAGGCCTATCTCATTACGTTTGCCAAACTTTGAAGTCTGGGCGAGCTTCCCATTTCTGTGCCCGCTGGAAATCGTGCACAAAGTTGATTCGTGAGACAATGCCAAGTCATCCAAAACTGAAGAGATGAGATTAGGTTCTGTGTAACACAAATGCCGTGATCCTATCGGTATGATCTAGCTGCCATCCCTTTGTTTGTGTGTCTAGCATTCGATTAATACCGTATTTCAAATCCGAAACAGGAGGGAGATAACAGTAATACACAAATAAAGAAGCCATTACAAAGAGGAGTAGGGAATCCAAGATTTGCTAATTAATCATCTGGACAAACAGGACGGTGTCTCCTTACACGGGAGCTGGTTTTGCCACGCAGATATGTATTTTCAAACAATTATCTGCTGACGAGGGGGGGGATATATACACAGAAGATCCAGAGGGCATCCTCTCTGATGTTTTCAAACACATGGTTCCTTTCTTAACGTAGAAGAACGAGAAGGAAGAGACTGTCTTAACTACACTGCAATTAGAAGACACACAAATTAGAGCATACACAGCTGTCTTCACTTTTTACAAAAAGACGGCAATAACTGAAGAAGTACGTGTGTCTGTGTTTTATTCCTGACTTGCGGATCTGCAACGGGCTATTGATTTAGCACCACCCTGTTGTGCCTCGCATTTGTCACTAACGGTGGTTACTAATCCGTTGCTCCGGCATTCTATTGTGGCATAAGAAATCTTCCCAACTCGGCATAAGGCAACAGCCTGCTCATGGATTCCATGGGTCAGCGATGTGGACAGGGCCACTGTGGAGCGGAATCATCTGCAGGTATCCTCACTCCCACCTCTGGTGCCCGAGATGGAAAGACGCAAAGGCGAGGCTCAGATGGGACATGTCTACATGTCAGAGGCATGGCCTTCGTCATAGCGTGGAAGCATCATGGTGGTTGCTTTTCACCTGGTGGCCAGGGCCCCAAGAGTGAATGTTTCAGCAAACAAGGCCTTTCATGATCTAGACTTAGAAGTCATGCGGTGTCATCTCTTCGATGCTCCATTGGCTGAAGCATCGCAAGCCGACCTACGTTCAAGAAGCGTAGACACAGACACCATTTCTTGACAATAGCCGTCAAAGAATGTGCAGCCATGTTTTAAAACTGCCACACCTCTACACTCTTAGATGTAGACACAACAAGAGAAGAAACTAACATTTAATAAACAGCCTATTATGTACCACACCCTCACTATTAGGAGCTTTAAGTACGTAATCTTATTTACTCTTCACCACAGCTCTATGAAGAAATTATTCTCCTCCCCAATTATTCTCCTCTCCATTTGACACGTGAGGCATCTAAAGCTCAGGGGTTGTGAAACTTACCCAAAACACACAGCATTGTACAAAAAGCTGGATCCGTTTCATTCCAAAGCCTGGTACTTTCTCACTATTTCATTACTATCGCACTGTTTTCTTTTTTTTTTTTTTTTTAACAGAAAGATTCCTTTCATTTCTTTTTGTATGGAAAATATAGTGTTTTAGGGGGCACCAGGGTGGCTCAGTAGTCTGAGAGTCTTTGGTTCAGGTCATGATCTCGTGGTTTGTGAGTTCGAGCCCACATTGGGCTCTATGCTGACAGTTCAGTGACTGGAGCCTGCTTCAGATTCTATGTCTCCATAGCTCTGCCCCTCTCCCACTCCCTCTCTCTCTCTCTCTCTCTCTCTCTCTCTCAAAAATAAATAAACGTTAAAAAAAAAAACTTAAAAAGAAAGTATAGTGTTTTAGCTATCATGGTTTAGTTCATAGGACAACCAAAATTTCCTCAAACACCAAAAACTAAATAATTCAATGCATCTAAAGTACTTTTAAATAAAAAAACTATTCATTTCCTATTACTTCTGTAACAAATGACCACAAATTTAGCCTCTTAAAACACAGATTTATAATCTTAGAGTTTCAGAGGTCCGAGTCCATAACCGGTCTCACAGGGCTAACATCAAGGTGTCAGCAGCCTGAATTCCTCCTAGAAGCTCCGAGGAGTGTGTTTCCTTGTTTTTTTCCAGCTCCTAGGGGCTGTACCCATTCCTTGGCTCAAGGCTTCCCCTGCGACTTCTAAGCGAGAGATCACATCCCTTCCACCCTGCTTCTGCCATCACGCCTCCTTCTCTGACTCTTGGAGCTCCCGCCCTCCTCTTTCACTTACCAGTACTGTTGCGATTCCACTGGGTCCACATGGCTAATCCGGAATATTCTCCCCATCGCAAGTCTCTTAAGTAAGTCACATGCGCAAAGTCTCTTTGGCCATATAAGAGACGTATTGACAGATTCTAGGGGTTAGATGTGGACATCTCGCGGGAAGCATTATTCTGCCCTCCACAAAATCTATCACACAGCGGTAGCCTAAGTGCACACATCATCTGCAGTCTCCAATTAAACAGCCGCAATATTCTGTCATCCACTCCCATGAATGTGTTGTTTACCAATTATCGGGCCGTTAATTACAACATTTCCTCTCTTAGATCCAAATTAACTATCTCATCAAGCCCACGAAAGACATTCAACTCGGCAGTCCTGGAGGCCGCAGACAGTCTCGCCCAGTTGCACCCTTGGAGAACCACGGAGGGGGAGGGCGGTTCCCCTTGACAGACGGGCACACCTGTGTGTGCCCAAACACGCCCACCCTCTCCCGAAGTTCAACCTGGATCCGCAGACACAGTAACACTTCCTTCCGCGGTGTAGAACGTGTCTGATGGTGCCCACCGGGGGAGGAGGGAATGCGAGATTTCAAGCGGGGTGTCATGTCTGAACACGACAGGTGCGTCTGTCTGTGCCCTTCCCCCGCCCCCGCCACCATCGCTTGTCAGGTGTTGTTGCTCCCCACCCCCCCGCCCCCAACCCCCGGCTCGGCTCCGGGAAGAATAAAGATGCGCTGGAAAGTCACAAGGTTGAATCTTAAAGCCCCGATTTTCACGCGCCCGCTCTCATTTGTTCAAGCCTCGCAGTCAACCACAGGCCATGACTGGAATTTATTAACTCGCTAAAACTGATGCGATGAGGTCTTCAGCCATTGTGTGGTGGCTGTTTGCTTAATTATCCATATCTAAAGAGTGGCTCTGGCTGATTTGTGATTCTTTCGGCTTTCTAGCAACAGCACAGGCCATTGAGTACCTACTGGAAAGCGTCCTCCAGAAACACCTGAAGGACTCACCAGCGTGGGCCCCGCGCATCCTCCATTCACCGCACGTGTGGCTGCTGGTGCGAAACCAAAAACCCGCTCTGGGTGGGCAGCGAAGGGCTCGGAAATACCAGCAAATGCCAGAGAGAAGCTGGGTAATTTTATTCCAATTATACTCTTAGTGCCATGATGTCACGGCATAAATTTGTACTTTTGCAAGCAGCTCACGCTGGCGTGATGACAGCTCTTAAAATATTGAGTGATTGTGGGCCCGTCAGCATAGAATTATTCTAACATGGTGCCTTTATTAGTGCTTCAATAAATGCCATTCTTCTTGCGTTCCGAGGTGGCATTTGCAAATGAGCTAATTTCTCTGCAGTAAAATAATTGTGTTGCATTTATTTTGCAGGGGGAGAAAACAGCGCTATTACATAAAGGGGGCTTTTTTTCCATCAAAGCCACATACGCTGTAGTTAGTCAAGTTTAAAAAAGAATGCATTAACTAAATGACTAGGTAATTATTTAAATGAACATGCTGCTTTAAAAAGCAGTCGATGGGATAAACACCCAAAAAAAAAATCCCTCGTTATTACAAAAAGATGTGGAAAATGACCCACAGGAGTATCCATGCTCCGAGTTGGGGGGGGGGGCAGGGAGAAGGTGTTTGCTGATCGGTGACAAGCATTTTAGGGGTTCAGTAAGGGTTTCTTGACTTGATGCCACACTGGCTTCATTCTCTAGAAAAAGCGGGATGGGGAGGAGAGAGGAGAATGGGTAGCATTCAAATTTTACCCTGCGCAGTCTGCTGCCTGTACCCTCTGGGTTGGAACCCTGGCCTCCCACATTCTCCATGGTGCAAGGACCCTTCTGTGTGTCACTGAGGGACACTGCCCCTGATGCAAGCAGGGAGCTCCCCAGTCAGGGAAGCCTCCTGCAAATCGCATGGACCCCTTCCTTCCATATTTGAGGAGACAGTTCCTCAGGATACAGACATTATGAACTACTTGCCCAAAGTTTTTGTGAACCAACAGTAAGACAGTCTGACGCTACGTGCCACTCAACTTACAAAAATAAAAAGAGGGGAGGGAAGGAAATAAAGGTAAAAGAGAAGGGGGCGCCTGGGTGGCTCAGTCCATTAAGCGTCCGTCACGGCATGACCTCGTGGTTCATGGGTTCAAGCCCCGTGTCAGGCTCCGCACTGACAGTGGAAAGCCTGCTTGGGATTCTCTCTCTCTCTGCCCCTCCCCAACTTGTGGTTCTCTCTCTGTCAAAATAAATAAATAAACTTTTAAAAATAAATAAAGATCCACAGTTCTTAAAAAAAAATAAGAGAGACAGGGAGGACAGTGAGCAAGAGAGAGAACAAGAGAGAGCATTAATAAGAAAACAGAGAAAAATAGGAGGGAAAGAAATACAGAAAAACAACCCTGAGAAAATTCTCTCAGAGAAACTACTGGTTCTGAGAAATAGGAAGTTATATTTTAAGATAAAAGCCAAGCAAACCCCATCGTAAGGATAAAATATGAAATTTACTCAGGCACTGCTTTCTAAATGAAATAATGAGGTTCCTTATTCTACACTGCTGTGAAGATCTGAGTTCTTTCCTCCCATAGACATTGCTCCTCCTTTGGCATGGCCTGTGACCTAGACAAAACTGAAAGGGTATCTAGCCCTCACTGGGGCACCTGGGTGTCTCAGTCAGTTAAGTGACCAACACTTGATTTCATCTCAGGTCATGATCTTGTGGTTCATGAGTTCAAGCCCCACATGGGGCTCTGCACTAACAGCACGGAGCCTGCTTGGAATTCTCTCTCTCCCGCTCTCTGCCCTTCCCCAACTCTCTCTTCCACTCTCTCTCTTTCTCAAAAATTAAGAAACATTTATTTAAGGGGCACCTGGGTGGCTCAGTTGGTTAAGCAGCCGACTTCAGCTCATGGCTCTGGCTCATGATCCCAGCTCACGCTCTGTCTCTCAAAAATAAATAAACGTTAAAAAAAAGAAACATTTATTTAAAACGGTGTTTAGCCTTAAGAAGAAATCAATTTGTTCAAAAAAGGTAATACATCATAAAAATTTTTAATTTTTTTAATAGGCATTAACTAATAATGGATATCCACCATGCCACAGGCACCAAGTTAGGCGATTTGCATTTATCTTTTTTTTTATGTTTACTTATTTTTGAGAGAGAAAGAAAGAGTGCGAGTGGGGGAGGGGCAGAGAGAGACACACACAGAGAATCCGAAGCAGGCTCCAGGCTCTGAGCTGTCAGCACAGAGCCCGATGCGGGGCTCAAACTCACTAACCGCGAGATCATGACCTGAACCGAAGTCGCACACTTGACTGACTGAGCCACCCAGACGCCCCTGCATTTATCTGTTTACTTACTCCCCACCACCACTCTCCCCAGGAGTTCTGAGTAGGTCTGCTGAGGTTCCTGGAGCCATCGAGAACATTTTCCTTACAAACGGAAAGGGGAACCAGTGATGAGAGCAGATTCAGACCAAAATGGCAGCTTTTCAACTGGATGAAGGAATATGGCCTCCCTCAGGAGCCTTCGGCAGGTTTCCTAATACTTAACCCCCAGTCACACTGGCCACCAGCTGTGGAAAACCACAGGACAGAGACCGCCACGGAGGCAGACATGGAGATGAAAGCTGGACACACTCAGTTCCAGCACCAGATTCGTCAAGCGACTCATTCTTCCTGGGGAGGCAGGAGTGAGGGGCAAGGAGAAGTAAAAAGTTTTCCTTCCATAAGCTGACAATGTCTCCTCTCTTTTATAAAAGCATGAGAAGTTGGTGTTGTCCCATTAAAAAAAAAAAAAAAAAAAGCCTCATTTGACAAAGGTAAAAACTGAGATCCGCAAAAGTTCATTTCGCCCAGGTTTATACAGGCAGGAAATAGGGTTGAAATTTAATCTCTGATCTGTTTTCTGCACTGACTGTGCTATTATCCACTACAGGGTGTTATATTTTTTAAAGCAGAAATAATATTTATAGGGAAGTAGGAATAAGAAGCCTCTTAACAACTAAGAAAAGAATTTTACCTTTCAACGTCTGTGTTTCAGGCAGTCGTGGGCTTAACAAACTACACACATAGAGTCGGAAGTCTCTTAGAATTGGGTTCCATTCCTAAGGAGAAAAAAGCTGTTTATATCATCACTTTAGCATAATTTAACTTTAGTGAAGACCAGTGGTCCCCCAGGGGACATTTGGCAATGTCTAGGGACAAACCCCCCATGACAGACCATCATCTGGCCCAAATTATCAACAGGGCTGAGGTTGGGAAACCCCAGTTAAGAGGACATAGGTACACAACCAACCACAAGGTATGATTTAAAGGGACAGGGAGGTCTTTAACTCGATCTTCTCCAATGAACACCAAAAAGTCCTCAACTAGAGAATCTTAGGGCTTACACTCCATTATCTTCAAAAAGGTTTACTTAAAATAAAATTCTCTCTGTGAATAAATGGAAGCAGATTTTGCTTTTAACGTGAGAGCTAGCAGAGAAAAAATGAGGTACTAAAGATGTAAGGGAGGAAAGAGGAAGGAAAAGGCTCAGAGACCCAGTCGCAAAGCAGGGGACGATGCTTTGAAATCTGGCTGATCTGAGTTTGAATCTTAGCCATGCCATTTTCTTTACTGTTTGGCCCTGGGGGTGCTACTTACACTCCCTGGGTCCTCGTTTTCTCGTATTTATTTATTTTTCAGAGTTATAGTCGCAATACCAACTGAGGCAGATCAGGGCACAGATTCGACAGGATGCGCTAAGACCCTGGCCCATGGCAGGGGCTCAGCTCCCGCTCCAGCTTCTATCGCCCTGATGAGACAAATTCCAGGGCGACCGACTACAACCTCTGCTAAAACCATTTTCAATGGCCTTACATCCTCTGTGGAATCAGAGGAGGTATAAATAAGTCAATAGGCGAAAGAACCTATCCCCGGGCAAGTGTCAGATATAAACAACACAAAAACATCATGTGGTTTTGTCAATGGTGTTGTCCTCAAAGGTCTGGGAGACACTCGAGTGGCATTGTAAATGGTCTCAGTGGAAAAGACCGTATGATCGTCCAAGCTGAAACTCGACTTTAATGGTTGGGAAGTTGAGTGGCTAAAATGGAGGAAAAAGGGTCTCGAAACAAAGGGCAATTTTAATTGAGTCCAGACTGATATGCCTGAATCCATGTCCATAGGATCTCAGCCATGGTAGAGCTGAGAGATTTCCCTAGTTGTCTCATCTGCGTGACACTATGGGGCTTGAGACTAAACTTGCTTTACACTCCAGGTATAGCACAATTTACTGAACGGGTTCAGATTAAGTCATTATTCTTAATAATGAGAGAGAGAGACAGAGTATGAGCAGAGGAGGGTCAGAGAGAGAGAGGGAGACACAGAATCTGAAGCTGGCCCCAGGCTCTGAGCTGTCAGCACAGAGCCCGATGTGGGGCTTGAACTCACAAACCGTGAGATCATGACTTGAGCTGAAGCCAGACGCTTAACTGACTGAGCCACCCAAGAGCATCTGATATGGTTTTTGACAGACCCTCACTCTAAGCAGAGGCGCCAGAGGCAAACTTCCGGACCATCTTAAGCCTGGTGGTTTGCATTTGTTAAATAAAGAAGTTGACACAAAGCATTCCCAGCCTTGTGATTCAGGGACCTGAAGCATGCCCTAGGAGCTGACAAGCTAACGAGCAGCAACTGCCATCCCACCCAGACCTACAGAATCAGGATCTTTACCAAGATTCCGGAACAAATCATATGCAATTTCAGGTTTGAGAAGCCTTGTCTGAAAGCCCATTCCAGATTATGGATCTATGGTTTGGTAAGGGGAGCTAGCGAAGGGGAGGCCAGACATTGGCCATGGTAGAAAAGTTAAACTATATTTCTTGGCCCTCACCCCTAGGATTTCCTTCATGCCTGGAGGATCTGCAGTGTTAAGGATCCAGTGGTGGTGAGCAAATAAAGAAACACATTTAAGTTATACCTTTTACTCTTCTCTTCTCAAGGCTGGGTGGGTAGGGAGGGAAAATATTCTGCTCTATGACTCCAACATGTACGTATTAAGAAAGGTATCATAGTGTAACACAGACCAGCTCTGGCCAAGACACCCGACAGACTTCCTGAATTCAGGCCCGCCACTAGCAAGCTGCGTGATTTGGGGTCATTATATTATCTCGGCCTCCTCATCTGAAGAATGGGAATTAGAAGACCCCACTTAAGCAAACAATTAAATATAAATCCTCTGACCAGAGCCTGCCCCGTGGTAAGCACTCTCTAAACCCTTGGTTAAATAAACTCCACCAATATATAAGAAATGTTTCCATTTCTCTACTTTGCTTTGAACCATAGGGAAACACTAGCCAACACTATCTTGTGGTAATATCTCCGAACAAACACAAGCTTTTATAATTAACATCCAGGCAATAAACTTACTGTAATTTTGCTGCCATTTTTTCTTTCCCAATATTATATACATTATATCATGAAAATGCGACACATATAAATAATAGGAAAAGTTTTCTGTAATATGTGCTATATGAACATGTATTTAACAAGCAAAACAGCCTCGGGAGATAGATTTGCTCAGCATCCCCATATCATAGATCAGAGGGTTGACCCCGTACGTGGCTAAACGTAAGGTCGGGGGTGTGTGTGGAATGCGGAGACTTGACATCAGACAGTCTGGCTTCAAAATCGGTGTTCTCAAATACTACACTGTAGCATACTCCACACTAACTACTGCACGCTAGGACGTGCCGCCTCTGTCACAGGGGTTTCATGCTTTCTGGTTTTGTTTAATATTTATATCAGCGGCGGTTGTCTTAAATTCATCTTAAACAGGGCATCCCTTGGGAGCAGAGACCATTTCTCTTCTTTCACTCTGTGTGAAGCCAACCGGAACACCTTGCGCCGTTAGTTAATCGCTTTCTCAAGTCGCAGGAATAACGATGACATAACATATTCCCAAATCCCAATGACATCACAGAAAAGAAACCGACGCTGAAAACAGCTTTTCCTCCTGAAGCTGGCCTGAATGCGGCCGTTGCATTTCCGCCCCGTGTTTACAAGCTGTTTATATTAGGGGTGTACGAAACATTTGAAAATTCGCTTGGATAAATTACCCCAAAAGCTAGTAAATGACCCTTTTATGCCTCTTCGAAAAGACCAGAGCCAGTAGCCAATCTTTAACTATCCAAGGGAGAAGAGGAAAAGCCACAAAATGACGCCGAAATGGCACACAGGGCCTCTAAAGTTATAATAGAGATGTTTCCGATCTTGTTATTCATACTCTGTCATAGGCAAACGGCTTAAAAACAGACAAGGGAGCATTCAGGCTTCTCGCAAACACAGGTGGGTAGAGCCTCCATCAACGATGGCTGCAAATGGGAAGCTGGGGAGAAGCAGGGAGGCGGGCGACGAGGGCGCATGCGCGGCAGAGCCGAGGCGTGCAGCCTGAACTCAGCTGTGCGTGGAGCCTGACTCCTCCGAGGCTCCCCGCCCGGCGCCCTGCCTGCAGACCCTCAATCCCAGTTCCGTAGCCAGCTCCGTGACACATCGCCCCACTGAACACACGTAGTATTTAGAGCCTGAACTCCCACGCGGCCTAGCCACAGACAAACGAGGCTGTCCGTGACCTCCTTGTGGGGGAGGCAGTAGACCTTAGTTAAAATGCAGCCTGGAGACAAACTTTGCATGTTCAGGTTTCAGAGCCGCCACTTGCTACCTGTGTGACGCTGCCAAGCTCCTTAACCCCCTTTAAGCCTCTGTTTCCCTATTGGTGGAAGAAGGGAAATAGTGGTTTCCAGATCCTGAGGTTGCTGGGAGGATCATTCCAGCTAATGTGTGTAAGGTGCTAAGGGAAGTGCCTGGGGTGTGGTAAGCGCTGGATGAACGTGAACCAGTTCTGCCTAATTAGGTTGTACATTCCTCCCTTGTACTTCTCGCTGTCCTAGGCAGCGGCACAGTCAGAGCACAGCAATTTGCATAAAGGAGGTGCTCAGAAAGTGTTAGAAAGGCATCTTAGCGCCTTTTTTCCCAAGTCTCGCTCTCGGACTCGAGATTTGCAAATAACTGTCAGGGTTTCAAGGGCCAGCCGCATTCCAGTTGGGAAACGTTTTCGAAATACAGATGTCAACCTCCTCTTCTAGAGACTCTAGTTGCCAACATCTAAGAGGAGACCCCGGGAAATACCTAAAAGAAAAACAATACAGAGTCCAGCAAACTCCCCATGTACCTAGACTGTGGGCTCGGCTGCCTTTCTCAGCAGACTTATCCCTTCTGCTTTTATGTAAGGAGATGCTGACTGAAAGTCTAACTCAGAGGAGAGAAGACTCTGAGGGCTGGAAGAGAAAGAGAAGTTAAGGTATATAAGAGGGAGTAGGGGAATCAGAGAGGGGAGTGAGAAGGAGAAATCTATATCCCATCAGCGACACCCAAAGTACCCTCCTCTTGGAGGCCATGCTGCCCAGCGACCTGCAGTGACCCTCAGCCTGGTTAAAATTGAACTTGATCCTTTTTTTTTTTAAGGTTATTTATTTATTTTGAAAGAAAAAGAGAGCGAGCACAAACAGGGGAGAGGCAGAGAGAGAGAGAGAGAGAGAGAGAGAGAATCCTAAGCAGGCTCTGCGCTGACAGTGCAGCGTCTAGAACTGTGAGATCATGACCTGAGCTCAAATCAAGAGTCAGACGCTTAACCGACTGAACCACCCAGGCGCCTTCAAATTGACCTTGATCCTGATGGTCACCCTTGGTAAAGAGTAGGGTCGATGATACCGTTCGATCTTAAAGACTGCGAGACAATAGCAGGGGCCCTGCCCCAGAAGAATCCTGACTTCATGCCAAACACGAAATAGAAATTCTGGGCAGAGTTCCCAGATATAACTGGCTCCAACTCTCTTCTCCAACTCTGGCTCTGGCTTCTCCCCTAGCCCCATTCCCCACAGGCTGAAGGATCTTTGAAGTGGCAAAAGGAAACCAAATACTGTCCCTTACCCTTCACCTGGGGGAAAAAATTTCAGACAATTCTCCGTGCCCACGGCTGATAATACGGTTCTCATTTCCCAATCCCCGACAAGCCTAACTATTCCTTTGCAAAAGGGAACAACTAAGAAAAAAAGTACAAGACCTATAAAAAAGATATAATGGTTTAAAAGAAAGGGATGGCCATGAAATTTCAGACCAAGTGTCTTCCTATAAAATAATAAATTCACCACAAGGAACAAAGAAGGGTTCTAGAACATCTATATTATGTGTTGACAGTAGAACCTGTTTCTATCAAACCATGTCAGACACCGAGGTAAAAAGCACTGATAAAAAATTTAATAAAATTAACAGAGGCTGCCTAACAAGTTAGTTATTTAAGAAATTCTAGGGGCGCCTGGGTGGCTCAGTCGGTTAAGTGCCCGACTTCGGCTCAGGTCACGATCTCGCAGTCTGTGAGTTCAAGCCCCGCGTCGGGCTCTGTGCTGACCGCTCAGAGCCTGGAGCCTGCTTCGGATTGTGTGTCTCCCTCTCTCTCTGCCCTCCTTCTGCTCACACTCTATCTCTATGTCTCAAAAATAAATAAACGTTAAAAAAAAAAAAAGAAATTCTAATTTGTAGGGCGCCTGGGTGGCTCAGTTGGTTAAGTGTCCCACTTTGGCTCAGGTCACGCACTCACAGTTGGTGGGTTCGAGCCCCACATCAGACTCTGCTGACAGCTCAGAGCCTGGAACCTGCTTTGGATTCTGTGTCTCCCTCTCTCTACACTTCCCCCACTCGTGTCTCTGTCTCTCATAAAAAAACAAACATTTAAAAAAAATTTTTTTTAATTCTAATTTGTAGAGTAATAGGCCAGCTAGAAATTCCCCCCCAAACTCAGGGAAGCAGATAAAAAGTTTTAAATGATCAGAGAAAGCTAAGAGATATGGAAGACAAATGTACAAAGATTTGATAAAGTTGCAAAAGGATTCTAAGAAAAATAAGAGAGACATCATCGAAGCAATGATTAAAGGAATGACAAACTTTTTACCTGAAAGAATTGATTTTGAAGATTGAAATATTTTGCAAAAACATCTAATGAAAAGAAACCAACGCCTGGACAAATACCAACACTTTTGTTTCCATTTTAAATATCCCTTTGTTAAGTACACTTATTGTGGTCATCGCTTTCAAAACTGATGGAAATGATGTCATTATGCTGCCTTCTACAGCATCGTATGTCAATTCTATCTCAATAAAACCAGGGGAAAAGAGAACACTCTATGTAGCACACTTACCAGAATGTGCAATGTTAGGCGTTAAAGGCTGCGTATTTGTGATAAAAACAAAATTAAATTAAATTAAGTAAATAAAATATCCCTCAGATGTTTTGACGGGCGTGTGGCACACATGCATAGAAATAGCCACAATACACAGACACTCATACACGAACAAGGGAACAAAAATTAGGCAGGCCTTTGCTTTCTTTGTAATGCTAAATGAAAAAAAATGATCACAACGACTACCGCATTTTGAAAAATAGTGACTTTAGCTCAAGACGAGTTTTCCGTCAAATCTAAAGAAACAAAAGGAAAGTCATAAGTATGCAAGAGTTCGGACAATATATCGCTATGTATCGTTAATGAAAAAATTACTCAAAAACAGATTCTAACTGCCAATAGATGGATAAAAATAAGCCTATTCAGTTTTTAATTTCAGTAGACTAAATCTAGTAATAGTTCCAGCTATTTTGAGTTCTTCCGAGCATTAACTTCCTGTGAACCCTGACCTCACTTCAAAATCTCAAATATCTGTATCTTAAGAATAATGACAAAAATATATTAATTAAAATAAGTGCTTACTATACGCTAGACATGTTGTATTCGTTGTCCCAAATCTTTGCAATAACCCTGCAATCGATTCTATTTTCTACTCTTCAGAGATTAAATGACTTTCCAAATATGTTCTGTTAATAAGCGATAGGATCAGTGTTCCATTACAAATGGTGGTTTCCAAAACTCAAGCATTTTCTTTTTTTTTTTAACATTTATTTATTTTTGAGAGACATAGAGACAGAGTATGAGCAGGGGAAGGGCAGAGAGAGAGGGAGACACAGAATCCAAAGCTGGCCCCAGGTTCTGAGCTGTCAGCACAGAGCCCGACATGGGGCTCAAACTCACAGACCGTGAGATCATGACCTGAGCCGAAGTCAGCCGCTTAACCAACTGAGCCACCCAGGCGCCCCTCGAGCATTTTCTACCATCCTATTCTGCCTCCCTGGTACCCACAAGTCTATCAGTTGGGAGTGGGGGTGCATGTGATTCAGCTTTGGTTAGACAGAGGAAAGAAATCTGAGTGACTGGGTGTTACATTCCACTCGCAGTATTGATGCCTGACAGTATGCATGGAGCATTGCCAGACACGGAAGTGTGCCTGAGCACCAGTGTTGAGATTTTTTGGGCTTTGCTACGTAGGCATGACTCTGTGGTTAAACTTAATCTCTAAATCAACTGACATCTGGTTACTCAAAGGGTCCAACCTAAGTCACATGGTTGGTCTTTCTGGTGTGGCCAGCCCCACCTGAAACTATCAGATGTGGCCCTCTCCATCTTAAGATCCATCATGGCCAGACGGGGCCAGACGGGGCCTAAGCAAAGATGCTCTACAGAGTAAATTCCAGAAGCCCCTCCTTCCTTCGATTCACAGGTACATGGGCCAAAACATTTCCTTACTGAGTCTGGTTTCCTGACACAGCTGAAAGTGTCCCTGCCTTGTATTTTACTTTGCGTGTGTGCCATCACTCTCTAATTACTCCAATAGCAATAAAGGCAGATTAATACGACGACTAGAAAACATACTTGATTCCATTTGAAAATATTCCATGCTTTCAATTTTTTTTTCCCCAAATTTTATTCTGCAGTATAGGGTATAGTACTCAGAATCCGTGATGTACTTCCAAGGCATAGAATGGAGACCAAAAATAATTAGACCCTAAATATGAAGCAATACAGGAAATGACTAATCTTTTTTGCGTTCATTTGACAAATGAAGAGAGGGAGGCTCAGAGCAGGAAGCACCCAAGGTCACATAGCTAACTGATTCACAAAACTTGAACTATAGCTGAACTCTGTTGATGCAATGTTCAATGCGTTTATTGTGGGTCAGTGTGAATCTTCCCACTCTTTTCACAATGTGCATATAACTTGCTTTAGACCTTTGATAAGTTTGTAGTGGTTAAGAGTGTGGATTCTGCAAGGCTTCGCTAGGCGTGAATCCTGGGTGCATCACTCACTAGTTATGCAGACCGGAGATGGTCACTTAACCTCTCATGTCCGTGTCCTCATTTATAAAATAATACTCTGCGTCTCGCAGGGGTGCTGGGAGGGTTAAGTTAGCTTATATAAACAGAGGACTAGAACAGCGCTCCTCGTGAACGGGCTATGCTGTTGCTGTCGTTCATCTTAATCCAGGGGCTAAAAAACCCAGGGGTTCAAGGAATAAAAAATATTGCAAATATTATCAGGAAACTTTGTTAGCTATCTCCCTCAGCCATTACTTCTCATCTCAGGAGAGAAATCTTGAAGTCTTCCACTTTCCAGAACCCCCAGGCATGTCTCGGGAGTCCCAAGAGCAATAGTCTCCTTCGCACACGTATCTTTAGTAAGAGAGGCAAAAATCCAAAATATAAAATGATAAGAATAGGGACTGTACAGAAAAGTGATCAATAGAGTAGTAGCTGGCTCATGATGGATGCTTACTAAATTAGTATCCCCTGGACTCCATCAATATTTTCCTTCATGATGCTGAGCACTTTCTCTCTACTGCTCCTTTAGTTCCTATTGAGCCTGAAGCTACTAACATCAGAGGTCAGCCTCCCTCACGTGAAAACGGGGAATGCACCAGTTCTGGTAATGACAGCCAGGGCTGTTCTCTTCCAAAGCATCATTCATTTTGGTTAAGACTCTAGGTCTCGAGGAAACCTGGGAATTTGCAGAAACCCCTGGCTGGCCAGCAGATAAAACCATTGTTGGCAATTAACACTTTGTATGAATTAGTGTATTTTTCCTACATCGATGCTTTTTCCCTAAGGCTCCTTCCCTTGTGTCCTGGGAACAGGACGGAGAAGTTTCAAGAATACAAAGGATCATAAGCATGTTGGGAAAAGGAGTAACAAAGTATAACTCCAGAGTATATACAAGCAGCTCCAGAGTCAGACAAAGGGCAAGAGAGAAAGACCGAGGAGAGGGGGCCGTGCACACCAAAACTTAAAGTGGCAGAGGAAACATCAGACATTCCAATTATATCTCAATAAAACTGGAACTTCCACAGATCCTTGGAGGAAGGGCTGCTCTTGCTCCTCAGTCTTAGTCAAGGCTGCATGTAATCAGCCTTGTAAATTTCTCGAAGGATCCCCAAGTCCTGTCCAGGCCAACCTGCTGCTCTCCAAGTGCCTGGCTCTTTAAGGGCTCATCTTCGCTCTGGAGCCTTCTGGATTTCACCTCTTCTCTTCTCACTGCTCTTTGATCCTTGTACCAGGGGAAGCCTGCTCCAGGCCAGGGGGGCTTTCTTGCTCATCGTCTTGAAACGTTGTTACATATCACAGGCAGGCTGCACCTCTGGTGGGCTGACCTGATCCCGAAAAAAATTAAAATGTGCTCTCTGTTCTTCATTCTTCTCTTCCTGGGACAGCAGTGACATCTGCTAAGTATGCTTCTTGCATTTATTTATTTATTTTTATCTTTTTAATGTTTATTTATTTTTGAGGGAGAGAGAGAGACAGACAGACACGACAGGGGAGGGGCAGAGAGAGAGGGAGACACAGAATCTGAGGCAGGCTCTAGGCTCCGAGCTGTCATCACAGAGCCCGACGCGTGGCTGGAACTCAGGAACCGTGAGATCATGACCTGAGCTGAAGTCGGATGCTTAACTGACTGAGCCACCCAGGCGCCCCGCTTCTTACATTTACAATGGTTTTCTAACTAGTCCTTCCACTCAGCTTCGCCCACAGAGGAAGGGCTCCAGGTTTGGAGACAGAATCCTGGGGCCCATTACAAATCCAATACTAGCCCTTTCACCTTGGGAAAGCCACAGACACTCAGACTTTTCATCTGTAAACTGGAGATAATGACACCGGCATCTCAGGGCAATTGTGAGGATTAAATGAGATAACGTTTACAGTGTAATTTGGGGAATGTGTTGGCATTTAGTATATGTCGACAATAGACATGTATATAAAATAAAAACATTTTAGCCAACATGAAGGTCAATTCTGGGCCACCGAGAGGCTCTTCTTGGACAGGCAACTCTTGTTGAGTGACCAACGGCATCTCCACCAATCGGTCTCTTGGCTCCAGTTGGGCCAATCAGATGGCCAATCATATTCTGCCTGCCAGGGATTGAGAAGCAGAGCACAGAAACCAGTTCATGTAGCTGTAGGAAGCGGAGCTGAACGGTCCTAAAAAATATGGGACTAAGGTCACTGTCATGGATAAACAAAGAGTTAGTAAAAAAAGGCAGCAGGTGGAAAGAGAGGAGTTCAAAACAGAAATAAAAAGAGAAGCAGAAGTGTAAGGAGCAGAGGAAGAAATCATGGAGCCCAGCCCAATGACCTGAATCTATATAAAGATTGTATAGATTCTACGTTAAGCTTCTTTAAGAGAGTTTCCACTGCAATCCAACAGACCCCAACACAGACACCGAAGCAAACCTTGAGTCACACACACAGGGAAAGAGAGAGACAGACAGACAGACAGACAGGGAGACAGAGATGTATCCACAGCCACGTAAACATAGATTCAACCTCGAGTCCTTTGGCTTCCGTGCCGGGGCGGACTGGTGTCACTTTGCCAGGACAGATAAGCATATCACCGCTGCCGGAGGGGCTGGGAGAGAAGAAGTCAAATTGGGTGAAGGAAAGTGGGCTGTTTGGGGACCGCACCCAAAAAGCAAAAGTAGGAACCTCAGTGAAGACCCGCAGGCTTTGCGATCGAATGCGATCTGTCTCACACTGAGGCAGACAAGTCTCAAGGGCTTTAGGGGGTATGGAATACAACCATCAAGGCATTCTCTGGTAACTGTGAGGAACACTAAGATGTTGGCGAGGCCGGTGGCCTGTTATTACCATCAGTAGTAATATACGCTTCTACAGAAGTGCTCAGATTAGGGGAATTTTATAAAAACAGCAGCATATTATTATATATTATAATGAGGAAGGAAGTGTGTGGGAGGAGCCATTTTTAGAAAGTAGGATGACAAAGAGATTAAATATTTTCCTGTGGGATGCCAAAAGGAACAAACTTGATCAGAAACCGGTAAAGGAGGGATGGCAATGAAATCAGGGTCCCGGGCGTTCCAGACTCTTCCGTTTTCTGGCTAGGCGACCAGAAGCAAATGACATTACTACTCTGTGCCTCGTTTTCCTCAGGTGTGAAATGGGGATAATAATGATAAAATACTTACCTCCTAGGGTTGTGTCAGCAATTAGATGAGAACCACGTCGCACCTGGCACCTAGCACACCCTCAGTACATTCAGCAAGATTGTTGTCTTTGGCTAGGTTTTCCCTCCAAAATGGCAAAGAGACTAGGATCCGCACACAAGTGGTTTATTTGGAGGCGATCTCAGCGAACACTGGTAGGGGAGTGCAGAGGTGAGACAGAAAAGGTAAGGAAGCCAATACAGGGAGCCCTAATGGGCAGTTGTCACTGCGGGCAACTGTGGTTCAGTTGTAACAACAGGCCTCATGCGTTTCGGACAATGGGAAGGAGAGACCTATGGGCGCACTGGAGCCATCTTGTTATTCCGGAACTGTCATGACAATGGGGCATAGAACAACCTGCCTTGGGTTAAAACCCTGGCCAGCACTTTTGTTAGGAAAACTGAACTCTCTAAAACTATATCTTTGGGGTTTGAAATTAGGATGAAAATAAAAACTCCAAGCAACCTAGTTGGTTCAATGAAGCATATAAATCTAGTGGGAAGGAAATCACTGAATTCCCAAAGGGAAATGAATATCCTTTAACTTTCTAAACATATTCAAGCAAGGGCTTAGTAAATGTAACCTGAGACTCCCCATGGCTTTTACCCAGGCTTCGAGGACAACGGAGGCACCCTAATATTTAATAGCCCCTGTTCGCTGGGCCGTCACCTCCCCTCTCAAAGTTCTGTCCTATTTTCGGATCCTATTACTTCTGCATGAGAGTTCTCTCATTTGTTTCTAAATCTGTCAGTGGACAATTCAAACCTGCTACAGAGCTCCTCCCTTCCAACACGGTGGTTCTTTTCAACTGTAAAAACATTGATGTCTCTTCCAAAGAAACTGTCTCCACATGCCCCCAAATGTCTTGTCTCCAGCCTCGTGTACAGTACTGCGTTCTCTGCCCACTCTGTGCTACAAAACCCTGTTGTGTTCTGGCAACGCTGGGTGAACGCCTTTCCCCTGCTCCGTGTCTCTCTCCACTGCCTGACGCCGACGCAGAAAGGCGTGCATCCTCAGGTCTCACAGAGTGTCCCTTTCTAAGCAGCTCCTTCCACTTCCCACCATAAACACTTTGTCCGCAAGACTCAGGGACAAGCCAGCCAGACACACAGACCCCTAATGGGCCCGCTGTAGCTGATAGGACCCCCACATGACTCCTTTCCTCACTTAGTCCCCCAGCACCACTCCTATTCTTCTCTCACTCATCTCCAGCCACATTGGCCTCCTGGATGTTTCTAGAAAACACAGGAAGCTCTCTCTAGCTTTAGTACCTTCATGCTTGCTGTTCCCCCTGCCTGAAATGTGCTTCCCTAACATCCCAGAAAGCGGACTCCTTGTCGTGGGGTCCTAGCTTAAATGTCATCCTTATCATTGATGTTAAATCGTTTGCTATCTGCTCAGCGCCAAACCACCACACCCACCTAAGGCTAAGAACTACATTTCCCAGAATCCTCTTTTCTGTATGCTTCTGCCTTAGGCTTCCCCACTGCAAGGAATTTGAGCAAGATGATTTAGAAAACAGAGGTCATTATTTTTGAGGAGGCAGGGAGAGTCAGCCTCACTTCACAGCCCTAGAAGACTAGCTTCAGGAGTTAGTCTTGTGCTACTTCTTGAACTTTGCTTTCATCTACATGCCTTTTCTACATGGGCCAGTGGTTGCTTCTCTGACTCCCAGCCTGGAGCTTTCCAGACCGCCACTCTCCAGTTCCTTCCACATTCACGTAACTTCTTATTCCTGCGGTGCTCATATTGCCTGTTTTCCCGTAGGAAACCAGGCTGCTCCACCACCTCTCTGAAGTCATGTTCTATGTCACCCCTGCCCTTAATTCTCTCCCTAACACATCTCATTGATAGCTTACTTGTTCATCTATTTGTTTGCTCTCTGTTCCTATTGCTGCCCAACCCCTTGGCCACAAGGCACAAATGGGAACTTCGGGTGGTCTGTTCACTGCTGTACCTCCAGAGGGATGGCTTATAATAAAGTCCTATCTTTGAATAGAAGGTTTAATAGCTTCATAATTACAAAACTGGTAAGACAGAAGTGCAGGAGTAAGAAGGACACCATTACCTGAGAATCCCAATATATTCATATATACAAACGAGGATGATTTTTACTTCCTTTGCAAAGGGAGTATGAGTGCATTTATTGAGCACCTACTATAGACATGCAAAGAACTGTGCTAGGCACTTTTACATAAAGAATCTCTGTTACTTGCTTATAA
The DNA here is from genome assembly GCA_030068075.1 of Paguma larvata. Classification (NCBI taxonomy): domain Eukaryota; kingdom Metazoa; phylum Chordata; class Mammalia; order Carnivora; family Viverridae; genus Paguma; species Paguma larvata. Next base: position 70,634,899 of record CM057832.1, read on the forward strand.
AATAGTTTCTGCCACACGTGTACCTAGATTAATGTAGGATTCAAAGCTGCTCAGCAAACTCAAGACTAGCTGTGTCTCTGTCTGAAATTTCAAGACCTCCACGTGGCCTTGGTCCTGTTGTCTCTAGCCAGAACTGAATAGCAGGCTCCCAGAAGGAGAAATGAACTATTTAAGATTTCCCGATGGAAGCAGAGGATCACAGCTCAGAGTCTAACACTTAAGGTAAGAATTTGTATCTATGCTGATGCCTCAACTCAAAACCCCGGGAATTTTTAGCTTAAATGTCATCCTTATCATTGATGCTAAATTGTTTGCTATCTGCTCAGCACCAAACCACCATGCCCACCTAAGGCTAGGAACTACATTTCCCAGAATCCCCTTTTCTGTATGCTTTTGGCCACCTACCAAAACAGGAGTGAAACATACTGTGATGATGTACGTGAGTTAAGTGATAAAAGTTCACCTCATTTGTATAAAGTTCCCTTCTGATGGGCCCTCTGCATATTTCGGTCACTGAGTTCTCATGGGCAGTGGGTGAGAGCTCAGTGTTCAGTCCCTCTGTGGTTTTCTGCTCCTTCTTAGGCACATGGGGACATTTTCCAGGCCCCTTGCAGGTAAATGGAGTCACACGAAGGACTCATGAGTGAGTGCGATTTGTGCCATTTTTGGTCAAGGCACTGAAGAGCAGGTGTGAGTGCTCTACGCTCTCTTTTTCCCTCTCACAGAGACCCTGGAAGCCATGTTTCTGGGATGGGAGCAAAACAAGATGGTGGGCTTCTTCAGCCTGGATCTGAGTGACCGGGGCAAACCTTTCCACTGTAAACCCATGTTGGACACTCAAGTGGGAGGCGCTGAATGGACAAAAATTAAATCCTTTTTTTGTTAAGCTACTAAGTTGTGGGGACTGATCTGTTACTGCAGCATAACCTAACCTGTCCTGACGGCTACCAACTCCAAAACATTCTTCCCTCATAGCAATGTCTAGTGAGAGGTAACTGGGATTCCAGGTGATGATTTAGAAACACACTGCACTTTTCTGTCAGGTATACAAAAGTATTTTGTATAGATTGTCTCTTTTATGCAGATAGCATTTCTGTGATAAAAAACTAGAATGATCACTTCCATGTGAAAACTAAGGCAAAAAGAAGTGAATTGATTATCCACGGATAACCGCAATTCATTGGAAAGGGCTAAAAAGAAAAATCCATATGGACTTATTCCCAGCTTCAGGCCTTTTTCATTCACAAAATAATCTCTTGGGCTTTTCCGGGCTAGCATCCATTTCTTGCCTCTTATAAAGCCCCTTACCAGAATACCACAGTGCTAAAAGAATGGGGGAAAAAAGTATAATAGCTTCTTGGATATAAAACCTGAGGTAATTGTATTGTATGGCATGTCTGTGGCCTTAATGTAAATTTTTTTTCTTTTGATTCCTTCCTATTCTGCTAATAGCGTGCCCTCCAGAGTAATCAAGTTACCCAGCCGACTAAGCTCTTGCATTACTAAAAAGTATTACCCGAGAACAGCAAGCCACCACTAAAGCTTTTTCCCCCATCCTGTGAAAAACGTAGCACTGGCTAAAAAGGAAAGCCATTCTTGGAACCAGTCTGGAGTTGTGTTGGTTTTTTCCTTCCCCTCAGTTCATACTAACAATTTAAAGGCTGAATAGGAGTCAAGGATTATATTCAATCCATTGTCAACATTAACTATTCGACTTCTTGTTACACTTCAGAATATATATACACAGCATATTCAGAGACAGAAACATATAGATATAGATGGATTTAAAATTTCCAATAGGTGGCTCTTTTAAAAATAAAATCAAATGGAATTTCTAAAAGTTAGAATAAAAGTGAATAAGTATAGGAGGCTTAAATATAATCAACTTATTTTTAATAATTATCCAATTCCATCCGTGAGCTTTTTGATTCATCTTCTATGGAATAGATTCATCCAATGGAACAGATCCATCCAAACTAATAATAAAGATGACTGGCATTTAAAAAAATCATTAACTACTATTTTCTCTTAGTATTTGTTCACTTTAACCAGTGCAACTCAGGAAACAAAGTAGGCAGGAAAACTCTCAGCAGAGCGAAGCCCCTGTGAAACCCAAGGTAGAATTCATATACCGGATCGGTCTGTGCATGAAACATACGCAAAAGAAAATAGCCCGTTTGATCCCACTGCTTCGATTGCTGTAATTAACATGGACGCTCTCATCTCACAGATGACTTCTGTCCCCTTCTGTCTCATTTCTACATCTTCCTCTCTCCTGTCTTAGGCTTCCTCTCCTATTTCTCGACTGATACTCATCTTTTGCACTTGGTCATGTCAGGCAGTTTTTGTTTGTTTGTCGGCTTCATTTGCTTTCAGGTTTTGTTTTGCTTAGTTTTGTTTTTTGTTCTACTCTCAGATCCATTTCTCTTTCTTCCCCTGCTCTATTTTCAAGCTTCTTTGACAACTTTTACCTTCGTCTAGCAGCGTAATCTCTAGTGGGAGATTAAAGATGACAGAAGCCAGGTAAGGTTTCTCTCTTGCTCACCTCCCGTTTCCTCCCCTGCCCCCCACTCCGATCTTCTCTCCTTCACCTCTCCCACCTCTCCACCCTGCCACTTTGGACAGAATTTCTAGAAGGGATTGCATCTCTCCGATGTATGTTAAACACGACTGAGAAGTTCTAGTCTCTGCAATCTTGATATTATTTTCTAGAACTCTTATTGGTTCCCCTTCTCTGTTTAGATGTATCATTAATCTAGAATTGTTTTGCTTTTTTTGTTTGTTTGTTTTTTCTTTTTTTTGGTTTTCTTTTTGGTTTTTTGGAGGTGTTATTTTGTGTGTTTTTTTTTTTTTGGTTTTTGTTTGTTTGTTTTTTGGTTGTTTTTTTTTTTTTTTTTTTGTCTACAATACAGTGTAGGGTAGGAGTAATATTCTTTTCCTAATTCCGTATATCTGATTGACTCTTCACCATTTATCGAAAAGATCATTCTTTTCCCACAGATCTGAAGTATAATTGTTATCATAAATCAAGTGACCTTATATAGGTGGGTCACTTTCAGACTCTATTGTTTCATTGACCGAGCTCTCTTTGTGTCGATATCATACTATCTTAATTGTAACAACTTTATGATAAATCTTGATATCTCGTAGTATAGTCCTGCAGTTTTGTTCCTGTTCTTCAATATCACCTTAGCTAATTTTATCTCTTTACATTTTCATATAAATTTTAGAAGCAGCATGCCACTTTCCAGGAGGGATAGATGAGAGAGAGAAAGAGAGAGGTGATTGATAAGTAACCAACCTGGAATTGCATTGAATCTATAAATCCATATGGAAAGGACTAATGTCTTTCTAATATTGAGCCTCCCAATATGTGAATATGGTTTTGGTCCATTATTTTGGTCTTCTTTCATATTTTTCAGTAGATTGGAATAGGATGATTTAATTTTCAGAGTAGAGGCTTCTCATATTTCCATTGTATTTATTCTCAGGCTTTTGGTGTTATTTGAGGTAAACAACATGTTTTAAAGATTTTATTTCCTAATTGTTTTGCTAATATACATTGGCAGGCACAATAAGATACAATTGATATTTATATCTTGACTTTTTTTTTTAGAGGGAAAGCGAGAGCAGGGAGAAGGGTAAGGGGAGGGAGAGAGACAATTCCAAGCAGGTTCCATGCTTAGTGCAGAGCCCAATACTTGTCTTGACCCCATGACTCTGGGATCATGACACGAGCCAAAATCAAGAGTTGGATGTTCAAACAACTGAGTCACCCAGGGCACCCAGGGACCCCGTATCTTGGACTTTTATTCAGTATTTCACTAAGTTCACTTTTTAACTCTTTTAAATTCTTTTGGATTTTCTATGCTCACATGTCATCAGGGAACAGTGAAATTTTATTTCATCATTTTCAATCCTAATATATATATATATATACATGTATCTATATTTTTTTTTCCTTTCCTACTTTTCGGAGTTAGGACCCTTTGTTGCTCCTGATTTAAGAGGGAAAGACTTCAACATCTCACCATTAAGTATGAGGCTGGTGATAGGTATTTTGGAGACTATCTGTCTCAGTCTATTTGGGCTGTTATACCAAAATACCAAAGACTGTGTACCTTATAAACAACATTAATTTATTTCCTATGGTTCTGGAGACTGGAAGTCCAAATTCAGGGTGTCAGTGTGGTCAGGTTCTGATAAAGGCCCTCTTGTGGGTTATAGACTAACAACTTCTCACATGATAGGAGGCACAAGGGAATTCTCTTGGGTCTTTCCTATAAATATTTTAATCATTTCCGAAATGCCTTATTTCCTAATACCATCATATTAGGCATTAAGATTTCAAAACATGAATTTGAGGGGCACACAAACATTTAGTACATAGCAATACTCTTCATCAGGCTGAGAATGTTTTCCTTTATTATTAGTTGCTAGTCGCTATTAAATGCTTCTATCATGAAGCATTTTTTAATTTTATCAAATGTGTTTTCTGCCTGTATTTATAAGATTTCCTTCTTTATTTGGTTAATTTTTAATTTCAATTATTTCAAATGTTAAATTAATCTTTAGTTTTTTTGAATAAATAACTTGGTTGTGATGTACTAGCTTTTCCATATATCACTAGACTTGGTATTTAAATATTTTTTTAGGGGTTTTGCATCTACATTGAAGACATTGACTTATAATTTTTATATGCTTTGTTGTCTTTGTCCAATAAGGTATCAATATTATATGTTGATACACGAAAAGTATAGGGAGGTGTTTCCTCTTTTCCAGTTTTTTGAAAAGTTTGTCTAAAAATTGATTATTTATTTCTTCCTTAAATATTTGGAAAAATTTGGAAGTTTATGCCATCAAGGCCTGGAGAATTATTTGTGAAAAGGGTATATCTGTGGATTCAGTTTCCTTAAGTGATATAAAACCTTTAAAATATTCTATCTTTTCTTGACTCGATGTGGTAAACTGTAGTTTTCTACAAATTTATCTATTTAACCTGAATTTTTACATATATTGGGATAAACTTGTTTATAATACCCTGTTATGAGTTTTTAATGACTTAATAATGTCCCTTTTTTTTACTCCTAATATTGGTAATTTGTATTTCACTGTCTTTTCTTTGTCAGATAGTTTTGTCATAGGATTATTAAAAAAAATTTATCTTTTTAAAGGGTCAAATTTTATTTTGCTGATATTTTCTATTATACATATATAGTTTATTTTATTAACTCACTTTCTTTTTCAGACTTTCTCCTTTCTACTGTCTCTGGTTTTAATTTGCTGTTTGTGTTTTAACACCTTCATATGGACGCTCGGATCATTGACTTTCCAACCTCTCTTCTTGTCTAATGTACACATTGAAAACTCTAATTTTCCTCATACGCATGGTTTTAATTGTATCCCTCATGTTTTAATATATGATGCTTTTATTAATGATCAGCTTAAAATATTTCTAATTTCCATTGGTGTAACTTTTTTCACTTTCAGTTTATTTTAAAAGAGAACCGCTTCATTTCCAAATATTTGTGGATTTTCGAGGTAATTTTTTATTGTCAATTTTTATCATAATTCTCTTACGACCAGAGAACACACTCCTTACTTCTATGGTCTGTTATCGAGACTTACTTTAGGACCCATATGGCTTTACATAGTCAGTTTTGGAACACGTTCCATGTGCACCTGAAAAGAAGTATATTCTGAAGTGTTGCTAATTGGGCCAAATTAGAAAATCGTGTTGTGCGTATTGCCTCTATTCTTACTGAATTTTTGTGTCTATATGGTGTCGGCTAAAACTTGTAATGCGAGAGTGCCTTTGTCTCTTTTTCTCTCCAGTTTTGTCAGTTTTGCTTCACACATTTTCAGGTGTTGCTATTTGATGCATACCAAACTGGAATGATTATATATTTCTGGTGGATTGACTCTTTTAATCACCACATACTCCTCTTTTTTTCTAATGATCCTTATTCTTCGAAGTACACTTTACCCGTTATTAGCTGTGCTAACGTTAATAGTACTACAGCCCACCAGCTCCTTCTGGTCAGTGATTACCCAGTGTGCTTCCTCTATACTTCCGTTCTCTCTGCATCATATATTAAAATCATATAAAACATATTTTGATTTGTTTTTGATCCAGTCCGACTATGACAGTCTTTTAATTGGAGCATTTGCTCCATCTCTATTAAAGGTAATTATTGAAATATTTCTACTTAAAACTCTCTTGTTTGGTTCCTATTTGTCCAAACTGTTCTTCATTTCATCTTCTCTTCTTCTTGCTTTCTTTTGGATTTATCAAATAGCTTTTATTATTCAATTTTTCCCCTTTGTTAGCTTTTAGTTATGCCTCCTTTTATGATTCTTTTAATGATTCCCCTAATTTTCTCTCCTGCTTTATCTAATCTCTTGTTAAATCAATCTATCGAGTACTTAATTTCAGTTCATAAATTTTGCAGTGATAGAATTCCCTCCACGTTATTTTTTATAGGTTGTAATTTTCTGGTGAAATTCTCTACCCACCTATTTCTAAAGATATTAATGCCAGTACTTGGATTAGCTATGAGTCTATGTCTTTTCTGTTTTTCCTCTTGGTTTTCAGTAAGTAGTCTTTTTGGCATATCAGGTAAATTTTTTCGAATGTCTGACAGAATGTATCTTTAAAAGGGGTAAGTTTTAAATGATGTTTTCTTCCTTTAGAGATAATTTACTATTTTTCAGACAAGCGGTTGGACATGGGGCCAATCATCTTTATCTAATCAGAGACGGAAATGATTTGGGATTTGCTGTCAGTTTTTGGAAGATCGAGTCTATTTTCAGTTTATCTTTATTCCAAAGGTTTAGCCCTCAAGAGACTCAATTTAAAGCCTGGGGCATTTTTCAGAGTTCCTCATTTTGAAGAGCAATGAATTCCATTCTTGCCTTCTGAGCACCATGAAACTGTCAAAAGCTCTGGGCTTCTTCCGTTTGAGTTTATGCTTTATGCATCCCTCCAAACAGAATTCACGTTTGCTTGTTTTCTAGATGGACCTGGCAGTACGAACAGCCTGGAATTTTTCTAACTGATGAGTTTTTCCAGCTATAATGGTGAGTGTGCCTTTTTTTTTTTTCTCAAGTTCTCTGAGAAGACTATTTTTCTCGCCAAAGACAGAACAGGCCAAGTCTCCTTATGAAGGACATAAGGAGGTGAGGGGATTGACTTCAGGTTTATGTCCAAGGTGCTGATCTACCAGCCCAATCTCCTTGGGTTACAGGCTTTGTCTCCTGCTCCCCACCCGTGGAACTTCAGAACCCAGGGCCTAGCTTCCAGAGTTCTGCGGATGGCCTCGGGACAAATAGGATCAGTTCCAGTGGTCCCTTACCTCTCTTCCTCGTCACTGAACTCTAGTTATTTCACATACGTTAACCCCAGCTCAGTCATACACCTTTAAGAAAAAAGAAAAAAAAGATACTTTAAAGCATTAGAAGTAGCAAGTTTTGCATTGTCTCCTGTGGAGTGGACTAAAGCACAACAGCTATCTATACCGGTTATGGGAAAGGTAAGAGAAGGAGAGAAGAGAAAGAGAGATTACTAAGTGTTTATGCTACTTTGCATTTTTTTTCTACGCGTTTTATAAATTTGGGAGAGAAAGTTCACGAGGCTTTTGCAAAGCATCCGTGATATAGGAAAAAAAGTTTTTAAAAGTATTTATCCAATCCGTTGACTTTTCTAGGTACTTGCATCCTTGAAGTAAGCTGAGCTACTGGAAAGTGGCATTTGGTACACATTAGGGTATCCCTAAGAGAGCAGTGTTTACCTTCAGCTTTTATCCGTTCCCATCATAGAGTCGAGCCATATGAAACTTAGTGTTTTATAAGTTATAAAAATGTAATTGAGGTCAGTGTTTACTATATCACTCGCTGCCCTCAAGGAATTTTATAATGGCTAGGGCCAAACTCAACACACCAGCTATGGCAACGTGGTTTGAGCCTTATGATGTGTATAATTATGCTCTTCTTTTTATCTGATCCTGGGATTTTATTTCTTTTTGGTTTGCTGTGTTACGAGCTGCCTTAAACCTTCAAAGGAAAAAGAAAAGCAAATAGATGGTTGTAGAGGCAGAAGAGCATTCTGGGTTTCAAAGTTAAACTTTCTACAATATTATCGAGCCGAGAAATAATGATCAAACCACTTGTCCTGGGAGTCTCTGTGGGTTATAGAGAGTGAACAGAAAATGCAAGAAAAAAAGTATTGATAAGGTTTTAATAAAAGATGTAATCCCATATAGGTAAGACTTCTGGATAGGTGAGGAAACACTATGAGGAAGTCCATATTAATTAAATTTGGGTTGGGAAACAAAATTATAATTAATATCCTTTTTTCATAATAAAGTGAGCATAGTCTCAGATACCAAAGGTAGATCACCTGTATCATTACATTTGTCTGACCTGCCATTCAATTTTGTATTAAGATTTCTATTTATGAAATGAAAGATTAAAAGCAAATTATAAAAATAAATATCTGTAGAGATATTGAATTCCTTGAAATTTTTCCTTCCTCCTAATGAACTTTGAAACTAAACTTCGAGGCAAGTCAGAATCACAAACACATTTTGGCACCACTGTCTCTTTTACCATCATTAATTTTATATTTCATGTAAATATAAACTGGGAAGCAAAATTTATGCACTGGGTACTGTGAATTCTGATTACAATTCCTGGGTTTGAAAGGCAGCTTTGCCACCCACTACATGGGTCATTTGGTGCTGTTTACTCAATCTTTCCACATTTCTGTTGGATCGCTGCAAGAAGTTAAAAAGTTAATATTTCCATAGCATGTAACACAACTCCTGATACTTAGCAAGCCCAAAATAATTATTAGCTATTAAACTAAAAATTTTCCATCAAAAAGTATAAATCACTAAATATCACACCAGTGAACTTGGAAACATTTTTCTTCCTCCTGCTAAATTAACCTATAACCTTTACCTTAATGACAAAATTTAACTGAAATACTTAGGAGTGAGGTCTTTATTATTTAATGTGGACTTCCTTATAAGGTGGTACAAAAAGTCAGTATATACTCAAGGAATTACTATAAAGAAGACAATTTGTCAACAACCGCCAATTCGGAAGTAGCTACAAACTTGGACAATTCACGTAACTTGATCGTGCCTGGATTTTTTTTCATCTGCAAATTAGCAGTAATCGAAGTCTGATTTTTCTACTTCACAAGATTACAGTAAAGAAATACACACACACACACACGCACACACACACACAATCTTTGAAAAGATTGTCCCGATTCTACTCTAAAGAAAGGAAAATAGAACTTACTGTTAATTCTGCTAGATGTTTCCTCTACATTATCTTATTTAAAACTGCTCTGCAACCCTACTATGTAATGCTATTATCCCCAATTTGCAGACAAGAAAACAGAGGCTCCAGGGGCTTAGACAGGCTGTCCACACTTACACGGTCTTTAATCAGCGGTGCAGGATTTCAAACTTCCTCCATTACTAACGATGAACATAGTCCTCATACCTGGTGAAGCCCTTCGTAGAGTCAAGTGCTCAGTTGATGTTTGGCGCTTTCCTTATTGCTTAACACAGAAGCCAATGCCTTGGGTTAATCAGTTACTTCTGAGTTTCTACTTTGCAACAGACAAATCTTCTTGAAACTTACATCTTTAGTGGCTGTTTATGAGATTAAGATTTTAAGGAGGAAGGACTTCCATTAATGTAATAGTTTCTGGTTGTTGCCATGATTGCAGTGTAAGGGAAACAGAAGCAAGTTTGTTGCTAATCAAGGCAGAAATTGGGTTATTTCTCCAACTATCCGTAATATAAACCGATTTTTAATCCTGAAGTTTAGGAAGCCAAGGAAGGGTTTTAACATTGGACTACCACCAAGGTTTCCTATTTAGAAGCTGCTTTGTGATGAGTCATAGAAGACCTCATGCCAACCATCCCCAAGTCTGAGAAGACCCCTTCACCTCCCCTTGCCTTCCTAAAAGGCAGTCATGACAGACAATTAAAAACTCGGAATGGAAAACATAAAAGAGAGTTTAATCATTGACGAGTGGTAGAAATATCAGCCACAAGTGGTAGAAATAACAGCCTCGGAGCCCTTTTGAAGCAAAGCCAGGTGAGAAAGCCAACTGGCACCAGCGGGAGAACACGCAGAGCCCTCATCTCAGCCCTCCATGGGAACTCTTTGCTAAATCTTTCTAATAACATCAAGCCTGAATGTTTATTCTTCTGATATAAAAGCTTGAAATCGATCCGTTGTCAGGCAACAGTGGTAGTATTTGTCCCTTGCGTCCCCAGGAAAATGGCCAAACCCTAAAGATGTTAATAGCTCCTCTATTTTTTAAGATTTTTAGAATTAATTTCTTTATTCTCGAGAGAGAGAGAGAGAGAGAGAGTGCGCGCGCACGTGTATGCATGAGCAGGGGAGCAGCAGAGACAGAGAAAGAGAGAGAAAGAACCCAAGCAGGATCTGGGCTGTTAGCTCAGAGCCCAAGGTGGGCTCACACTCATGAACCAGGAGATCATGACCTGAGCGGAAATCAAGAGTCAGATGCTTAACCGCCTGAGCCACCCAGGCACCTGATAGCTCCTATCTTTAAGGGGAAGGTTTGATAAGCACATTTTTATGCACACGGAGGAAGGAGAGTGGTGAATTCTGAGTCAGGCCAGCTCTGTCAGGACCAACATTGCTTCTACCCCTGCCCAAGCAGACAACGTGACTGTTTACCCTCATTAATGCTGTAATTGGGATCTGGAATCTGTTCCAAAACGCCGATTTACTTTGTAACAGAGGATTATGGTTGAATTTGGAGTTCTTTATGGTCTGTGGATGCTTGAGAAATTCAAATATAAAAACTGTCAGTTAAACATCTCATGAAAAGCTGTACCTTATACTAATCCAAAGGGACATGAACAAGTGCTCGAGGGGATAAAAATCCACTGTTTCGGTAGTGAACCACTTACAGAGACATTAAAATGCTTGGATAGGGTTGCTCACTGAGTTTCTAAAGTAACTTAGGAGCTATCAGGATTCAGTTCTTAACAGACTTCAACACAGTAGGGGGGAAATTGTCAGTCACCTGCCTCCAGTATTTATGAATTATTAATGTTGGCTTTCTGGGTATTGTTTTTTTAAGTTTTGCTTTTGTGTGCGTGTTCAGCTGAGTAATTCAATAGACTGATGGAGACATGAATAGATATGTTAACTAGTACCAGAGTTAACCTTTAAAGTTCGTTAAAGCTGTCAGCTTTTGATGAAATATTTTCACGTTCCTTTTTTTGTCCCTGTGAACTGGAATATAAACATTATTTGTACACTGGGATCAGAGGTGCTTGGGAGAAAAGGAGACTCCAACTTGTCATCAATTTTTTTTTTCTTTTAAACCAAGACTACAATAATGGATTCATCAGGAAACCCATCTTTTTAAAAAAAAACAATTCTCATTTACAAACGAGCCATGTCCCTATGGCTACAAAAACACGTCAGGGAAAAAAGGTTTGGATCTAAAGAAGACAAGGACGGGATTTTGGAGAGGGAAAATGGAGACCAGGGGTAGAGCATGCAGACCACGAAAGGAACGAACCCCGCATCTCACGTTCAGGGGAAAGACGGCCTTTAAAAGTTGGAAACCACCTTTAATCAAAACAAGGATTCTATCTGGAAGAGCAGAGAAACGAGGGGGCCCATAATGAAACCAACTGGAGAGTTTCCAAAACCCTCGAGGATTTCGTAGCCACGTGGGCTTGACTAACGAGGCTAAATAATGAATCCCCCTAATGGAAGTCATCCTGAGATCTTTCTTGTTACTCTCTAGCTGTAGAGTGTCCCACTTCGCCTTGCTGACGGTTGGGTCCCACTGGGAAAATCTGCCACCTAATGTCACACGCCAACGCCCTCCTCCTGCCCTGTCTACCCATCCGGTGACTGCGTTTCTAAGACCTCCTTTTTTCTCGTCCCCATCGAAAGAAAAAGGGAGGAAATGTGGACTGAAATAGGGAGACTTGCTTCTTTTCAAAGTCTTTAACTGCCCACCGGTTTGCAAGGGTTCCTTTATTAAGGAGACAGAATACGAAAACTGTCTGATATGTGACAATAAATGATGCAATTAATCGATACCTCAACCTTTTTCTAAAGGGATCTCTATTCTTCTTTTTTTTTTCCCCTCCACCACATTCCTTTAAGGTCAGCAAGAAAGGTAAGAGAGCAATTTTATCAAACTTTGTAAAAGTGAAGAAAAGAAATTGAAGCGAAGAAATGGAATTACTTGCCAGCACCCTCACACCGCTAGAAATACTTGAACTCAACCTTCAAGTCCCTTACCGGGTCAAAGACAAGAGCTCATAGCGTAATCCACATCTAATTTTCGAAGTAGTTTACGTCTACCAATAGGTGCTCAATTCAAATTAGGGCACTAAAATAGGCACAGATACTAACTATTCTTTCTCGGTATATATGCTTTTAGGATTGCCCCTTGGCATTGCAACCAAGGCTGAAGAAACCAGTTTTCAGGACTCAGAGTTTAGTTTTTTACTTTTCTTCCTCTCCTTCAAGGCCATTTTCTTTACTTTTCTTTTTCTTTTTCTTTTCTAATATCTATCTTTTATTATCATTTATAATATAGCAGTATATATTAGAGACAATTTTTAAATTATTAATGTGCTTTATTTGTTTGGCATTTCTGTGTACATGTCTTAGAGTACCCATCTGCTTGAAGAGATGTGTTAGAAAGAGAAAAATAAAAATAAATACTGATGTAATATTCAGCATCTGACATCCGAAATAGGATTTAGCAGAAAGTCAATAAGCATAAGAGCCATGCATTTTTTAGAGAGAAAGGATTTTCCAAATGCTTTTATTTCCTCCTTTGGTGTATCAACAACCAATCTGGGAGGACCCATGCCCATCGAGTTCTTGTTACTGTTGAGAAAATGCCGCTTCCACCCATGCTTGCAACGGCAGGAAATCTCTTGCTCAATTGTAGAAGGAGATTAAAATGTAGGCAAAGAAAAACAAAAACTTTAGTATTTCCAGCTTGAGGATTTATAGGAAGCAGAAGAGGAAGAAAGAAATGAGATTCAAAGAAAGAAAGAGAGAGAGAGAGAGAGAGAGAGAAGGAAGGAAGGAAGGAAGGAAGGAAGGAAGGAAGGAAGGAAGGAAGGAAGGAAGGAAGGAAGGAAGGAAGGAAGGAAGATACTCCTGTGTCTCTTAATGTCCCCGTCTCAGACTTTTACTCAGCAAGGGTGATTGCTCTATATAAGGAAAGAAACCTTGAAGAGAAGGGACTCTTGCCTCTCTTTCTCCATTTGGGAGTCAAGAAGGTGAAAGAACCGCAAAGCAACATACAGCCACTCAGCCTAATTAAGAAATTGCGCCAGGTGGCTAGAGAGAGGGCAATCTGGGTTGACACTTCTGATCCTCCCTCAGTCTCCCTGGCATGTGGGCATCTGAGCTGAGAGCCAGCCAGACTGACATGCACCTGCCGTGTTGGGACAAAGTGACCTTACAGTAGAAGATGGAACTGGATGGCCTAGTCACGGGCCTGGGTGGAAGGCATGGTAGAGAACAAGGGTCTGAAACCAGTGGGCACTCCACAACCAGAAAAGCACAGAGGCCCCTGCACCTGCTACCACAGAATCACCTCAGCCCCCTCATATACCCGTATACGGGAAAGAAAATAAGGCGAGATCAGACGTAAGCAATTTTATCTACAGGAATTGAACACTACCTGAAGGGACAGTCTAATTTTTTTTGGATCAGACTAAACTTTATTCTAAACATTTTTTTTTCAGTTTATTTTTATTTTTGATAGAGAGACACAGAGTGTGAGCAGGGGAGGGGCAGAGAGAGAGGAAGACACAGAATCCGAAGCAGGCTCTGGGCTCTGAGCTGTCAGCACAGAGACTGACGCAGGGCTCGAACTCACGAACCGCAAGACCATGACCTGAGCTGAAGTCTGGCGCCCAACAGACTGAGCCACCCAGGCGCCCCTAAACTTTATTCTAAATTGGATACTTTGTTACATTTCTTTACCTACTCTCAAGAAGAGTTTCAGAATTAGCGTCTCAGGCGATTCTTTTGCATATTAAGCGTAAGAACCATTGTCCAACTTTCTAGCCATCCTCGCGAAAACAAAAGCTAAGTTAACCTTTGGATTAATTGATCCTGAGAAGAGCAGATATTCTTGGTACTTATGTTCGTTAGAATTTCTTCCTAGGGACCAGTTAGCAAAAAATCCCATGCAAATGTTTTCAGTAGCAACCTTTCAGTAGACACACAAATGCACTTCTTGAAACCCTTTCTAGAATATTCTCTGCTATATGCTGATGACACTTCAACAAAAATTAATTTATTAAACACAGTCTAATGCTGAATCAACATGGGGTGTCTGGGTGGCTCAGTCAGTTAAGCATCCGACTCTTGATTTTGACTCCTGTCAAGGTCTCACAGTACAGCTTGAAGCCTGCTTGGGATTCTCTGCCTCCCTCTCTCTCTCTGCTCCTCCCCTGCTAATGCTCTCTCTCTCTTTCTCTCTCTCTCTCTCTCTGTAAGTAAATAAACTTTAAAAAAATGTTAGTACTGAACCAGAATTACACAGCATAGCATAGAGTTTGCTCCAGAGGTAAGCTTTAGAATGTCTGGTGGAATTCATGAAATAAACGGCCTTTGAGCAAACTTCCCTTCATAAATAATATTTCAGCTTGATTTTTGCTAAATGGTGGGGGGGGGGAGGTCCCAAGTTCAAGAGTATGCTTGTTGTGGGACTGGCTTATGTCACTTATTAGACATACATCTAAGCAAGCAACACAAACTGTTCTGATATCCTTTTATAGAAATCGAGCCATTTAATAGTTTAGTTTTAGTTTTTAGGACTGTCATAACAAAGTACCACAGACTGTGTGGCATAAAGATCGGAAATTCATTTTCTCTCACAGTCTCGGAGCCTAGAAACCTGAGATCAGGGAGTCAGCAGGATTGATTTTTTTCACAGAGTTCTCTCCTTAGCTTGCCTTAGATGGCTGACTGCTCCCCGTGTCTTCACTCGCCCTCCCGCCTTCCCGCTGTGTGTTGGTATCCTAATCTCTTCTTCTTAGAAGGACACCTTACAGTGGATGAGGGCCCCCCATATGACCTCACTTTACCTTGATTATGTCTTTAATGACCTTATCTCCAAATACAGTCATTCTGAGGCACTGAGACCTTGGATGATCTATAGGAAAAACCTATTCTAACCACTAAGCTACATGCATCCATGGCTCAAGATTCAAAGAAGCTAAAAGAAGCAGGCTGAAAGCGTGCCAGGTACGGGTGCTACCCCACAGCAGGCAGCAGCGTGTGTGAGCGACCACCGGACCTGGCCTGCTGAACCAACCTGCCCTAAACAACGAGATGAGGTTGACCGCGTTTCGGCCTTCCAAACCTTGCACGAATTTTTCTAGCGGCCAACCTGAACCAGAAACCGAACAGGAAAGCGTATGGTAGTCCTGCCTAGCCCCGCTGGCACAGTACAGGCCACCAGACGTAGTAAAACTACATGTATGGATCTGGTTACAAAGTTGTAAGCGCTTTTCCAAGTGCTGTGTAAGTCTGCATGAAGGCTCTTCTAAGAAAGCCATACTCAAAATAAAATAAAACTGTATAAACCTTAACGAATGATTAAATAGGCTAATGTCTTAGGGTGGAAAGAATGATGAACAGATCTATGTTGAAAGATAGTCATTTCTGGGGCACCTCAGGGGCTCAGTCGGTTAAGTGTTTAGTTCGGCTCAGGTCATGATCTCGCGGTCTGTGAGTTCCAGCCCCACGTCGGGCTCCACGCTGACAGCTCAGAGCTTCAAATTCTGTGTCTCCTCTCTCTTTCTGCCCCCTCCCTGCTCTCTCTCTCTCAAAAGTAAACAAATGTTAAAATTTTTTAAAAAAGAAAGTCATTTCTTAGCCAATACACATCATATTTTGTATACTCGATACAGTTTACACATTGACTTCATGTAAATTATTACTTATGCATCCAGCCTTCCTTCAAGATCTGTAGGACCCGCTTCCTTCTGACCCACTGTGTAACACCCAGAAGACTTCTGACCCTACCCATGGGCTTTCCACGGTCTTTAATTTTTACTAACAGCTTTAGGAACTTTAAAGAGGTCAGATCTAATCTGTTTCCATGTTGACAGGATGGTGGAGTCTTCTATCATAAAATGCAAATATCCAGTGACAAGGATTGGTTAAACACTCTTCGATTCATTTATATAACGGAGAACGATTTTGCTTTTACCACTGATATTATAGAGAAACATATTTAATTACTCAGTACTGTGGTAATTGAAAGAAAGCAAGTTACAAAAGAAGAGAGTCTCATTTTTGTAATCCGCAGCACATATGTGTGATAGAACTGTCCACACGCAGAGAAGTTGACTCTAGGTGCTTGGCTGCGGTCTTTGCTGCTGGCAGCTGAGATTCGTAGGAAGCAGAGACACTGAGTGTATGATACGAACTAACTTGGGAATTTGGTTTGTCTTTGATCCTTCCACTCTCTTTGGCTTTAAGAACTTCAAAAGCTGCAAGACGCGTAAACTTTATCTGGATTATCTTGTCATTTGGAGCATTCAAGTGTCTGCCTCAATATGCCTTCGAATCACGATTGCCAAATGAGAGCGATACTTTGTGCTTCTCACATAGCTTCCTCCCAAGGATCCCAAAGCACCAGAGAAGTGTTACTTCTTGCCTCCCTTCACTTCTCTGAAGAAACTCAGAATAAAGTCCTGGACAATTTGACTCCTAAAAATTATCAGTGAATCCAAAGATAAACTGTTAAGGGCCTGCTTCCTCAAATAGATGTGTTCTTCTTCCTCATCCATTCTCTGAAAAGACATGAATCCCACAGACTACAAGAAGGGTATGGAAATTAATAAAACTTCACTCCAAATAAAGGGCACATAGGGACATAGAAGAGGAAGTACTTGTATCTGAGAAAATATTGCCAAACTTCTTGGGTTTCTACGGAACATACCGGACTTTTTTTTTTCTATCCATATCTTCGTGTTGGCCTTTCAACTTTTAAAAGCAAGCGATAGTCCCTTTCTATTTAAATTCATAACAGGAATGCGACCAGAGATAAATGATTTCCTTAAATCTAAGTCTGTAGCTAAACTATGTGATGCTAATTTATATCAGCTTTAGCGAATACTGGGTGGAGGCCATTTTTCTTTGCCTCCATCTTCCATTCACCTACGTGAGGCATTCACATGGCACACATCCTGCCCAAGCTTATTGTGCAACCAAGTGGCAGTGACAAAGGGAAAGACTTTGGTATCCGTGCCCTCACACTATTCTGCTACATAACTAAACTATTTTTCTTCGTTATTTTCATCCCCAAATTATGATCTGGTCCCACGGTTTCTTAAATATTACATTGACTTATGTAAAATCCAGGGCATTTGGAATCACTGAATCATATTCATTCATAGTCCCTACTTTCATGCCATTTTTTTTTCTTTTGTTTCTCGATGCAGCATACCATTTTGTGGTTGATTTTGGCTTCTATGAAAAATTTGCTTGTTTATACGCATGATTTCAAGAGTCAAAGAGATCTAAAGAGCCAAGCATTACTGCTATCTGGACATGTTTATGAGATATACTCACTCATTTAGCAAAATAAATTACAATAGAATTTTTCTACATATGAAAATATATGCTATGTTTTAAAAACCTGGATTTTTCTCCCTAGAATATAGAACTTTCTGGTTTTATTTTTATTCCACACATTTAACTTTGAGATAAGCAGGTTGCTACGTACCATAGTAATTGTGGACAGACAGGGGTCACCAGGAAACAATAAAACTGTCAACACAAAGTAATGACAATGGGGCACAGGGTAGCAAATAGGACATGAGTGTTTTATGAGGAAAGGTCAGGAGGTACGAGGCACAGGGAAGAAAGATGGGTTTTGCCATCCAGACTGAACACACTTTACAAGTTAATTAGGCATCTAGAACCTGTTCCAGATGGTGGAGAAATAGAGTGTGAGACAGATACATGCCAGCAAGAGAGGAGTCAGGGATGAAACACAAAGTGAAGTCTGGTGTTGGGGAGATCCGGGAACAAGAAGGAGATTAGAAAGAAAGCCACAGAGACTTGGGACGTGGAGCAGTAAGAGGCGAGGCCAACATGAAGCAGAGGTGAGGGCTGAGAGACTGCACGGGAGACCAGAAAAAGGGAAAAATTGCAGTGGTCTCCGAGCACAGCATGGCGGCCAAGGCCACAGCTCATGCAATTAACTGTTCTTCACCAGCTCCTTGTCGCTGGCTAATATAGACAAAGACAACTAAATCTCAGAACCAGACATGATGCCACGCAGCGGGATTTCCCATCGAAATTGAGAGATGTCGATTCAAAAACTCAAGCGTCTATATGGTCTATGTGTCTCTGTCTGCTGACTCTAAATTACACGTACTTCATATTTTTAAGGATTCCATGAATTCAGATTCATTATATATATATATATTATATATTATTATATAATTATATAATTTATATATATAAATTATATATATCAAAATTATATATATCACATTATGAAAAATGTTTATTAATACACATCCTATATAAACTCAATTATAAGAATAATACATCGCAAACATTTCTTAACGAAGCTCAGTGAGTTATGACTACATCGTGAGGCAGGGCTGGGATAAGGGTGGGGAAAGTGCAGCCTTGACTTTGGGCACAAAATTTAAGAGGGCACTAAAAATTTTAGCGATCAAAGGAAATTATATTTTAATGCATTATTTTTAAGTGACCCAAGTGAATTTTTCTCTGATGAGCAAAATATCAAAATTTTAAGTTAAGAGAAGAACCCAGCTTGACCTTGCAGGGCTCACCCTCACTCCCTCGTGGTTCTGTTGGATATAGATAACAGAGATGGTTTTTTGTTTTTGTTTTTGTTTTTTTCCTGAATTTTCCTAAAGTTTCCACCTGAAGTCTCATTCACTCGCCTTATCCTACTTCTGGCTCTGGTGTGAAATCACCGATAAAAGGATAGGCCACCCTTAGTCCTCCTAACTCTCGCCCTCTGATACCTCCAAGTGTTTCTGCAAAGCTGGGCCAGCTAACGGGGCAGCCTTTATACACCCTCTGGTACCAGAGTCCCCTTCAGACTCCAGTCCTTGGCTGAGTTGGGCCCCACAGATCTAGTGACCTCATTCCAGAAAAAGAATGGCCAATATTTGATTGTGCTGATTAAACATCACCTGAGTCCTGTGTTCTTCCAACAGCCCATAAATTCCAGGGGCACCAGGCCCCTCTCCTTTTATTCTCATTATATTGCCAGCATCTCCCACAGTTCCTGGTACACGGCACACAGACAATAAACACTTGTCAACTAAACAAGGAGCTCCTCCTTAGATTATACTCAGAGGTAAATAAAAGCAGAGACAAAACAACCTCCAAAATGAAAGAAAAAGGTAACAGCAGCTGAAGAAACGAATGACCAGGGCTGCTGAAACTGCAGTTTAGAGAATCTGGGTTCAGGAAATCTGAACAGCTTAGAGAACAAATGAGCCGACATGCATCGGACACATCGGTCTAGAACGGGAGCTCCCCAGGAAGAAAGTGGGCTTTGAAAGTGTGGAGCCCTTGAAATTGATTGCGAACCACATGAGCAGGTTTGGTGTTGGGAGGTAGAACACTCGTGCGTTTTTAAAAGTCTTCTTCGCATCTGGTTAATAATCACTATTCCAAAGACTGTTATAAATGGCAAAGTTCAACCTGGACTTGGCCCACTAAAACAGTTCCTATAAACTACCACTAATTGTGATGCATTCCACTTGAACCCAGTGGATTTTTCATCATCCCAGGTTTTTTTGTTTGGTTTGGTTTGGTTTGGTTTGTTGTTTTTAGTAAGCCAATGATACTGCTCTTTAAATTCTATTATTACCAGCAGGCCCAAGTATATCTCTGCCCATAAGTGTTCTCACACCGGTTTACTCAGCTTACTGGACAGCCTAGAGACCTGCCAGAGATGGAAAGAAAAATCCTATCAAGTATCCCAACAACAGCCCCTGTCCCTGGCCCCCGTGGCAACTTCATCAGTCCCTGGAGGAAAAAATGTCTGCACGTGACCTCCGATAGTCTTTTCTTTACCTTTCTTTACCTCCTCCCATATACACACCAGAGAAATTCTGCATCGTGCTTAATTTGGGGGAAAATATAGTTAGCATTACAAAAGAGTACTCATTTCACAGAAGAAGAGACAAAGCATTAAGACATTCTGTGACTAAGGACTCGGTAGGAATGCTAGAAGTGCAAGTCAAACTGCCTTAAAGTGGAAGATGGAGTGGAGGCTTTTACTGGTTTATCAGTCCAGAGGGTTCCAGGGATCATTGGCTTCAGGCAAGGCTGGATCAGGGGCTCACGCAGGGTCCTCGGTACTGGATCTCCACCTGTGGTCCAGCTCTCTCCGTGTTGACTTCACTGTGGCTGCCAGACAATTACAGGGGGTCTCGGGCCTCCCCCCATACCTCAGCAGCTCCAACAAACATCGTTTAATTGCTCCGTACTTCTAAATGAAGTCCTGAAATAGAACCTCGTGGTCCAGGTCTCTGACATATGTCCATGCTGATGCCAGTCATTGTGGGCAGAGGGCATAGAACACAGTGGTTAGCCAGACCCGAGTAACATGCCCACATCGAATGCTAGTAGCACCGGACGAGCCTTCACTCGAACTGTGGAGACTGAGACTGAGGAGTTAGTGTTTCCTCAGAGGAAACTCAAAGCACTGTTAGAAAAAGAAAAGAATATGGTACTGGGCTGTTTAAAATAAACAAACATACCAAAACTACAATTACAAATGGAAAAACGTAAGCAATATGCCCAAGGTCCAGTGGAAGTCAAGAGGACAGAGAGTATGAAAATGTGTATTTTGTTACCTCCAATCTGGGAAGACGTACTCCTTTGCTAGAGCTGCCATAACAAAGTAGCACAGACTGGGTGTCTGAAACAATAGAAATTTATTTCCTTATAGCTCTGGAGCCTGGAAGCCCAAGACCTAGGTTGACAAGGCTGGTTTCTTCTCAGGAGTCTCTCCTTGATTTATAGATGGCCGTCCTCTTTGTCTTCATAGGGTCTCCTCTGTGGGTCTGTCTGCATCCTAATCTCCTCTTATAAGGATACCACTTAGATTAGGGCTTAAAGTAACGACTTCGTTTTAATTTAGTTACCTGTTTAAAGACCCTATCTGCAAATACAGTCACATTCTGAGGTCCCGGGGTTTAGGACTTCAACATACAAATTTAGAGGAAGGAAGAACCGTTCAGCCCATAATGGTGGCTTTCCTTACACCAAGCAGGTTGGAGGTAGTTTATATAAACGAGTGAAGGTAAACACACAGAAAGTGACCACGTGTACAGATCTGGCAAGATATGCACGGGGTGGTGGCGGGGAGGGGACACGCGTGAGCCTTCTGGATTCTTTAGCAAGGGTGCAGGCACCCAAAGGGACCTAATGGTCAGTGACCTTGTTCCATCACAGATTTCACGAGGAAACCATACCTGGAACCATTCTAACATTTTTCCCCAAGTCAACCACTTGACAAAGAAGCACGTTCTCATGAAATTTCTTATCAAATAAGATAACCCTTTTACACCGTTCATACAAATGTCAGTTTCAACATTATCTTTTTCACACTCCTTATGCATAGGGCAATAAGGAATGGAAAGTACAGAGATTAATTTAGGTAACAATTACCATAATTCACAATTGCATTAGCACCTATTAAGGCTCATTGTTCTGTGGAAATTTTAATGATACATTCCTGAGTGAATAAAAGCCGAAGATGATTGGAAATAAAATTGTTTCTATGTGTGCTGACGGGACTGCTGAGTGTAATTATACATTTCAGAGGCGACCTGTTTTGGAGTTTACTCCATAATTTTATGTAAATGTTAAATAACTTCGTGTGTTCTTCCTCCCGGGTTAAATGCTAATTTGTGTTATTTCAACACGGGGAGTACTGAAGGTTATTAACAGACTTGCTCTGCCAGCGAAGCCGACTTTGGAAAAATAGCTCTGCGTACTTCAAAACGATGGAGGTATCTTTAGTGTTTCCTCCTTTCACATCTTATAAGTGGGCTGCCAAACGTTTTGTTCTGAAAACAGCTATTCATGAAGTCTTAAAATTTGTAGCAAAACCCCAAGACGTGAGACATTTTTGTCCCTGAAGGTAATCAAGTTCATTTGTACCATTGGTTTGGATCAACTTGTTCAATCCCAAAAGAAAACAGGTAGATAGCAACAAACGTTGAGATACTCCAAGGTATGATCATTTTAATATGTAGATATGAGTGGCTCTCTGTGTCCAGATTTCTCCCGGTCCCTAGAGACTAATGCAGAGACAGTACATAGTAGGCCTTCTTCAGTACGTGCTGGCTGATGGTAGGAAAATCCCTGGTCTTTTCAAACCCTTGTGAAACAATCAAGACAAAAAGTTGCAGAAACAAAGAGGGCCTCTTTTGCTTCTGCGGAAACGCTCACCCTATTGCCCGCATGTATATGCCCCCAAATCAAGAGAGAACCAGAATGGGCACACCCGTGCCCATAGAGAAGGCAGGGGATATAAAAAGCAACACACCCATGTAAGAGGGTTGAAAAACAGTAATACTTTCCCCTACAATTTCATTAGCAGATCCCAAAATCTGACCATCAAAGCGTTCCACTTTATTATTACAAGACACTTTGGAGATGAGGTTAGGAAAAAGTCAACTTATTTGCTTTGGCCCCTAGTGCCACACAGAGGAATTAAGCACCACACAGGGATGTGAGCCCTTGAAGGAGCCTCTAAGGTCATCTGGGGAGCCCAGATGCCCAGTGGTGTGAGAATCTTTACCAGATTCGCAAAGCCAAGGCAAAGCTAGCACTGGATGCCCAGGCTCCTGACTCCCAAACCCATGTCCTCCTGCCCCTATGCACAGCCCAACCCAAGGGTGACCAGGCTGGAACATCCCTCCCGCTTCCTCTTTGCACCATGGAACAGCATTGTGGTGTAAAAACAATACCCATCTCTGGTTTCGATGAGTTACAATGAGTCTCAGCTCTTCTGCTTAAATGCTGTGTAATGTGAGTCCAGTACTGACTTGTCTGAACTATATCAGCTCTTTAGCAAAGACATGTGAATGATCAAAAGGATTTCCTATTATGAAATATCAGCAAAGATTTGGGCAGGCTGGAATGAACTAAAAATGTGGGGATGGAGAGCTGCAAAAAAAAAAAAAAAAAAATCCTATCTTTATCTGTTGAGGATCTCCTGTGACTGGCTGAACTTCCCGTCACTGAGGAAACAGAATTGGTAAGATGGAGATTTATCAAAAGGCTTAAAATTTATTTGAATTCTTAAAAAATAAGACCGGCAGTTGTGCAACATTATATGTAAGCATAACTCTATTGTTAGTCATCGTGACCATCTACCCTGTGATTTTCTTTATCCATTTACCCAATTTTTAGATCTGAAAAACCCTGGAGACTAATATGCTACGCTTTGCAATTATTTGGTTATGTCAATTATTTCTCGCTTAGATATGTCAATGTCAAAAATGTCGGTCGGTGTGTTGATCTCTCTATTGCCGTAAAAGTTGGTCGAGTCAAGTCCCATTTGGAGAAACATTCTTCAAATAAAATGTCATCATGAATATCGTCATCAAAATCACCATCAACAAACCGATCTCCTCTACTAAGCGAAAGTTTTACTCCCAAGGGAGACTTTAATCTGTTTGCTGGAGACCGAAAGCCATGATAAAAGTCAATAGCCATCTGAACTCCCAAGGTTGTTGCCTTAATGACATTTCAGCCCCCGACTTGCATCTTTCCCTTCTCCAACATTGCTTCGCCTTCTCTGTTCTCTCTATTCCAAACGTGCTTATGCCTCCTGTTCTCCTAATGCAAAAACATGTTTCGGAGTTTCTTCCATCTCGAGTTTTGCCAACTTCATCCCAGTTTCACAAACACATATACAGAGATGTCACATGTAGTGATAACATGGCCTCGAGTAAGATAAAACATAAGCCAATAGTGGATAAATTTTAAAACAAGGCACTATTTTGGTGATTCAGACAGCAGATGTCAACTCAGAATATATAGTGACACATATCAGAAGGCAACTGCTGTTGAGAATTTAGGAACTACAAATAACTATTGAATCATTTCCCAAACAACTCACCATGCTAAGGAAAAAGTCAAAAATAGAAGTACATTCAGTACTTCGGTTTGTCTCCAAAGTTAGGGGCACTGGTTCTACTTACTTCTATTCTTAAACGCTCTTTTACCAATAGGAACTCATGTCTGCTTGTTGCCGCCGGATCTGAAGGTGTCCTTTCCTATCAATCCCTGTCTTCTTGCCAGGTTTATTTTCCAACAAAGCACTGAAATTCTTGAAAGTCTAATAAAAATGTATTTTCCATGTATCTGTCTCATCCATTAGAACCGAATTGCATGAGAGCAGGAACCATCTCTGACTTGTGATTACTATATCTCAGGGTCTAGAAGAGTCTCTGGCATGCAGTAGATGGTCGATAATATTTTTCGAAAGAGTGGATGTGTGCCTGCTAGGTGGTGGCAAAAGAGTTAGTCAGAGGATCACCTGCAGGTATCTGGAACCGACTGTCTGGGACAGGCAGGACCTTTGGGTGACCAAGTAGTTGATGCCACAGAACATTTTAGTGGAAATAGGGAGTATAATGGATTGGTTAGTGGTTTTTAGTAAACTAGAGAACTTAGTGGGTAAAAATGATAAACTTGGGGCTTTGAATTTCTAGTTCAATGTCTTGATATATGGGACCAGAATGCTTCCGTGACTTCCCTACGAATAATTTGCTTTTTTTTTTCCTACAGACACAGGGCCCAAAGTTCTGAAAAACAAATTCTATATCGAATTTTTCGGGTAGCTGAATTACAAGTCAAAATGAACGGACAACCCTGAAGGGTTTCTTATGTTAAAGTTACAGCATTGGTTAAGAAAAAGCAGCATCCTAAAAATTGGACAAATTCAGTGATGCTGTAGACTCTGGGCCCCTCAATTCCACTGAGCCTCCTTTGCAGGTAGAGGCCCTTCCTCCCTGGCTGATGTTGGCATTCTTTTGCCTAAATGTGCTGCAACGGCTTCCTCTGAGGAATTGCTGATTATTTCTGAAGACCCACGCTACCTGCCCTCGCTTCCAGCCTTGCAACCAGACTCGAATGCCCCCAGACCCCAGGGCATGAGTTATGAAGTGTGGACCATGAGGAGATGAGAGTCACACCAAAATATTACAGGATTTCATCAGTTTATACAGGCAGAAACCCCAGGTACATGTATGGAAATGGATTACAAAGCTGTGGGAAGAAACACAATGTCGGACAAAACTGAGATCATGGATTGCTCTAAGCCAAGATCCTGAATTCAATGGGCCAGCTGGAGTAGCTCTAAGAATTTTCTTGGTTAATTAACTGAAACTCAGTAGCCTACAGTAAACGAAGAGGAAATAGTCTTGACATTTCTTCCTTGACGTATGCCGTAAAAGACAGTATCGAAGGCCCAGGAAAATTGGAATGCTAGAGGAGATATCTCATCAAAGAAGTGCTCACCCATCCCCTAACTACACCCAAAGAGGACCTAGAAGACCTTTCACCAAAGCAGAGAGAAATACCATTGTAAAGGGAGCAATGGAATCCTGGGAATGCTCTCCAGTGGCTACTCTCTACGAACCAGTGATGCCAGTGGCAACCACTGCTTTGGAACTAGCTCCCTGAATTCGAAGCAGCTGTTGGAATCCAGTGGGGGGAAGAAGACGCCAACTGCGGTCACTGGAATAGGCAGTGAGCTGAAGCAGCGATTTGATGGTTTCAGCCACAGAGATCTCTGTTGTTAGCTGATTTATCGTATATCCTTAGAACGTCAATTGGTTGATTGGTTAAGACAAAAAGCTCTCAGCGTGGTGAATCTCCACAGGAGACATCCGAAGCCCCCTCAACAAATTTCCAGACTTGAATATTTTGCACTTTCCGTCTTTCTTCTTTGGCGTTTTTCAAGTCCTGAGTCTGCTGTGATTCTACGGGAAATTTTAAAAACTCGTTTTATTTGGAAATAATAGCAAAGTTACAGCAACAGTACCAGAATAATAAAGAATAGCCCCTATACTCTTTACTCAGATTTTTCATATTTTTAACATTTTGTCAGATTTGCGTACTCCGTATGTGTGTACATAATACACATATACTTATATATAACATACATACATACATATATAATTATCATGTTTTCCTTAACGTTTGAGAATAAGTTGCAGATAACATGGTACCTTACCTCTCAGTACTTCAGAGTGTATTCCCAAAATAAAGATTTCTCTGCATAACCACTTCTTTACTTCTAAAGTTATCGACTTCAGTAAATGTAACATGAATACCGAAATTTTATTTATCTGCCCTCTGTATTTCAATTCTGTCAATTTGCCCAGTAACGTCCTCCATAGTCTTGTTCCTGGACTACCGGATCTAGCGCATCAACATCACACGCTGTATTTAAATATTATGTCTCTGTGGTGTCAAGCTTTTCCATCTCCGAACATGCTGCAATTTACTACCGCCCCTCTTAAGGGCAGCACTAGAAACAGATCACTGATTCCACCATTGCCGAAGAAGACTTGTGACAGATGACCAGTGTGGCCAGCAGAATTCTAAGACAGACCCCAAGATTCCCCACCTCGTTGCTCTCCATTCTCTCTACAAGCCCTGAGATCATGATATGATGGATTGTGCTGCTCAGACAGCTGCTGCAGGGGTCAAAGCCTCCAGAGAGGGAGCGAGAGGGAGTCACACAGGGTGGGGCAGAGGCAACGATGGAAGATTAGTTGCTTGCAGGGAGACTGGCCAAATAACCAATTTATTGAGAAGAGCGGGAGTCCGTTTCTCACTGTTGGAAAAGAGAGTTTTATACAAGGGGAATGTAGAATGAACTCCATAGTGTTGAAATTGGAGCTATCAGTGTGAACTCATATAGGTAGAGTTCTCTCTATAGGTAGATAGCTATAGAAATAAATACAGACTTTGTGTATGTGTGTTCCCTAGCTCTGTCCACTGGGAGGTCCTCTGTTGGCATCGGGTGGCAGTAGGACCCGCAGCTAATCCGGGTTCTGATGGGTATCCTCCTTCGGCTTCTCGACCACTTAGGTCAGACACATGTCCGAGTCTTTGGTAAAGGTCACCCGCTTTCTTCTGCAGGATATCTGCGTCATTGAAACCGGAGGTGGTGAGAGACAGATTCGGTTTCTCCTCCTGGATTCCAGTTTGCATTCTAGTCCTCTGCTTCACCCCCCGTTTTTCTTCCTGCCCGCCAGCCAGGCTGACCCACAGTGACCTCGGACCGCCACCAGATGCTGAGTGAGAGCCTTCCCCAGCTCCCATAGTTGGCTTAATGCCTAATGAACATAATAAATCCTTGATTCTGGGCCCCCTGGGGGGCTCAGTCAGTTAAGCATCTGACTCTTGATTTCGACTCAGGTCAGGATCTCACGGTTTGTGAGTTCAAGCCCTGCATCGGGCTTTGTGCTGACAGCTCGGAGCCTGGAGCCTGCTTGGGATTCTACCTCTTTCCTCTCTCTCTACCCCTCCCCTGCTTGCTCTCTCTCTCTCAAAATAAATAAATAAACTTTAATACTACAATAAATAAGTCTTTAATTCCATACCAATCATAGTGATTCTTCCCTGACTGAGATCACAAAATGCATCCTCACATTTTAAAAGACAACTTAGATCCATACTTCCACCACTTCTAGAGAGTTCTCAAACTTTAGAGCACATTCATTACCTTCTTAACTTTGGTGTTATTATTATAATCAGCATTTTGATTCCATACATATTTCAAGTTCCGAGATGTTACTCTCATTGTCTTGCACACAATATTTCTTCGGATTTATCTACAGATTTGCCTTCTCTGTTGCTCTTCATTCCGTCCTATGTTTCTGTATTTCTATCTGGGATCATTTTTCTTTTTCCTGAAGAAAATCCTTTCGGATTTCCTTTAGTGCACACCAACAGAGGACAAACTTTCCGGTTTCGTTTATCTGGAAATTTCTTTATTTCACCTTTGCTTTGTTTTCATTTGAGGTATAATTCACACACAGAGAATGCTCAGGTCTTCAGAGCACCATTTAACCAGATCTGGTTAATGCATAGCATGACATAAAACTTTTCCTTAATGTCCCAAAATTTCCTTTTGCCTCTTCCTAGTCAGCTCTGCCCCCTCAGAAGCAACCATTGATATTATGATTTCTGCCACTATCGATTAGATTTTCCTATTACCATATAGTGTAAACATACCTTTCATATGCACTGGGAAGTAAAGTGATGCGGCTCACTTTATTGCAATATTTGCCCTATTGCGGTGGTCTAGAATGGAACCCACAATGTCTCCAAGGGACGCCTGGAGATACCATAATCTCTCTAATGGGGCACCTGGGTGGCTCAGTTGGTTAAGTGCTGTCTCTTGATTTCAGCTCAGGTCACAATCTCATGGTTTGTGAGTTCAAGCCCCGCATCAGGATCTGCTTGGGATTCTCGGTCTCCCTGACTCTCTGCCCCTCCCCTGCTCATTCTCCCTCCCTCCCTTTCTCTCTCTCTCTCTCTCTCTCTCTCTCTCTCTCTCTCTCTCTCTCTCTCCAAAATTAACATTAAAAAAAAAGAAATAAGCAGCTCTTAAGTTTTTCTATTTATTTGCTTGTCAGTTCAGTAACTTGAGTCCTTCAGTTGAAGAAGAATTTGTCCACTTCACTTACACTGTAGAATTAATTGGCAGAAAGCTACTCACAGTATCTCCAAATTTTTTTCTTAATGTTTGTGTGATAAACCAGGACGGCGTCCCCTCTTTCATATGCGATGTTGCTACATGTCTCCTTTCCTTTTTCTTCTTATCAACCAGGATTTATCAATTCTATTCTTTTCAAAGAATAAACTTTTCACAGAACTAACTTTTGGGTTCACTGATTTTCTCCATTCTTTGTCTCTTTCCTATTTCATTGGTTTCCACTAATTTCCATTCTGTTCTTTCTTCTGCATTTAGTTGTATTTGCATTTTTTTTCCGGTTTGAGCTTGCTTCTTAGGGTGAATACAGGGCCACTGACTTATCCTGTTCTTCTTTTCCGATACATGAATTTAAAGTTATCTATTACATTTTAAAGAAAGCATCAGCAGCATTCGTGAATTTTGATAAATTGTATTTTGGTTGTCACTCAGTTTTGAATGTTTTTAAATTTCCTTTGTTCCTTCTTCTTTCTCCCAGGAATTATAAGTTACTGCATTACTTCATTCCCAAATATTTGGCGATTTCTGAGGTATCTTGTTTTTATTAGTTCCAGTTTAATACCGTTTTGGTCAGAAAACATACTCTGTGGAATTTCAATCATTTGAAACTTGTCGAAGCTTGGTTTATGACCCAGCTTTTGGTCGTGTCTCCTTCAATGTTTCATATGCACTGGGAAGAATGTGTTTTCTCCTTTTGTAGGATATGCTATTCTATACATTTAAATGAAATCAAGTTGGCTAAAATGCTTTTCAAATTTTTGTATCCTTACAGCTTTTTATCTGAGAGTTCAATTACTGAACCTCCAGCTACAATGGTGGATTTCTTTATCATTTTCTTTAGTTCTATCAATTTTTGCTTTCTGTACCTGGGGGCTTTGCTTTGAGTGCGTATAACGACTTTCTAATTATGCCTCTATGGGTTCTTTTTTATTGACTGCTTTATGGATTATATGATTTTTAATTTATCACCATTCCAGTTCCCTTCTTTCTTTCTCCATCTGTGCTAATCTGTTGTTTAAACAAGTCCTTGAGAATGTTTTGACAAATACATTTTTCATTTCTAAAATACTACATGGTTTCTTTTAACATCTGCTTACCTGTGGTTATTATCTCTACTTGCGTGTTTAAATTTGTGTTGACTTCTTTTATTTCTTTTTTAATCAGAGTTACTACAATACCCTACATCTGAAATATTTTTTTTTTTAGCAGCAGTCTTTGGGGGGAATCTGTTCTTGCAGATTTTCTCTCTTGCGGCTCATGTTGGTGTAGATTGTATGACCGTCAGCTGTGAGTTTATATTTGCTTGGTTGACCCTGATCTGTAGTTTCACCTTTGTTGCTACTAAGGAGGCACTTTCTTCTCACGCTTTCACAGATGCTGGTTTTAGGCACCTATGGGTTGCCTGGGTTAGCCTGAGGCTCCGTTCACCTGATCTGACGTTGATATTAGCATTCGCCTTCGGAAGATCTACCTTTCCTTTGGTTGGCCCCTCACTGCTCTGGTTTTGGCACACGGATTTTTGCCTCTGTTTATTTAGAGGTGCTTAAAGATGTCTTTTCTTTCTTGAAAGCCCAGCGCTGAATCCAAAAGGATATTTTATGCAGCAGCTGGTTGATTTCTAGCAGGAAGGCCCTTGAGGGTACTTGTTTCACCATACTTGAATTTGAAACCTGGCGATACTCTAGGTCTTCAGTCCATGAATATCACTACTGAATGTGTCGCTGGGGCCAATGTCTGTAGAGGTGCCGACACCAAAGCTCCTGGAGCACCTCATTTCAGTGCCTTAATACCTGAAAGTCCCCACCATCTGTCTCGTTGTCTCCAGTATTTAGTTCCCTTTCATCTTCTGATCAGTTAGGATGTCCTACGGAAGAATGGTTAAGGCCCCCCTATTGAACCAGTCCAATTTGTTCCATCCAGAACCCTCTGGAAAGAAAACTAATCCCAGTAGAAAGGCTTGGTCCTTTAACACCACAGTTCTTTCATTTCTACCTGCAAAGCCCTCTTTTTAGCAAAGTGGTTAGGCAGTCTGGGAGGAAAGAATACAGAGTATACTGAGTCACAGCCTGCCGCTATACCTAAAATCAGTGTTCTCTTCTCTAAATTAGTTCAATTTCTGAGTTAGCCCCAGTCCACCTAATTTCTCCTCTATGTTTTGACAATTTGTGCCGCTGTTACTCTCTGAAATCTGACTTCCAGGATGATCTTTCCAATCCACTCCTCTGTCTAAATCCCAATAATGATAATGTCCAAGTTCTTCCTCTTGAGTGTCCTGGGTCCTCCACCCCCCAAAAATCAATGAGTGTGGTTTTTTAATCAGAAGTCATGATACTATTTGTCCAATCACATGGAGGAAATTTAGAGTGGAAGATGGTGATCTATAAATAGGTAAATCTAAGCCCCAGTTCCAAATTCAGCTAAAATTCTCTCGTGCACGTAATTTTTACCTAGGGCCACTTCCTCGTAGTGATTAAGTTCATAGGGGCACAGGAGAATATTTCAGAATACTGGGATGCTGGCAGTTTTGTGAATTGAGTCAAGTATTAAAAAAAATACTTTATTATGCTTACTCCCAAGAATGGCATTGAAACTGGGCAACACAGGAGCCATAAAATGTAAGTATTTATAAGCTACATTGATTATTGGGGCAGAGAGCAACATAAGGGTAATGACGGAGAGTACAGGTACATATTCATCATCCAATGAATTATTATTATTCATTAGCCAATATTATTCCTTCTCTCTTAAGACATTTTTAAATATCATAGTAAAATACAGTTTATATGAAAATGAAATACTTCAAAATCAAAGTAATTGTGTATAGACACATTTCTAAAATGAATCATTAATCCTTACAATTTCACTTACAAATGTTTCAATATATTTTTATAGTGAGTAAAAATCTAACATATTAATGGTCCCCATTTCTCTTTGACAGTAAAATTGGATACACAAATATTCAATTTATTATATTTTTAAAAATTCATAAGCATTATTTAAATCTTCACAAGTTTCTTGCATTTTTGCAACACCAGCATTTTTGTTAAAAAGGCATTATATATTAACATGAGACTTTTACTGTAGCTTCTTACTGGTTGAAATCTTTTCAGAAGGGAAGAGGACCTACACATTTGATAACTTTATAAGCAGGAATTAAAAAGATTTTCATCAAAAAGATGTTTCAATCGAAACATCTCTATTGTCAGCAATGAGAACACGAAACGCAACTCAAAAACAATAAAGTCTAGGCTAAAACTTTTTTGCCCTGCACATTAAATTGACTTAGTGATATTCTTTTAGGGGGGTGTTTTTGTCCTTTTCTTTGCTGTACTAAAACTCATGATGTTAAATCAAAACAAAATTCCAAATGAATTTTAAATGTTCTTACGTCCCCATCAGTTTTTGTTTTTATGTAAGTAATCTCTACACTCAACTTGAGGCTGGAACCCTTGACACCATAATCAAGAACCATATGCTCCAGGCGCCTGGGTGGCTCAGTCGGTTGAGCATCCAACTTCAGCTCAGGTCATGATCTCGTAATTCATGAGTTCAAGCCCTGCATGGGACTCACTTCTGTCAGCCTGCCAGTGCAGGGCCTGCTTCAGATCCTCTGTCTCCCTCCCTCTACCCGTCCCCCACTTGCACTCTCCCCCCAAATAAATAAAATATTTTTAAAAAAGAAGAGTCATATGTTCTTCCAACTGAGACAGCAAGGCACCCCTGTCCCAACAGTTAATAGGTAGGTAGAACATAAGAAAATTCTAGAGACCAGTTTTTTTTAAGAGCCCTAAACTCATGTAATTTTAATTTTTTTAATAAAGAAAATTCATCAGATGTGATTTGTTTTATATATTTGTAAGACTTCTTATATGAATATATTCACAAGGCAGAAAGTGATCCTTTGACAAACCATGTTCATTGACTTACAAATTACAACCCCCTTCCAAACAGGGCCAATCAAAATCACTTGTTATCACTTAGCAAATAATTATTCATCCATATTTCCTACAAAATGCCTCTACTGTATTCATATAAAGCTTGACTTTTTTCCCCTCAAGTTTATTTATTTTTTTGTTAATCTCTGCATCCAACATGGGGCTGGAACTCACAACCCTGAGATCAAGAATCCCACACTCTTCTGACTGAGCCATCCAGGTGCCCCTCCAGCTTGACTTTTAATAAAATTTCAAGGATGTTTCTACATCGAGCTTGGATATCTTAGTTGGAACCATATTTTTGGCCTGCCATTTAACTACCTGGAGTCCTGGTACGTGCCCCTTTAGGAGCTCAAATATGATCTATTGCCTCAGCCATTTGCTTTGTATCAGCTTTAAATCTTGTTTAGCTAAAGATCAAAACATCAGTTGCCATTCCCGTCCTTCCCAATTCCAACATGAACCTTATAGGTGAATACACTGCATATGGTCTTACATTTTGTTCACTTTACAGTCACTCAATTTGATAACATACTGATCTTGGGAGTAAATAGTCAAGAATTATCCAAAGCACAGGACAAACTTTCAAAATATCTCTTTACCGTCTATGTAAACACCTCTGCACATGCATGCACAAACACATGCCCAAATCATCACCTTCTATAACATCAAGTAATTAATTGTTTACTTCAACTACCTTTTCTTAAACTAACTCCATCAGACACAAGTATGCTAATGTGGGCAGTTAGCAAAAACTCAAAAAGACCATTCTTGGTTTCCTGCCAAAATGAACAAGGGGCCAGCCCATAATGCTAAGTCAATGTCCCTCAAAGTATGTTCCACACGATTTGCTGTTAATAGGTGGTAAGTGGCCAAATGATATGAGAAGCACTGGAGTATCAAAGTTAAACTATTTTCACTGCAGGATTTCTCAGAGCCTTTAATGGGCTAGTGAGTATTGTGAGCCTGCAGAAGTGCTTTGAAGATGCAATGCTTCCCTCTTTGTTTTACTTTAACCCAGAGCATCTTGAGAGTCTGAGCAAAGCTCGCTTTGGGAAAGGATGGATTGAGTGGACTTTCCAGGGTTATTATAAGAATTAGATGACATGATGAGTACTTGCATGCAAGTGCTTGTCACTGAGCCTACCCCAGAGTGAGTGCTTAACGGAGTGAGCGCATAACAGAGAGTTTTATGAAAAGCTACACCATTTCACATTCATACTAGCAATGGGTAAGGATTCCCATTGCCCCACATTCTCATCAACACTTTTTATTTTATTTTTATAACAATCCTAGTGGGTATGGAGTGGTATGTCATTGTGGTTTTAACTTACATTTCCCTAAGAATTGGTGATGAATATCTTTTCATGTTTTTATTGACCATTTGTATATCTTCTTGAGAGAACCAACTATTCAAATCCTTTGGCCATTTTTAATTTCAGTTTTGTCTTTTTACTGTTGGGTTGTAGAAATTCTTTACATGTTCTTATGGCTAGGGGCACCTGGGTGGCTCAGTCAGTTAAGTGACCGACTCTTGATTTCAGCTCAGGTCATGATCTCGTGGTGTGGGGCTTTGAGCCCCGTGCCAGGCTCTGCGCTAAGAGTGTGAAGCCTGCTTGGATTTCTCTCTCTTTTTCTCTCTGCCTCTACCTCACTCATGTTTTTTTTTTTTCCTCTCTCTCTTTCTCAAAATAAATAAATAAACTTAAAAAAAATGTTCTGACTACCAGTCCCTTATCAGACGTATGATCCGCAAATATTTTCTCCCATTTTAGGGGTCGTATGCCCCTTTCTTAATAGTGTCTTTTGATACACAAAGACTTTAATTTTGTCATCGTCCAATTGGTCTATTTTTTCCTTTAGTTTCTTGTGCTTTTTAGAAGCATCAGATTTTATAGTTCTTCCTTTAACACTGCCCTGCTGTTTCTAAATGAGATCTGCTATGTAAAGTCTCTGGCACAACATCTGACACACCATAGAATTTCAATAAATTTTAGTTCCTTCTCTGTGAACTCAAGAAGCCAGGAAGATTGGACGGGCAAATGGTTTGACTCACATCAGTTGGGAAAAATGTCCCAAACTCAAAGTCAGATCCAAGGGAATAGAATGGTAGAACCAGCCAAACTCAATGGCGGGTTAGACACGGAGTGAAGGGATGGTCAACGTTGTTGCCAAGTTTTCTTGACAAGATACCTGGCAGAATGGAGTGATTATTAAGGAACATGAACTTGAGATAGAAGCTGGAACATTCAGATGAAGATAGGTAGAGATCGATTACAAAAAGAAGGCTCATACAAAGAAATAAAGAGACTTATTTATGGATTTGAATTCGATCTTAAACTCAAAAGTTTATAAGCTAGAAGGTGATATTTTAAAATCATGAAAACAGAGTTTCATCATTTCTTTGCTTTGAAACCATCACTGTCTTCCCACCGCACTTGGAATACAAGCAGACATGTGGCCTCGGTTTTGCCAATCAGATACAACCGGGGAAAATCAGGAAGTGAGCGGGCGTCAAATGAGAAGATCATCCGGCACTCGTGGGAGCAGGAGTAGGAGCAGGTCTTCCTGTGGTAACTGTCGGGGACTCCTGGCATCCAGGCTCTAACACCTTCGGTGCTAAGTGGGGACAGCCAGGGGTAGCGGTGTTCTTTTCCCAGAGGGATATGGAGGTGTGCTTGGGCCTTCTTTCTGGCTGCAATGCTTCTGGCTGTGTCACTCCTGGTAGTCTCCCACAGATTCTATAAGCTACCTAATACCCCACATAGTCTAGGAATATTCATTATCTTATAACACACATCATGATGTAATTTTATCTGTTTATGTATCTGTCAACTTTTAGACTTGAGAGTACTGATTCTCAACTGAGGGGGGCTTTACTCCTTCCTCAAGGGGACCTGGGACAATGTCTTACAGATGCTTTGGATTGTTACCACTGGGGTGGGAGAATTGCTATGGACATGCACAGGATAGGGGTCAGGGATGCTGCTAAACATCCTACAATGTACAGGACCACCCCCCAATCACAATGGATTATCTGAGCCAAAACGTCACTAGTGCCCAAGTTGGTCAACCCTGATCTAGAGTACTCGAGGGCGGAAACCATGGCTTAGTCATCACTGTATCTCAAGCATTGTGTTGGCACCAGAGAGCATTTGATAAACCCTTGGTAAAAGAATAGAAGAGGATCGAAGACAGTTATTTAATGAATCTCATCATTTCGGTGGTGGCAGAAAGGGCATCCACTTCTTCTTCATCTGAGTTCTGTCGTTCACAAGTTTCTTCTCCTATCCAATCCCTGGACTGGTGTCCCTGAGGATTGTCTCATTGGCCCTTTTCTCCTCTCCTATTCTCTTTGGGGTCTTCTCCTGCTCGTAGATTTCCAAAATAATATCTTCCATTTGCATAACTCTCTATTGATTATATATTAAAAGACCAGAGAATTTGTTTTCAGCTCAGTCATCTCTCCAGGCCCCCAGAATTGCCTGTTAACGTGTGGATGCTCACGGACACCTTCCCCACACCAAAGTTTCCCCATGCACACCATATGTGAGCAGAAGGCACACAAATTGTATCTCCTTCCCAATATGCTATTTCAGTACATGAGTAGATGGACTTCTCTCTGGCTCTCACCCTTGAGCTGTGAATTCCACTTGTTACATACACTAAATAGATGATGAATTTACACCCTGCTCTCCAACTTCACTCCTAGAAACACACTTCTGACCTGGATCTTTTTCACTATCTCTTAGTCAGCCCTCTTGTCTCCAGTTTTGCCTCTTCTAGTCCTTTTATATAATCACCTGCTCGATCTTTCTATAACACATATCTTGTCATATCCCTTTCTATGTTAAAATCCGAAGACTTCTCTATCTGGATAAAATTCAAACTTTCTTGCTCTAAAATGCAAAAGAGCTTATGATTTTGCCTCTGCCTATTTTTCAGTTCACTATTGGTAACCGTTTCCTCCTTTGCTCTAAGTGTCTTCTTCTAAATTCTCCTTGTACATGCTGTTCGCACTGTCTGAAATGCCGTTCCCTTCACATTCTCCTGGCTGTTGGAGAAGGGTTGACACTCCTCACTATTTGTGATGATCATTTTTACATGTTAAATTGGTGAGACTATAGTACCTAGTTATTCAAACGCTAATCTAGGTATTGCCATGAAAATATCTTGTAGATATTATTAACACGCTTGAGGTGGATCCGTTAAATTTAAGTAAAGATTCTCATAGAAAAATCGTGGTGATCCCTATCCAAGCAGTTGGAAGGCCTTAAGAGCAGAACTGAGGTTTACCTGAGGAAGAAAAATATTCACCCTGAAAAGACATTCTCAGTTCTTGGCCAGATTTTCCAGCCAGTCCTTCCTGATGGCTCACACTATGGATTTCGGACTTGCTTGGCCGGTCCCACAATCACACACGCCAGCTCCTTGCAATAAGTACCATTTTGTGCACATCCTCACACACATACATCCTACTGGTCCTCTGGTGGAACTGTGACTGATATACGAGCCACCCCTGTCAATCTGGCATTCCGCACAAAGGAGGAGGTATTATAGGAAACACTTAGCGTCCCCCTTCTGTCTCTCCTCTTCTGTCTCTCTTTCTCTAACTTCCTCTTCCCCACAGAAGTGGTATCCAATCCAAATAGAGCCTGGTAGTCAATGGCTCATGTTTTACCAATAGTGGAATCACTCGGTCTCGTTACTTGAAAAAAGACCACATCTTCTTTCAAACCCCGTGCCTTGGCATGCACACCCTCGTGGTCCCACAACTTGTCTTTTACAGCAAGCTTCTAGTCGTTGCCTATGGAACTGTTTGGGTCAGAGGGTCAAATATTCATTTCCCCACATTAAGTCGGAACCAGAATTGCCATGTTCTGTAGTCTGAATGTTTCTCCCCCTGCCCCCCAAAATACATATGTTGAAATCTCAGCGCCCAAGGGGATGGGATCAGGAGGTGGGCTGATTAGGTCATGACAAGGGAGCCCTTACGATTGGGATTAGAGCCCTTGGGACAGCGAGAAAGCAGCTGTCAATGAGGAAGCAGGCACCCAATCTGCCAGCACCTTGATCTCGGACTTCCCAGCCTCTGGAACTGTAAGAAACAAATGTCCGTTGCTTGCAAGCTTGCCCACGGTAATTCACTGTCGCAGCCCCTGCAAACTCAGACGGAAGTCGGTACCAAGAGTGAGAGGCTGCTGTAACAAACGCCTAAAAGTGTGGAGGTGATTTTGGAGCTAGGCGATGGGGAAAGCCTGGAAGATTTGGGGGCGCACGTTGCAGAAAGCCTACACTGCTGTTAAAGGTGATTCTGTGAACTGCAAGAAATGAATGTTTACTGTTTATAAGCCACTCAGTCTATCTATCATAAGTTGCTACAGCTCCGGTGGGCTAAGACGCCATGCCTCTGAAGCAGAAAGCAGGCTATCGGCTTCCTGTTTCACTTCTCACAGGCTCCAGAGAAGCACTCACTTCTTTCTTGTCCCATCTGTTCCAGCGAATGAGATGCAAGCCACACCTCCCTCCCTCCAGTCCACCTCTTCTGCCTCCTTACAGGGTGGGATGGCAAGGCCAAGGAGTCTGGACTTCGTAATCACAGGCCCTAGCCATTGAAATCACTTGCATCTGCCAGGTATCCTCAGCTGGGCAGCCACAGGAGGAATCAGCACCGAGGGAGGCTCGCTGTTGACTTGGAACCTCAAAATGAATGAGTAGGGATGTGGTCAAGGGCAGAGACGGAGATTTCTCATCTGGCATCAGTAAGATCTTTTTACTTCTCTAGTAGCTCAGGGGCTCACAGAGCCTTTGACAGACCCAAGGCCCTAGAAAGAGTAGGGCTTTTCACCGATCTTAGGAGGATGTCCTCAAAGCGTCTGGGAATATGTGCAGAGGTTTGAATGCACAACAGTTTTGGAGGGCTGGGCATAGGAGCCGCAAAGAATACTTACTTCGTTTCTCCCATCGGCCCCCACATGTGGTCTTAATGCACCAGGAAGTGGGTGCTTAACAAGGGATCTCGTGCCACCTCTTACATGGTTAAATTTATTCAAGCTTGGGGAGTTTAGGGGGAGAAAATGAGAAAAGGAAAAGATTTGGGGTCATTATATCTCAGGGACCACTGAGGCACAGGCTTGGAGGATTCTGACAGCCCCACCCAGAGCAGAAGGAACCAAAGCTACTGCAAGTTTTGGGGGTGAAGCACAGAGCAGACAGAGGTCTTTGCTTCTCCTCAGGATTCTGAGGAAGAAAGTTCCAACAGTAGCAGCTCAGCCGAGAAGCTTTGGCCGTATGTAAGGCATATGGCCGTATGTTGAAGCTCATGACGGAACATTTTCCCAACTGAGTTTAAGTGAACATGTTGTATACTCCAGACAGCTGGCGTAGAGTAACTGGCATTCTGGCAGATCTGGAGGCAAGAAGAATTTTTTTCCTTCATACTTTTTCTCTGTGCTACTTCCTCCACCGACTCTCAGCTTCAATCCATTGCTGGCTCAAGAAAGAGGAGAACATTGCTTCTACTTGTGAAGCGCTCTCACTGGGGATCAGACAGCATTCAGATCTGGTATGGGCTCGGTGCTCGGATCCATCATCTTGTGAATCCGGTTGACTTCATTCTTTGGGGACGTGGGACGCACAGGAGTGTTGAGGTTGGATGAACCCCCTCGTAGGACGGTGTAGCCGCTGCGGCAGCCCAGGAAGATGGCACCACCCACAGCAGCTGGGTGAGACTCTCCAACTCTGAGCAGAATGGGGAATGCAGGAAGAAGGTATTTTAGAATTAAGTGTCTTTGGTTTATAAGAAAAAAGGGATTTGAATTTTTATTTCACCGTCAAACTCTAATTTCTTCTAGGACTTTAGCCGTGAAAGAAGCGATCCATTGTTCACATTTAGGGAATCAGTATTGTGTTCATTTGAATCCATTCCGGAATAATCCCCAGTGAGCTATTCTGGCTAATGGGCTTGGTATAGTTCAAGATAAGAACTGAGTCTAAAATTCAACTTGGCCTTTGAAATAATGTCCTTATATGACCGTCCTGTATCCTCCTGGTGTAAAAGTTGAACTGCCCAGCTCTCTTGTGGCAAAAAGGGATTCTCCGTGTCCTGTTGGGTGTTGGGGGTGGCACAAAAGGAACATGGCTGCTTTGACACTCTTCTGGCCCCTCCTCTCCAGGCACAGCCTCACCCTTGGTTCAAAGGTTTGAGAAGGAACAAAAGGCTGAGAAGAATTCAGGAATTCCTTGCCACCTCTTCCTGTGTCCATGCCTCAGGCAAAGAGGAGGGATATGGTCTGTCTCCCCAGGTGGGAGATTGCTGGCAAAGGAGACTCCGTTGCCTTCTCTACTCCTGCGTTTATCCACTGGCCCTTCAGGGAGGGAGGGGAAGTGGCCAATCTTAGGGGGGAACTTGAGACCCTCAACCTCATTGCAGTAGTGGGGGCAGTTACTGGGCTCACACTACCTCTCTCAGCAACAGCAGCATGGTGGGTGGTGGCAGAGCATAGGAGAATCCCATGTTCCCATGAGGAATGTCATTTTCACCAACACTGTCTACGACTGTCAGCATGTGATGGTAATAAAACGCAGAGGACTTTTGGTTGATCGGTCTTGATATCGTCTACAGAGGATGCGTCACTAACTGGCTGGATCGCCAACATGGATCACTCCCAGCACCCTGTCTTTACAGACCATAGGGGAGGGGTCCCCTAGGCTTCCCTCACTTACACCAAACCAGAGAGCTAGCTCCCCTCTAGCTGACACCAATGGTTCTAGATATCCAGGAAGTCTTCCTCATATCCTACCTGCTGCTTCTCTGCCCCTGTGATTCTGTTTTCCTCAGCTAGAACAAGATGCTAAAATGTCACCACCCTCTCCCGTAATTTCCCATCACACTTAGAATTAAACCCCGGGCCTCAAAGCCCTGTCCTCCTGGCCCTTGCCTGTTTCTCAAACTCTATGTCTTCCCTATCGCCTCCCGGTCACTAAGCTTCAGCCACACTGGTTGTCTCAGTGTGCTCAGGCAGCTGTCACAAAACACCACAGACTGGAGGGCTTAGACAACAGACATTTATTTTCTCACAGTTCTCGGGGCTGGAAGCCCAGGTTTCTTCTAAGGCTTCTCTCTTTGGTTTATAGAGGGCTCCCTTCTGGCTGTGTCCTCATATCTTCACATAGCCTTGCCTTTTAACGTCTTGCTCCAACTGTTTTGAGGAGAATGGAATCAAAGGGGCAGACAGGAAGCAGGAAGGACGTGAGGAAGCCTTCCCGGACATCCAGAAGGCACGGTGTCAGCTAGAGAGTAGAGATGGGGGTGGAGAGAGGTGAGCAGCTTTGGGATATGTTTGGAGTAAGTGATGCCCTCATTAATACTCATTACCTCTTTCACAGTCCAATCTCCAAACACAGTCACAATGGAGGTTAGGGCTTCCACATCTGACTTTTGGGAGGACACTGTTTACCATAACACTGGTCCTCCTGCCTGCCCCAGGACCTTTGCCCATGCTGTGCTCTCTGCTTGGAGGGCCCTTGCCAGTTCTTTAATTAACCACCTCTTTTTTGTCATTCAGCATTCAGCTAAATTGTCTTCTCTTCAGAAAGACTCTCTGGCATCCAATCTAAATAGTCCTCCAGGGACTCGCTATCACTTCACCCGTTTTGGTTCTGCCACAGCACTCATCACCTCCTGCCATCCAGCATACATCTGACCGTGTGTCTGCTTGTTGCCACCTTTGCCCGTTAGAATAAAAACTCTGCGAGAGTAGAGGCCTTGCCTGTCATGTCCACCACTTGTCACCCTGCGTCCTCCGCCGTGTTCCCAGTGGCACATAATAGGTGCCTAATAAACATTTATTGAACGAACGAAACGGAATGCCCACAGTGTTAAACCAGTGAATCAGTCCAGTGTAAGGTAAGTCAGACAGCTTTCCACACTGGAAAATAAACTATAATTAGTGCCTAAAGACCTTCCTCTAATCAAATGAGCAGAGCATAACTTAAGGCCGAGTGACAGGGCATTGAGAGCAAAAACATCGGCAAAGCTATTGCTAACGCTCCTGCCGAAACAAGTGACGATCGCTCACACCGTCTCCAAAAGTGCGTGCCTGCACTGGCTCCCCGCCGTCTCACAGATGACTCGTGGGATCAAGTGTAGGAGTATTTATCAATTTTACAGGTTTAATGCTACCTGGTTTTAATTTTCATTTCTCGAACGAGTGAGATTAACTGTTGATTTGCTCATTAACCAGGTGTATCTCTTTTTCTGTCTGACACGTTTCCTTTACAAGTTTTAGATTTTTTTATTTATCTTTTATTTATTGATTCATAAGAATATTTTGCGCCTAAAATAACACATTATTATTTACCAAGCTTAAAAAAAATGCATGTATTCTTTGACCTAGGAATTACGCTTCTAGGAATTTCACCCATAAATAGATTTGCCTTACTGCACAAAACTAATACTCAATGATGTTAACCACACTTTTGTTATAATAGTCTCAAATAAAAGCCATTTAAATGTTAATAGGGATAGGTTATATAAATTATTCCATAAGGATACGTAGAATGCTGAACAGTTACACGAAAGATTATAGCACATTTTCAGGTCCCAAATATGTTGAATTTGAAGCAAAATTGCAAAATAACATTTATAGGCTGATTCCGTTTGTGTCTTTTGAAACCATATTTTCTAAACCTGGAGAAGACACCGTTAACAGCAGTTAGTAGTAATAGTAACCAAAAGGAAAGTGCGTAAGAAACGGATTACTTTAAAGATAAGTTCTCAAGGCGCCTGGCTGGCTCAGTGGGTTAAGAGTCCAACTCCAACTTCGGCACAGGTCATGATCGCACTGTTTGTGTTCGAGCTCCGCATGGGGCTCCCCACTCTCAGCCCAGAACCCGCTTCAGATCCTCCGTCTCCCTTTCTCTCTGCCCTCCTCCACTTGCACACACTCTCTCTCTTTCTCCTTCTCTCAAAAATAAATAAATAAATATATAAATAAATGGATAAATAAATAAATAAACATAAGTCCTCCTCACGGGTTCCAAGGTTTTCCGGTTGTCATCGTATGTTTGCCTTTGTTTTGTTTTGCTTTGTTTCGTAGTTCAGGCCTGGGAGAAGCAAATCTTTCCCTTGACCCTGAGGCTCTCCCCAGGCACTCGAAGTTGCCAGAGCTGTCCCGAGATTTCCTACATTATCCACTTCCTTGACAAGCCTGCATTCTTCTTTAAATTCTTCTAGAATCAATCTTGAGTCATCAAGAGGAATTATTCCTGCGTCAGACCCTTCCCCTGCTGCACATTAAGCCTAGCTGTGAGGGGAGACCACATTTTCTAATGGGGCTTGTCACTCCGCGTATGATATTATGCCACTTAAAGGCACGTTGCAAGAATTCTAACTGCACTCGAGCGTTTCTACACAAAGCAAGGGCTTACGGTGTGAAAACGGAGCTTGTACAGCCCGGGGACCCTGGAATTCTTGCCAGACTTGAAGAGGTTCCCACTGGAGCTAGCTGTTCTGAAAGTATTTGGCATTGGAAACAACCCCTTTTCTGGTAGTTCCCCTGTCTGCGCTCCAGGTGTGCAACCCCAGAAAAGTGTGCATTATTGCATCCTCGGCACGCGGCTCACACCCAGGACCTGTGCTCGAGCTACCAACCCATGCTGGTTCCTAAGAGCATCCATTTGCCAGTAAACAAAACACGCCTCCTTGTATGCGAGCGTGTCGGGAAGAATGGATGGGGCACCGACACGGAATGAAGTGGTCGCTCTTGCTGGAAATAATAGCAATGAGTACACCTGAGGTGCAATCCCCGATCTCAC
This sequence comes from Paguma larvata, assembly GCA_030068075.1. Taxonomy (NCBI): domain Eukaryota; kingdom Metazoa; phylum Chordata; class Mammalia; order Carnivora; family Viverridae; genus Paguma; species Paguma larvata. The sequence goes on from CM057832.1 coordinate 70,678,471, forward strand.
AAAACTGGGGGGATAAAAGTATAAAAAAATTCAGATAAGTTTTGGGGCGTCTGGGCGGCTCAGTCAGTTACGCATCCATCTCTCGGTTTCAGCTCAGGTCATGAGCTCACGGTTTGTGAGCTCAAGCCCTGCATCAGGCTCTGCACGACAGCATGGAGCCTGCTCGGGATTCTCCCGCCCTCCCCCTCTGCCCCGCCCCTACTCGCTCTCCCTGTCTCTCTCTCAAAACAAATAAATACACTTAAAGAAAATTTTTTTAATTCATATTATTTTTATATCCCTTTTGTTTTCTTTTTCACTTCCAAGGTTGAAAGAAGACAAGAACAAATAAGTAGAACTTTTACCAACCCATAACTTTTGATTTGGGCAGGGGTTAGGGCGTTGAAATTACAGTAGCCACGACTCATCTGCCCTCCACACTTTCCAATAGCTACTTCCAAATCTACTCTGATTGGACAGCCATCCACACAGCCAGTCAAGGAAGGTAATGCTTCCCCGGCCTCCCACCTCTCCCGGATTTCCAGATACTGAGGGTGAGCCTGCCCATCTCTGGCCTCACACCACCACTGGCAAGAGTAAAGAGAGGCCTCTGAATAGTCCTGGCAAGACCACCACTGTTCACTGCCCTGCAATGCCCCCAGCCTTGTCCTCGGTATCTACTTTGAGGACACGTAGGCGAAGCTCACCTAGCCCTGTTCTCTGAGGTGCGTCAGGTACCATGAGATGCCTAGAACTTTCAATCACCTCTCATCTCCCTGGACTCTTGTCCTCAACCATCTCTGTATTTTCCTATCTTCTGTTTCGCTCTATGACCTACCTCCAACTCCCAAAACCCTTCCATACTGCCTTCTGGAATTCGGGCTCGACGACCAGCTTCTGGAATCTTCTCTCAGGAAACTAATGCTTTTCACTCAGCCCTCTGAAGCGATGGCTGCTGTGTCCTGCAAGACTCTTGCAACACCAGGCCTGGAGGTAGGGGTGGGTGTCCTTCCTGTTTCATATAGCCTCCCTCCCAACACAAGAACAACAGCGAATTCTCATCTTTGAATGTCATGTCATTAGTTTTTGTCACTGGAGATTGCAATGTGTTACAGTCACTAACAAATCCCCCTCCTAATCCCTTGCAGATTTTAGCTCTTGGCTCACTGCTGCTTCTCCAACATATATGGTGACTTCAATACCCATATATATAATCTATCCAATGTCCTAGACTCTGAGTTTCCTGATGTCCTCTCCTCCAAACCTTGCATCCTCCACTCTGGCTCAACCACTCACTTCAAAGGTCATACCTAGACTTGCTGCCAGCAAATAGAACCCCTCTATAATTGCAATTCCAAGCATCCTCTCTTTCTAGCTCACTCCAATATCCCAACTCTAAGAAACTTGACCCCATTGGGAGCTGTTAGCCATTGATCATATTATTTTCCTGGTCCCTCAGCTTTCCAGTTACCTAGCTTGTCGGTACGAGGTTCCACCATCGTATTACACCTTTGCAAGTGTTTTTTACAATCTTGTTTCACTGCTCTCACCTGGAAAAACCCCAAGCCAGGTTAAATCTAATCAGCCATTACTGTGCACCCACAGATGTGGTCAGGGCTGGAGAGAGTCACATGACTTGCTGACTAATCTCATTTCAATTCCTGAACCAGTGTCTTCAGGGAGGTTCATTGTTCTTCCCATCAGCATACATTTCTAGAAATCCATCATTCTCCTGTTACCCTGAACTTGTTCCCGAGTTTGAGATTACCACAGAATCACCTAGAAGATATGTGAAAACTCAGATTGCTGGGCCTCACTCCCCAAATTTCTGAATGAGTCGGTTTGGGGCAGGGCTTGAGTAACTGTATCTCTCAGGTGATGCTGATGTTGCTGGTCTGAACCACACTTAGAGAACACTTACTCCGGATGACTTTTTCATGACATTTCTTTCTCCTCAAACCTCCAATACATATTGCCCATCCTTACTCTCATTTGATGGCTTTACTTAACATACACCACACACACACACACACACACACACACACACACACACACACACAGTCTACAAAGAACGTCTGAGGCTCCCAACACCAAATCTCCCGGTGACCAGGAGAGTGCCCATCCATTCTTTGCTCCCTCCTGCCATGATAGACAAACTGTGTAGCCCTCCTTCCATAGCCAGCCCTTCGCATGGATTCCATCTAACCTCTTACTCCATCCTAATTTGTGGATCTACGCCTTCTCCCAACCTTCCCTCTGTATCATGAACTTCTCCCTTGCCTCCATGCCCACCAGTGTCAAACACTAGAAGAGAACCCCTTCATGACCCCACATTTCTTTCTATCGCCCTTTTACAACAACATTCCATGAAAACCTGTTGTCTTCGGTTTCCCTCAGACTCACCAGGTACAGTACCTACCTACCACACAGCCTTTGACTTGCTGTTGTCTCTACCTGGAAGATTCTACAAGGCCAACTTGACCATCTCCTTCACGGTCTTGCTCAAATGTCATCCTCCCAATATTTCCTCACCCCCAGCCCCCACTCTTCTGTCCCTCACTGACCAGTTGTCCGTAGCTACCCTTCTTCTCACCTGCACTGCCTGGGATCTGAAATTCCACCTTGGCTGGATTCGGGTAATGATGGGCGTTAGGCAAAACTAGCATCTCTCACACAGGGACACAAAATATGTTTCTGCTTTTCCTTCGCTCTCTGTTTCTACTCTGTGGGATGAGTTTTAAGACCAACTGGCCACTTTACAACTTTGTCCTGAATATTTAAGTGCCGTTGGATTATGGGGACTCGTAGGTCTCCCCTGAGGCCACTTCAAACTAGCTTAATTCTTACTCTTCCATGTGGCTACGTTAACCTAAAACCCAGAGATATGAGACCTGCCTGACCTGCCTTTCTGTCCACTTACTTTTGCCTAGGTTAATTCCTACTTGGATAGGCCAGATGACAAGAAGAAAAAAAAGATGGTGGCATATCCTACCCTAAAGGGATCACCATGTCAGTGGTGTTAGAGGAATTCCCATGTCACTCAAGAGGTACTCCAGTGCTCTGAAGAAACCCGGCACTGGCTGCCAGCAAGCTCCCTGGCTATCGTGTCACCTGCAACACAGCGAGTCAGGCAGGAATGAATCGAGCTGAGTCCATAGGCCGTGTGGTCCCTGGGAAAGAAACTAATCAGTCAAAGTGACATGACTGATGGGTTCACTTTAGGATTGAAGGACGTGCGATTTCTCCTCTGCGCAGGGCCCAAATAAAGGAGAGGTCATACACAAGCCACAGCCATTAAAGAACGAAAGAATCACAGTGTAAATATTGGCGGAATTTCCCTGCAACTAAAACTCGACTGCTTTGGCCTGAGGGGAGAGTTTCTCTGCCATACGAAAAATGAATTCTTCGGGTTAAGGACTAAAAAGCAAGTGGATTTTAAACACCCCGGTTTCTCTACTTAAGAGATCAAATAAATAAATAAATAAATAAGGACTCGCGGACGCTTTAAGTGCTACGTGGGTCCCCAGGCGGAAAGATCGGGCTTGGTTAAATCATTATATACTCTATCATTCACGTGTCACGTCATGGACGGCGTCATGGAGAGAAAACAAAATGTGTCTCTTCCCTCGTGCTGGCCGAGGTGACATAAATCGGTGTTCAGGACTGAAACGACGAACCCTTCAGGTTAGAAGCCCGCAGGTTCACAGACGTCGCCCTTCCGGTCCTCTTAGGTTAAGATAAAACAAATCAACCAAAAGCATACATTTTAATTTTTTTTTTTAATTTATTATTGAGAGACAGAGAGAGACAGAGCATGAGCAGGGGAGGGGCAGAGAGAGAGGGAGACACAGAATCCGAAGCAGGCTCCAGACTCCGAGCTGTCAGCACAGAGCCCAACATGGGGCTCGAACTCACAAACTGTGAGATCATGACCTGAGCCGAAGTCGGAGGCTCAACCGACTGAGCCACCCAGGCGCCCCAAAAGCATACATTTTAAAGGAGACGATGAAGAAAATGCGAAGGTGATTTGATGGGGAAGACAAAAATCTCACCCCTGAGCCCGCCTGGAAATATTCTGCCATGCAAGCTGTGTCTTTGTCAGACACGGCTGTTTTCTCAGCCCCTCCTCTCCGGGAGCCTGCGTTCCCTAGCAGAGATGAACATGACCTGTCTCCCCAGGTACCAAACATTCGGCGGAGTTTCTGTGGCAGGCGCCTGTAAGAAATCTCCTGTTCCCTTATTGCACCAAATGAGTGTTGGGCTAATCAGGGCCTCCTGGGAAAGAATGACGAATGAAGAGTACCCACCCCCTCGAGTGAGAATCCGAGCCACTTCCAAGTGCATTGATAGCCTTAATATAACTCGGGAGACTTCATGACCCATGTGGGAAACTAAACCCTACTTCTAATGCAATATTTGCTGAGTTCGTCATGGAGGAAAGGAGGACCATTTTCGATAAGCATATTCCTTTATCTATTGTGTTCATCAGAGGTGCCGACGAGAGTCATTTTTTTTATCGTTGCTCGGGATGAGACATATAACTTTTATCACGAGCAAGATGACCGTCAGGTGACACACAATTCCCGCCTGGTGCTGCCCAGGGGTTTGGTGGGGAGGAAGAAAAACACGGGCACGCACCCTGGCTTGGCCACCAACACCTGGTGTGGGTCTTCCCCATTCTGTAGCCTAGGGAAGGATTTTGTTCGGCCAGAATAAAACGACACAAGCAGAGAAACTGAGATTCCCGAAGCAAGTGACCGGCCAAAACCTCAGGAGGCGGTACCGCTGGCCCTTGCAGCCTTCAGAACACGGGCGGCAGCCACCACGCAGTGCATGGTCTCCAAGGACTGGATCCGGCTCACCCGGTATGTGGAAGGAGTCTCGAAAACTCCACCCATTTCGGGGCATCTGGGTGGCTCAGTCAGTTAAGCGTCCGACTTCGGCTCAGGTCATGATCTCACGGCTTCTGAGTTCAAGCCCCGCGTTGGGCTCTGTGCTCACAGCTCAGAGCCTGGAGCCTGCTTCGGTTTCTGTGTCTCCCTCGCTCTCTCTGCCCCTCCCCCGCTCGCACTAGCTCTCTCTCTCTCTGTTTTTCAAAAATAAATGAGCATTACAAATTTTTTTTTGTAAACTCCACCCATTTTGCGACCCTCACTTTTACCTCTTTGTGCGTCTTCGACCCGCACCTCGCCCTGAGAAAAAGTAGCAGACTCCTCATTTTCTCAGAGGCAGATACTCTTACTCCTTCTTTTGTTTTGGTGAGAAGCTTGCCAATACTGCACTGAGAATCCCTCGGCCCCCACTGCCTCCTCTTCTCCCAAGGGATAAGAAAGCTGTTATCACTTCCATGCTAATAATAGCAAAATTAGCACCGCTGCCTTCTGATCTTTCAAACCACTACAATATTTGGAAGGAAAAAAAAAAAAAAAACTTGGCTCCAGAGAGAAGAGAAAAGAAAGATTGTAGTTGATCAGACCTGCAAGCAATTGTCTAACATTTCTGTGTAGCAAGTAATCATGCCTTTTTCTGTAATTAAAAGAAAAAAATGATCGCCCTCTCACTTTTGTCCTACCAGTTATGGAGAAACTGAGGCATCAACAATACAGCTAAAGAACCTTCCACATTTCCTGCCTGTCCCACCAGGCTGCTAGTCAACATATTTCTGCCTTGGACATCAACTCTCACCTGGGAAAAACTGTTATAAATAAGAAGCTAGATGTATGGAAACATCGTGCAGTGTCTAAGAAAATTGCCGGAAAAGAAAACGAAATCTTTAAGTATATCTATGGTTCGCTCTCCAAGCGAGTGCAGCTCCCTGGGCCATACAGATTCTTTGTCCACCAGCATTAAAAATAAATACCGTATGGGGCACCTGGGTGGCTCGTTGGTTAAGTGTCCGACTTCAGCTCAGGTCATGACTTCATGGTTCGTGAGTTCCAGCCCCGCGTCGGGCTCTGCGCTGACACCTCAGAGCCTGGAGCCTGCTTTGGATTCTGTGTCTCCCTCTCTCTCTTCCCCTCCCCTGCTCACACCCTGTCTCTCTTTCTCTCTCTCAAACATAAATAAATGTTAAAAACAAATTTTAATAAAAAAAATTAATAGCGTATGAAAATATAATCGTGATACCATCCGGGATCTAGAGAATACTTTTCATCTTAAGAACCTGACACACTGGTAAACGGGTGGCCTTATTTCACCTTCCTTATATTATAGTCTTGTAAGCTAGAAAAGGCATAGGATGCGAATGTGATCCCTGTTTTATGAAGGGGAAAAAGAGGAATCTAAAACACTCAAGCAGCCTCCATATATAGAATGGAATTGGAGCCCAAATGCTGCATGGGAAATTCACGGAACTAAAACATCACCATTTATTACGTTTGAGAGTCTGTAAAGGACCTTCAAGTGGTGCCAGCTGCTTATACCTGCAAAATGGTCTCAGCCCTCCAGGTGAGCACATTTGCAACTGTAGTTTTCTGACCCAGAGAAGAAGCAGTTGAACCAACTGAATTAGAGTCTACGTGTTCCGATTAGCTGGCCTCGGTGCTGTCCCTGAGGGGACATCCCGGGATGTCCCTCGGACCGGCAGGGGAGGTGGGGACAGGGAGAGATGGAGAGAACCTTTTTTTTTTTTTTTTTTTAATGTTTATTTATTTTTGAGACACAGAGAGAGCATGAGCAGGGGAAGGGCAGAGAGAGAGGGAGACACAGAATCCGAAACAGGCTTCAGGCTCTGAGCTATCAGCACAGAGCCCGACGCGGGGCTCGAACTCACAGACCACGAGATCATGACCCGAGCCGAAGTCGGCAGCTCAACCGACTGAGCCACTCAGGCGCCCCTGGAGAGAACCTTTAAGCTCTAAGGAGAAAAGGCAAGTGCTCCCAATATTCCCTTTCCCTTCTTTGGCTTCTCACATGTTACGGTCAATGAAACTAAGCCAGAGTGCAGTACTCATGCACCCGAATCCTTTTTTTTTTTTAATTTTTATTTTTTTTTGTCTCCAGTTCCAAGGAGTCGGACAGGCTAGCTGTGGTTTTTAGGAAGCAACCCAGGTTTTAAGAAGCAAGGCAGGTGTGCAGCCATTTCCATTCAAGCTGCAAGTCCTTTTGGAAAAAAAAAAAAAAAAGAAGCCCTTTGCAAGAAGCATTTCTCTCCTGTCCTTATAAATCAAATAAATAAAAATAAAAATTTCTGCCAAGCCATATGCCTCTGTTTCTATCCTTCAATGGGCCTAAAATAAAAAAGATTACCCTCTCTGTTCTTTCTCTTATCCCTTTACTGTGGGGGAGGGGGTAATAAATAAAAACAAAAACTAAAAATAAAAGAGCTAGAGAAAGAGAAAAATCAAACAACTGTCTAAACAAATCAATCCAACATTTCCAAAGGCTGTTGACCTGTGGCAATGTCAATCCCGCCTTTTTTTCCTCCTTTCTTTCTTTGAATCGATATAACCTGCGATTCTGATCACTCCCAGATGTCAGCGCCCGCTGAGGGCACATTTTATTGTTCATAAAGTCCCGGACGATAATGAAAAATAAGCAAGAAAACGATAAATTCATCAAAGTTGCGAGAATATTCGAGGAAAAAAGGAATTTCCTGAGGTAACTGTCCTTGACCTGGCTCTTTAATCGAGTGAGATTTCATCACTTTATCTAATATCATGCTTCATGCTCCAGGCGTCCAGCAATTCTATTTTAGTGTGGTCTAATGGGCACCTGACACATCCATTCAGCCCCAGACTGCATAATATGTGCTGACATACTGTGTGGTGAGCTGCCTGGCAGGCGCTGTTTATTTGGGCCTCTCAAGGGGCAAAAAAAAATGTCATCAAGAAAAGGGTCTTCCTCACCGTTTCAGGCTCGCCTTTCCGGGCCTCGGCGGACGCCACACGCGAGGAGGCCTGGGGGCCCTGGCCGGAAGGCAGGCTCTGGTCCGGGCCGCCTGGATCTGCCTGAGGGTGAGAAGCTGGCCAAGCCTGGTTATGGTTGTCTGAGACCCGCACGCAGACACTGTCATGAGGAGTGTCATTCGAACCGCTGTGCAGGCGGCTCTTCTCAGAACCCCTGATTCAATTTGATATTCCGAGGTTAACGTACTATATATTGCGCCCGAAAATAGGAAGGCGCACGAAAAGCTTTTATACTTACTCAGTTCAGTAAGCATGGCAAGCCCTCAACATCTGTTTGTACACTGTAGGCACGGTGGGGCTTACCTCAATGTTGAGGTAATGAATAATGCTCGCTCTCCCCCCCTCATTCCCCCAGCAAGACTTCAGAGTCGAAACCAACTTAAAAAAAAAAAAAAAGTCAGCTTTTGACATAACAGCTGAGAATTTTCCATAGGTGACGAAACGCCAACACGAACACACACGCAGAGGAACGCCGCCATCTTTGACTCTAGATTTCCAATGGAGACAAACTCCAAACTTTTCTAAAAAGCATAAGGACACTGCAGGGACATGACAATTCTATGAAATATGTGACCCTGGACTGAATTCAATACTGGAGAATGAAAAACGCCACCGAGAATATTATTAGAACAACTGACAAAACATGCACTGTGGATTACAGGAAAGGACTGTGGCGAGACTGCGTTTTCTGGATTTAATAACTTGCCAGCGGTGATGTAAGAGAATGTGTTTTCTTCCACGATTCATAGCAAATTCAAGGTATTAATGGGTAGGATGGCATGAGGCATGCAAACGATTCTCAAAGGGCTTTAGAAAAATTTAATTAGAAAAAGAGGGAATGATAAAGGATATGTGGTAATTGGGGGCATCTGGGTGGCTCAGGCGGTTAAGCGTCTGACTTAGGCTCAAGTCGTGATCTCACAGTTAGGGAGTTCCAGCCCCCTGTCCGGCTCTGTGCTGACAGCTCAGAGCCTGGAGCCTGCTTCGGATTCTGTGTCTCCCTCTCTCCCTCTCTCTCTCTATACCTTCCCCCGCTCATGCTTTGTCTCTGTCTCCCAAAAATAAATAAACATTAAAAATAATTTTAAATTAGTGAACTGTCTACCCCTCCCCCACTCATGCTTTGTCTCCCAAAAATAAATAAACAGTAAAAATAATTTTAAATTAGTGAACTGTCATGGCAAGGCGAAATGCTTCTTGTTCAAAGGCACGTAAAGAAATCCTGTCAAGCGGGGCTTCGCTTGGCTCCCTCCCCCACCGCATAAGAAGCCAGCATTGCCACCATTTGCAAATTCACTTCCATGTTCCTGATCTATAAATGAACCTTTGAACCCTCCTGACATCCGTCTGTTTCTTTCATTAAGAGTAAGTTGAAATCTCATTCAAAACAAAATTTGTGCATCTGGGTAAAAGCTATACAGTCATCTCTCTCTTTTTTATTTTTACGATTTTTATTTTTTTAAGTAATCTCTACAGCTACATGTTAGCTCACACTCACAATCTCGAGATCAAGAGTCACACGTTCCACTGACTGAGCCAGCCGGATGCCCCTAAAGCTGTACAGTTTTCTTAATCAACCTTGCCACATTTCTGCAAATTTGAAATTCCTGCAAAATAGTCTCTAAAAATTACCATAAACAGCAAATGACAATAGGCAAGGAGCGTATAAGAATGAACACCTTCTGTATGCACATATGAAACAGGAATGTTCTTTTCAGGAGACAGTATGCCCAATCCAGAATCATGGCAGCTGTACGGCTGGGCAAGCCATTGTCACCTATTACCCCCAGGACGAATCCTAGAAAAGCTCCCGATTTGTGGTCTCATTACAATCCTGGGATGTCTACTTAGGTCTCGCTGTATGCTATTCCTTATTTCATATCACATCTTTTATATTTAAGGAACTGGAACAGGGGCGCCTGGGCAGCTCAGTTGGTTAAGCATCAGACTTCAGCTCAGGTCATGATCTCCCAGTTCATGAGTTCAAGCCTCACACTCGGGGTTCTGTGCTGACAGCTTGGAGCCTGGAGCCTGTTTTGGTTTCTCTGTCTCCCTCGCTCTCTGCCCCTCCCCCGCTTGTGTGCACGCGTACGCATGCGTGCTCAATCTCTCTCAAAAATAAACAAACATTAAAGAAAAGAAAAGAAACTGGAATATAACAGCTTTACATTTTCCAAAAAGATAAAATGTGGTCTCAAACGGAGGCAGATATCTCTATCCTGTAGGAGGTGAGAAGTCATGCTGGGACTGACCTTGTGGTCCTCATAGTCCATCTAGGGAGGAGGGGTCTTTTGCCCAAAATACTGGTAGTTGCAGTTAGGAAGGGCATGCAAGAATAAAGCAGTGAACCCGTCAGCCCGTCAAGGGTTGAAAGTAGGATATCTTACCGAAGATGAAATAAAGACACTGTTCTGTGTCTTAAATGCCATGTTTTCCATTCTATGCAGGAGTACTTTTAATATGACGGCTCAAAGATTCCTATCCAGTGTTTTCCAGCTTTGTTTCCTGTCTAAAGCAGTACAAAAATAGCTGTTATCATAATAGCCCTTACATTGAGACCTTAACGACGTTCCGTATACTCCATACACAATATCACATTATCCCCTTAATCTTCCCAATTCTCTGAGCCCGATATTATTAGCCCCATTTTATAGACGAGTAAACTGAAATTTAAGAGCCAAGGACACCCAGGGCTAATTAGCGACAGAGTTAGATTTAATATCAGGTTAATCTGGTTCTAAGTTCAGAACGCTTAACCTCCGCCCTAAGCAACCTTTAAACACAGATTTGCTGAAAACAAGCTTAGAAACTCCCTTAAAAATCTCATTGAAAGAAGCAATACAAATTAAGTATTCGTGATATAGTACTGTTCGTGTCACGGCCAAGAGTGGCCAACTGTCTTGCGTAGCATCATGCTAACGAAATAACTAGTTTAAATGAAGCGCTTGAAGAGTATTTAGAGCAAAAATATGCAAAGCAGGGTCATTTCCTTAGATTTATTTAAAGTTACTAAGGAAAGAAATGCGGCACTACTGTTTAATTTTCCATTTTGAAGACTTCGAAACTCTTAGTTGGCAAGACCTCTTACTTTCTAAGAGGATAAAACAAGAGTGACTGCCAAATGGTGAGAAATTAAAAATGCAGCTTTTAAGTATCATTGTTTTAGTGATTATATCAATATTTTCTCTACTGAAAGTAAGCATTTTTCCAAGTTAAAAATGTTCAATGTAAATGGGTTTTGCTAGCCAAATCATAGATGAAAGTGTTCAGGGTCTGATATTATAAATAAATAGATCGTTACCCTAAATAGTAAGCCCTCCCTCATTTTCTGTGAATGCTAATCTTCCTGAATCATCGGAAAATATCAAGTCTCACTAAGGAGGCTCTGGAAAGGTCAAAAAGATCCTTAACCCATGAAAATGATAACTCGGGGTGCTATTTCATTTGTCTTCTGCTGGGTAAGTCTTTCGCTCAACTAACATTTATTGAATTCTGCTAACATTTATGGAATGGACGTAGATACATTGCCCTCAAGAAGCTTAGGATTGAGAGGGTAAGATACACATGAAGAGTGAGCTGTAATGAGAGCAAACTGAAAGAACCCAAAAGAAAATATAATGAATAAAATCACCTTACTCTTGGAGATGGTTCCTTTCTCACTCTACAATATTCTAGTGTCCCTGTCCATCATGTGGCCCCACTTCTGTCTCCATGGGAACCAGCATTTGGCCTATGCTGGCCAATCGGAGAACCCCAACTTCCCACAAACAGTGATAGAGCCAAGGTGGACACATGACCCAAATAGGGACAATCGGTGTCTTATGGTGGCTGGGGGCTGGGACGGGACAGCTGGCTGTTGATATAAATATTGTGGAAGAGGATTTCTCTTCTTTTGAGATTAAGAGCTGAAACAGCACGTAAATCTGGGGCTTGTTAGAACTACTTTCCTACCATGCAGGAGTGAAGGGGCTGCTGAAGACTGAGATCAACATGAAAGAGATTCGAACCCGGAATTACAACGAAGGACAGATCCCTGAAACCGTTAGCTGGGCACCAGCTTCAGCCAGCTAATCTATGAGATTGTCAGTTATGTGAACCAATAAATAGGTATTTTATCCCAATTTGTTAGGTATTTCTTTCATTGAAAACTAAATCATCATCAAGACGATGCCTGAGTAGACTTTGATTGAACTGTAAAACTTTCTCCATCTTCAATACATTAAGTTACTCCAAGGTGCTGAGAGGAAAGGATAGTTACCTTCAGCTGTACCCAAGGCTTCAAGAAGGGATGATATTTGAGTTGAACTAGGGTTTCCATAACTAGAAAAGTAGAGTAAGGACATTTGGGATGAGGAATTAGAGTGAACAAAGAGAAAGAAATGGGAAAGCATCTGGTGTATTTGTGGAACTCACTGGTTGAAAATCTAATATATGTGGAGGGATGACGGGGAAGTTGACGCTGCGAGGTATTTGGAAGCTAGATGTTAAAGATTTGAAGTAGTTCAGACCATATTACATAAGCAAATAAAAGCCGCTGAAGGCTGTAGAAGAAAAAGAGAAAACCTTCCTGATCTATCCTATTTCTTGGTAAATCACCCTGAGACGAGCCTGAAGAGATAATTAAATTAGGAAAGAGTGGAACAGAAGTCAACCCAGGACTGGTAGAGAGGTGTTTGTGACACAAGACAGTGTCAGGAGCCTGGATCAAAACGGACCTATTCAAGAGACATTTCAGAAACAAAATTAATAGGGCAAGGTGACTAACACTAAACCGTTCGAGTAGTGATAGCTGCCAATAGAGAGTTTTAAAAAAAGAAATCGTGCTCTGATAAAGCTTTGAGGAAACAGTTTTCGATGGTTCAAAACACCATCTTTCAGGCAGAGTGGAACTAACCTTTGAGAAATGCTTCGACATGATCCAAAACAGGCAGATGCACCACGCTCGCTCTAGTATCAGGAAGTGAAAGAATTTTACTTCTAAGTTTTGACTTTATAACACATTTTAAACTGCAGACAAATGAGCTGGCATAATGATAGAGTCACAAAATGAATTGCAAGTTGAATGTGAAATGATGCTTGCTTCCTTTGGGTTTCTGTGTGGTCGGGCTGAGTCTCAGGACAGCAACCAAACGTGAACACAGGCGCTCTTCGTTTCCTTCCTTCCTTCACTTTTCTTCCTCTTTCTCTTCTTCTTACACTTTTTTTTTTCAGTCTTTCCCCTTCTCTCATTATAATTAAATTTTTCAGCGAGGCTCCAAAGGAAAATTTTCTTTTCATAATAGAAAGAAACGAGTGTGCCATTTAAAAATGGCAAAAGAATGATTAGAAACACTTTCTATGGCTGTAGGAGGGGGCCAACTTGTAAATTTTTGGTGACAAATGTTTCTTGACCATTTGCCGCATGGTGAGCACAGTGTCAAGTGTACTTTTCCACCCAAAATAGCCACTGAATCCGAGGATGCGGTGTTCTGAATCTTCGCTTGCAGGGATGTGACTCTTCTAAGCTCATAATTAGACATTCTCTTCTTCAGCGGTGTCTGGGTGGCTCAGTCAGTTGACCATCTGATTCTTGATTTGGGCTCAGGTCGTGATCCCAGAGTCGTGGGATCGAGCCCCAGGTTGTGGTCCATGCTGATTGTGGAGGCTGCTTAGAATTCTCTCCCTCCCTCCCTCTCTCTCTCTCTCTCTCTTCCTCCCTCTGCCCCTCTCTCATATACCCTCTCCCACTCTCTCTAAAACATAAAAAATAGATCAAAAAAAGTTCTCCTTCAGCAAGGTCACACTTCGAATCATAATATGAAATTTCAGGGTGATTTCCTTTCCTGGCTTGATTATATTATCATTTAAATTCAAATAGGAAGGGCAGAGATATTCTAGAAATGTCCATAATAATTTTTCCTAAGGGGATACAAATGTTGATTTCAAGTTGTAAGCCTGGTGTGGGGAGGGAGAGCTCCCATAGCACGTTCGATCTTTCCGATGGATAAGTCATCATTCAGAGTTAGTGAGACTCTGAACCAACAGCGGACTGTAGTATTCAGTACCGAGTGTGACGTAACGTGTGCTCCTGGCTGGGGAGGGAAAGCAGGGAGTAACTACAGGCTGGTAGTCTCTGACAATGAAAGGCAGGCAAAGGAGGGGAAGCAGAAAGAAAATTGAGTCGTCAATGCCAGAAATCAGTGGGCGACAACAGCATGACGCCCACCATCCACGGACACTCACAGATATTTTTCTGAACCCAAAATCAATACCACTAAGGAATCAGCATTCATTTCTTCTTAATTTAAAGCATCTTTTCAGGGAAATAGCACATACTGTTATTGTTACCCCAAGTAATAATCTAGGAGTTTAAACTCTGCACAGATTATTTCCTTTGCATCTTTGAAATGCAAAAAGGAGGAAAAACAAATACTCGTGACCAACTCCAAATTCCCCCACATGCATAAATAAAGCAAGAAGTTAAGATACAAGACAAGAGAAAAGTCTTATTTTACAAATTAAAGGTCAAGGATAAAGGCCAAGGGTGCATAAGGATTCCCAAGGAGTCCTCAAGTCCTAAAATCAGTTCTGAGGAACTTGAATGTAGTTTGTTTCCATATAAAGTTGAGCTCATTAAGCTGTCTGAGCTTAGCAAATAAGTTAAAACTATTAAAAAAGATTTCCAATAAAACATAACTTCTAAATTCCAATACCTAGACAAACGTATTAATTTAAAAAATAAAAGCTACATTTTACCTAACCAAGGCTAGCTGCTCAAGAGAAGAATCTATTCTCATTATTTCCTTTTTCTAAACACGGTAACCGGGGTGCCTGGGTGACTCGGTCAGTTGAACATCTGACTCCTGATTTTAGCTTAGGTCATGATCTCACAGACCATGAGTTCAAGCCCCCGTGTCAGGTGCCACAATGAGAGTATTAAACCTACTTTGGATTCTCTCTCTCTCTCTCTGTGCAACCCCCCCCTCTCTCTCTCTCTCTCTCTCACACACACACACACACACACACACACACACACACACACTCAGGCACGTGCTCTTGCTCTCTCTCTCTCTCTCTCTCTCTCTGTCTCATAGTAAATAAATAAACTTAAAAGAAAAAACATGATAACCAACTAACAATTTAACAAAAGAGAAAGAGAAATCTGTTACATATATTATGCTTTCACTTTTATTAGCAAAACAAACAAACAACAAAACACAATATGAACTTGCTTTTACCACAGCTGCTTAACGCTGGACACTCACCGTCGTGTTCACTCTTGCTCTGGAAGTTTTATACGGCAAAAACATCCCTGGTTTCATTTGCAGTCTGACTGAGTAATTCAAAAATAACAGTGACATTTGAAATATTTGTGGTTTTGTGCGACATTTCCTGTGAGAATTATAAATAAGTCAAAAACACTGAAGAAGGCAAAGAGGACCCTCCTTAAGAAACACAGAGGAAGACAAAATCCATCGAAAAAGTTCCTTGTTTCACAGCATTGACAGCAAGAACTCACATGACTCACACTTGTCATTTGGCCAATTAATTCATTAATAATAAATTGTATTAAACATCAATGAATTGGAATTTGGGTTTCCACTTCTGAGCTAGCAACCATATTTGTTCAGTAATGGTAAAATTCAGTCTCTTCTTTTTTTTTTTTTAGTTTAGATTTGTGTAGCTTCTACAGTATGTTTACAAGAGTACACAATGATTATCAAATAGATATTTACAGATATATCTTTCATTGCTGCCTCTGTTGACCAACATTTAAGCACTGTAAGATATGGAAGGTTTATGTTCTAGTTAAAAGGATATCTAACTCAGTAAACTGAGTCTCACTCTGCTCATGCTATATGAAGTCATATTTTTTAAAGTTTTTATTTATTTTTGAAAGAGAGAGAGAGAGTGTGTGTGTGAGCAAGTCGGGGAGGGGCAGAGAGAGAGGGAGACACAGAATTCAAAGCAGGCTCCAGGCTCTGAGCTGTCAGCATAGAATTCAATGCGGGGCTTGAACTCAGGAACTGCAAGATCATGACCTGAGCTGAAGTTGGACGCTTAACCGACTGAGCCACCCAGGCGCTCCTGTAGTCCTATTTTTAAGGCGTACACGCAGTATTAGATGATCTCTCAAACTGTATGTTTTTAGATAGTAAGTATGTGTAATAACTACAAATAGTTTATGAATGAGCCAGACCATCGGCCACAACGTCAAAACACTTTAAAAGAAACTTCATAAAAACAAGTCGTCTCTTTACTTCTGGCTAGAGGCAATACACCAAGAAAAAGGAAAGTCCTCCAAGCCAACACCAAGGCAGAAAGCAAAAAGCTTCAGAAATCCAAGAGGAAAGACACACATTTTAAAAATAATATTGGATTTTAAATTAAAGTCTTAACTAAAAGTGGTTCTAAAAATCAATGCGTTCACTTCAGGGCAAGAGAAAGAACTGCAACACAGTTCTAAGTACACAGTAGGCACTCAATAAATCGTTGTCGATTGATAGAAAAGCAATGACAAAAATCTCACGTCTTTCTCGAAACAGAGAACAATCAAGGTTTTCTCTTTGTCTGCCGAGTTCACGTTTATCCTTGTAATGCGGGGGAATCCACAGAGTGTATCGTTCAAAGGGCAAGGAAGTAAGCAGGGAAGAGACTAAATTGGCAAAGACAGGAAGTCCAGCTTCTCACTTCCTTACTGTCTCAAAATAAATAAGTAAAGGTGTTTCTCAACCGAAGGTATTTTCTGTCTTTTCTCCACGACATGGAGAATAAATCCGGGGGTGGCTCCCTAGTCAACTGGTCCTCGTTGTGCTAGGAAGTAGGTGGGGGAAGAAAAGAGGTGGCTGGCTTTCAATTTTGAGTAATTATCAGTTCTTCCACCTCACCCAAGCCTCCTTAATATCCAAAAAGGAAACAAAACGGGGTGACAGCGGGACCATCTGGAGAACTCTCCACTGTTCCTTTAATCTTCCATTGAGTGGCACCTTAGCGCGCCCAGGTCAATATTACAGCTCGAAGGGGTAACCCTGAGGAGACTAACGTACAAAGAAGTTCAATGATTATTGTTCTAGACAACACAGAAGATTACAGATGCTGCTTCCATGATAATTAAGGATTTTTTTCCCAAGTGCACTGTTTCGGCAGGTGGATCTTGCATGCACATTCATTGCTGGGCCCCATGCAAAATCACCAGCCCTTCCTGTCGGAAGGCGTTACCATTAAAAGGGAATTATCCTGCTTAGGAGAGAGGGCCATGTGTATTTAACTTGAAAACGAGATTTGACAAGGTGACCATCTGCTTTCCCTTTCCCACTTAATTACAAGAGGAATGGTCCTTGAAGCCAACTAAATACCCAGAGAGGAATTGAGATGATGACGTATTCATTTTGTCTGCAAAGCGCAAATCTAACCCTTGCTCGTGCGGCCACTTTGAAGAGCAGCCGAATCAGGGTCCCCGCACCGACTCTTCCATCACAGCCACTCGGCTTGAAGCCAGTCAACCTGAAAACAGTGACATCATTCAAAGCATTGTTAAAGGCTTCTTTGAGGAGGGCCAGACGCTTCGCTGGGCGACACCTTGTTCCCTCCGCTTGCATGAAATCATCACCCAAGGGCCGAGTTTCTACCGGCAAACTTCATTCTGTATCCATTTGTTTTTGAACAAAATATGCTGGAATGCAAAAGTGGAAAAATAGTTCCTTGCGAGGGAACGCACAACTGACCGAAAGTGCAAAGATCTGAATACCAGCCCCAGGTAAGGCCCTCCTTCCCTGTGTGACCCTAGGCAAATCACATAACCTCTCTGAGTCTCAGTGTCCTTCTCTGTGAAATAGGGCTGGTAATACCAATTCCACTTACCTTATAGAATGTTTGGGAAAGTTGCATAAGACAGTTGGAAACCGATAGGTAAAATGTCAAGCATTTTACAAATGCAAAGTATTAATACCAATGTCAACAAAAACATGCCCCAGCGGACCTAAGAAAAATCCCATAGCCTTTCTACATCATGAATAAATACCCCACCGCTGGTTAAGACAGTTTTCCAGCCGCCCTTTTTTAGTTAAGCAGGAATTTGCTGACCGGGTTCCAAACGATCTCCCCCTAAAACTCAGTTTTCTTTATCTGTGAAATGGAGACAATAAGAGTACAGTTTGCTAGAGTAACTGAAAATTCAGTGAAATGATATAGGTAAGGTATCTAGCATCTTACACACGCCCCACAAATGTTATTTATTACTGTATTTCATCGAGGCGGAGATGCAGAACTTTTCACATTTTCACATATCT
The DNA here is from genome assembly GCA_030068075.1 of Paguma larvata. Classification (NCBI taxonomy): domain Eukaryota; kingdom Metazoa; phylum Chordata; class Mammalia; order Carnivora; family Viverridae; genus Paguma; species Paguma larvata. Next base: position 70,696,625 of record CM057832.1, read on the forward strand.
CGGATTCGTATGTAATTTATAGTCGGTGCCAAAACAGATTTGGCAGAGGAGTGAGTTGTGACCTAGATGTCAATGCTTGCACATGTGCAAATTAGCATGTGGATAGGAGGCTATAGATTCATCCGAGTCTCACCTAAGCTGAGATATGAGCCTTGTTAGCATGACATGTAGTTGAACCTCATTTTAAATTCGGGCCCTGGTTGTCATTTAAAATGTCTTTTAAAGGAACGTATTAAAATTGAACAGAGAAACAAATAATAATTATCTTTGCAGAATATTGTCATTCGCTACACAATACAATTAAAGGTAATAAAAATTGCCAAATGTCTCGAATGGGCATGGCTTTCTCAAAGCTATAAAAGTTCAGCGATGTCTGTTCTTGAATCCCAAACAGCTACCCCTCTGGTACCAGCACCCAGCTATCAGAAATCCCCAGTGGACTTTTCTAAGAACCGTTTAATGTCCAATGTATAGTTCAGTGAAGGGGGAACATATAATCATGATTTTAACCACATAGCAACTGTTAATCAAGCCTGGCATACTGGGATATGGTTTGAAATTAGTCTTTTGTTCTGAAATATGCTAAAGAGAAACAGATTATAAAAGAAGGGCATGAGGTAGAGTGGAGGAGGTCACCATGACACTATGGGTGGTATCCAAAACAGACCTAGGAGAACATTTGGGTTTTGAACGTGAAAAAGCATAGGTTCAAATCGAACTTAAAAATTGAGGAATATGTCCGGGGCACCTGGGTGACTCAGTTGGTTAAGCATTTGACTTCGGCTCAGGTCATGATATCACAGTTGCTGAGTTCGAGCCCCACATCAGGCTCTCTGCTGTCAGCACAGAACCTGCTTGGGATCCTCTGTCCCCCTCTCTCTCCATCCCTCCCCCACTCGTGCTTGCTCTCCCTCTCTCTCTGTCTCAAAAATAAGTGAACATTAAATATATATATATAGATATATTGAAGAACATAGGTCTATCAGAAAAAGAAAGGGGCGCCTGGGTGGCTCAGTTGGTTAAGTGTTCAACTTTGGTTCAGCTCATGATCTTGCTATAGGACAGTTCAAATCCCTGTGTCAGGGTTCGCACTAACAGCATGGAGCCTGCATGGGATTCTCTCTCTTTCCTTCTCTCTCTTCCCCTCCCCTGCTCACATTCTCTCTCTCTCTCTCTCTCTCTCAATAAATAAATAAACAAACATTAAAAAAAAAAGAAAAGGCTGTATAAATTTATGGGTGCTTCTTTTTCATGAAAAGTTATTATGAAATTCAGGGATTATCTAACAATTTATAGTGTCTGGTATCAAGGAAATGTGGGATTACATGTTCCTCCCACCATCCAAAAATAAAACATTTCTATGAAACCTTTGGTAAGTTGAAACGGCATAAAAAGACTATCCTTCCCCTTTCCACATTTGGCCCCTGTGCTTATCCAAAAGATTTGCATTAGGACAGTAATGGCTTTTTTCCTGAAATCAAAAACCCTCTTCAAATTTCTTTCACTTAGAGAAAAAGAGGTATGAACGTAGATCTTTCATAAAAACAAAGTGGTATACAGCGAACTTTCGAGACCCAGGGGATACCTGTATTAACAAGAAGACCATATGAAGAGAGAAGACAAATCCCTGTATCTCCTGAACTTAGCTCTAGATGCCAGTTTTTTAAGTTTATTTCCCCCAGTGTCATTGTTGGTAATATTTTTCATCAAATCTAATAATTTCATTGAAAAACACAATTATTTTAAAAGCCACTAATGGGGAAAAAAAAAAACCTACCAATCAAACTAATAAAAGTTCCTTTTTATCATTTAGAACTTAGGTGTGATATTAATACCATGATGACATAATAGCCCTTATCTTTGAGGGATACGTGTTGAAATATTTACAGAAAAGATAATATGAAATCTGGGATTTGCTTCAAAATAATGTAGGAAGGTAGAAGCGAAGGGAGGTATGTATGTGTGGCTGGCAGGCTTCTCAAATAGTTCCCAATGATCCTCACCCTGGTAGTTACACCCTTATGTAATTCCCTCCGCTGGAGTGTGGGCCGGACCTCATGACTTATTCCTAAAGAACAGAATTTGGCAAGGACGGTAGGATGTTTTATGATTAGGTTACAAAACACTGTGACTTCCTTTCTTGCTCACAAGCTGTCGTGGCGTGAGATGCTCTATAGAGATGTCGCGTGGAAAGGACAGAAAGAGGCATCCCGTCAACAGCTCGTGAGTCAATGACTTCTGTCAACAACCACTTGAGTAAGCTAGGAAATGGGTCCTTCCCACGTGGGATCTGAGGCGACTGCCGCCTTGCGAGATAAGCCAGAGGATCCAAATAAGCCCTACCTGGAGACCTAACCCACAGAAACTGTGAGATCATAACTATATGATGTTTCAGGCCACTAAATTCAGGGTAATTCATTTTACCCCAATGGATGATACAGTATGCTTCAAGACTGGCCATCGTCTGCTGACTTTGGGGGTGAAAAGTGTACAGAAGTTTGCTTTTTATTCTTTCTACTCTTGGATATGTTTGAAATTCTCCATAACAATGAGAACTTTGAAAGTGATCGGTGAAATATGGTAATAACAATTCATCGCCGTTCCTGTCTTCCACCATTTAATGGCACTACAGATATTTTCCGTATGGCTAGGCTTTGTCTATATCTTCTGTTATGATATGTTTCCTGCTCTGATTTGTCTACTGGGCTCCATAAGACAGTAAATCTGTAGTGTCTGCTAAGTACTAATGAAGAAAAGACCTAACACACAAATTTAAAACAGAAAACAACTGAAAGACTCTTCTTACATTTGTGATTAATTTGGAAAATGGCAACAGCACAAATGGAGGTAAGTGATGATTAAAAGGATATGTAAATAAAGAAGAGGGCGAGGCGGGGAGGAGCCCTGGCAGGGGACTGAGAAAACAAAGATGAAGGCAAATTTGTTAGTTCATTTCCCAGGCTGTGCATTAATTGGTGTCTCTGCTTTTGTTTTGTTTTGTTTTGTTCCATCTGCCTGACTTTTGACTATTACGTTAGTTCTTAAATCTCTACCAGCAGGGCAAAAGGGAAAAAAAATGTAATGCACCGTTCAGATATTCGTCTTGTCAACTCTTGTAGAAAATGTTAGAGGTGATGGAAACAAATAGCAAAGCTTCAACATTAAGTTAATTAACACAAATTAAATATGGAGTGGGGATTTGAATTCCTACTGATCTTGCGGCCTGCCGATACATTCGTCTTAAGTTTATAAGGTCACATCTCGATAAAATTTAACAAGTGTTTTAGAAGAGATATAAAATGTTTTTTATCAAACCCACACGCAATTTTCTTATCTTCTTTTGACAGGGATAATTTTGAATTAGCTATTTGCCACTTTGTTCTCATAAAATGATTATAGGATGTGACTCACTGAGGCCTAAATTATGTGAATGTGCTAGAAAGAAACCTGCTGAGCATCAGCTATTGGGGACGAGGAACAGTTTAGTCCTTGGGTGCAGGTTCCCTTCTAATGTGGTCTGGTCCATATAGGGAGAAACTGTGTGTAAGGAGTTCGACACACAAATTCTTGGTGGGACCACCTGGATTTAAATACAAGCTCTGTGGCTTACTAAGGGTATAAGCTTGGGATGTTCTTTATTTTATTTTATTTTTTTTTAATTTTTTTACATTTGTTTATTTTTGAGAGACAGAGACAGAGCACGAATGGGTCAGGGGCAGAGAGAGAGGGAGACACAGAATCCGAAGCAGGCTCCAGGCTCTGAGCTGTCAGCACAGAGCCCGATGCGGGGCTCGAACTCACAGACCGTGAGATCATGACCTGAGCTGAAGTCAGACACTTAACCGACTGAGCCACTCAGGTGCCCCTTGGGCAGGTTCTTTAAATGCATTCAGCTTTGGTGTACTCATCTGATAAGGGAGTATGATAATGGAGTTAACTTCTGTATTTGTTACAAGAATCAAATGAAATAGTGCATGTAAGCGACATAGCACAGGGTGGGACACCATAATTTTCCCTCAGTAAATGAGAGCTATTATTGTTACTATTACCAAAACCAACAGAAGAAAATCTTAGATGCTTGGCTACCCAAAATCATAGTCTTAGGACGCATGAATGTGAATTATGGTATAGAGTACCGTAAACGTCCTACTCCTCTTCAGTTGATATTTCAATATTAAAATTGGGTGGAGGGAAGTTGGGAGGATGGGTTTACGCATGCAATTACATACTACTACTAGGATCTCAGTACACCCCCTAATCCAATGGTTTTCAGCTGGGGGCGATTGTGCCCCCTAGTGGATCCCATGGGACAACTAGTAATTTGGGACATCTGAAGACATTTTTATTGTCATGAGTGGGAAGTTGTTGGCGGCATCCAGTGGGTAGAGACCAGGGATTCCACTGAACATCCTACGATGCACAGGACAGCCGACAGCCCCACCTCCACCGCCACCATGAAGAGTTCTCCAATCCAAAATGTCAAAAGTGCCAAGATTGAGAAACTCTACCCTAGCTGAAGCCAAGAACAAAATTGTCCTTTTAGTTGGCCTTTAAAGGTTTGGAGCAAGTATTTAACAATAAAGCTAAGATGGCTTTTAAGCTCTCTTACTTTCAGCCAATGGAAATACTCATGATTCTTTAATCATACTGACCAAGATTTCAGAAGGCCGCTTCCTGCTGCTGTTAATTAAAACAGACTTTACTTCTTGAGAAGAAAGAAGAAAAGAACAGATATGTGCCAATAAGCAAAAATCTCATATCGTTCCTCATTGTCGTGACCCAGAAAAACTGATACATATTATATTGTATATGATATAAATATATAGGCAGAAATAATTAGGATGCCCCATTTTATACTTCCTTAAACCAAGAGTTTGTGGACCAGCCGACCCAACACCATTGTATGTTATGGGTGGGTCGGAGAAGGTAGCCACTGAGCCCTTGTAAGATTTCTTCAGTAGATCTCGTCTTCCAACCAACGCTCCTCTCCACTCCAATCAAAACACTTCTAATGGTCCCTGTGGATATTTCTCCACTAACAACCAACAACAGACCCCCATCACCGTCAGCTCCCTCGGCATTTCACACCACCTATCATTATTAGAGCTTGAAACCAGAAGCCCTCTTTTTCCACACTGAAAATATTTGAATGGGCTGTCAAAAAGACAGAAATACGCCCCATCCAACAGCAACAAACCCTCTGCAAACAAATCAAGTGGTGCAGAAATCCTTTGCACAAGATGATAGGGAAGGCCTCCATGCTGACACTGTAGGCGAGCCAAGTTTTCATGTACTTGGATGGCTGACCTCCAACTTCTGACATATTCATTATATTCCAGCATGTCGGCTGCAGATTGCATTGAAGTGATGACAGCTACAAGACAGCCAACGAGGAATATGGCCATTCTGGCAACAGGTGGCCTTTCACTTGTACTGGGAAAGTTAATCTAGTTTATCATCAAAGTATATTATGTTCAAGGAGTGTCATGTTTTGAGAGCTCTAGTGACAGATCAAATAGAGAAAGCATTCTTCCGTGGAACGTGACATTTTGGGGAGACCAACCCTTTCAAAGCACTTCATTGTTTATGCTTGATTCAGGTCTGTTAAGTTACTCCATTGTCTCGAAGTTTACATTATGGTTTCCAGCTTATGGTTTGCGTCCCCTGTCAAAGGCTGATGGAGGTGTCCACAATCTCACTTTGAATAATCAAATGCCTGTACCACAAGGAATTTTTAATGGCTTTAATTTGTCAGTAGATAAAATATGTAAGTTGAAAAAGTCCAGCAACAAAGGTGTATTCATATCGATGCAAAGTGACCATCATATTTCCTGGTGAATTTTCAAGATATAGATGTCCGAAACAGCTCTGCCTGCCCCCCTTTGGAATACGATTTTTTAAAATAATCATTGAAATGAAATCATATTCAAGGCTCCTAATGGGGAAACAATGGCCCCTGGAGGGTACTAACTTCTCTTTGGGTTTAACCTTGGATTCTGGCAGGAAATTCCTCCCCAACCTCTCTCCCATTCCGACTAGAGCTGGAGATAAATGATACTAGATGGTAATATTTATTCAATCATCCCATTCCATGGCTGCCCTCCAAGTTGGATGATTATGTTTTGCTGCACTTTGGACCTCATTTGAAAAACTCTTAGTACTTCTAAAACATTGGGAGGCAATCAAAATTCTCATTTGCATTGTGGAAAATAATTCTGATTTGCTTATAAGTCTTCTAACCCATCTGGCCATTCTTTATGAAGAGTCTTATGGAAGAAGGAATAGGGTAATGCAGTTTATATTTTTTTCATTCTATGTGAACTCCTTTTTGCCAAGGGACAGTCAAGACATTTAATCTCTAAAAGCAAACTAGTCTCTTCAGTATACAACTAATTTTCTGCATTTGAAAGGATGGCAATGGTCCCATACACAGATATAGAGAAGGATATCTATTCATAATACTTCTTTCATGTTCTTGGACCCTACTTAAGAATCGAAGAGTAGGCATAAGCTGACTCACCTCAGATCTTGATGATTCTAAAGCATTAACCTTCCATCCTAGCAACCTGGCAAGTACCTCTTTGGGGATTAGTCAAATGAGCACGCTTTGGACCAACAATCTCAGAACACGCAATTCTTCTAGATACTGAACACTTCAGAGAAAACGAAATATTGACAAATGTGAGGACACAGGGGTGCCTGGGTGGCTCAGTGGGTTAAGCGTCCAACTCCGGCTCAGGTCATGATCTTGCGGTTTGTGAGTTTGAGCCCCGCGTCGGGCTCTGTGCTGACAGCTCAGAGCCCGGAGCCTGCTTCGGATTCTGTGTTTCCCCCTCTCTCTGCCGTTCTCATGCTCGTGCTCTCTCTCTGTCTCTCAATAATAAATAAAAAACATTAAAAAAATTTTTAAAAATGCGAGGACACAAAAGTAATATGTTTAGTTTTATTCTATAGCCATTCCATCCATCTATTACTTCAACTATGGGTTAAATACTTTGTTTAATTCGAATAATCACTTGCATAGCACTTAGTATGTGCTACGCATTGTTTTCAGTGCTCTCATACACATTAAAGTATTTCATCCTCACAAGAATCCCATCGGGCAGATACTATTATGACATTGTTATAGGTGAGAAAACTGACGCACAAGAGCATATGCAACTTCTCAAGACCATAGACCTAGTGACAGTCCAGGATTGAATCTAGTCAGCCTTACTCCAGAGTCCATGATATTAATCACCATGCTGTGCTCTCCTCTACCAGCAACAAAATAACAGTATGAATAACTCCCCAAATTTAATGAGCCACGCTAGACACTGTGCACATTATATTTAATCCTTACCACAACTCAGTGAGAAAGGTCCAATTATCATGCCCATTTTATACATGAGAAAACTGAGCATTAGGAAGATTCAATCATTTGTCCAAAAACTCACAGAAGCAGCCAGTGGTGGAGCTTGGGCTAGATATGGTGGATGGAGGTGAAGAGATGAAATAGAAAATAATTCTGTTTCAGGGGGGGCCTGGATGGCTCAGTCAGTTAAGCGTCTGACTTCGGCTCAAGTCATGATCTAGTAGTCTGTGATTTCGAGCCCCACCTCAGGCTCTGTGCTGACAGCTCAGAGCCTGGAGCCTGCTTCAGGTTCTGTGTCTTCCTCTCTCTCTGCCTCTCCCCTGCTCTCTCACTCTCATTCTCTCTCTCTCTCTCTCAAAAATAAATAAACATTAAGTATTTTTTAAAAAAGAAAGTTCTGTTTCTCTGGTTTCTAACAGTTTATAAAAGGAGATGCTTATTGGCCTGGAAACATGGGGCCATTTTTAGAAGTGTAATCTTTCCTTTTCCTACAAATGGAATGGAAACCTGAAATTCTGGTTTGCTGGCCTTCTAGCAAACCAGAATCTGGCCTCAGACATTAGAAGTCGTATTCCTAAAGAATTTGGAGATTTAGTTGTTACTTCATTAGTTTAACAAAACCCTAAATATTCAATAATACCCAACGCTAATTCGCTTATAAAAGGAAAAATTTTTAAATTGAATTCTTTCACGAAGATAAAATTATATTGCTGTTAAGAATCTCAGCATTTGTTATTCTTCTCTTAAAAAATAATAATTAGAAACACAAGATCTTGACTTTAGAAAATATAATGATATCAAGAAATAAAGCATTCTAGTAAATGTCATTGTTTTATCAGGAAGAATACAAGGTTTTAGAGGGAAAAAAAACAATACAAATTAAAAACAGAATAAAATATTAAGTTTAAAGACCACACATATGGTGAAATATTATGCAATCACTTAAAATTGGATTTTTATGGGCCTAGAATAATGTTTATTTATGTCAAGGGATAAAGCAGCATAAAATCTGAGTGTAAAGCATAATCCAATTCTTTTTTAAAAATTTATTCATTTAGTCATTTATATGCATATAAATTTCAGGTAGTAAATGTACCAAAATATTAACAAAGGATACCCCTCACGGTAAGATTATGAGGGGTATTTTTTTTCTTTATATTCTTTGTACTTCTTAAACTTTCTACAATTCAATATATGTTTATAGTCACGAAAAATAAAATAACCCTTATTAGAAAACTATGGGATAACTAACCATCTGTCCCGTCTGTCCCGACCCCCATCTCCAGCATCCATTGTGAGCAATATACTTCCACAGCCCTGGTCACAGCAGGACTGGAGACCGGTTCTCAAACTGGATTGAAATGAAGCTTGAGGGATGTATACCTAAGGAAACACACGGTATAAAGCAACATGGAAGTCATTGCCAAAAGAGCCAGAAAAACAAACGAGGTCAGTTGATGGATGTGGCCAGATGATATGTGGGAACACAACAGCATCTACCTCATGGGATACATGCAGCAAAGTCTGGAACCTGGAAGAGCAGGAACAGAAGAAGAGAGCTGAAGCAGAGTAACAATAAGTTCAGCAAGAGGATAAGCATGGCAGATTCTGCTTAGTTCTTGTTCCCTAACAAATTCACGTGAGCCAACCACACGGTAGAGAAGTACAAGTCATTGACTCCTAGACTGAGATAACCCCAGGACCTCCCTATTTCCTGCCATGATGTTAAATTCAGGGCAGACCTAGCCTCCCAAGGAGCCCCCACCACCAGATTCAGGTGTGACCAGAACAAGCTTGGTGGGCCCAACAGCCAAAGCTACTTTCAGGAGGCTCAAATGATAGAGATTTTAGGACAACTCAAAAAAGAAAAGAATAACTTGAGATTTAGATATTAGAAAGAGTCACCCTTAGGTAATTTGCCTGGGTTACAGGGAATCCTGGGAAGTTGCTTGGAGAAGGCTGAAATTAGCCTAGTTCAAGGGAACTCCTAGGAACCAGGCGAGATGTAAAGACTGTCCCACAAGTGTAACCAAAGACACTGAGCTTTTGTAGATGTAGCAGCTACAGCTTCTCAGAAATACTGTTGGTTGATATGTCCTTTCTCCAAAACCCTTTTCTTTCCAGCCTGCTCCTTTTCTTGTAGTTATCCTTTAGCTATCCTTAGTCATGGATATATTCCTTCATTGTGCTGTGCAGGAAGTATGTGGTCTGTAGATCACCATTCTCAAAATCCGTTGAGACTTGTTTTACAGTCCAGAACATGGACAGTTTTTATAAAGGTTGCATGACATGCAGGAGTCTGTATATTTCCATGAAATAAAACTTTTAAACTGGATTATTTAAATCTTTTATACATCATTGTTTGTCTACTCAGTCAATCCATTGATTTATCGGGGGAAGCATATTACCATCCACACAATGTTTGTTAAATTATCCCCTGCTCCTTGAAATTATTTCATTTCTTCTCTGTTAGGTATTGACGTCCAATTCCAAATTCCCATACCTGCTTCTGCTGTGGTCCTCCATCTCAGCAACCAACCACATTTACTTTTCCACGTCTCAAACTGGAAAACAGGGGACAAGTCAACAGTCTTGACTCTTCTTTTTCTCCTGCGTCAGATCCCATGGGCTCTGTTTCTGAAATTACACCAGAATCTGACTCCTTCTCATCCTCTCCAGTGGCCCAAACCATAGTCACCTTTCATGTGGATTGCTGCAACAGCATACCAACTGGCCTTCCTGTTTCTTTCCTTGCTCTCCTACAGTCTAAACTCTGCACCACAGCCCAAGTGATCCTTCTTTTTTATTTATTTAAGGTTATTTATTTATTTTGAGAGACAGAGGGGAGGGAGAGAGAGAGAATCCCAAGCAGGTTCCATGCTATCAGTGCAGAGCCCGACGCTGGGTTTGATCCCAGGAACTGTGAGATCATGACCTGAGCCAAAATCAGGAGTCAGACACTTAACTCAGTGAGCTACCCAGCTGCCCCCGGAGCGATCCTTTTAAAACAAAAGTGTATCATGTCACACCTCTGGTCAAGGGTATCCCATCTCACCCTGAAAAAAAAAAATCCAAAGTCACTGCACTGGCCACCAAGGTCCATATGATCTAATCACTACCTTGCTGACCTCATTTCCTGCCACTTTCTCCGTTGCTCACTCCACTCCTAGCACACTGCCCTTCTTGCTTTCCGTGAGCACATTAAGCATTGTCTTTGCTTAAGGTCTTCACTTTTGCTAATTCCTCTGCTTTGAAAGCTCTTCCTCTACATATCCATATTTATTATTCTTTCACTTCCCTTGGGTCGAAACTCAAATGTCACTTTACTTTTTTTTTTAATTTTTTTTAATGTTTATTTATTTTTGAGGCAGAGAGAGACAGAGCATGAGTGGGGGAGGGGCAGAGAGAGGCAGACACAGAATGTGAAGCAGGCTTCAGGTTCTGAGCTGTCAGCACAGAGCCCAACGCGGGGCTCGAACTCACAGACCGTGAGATCATGACCTGAGCCGAAGTCAGACGCTCAACCGCCTAAGCCACCCAGGCGCCCCTCACTTTACTTTTTTAAAATTTCCCCTTACCCCCTATCAAAAATAGTACTCCCATATCATTTTCCTTTTTCCCCTTACAATATTTTACTATTTTTCATATTACCTCTCCAAGTGTGTTTCTTTGCTTGGTGCCTAATTACCTAACCTCCGCTCCCAAAGAAATTAGATTGTACGTTTCACGACAGCAGAGATTTTCGTCTGTGTTGTTCACCATCGTGTTCCCAAGCACCTGGAACAGAGTCAGACAGAGAATGGCTTTCAGTCAATATTAAATAAATGAATGAGTGAAATTTTGAGAACTCTAAGAGAATACAGAAGAGAATTACAGAATTCCTGGTGAGCTAAAAATGGTCATGGTTATGGAGAAATCTCTTCATCACTAAAGATGCTTTTGGCCTTAAATTTATTTTGTCTGAATTAAATATAGCTATACTAACCTACATCCGGTTAATATTGCTGTGACATAACTTGTCCCATTGTTTCCATTCACCTTATAATTTTAAATCTTTTATTTAAATGTCAGCGTAATATTAGTTTCAGGTGTGTGATATACTGATTCAACACTTCCATACAGCACCCGGCACTCATTACAATGTACTCCTTAGTCCCTATCACCTATTTCATGCCCTCGCCCACCTCCCTTCTGTCCATTCATCTTAAGTTTTAAATATCATTTGTAAACAGCTCATACCTAATTTGATGTTTTTAATACAATCATAAAATTTGACTTTTAATTAAATTCAAACCACTTACATTCATTTATTGTCATATTTGTTTTTTGTTTTGTTTTGTGCTTTCTCTCTTTTGTGCTTTTCCTGAATGTCTTCTACTGGTGCTTTTCAACAAGTTTGCTGAGCTTGTCTTCCTACCTTTCAAGTAATATGTCTTTTCTTCCTGGCTGCTTTTAGGATCTTTCCTTTGAAGTTCGTGTCTTCTGTATCTTACAGTGTTTCATTATGAAGTCTCCTGGTATGGATTACATTTTAGTCATTCTAAAGTTACTTATTTTAAGGTCTCCCTTTGCTTATTCCGTTCTCTCAAGTTCTTCAGAGTTTCATTCAGCTGTTTGTTGAATCTGCTGATTCTTATTTTGAAGGTGGTTTTTCCTCTCATGTTTCGTAATTTTGAATCATAAATGCATGTTCACTTAGACTTCATAGGTGGGACTGCTGAGGAGATAGGTTGATACTATATCCCTCTGGAAATAGTCTCTGTTGCTTCTGTCAGGCCACCCAGAGAAATTACCAGAAACAAACCAAATTTTGGAGGGGATGCTACCTTATAAAATTATTGGCTTACAAATTCCCAAATCATACAGGTAGTATAACAAACCCGTGTAAGCTCAGACTCATAACTATCATACCACCAGGAAGACTTTTTCTTCCACCCAGAACCCAAGTCAAAGAGACAGATAAGTCTCTCCCCACCCCCACCCTGCCATTTCCCTGCGCTAATAAGTGGCTTTGCGGTGCGATGTTCACTTGTTAGTATCCATACGCCTCATACTAATGTCAGGGTAATTTCTTTTAGAATCCTATATAGGGGCGTTGGAATACAGTCAGTTTCTTTTGTAAGTCTTCTCATCACCTAGACCAGAGATTCCATTTCTACTTTCTGCCTGATGACCATTAAAATGTTTGCCTACAATCTTCAGAGCCAGCACCCACCTCCGTCACAAGGAGGATACAAGTTCACTCCCACATTCATCCGAAGTTCTCAGTTTCCTCTCCATCCCCGGTCCCTAGGATTTCTTTAACTATCCTGAATGTTCAGCTCTCTGTTTAGAAATGTTTCTGTTACATTTTACTAAGCCGATTCAGCTGTTTTGTTTCAGCCAAGATTCTGTTGTTTTATGTCATTGGTCTGCCATATATTGCCAGAAATTGAAATCCCAGTCACCTCTCTTTAAAATATAATATACCGGGGGTGCCTGGATGGTTCAGTCAATTAAGCACCCAACTCTTGACTTCGGCCCAGGTCATGATCTCATGACCTGAGTTTGAGCTCGCTTGGGATTCTCCCTCTCTCTCTCTCTCTCTCTCCCCTGCTCCCTCTGCCCCTCTCTCCTGCTTGCACTTGCATGCTCTCTCTTTCTCTAAAAATAAAAAATAAAATAATATAATATACCCCTCACCTTTATAATCTTTTGCTACTGCAGATTCAAGCACCCTTTCACATTTACTTACTATCGATCTTACTGTGGTTGGAGCTGGACTTCTCAGAGGTGCACCCGGGTCTGCGGTTCTCTTCCAAACCAACCTTCCTTCCCTCCCTTTCTCCATCATAAGTGTCAAACCTTTATTATGGTCTGAAGTCTTCTCCACCTAATCTGCTTCCTATCCTCTCACTATTCAGAACATCTCCCCCTACAGGTCTCCGGTACTTCCAATTCTGCCTTAGTGTCTGCTTCTCAGAGGGTTCAAACCAGCACCCTCAGTGAAGATGAAGTCTCTCTTTTTCCATTGCAAATCTCTGTCTCATAAATTTCATGGTACTTTTGCCTAAATTGCAACAGACTATCTGAGATTTCTGCCTTTCTGTGAAGGTGGCCTACCATTGTCATTTCCCACTAACTAGACTCCTGTGCTTCAAACTCTGATTTGAAGAAACTGCAGATCCAAAAATACTTGTGACTGGTGTGACATTTGTAGGATAATCTTCCTGAATACTTGTCAACCTCATTTTAGAATTACCAGACTACAGGAATGTTCTAGAACCATCTATGGCCCAGTAAAATGAAAAGTGATTTGGGCAGAACACCGTTCATAGTCTGTCCACATAGAAGAGTTCTGTTCTACGAATTCCTCCCAGAAATTCTCCACGTAGCCACTGATTAGGGAAATTTTGATAGGATAAAAATCTCTTTCCTTTCAGGAATTTTCTCTGACTTACCCCCTCTCGAAGCAGTTAGGGTGTTTCTCTCACAAATAATCTCTGGAAAAAATTTCTCTGCATGTATTATTTCTTTATCATATTATATCTCATCACAGAAATTTGATTAAAAATTTGAAACTTATGTAGTATTACTTGTGACACTCAAATGGTCCACCACCCTACAATTAAATCAGGGTTCAAAAAAAAATAAATCAATCAAGGGGCGCCTGGGTGGCTCAGCCAGTTGTGTGTCTGACTTCATTCGGCGCAGGTCATGATCTCACAGTTTGTGAGTTCGGAGCCCCACATTGGGCTCGCTGCCGTCAGCACGGATCCTTACCTTAGGATCCTGTCCCCCTCTCTCTGCCCCTCCCTGACTCAAGTATGTGCGTGCTTTCTCTCAATCTCTCTCTCTCTCTCCCTCAAAAGTAAATAAACATAAATAAAATAGACACTTAAAAAAAATCATTCAATGGGGTTCAAATAAAAGATTCAACTTTTTATATTTATGCCCGGCACTTTTCATTTAAATTATTCTTTGAATACAGTGAACTTACTTTTTGTATTTCTTTGTATCCCATACAACACAGATGATCATTCAATAATAAATGAGATGTCCAATTAAAACCTAAGAAGGATTTAGTTTCTCAGTGAATTCTTACACCCTAGGGTTAGCTATGGCTTGAAAGATTTATCAAAAACTTAACTAGTTTTTTAAAAGTAATATAGGGGGATTAAAGCATTTTTACTTAAAGGATTCATGGATAGCAACAAATTCTGAGATACTGAAATAATAATTCTTTTTATTTTATAGATGATTCAAAATACAATCTTTATTTTTCCACAAATCGGTTTATATATGAAATTACTGATAGATGTGTGATCTTTGGGAAAAAATTTAATCCAATATCTATTAGTTTGCCAGCAGCTCAGAAATTATATTCAATGAAGTGATCAGTGATCACATGACTCAGTTTATTTCTTCAAATTAAGGCATTTTGCTATTAAAGTCCCATATTATCCAACTGACTAATCTTCAATTAAAAGAATGCACTTTTAATTGAGTAAACAAGAAATTCAGTTTCACCAACGTGCTCTATTAAATAGTAACACAATACACAAACAAAAAAACAAGATGAAAGGAGTAAGTATTCAATTAACCTTAAGTGTTATAATGAAGCAAATATTAGTTGGATTATTTTTAATATCATAACACCAAAAAAGGATTTATGTGTTTTTTTTAATCAACAGAAAGAAAATGATAAAAGGACTATGTGTAGATAGAGCCTATTTTTATAGAAATCTCTCCTTCTTAACCTTAAATTCAGAAATACTATGTACCAAGATATTCACAGCAGTCTTATTTATAATAATTTGACTACAACCTAAATATAGCTGTGGCTTGAAACGTTTAGCAAATTATTTAACATGGATGGAATGGGGTTTAATCAGAAAAAAAATTACCTTAATTATATCCTAACCTATAAAATAAAATCAGTGCTACATTTGAGGGATAATTGTCCTAAAAACTCGTGGAACCTCTCTTCAGAATTACCAGGCTAAAGTGGCATTCTAGAACCTTCCACCCTTTGTGGTCTGTCCATGTAGGAAAGCTTTGTTCTATAAATTCTCAGAGCAGGGAGAGTGCAAACGCTCTCTTATCGTATTAAGGTCAAGGTCAGGATTATTAGTTCGCATTGAAATAAGTAATCATATTGAAAAGGAGGAAAGAATTTGTCAAGTAGACCCTAGGGAAGTTTTGAAAATTAAATAAATTCTGACTGTAGTCCAGAGAATCAAAAGCTGTTCTGCCTTCTCCTCGCTGTCCTTCTCAAACTTTTGGCAGAGCTAGCAGAAATCAGTAGAGTTGGGGGATTTTTGACATTCATTGGGCAGGTAGAGCTCATAAAGTTGGCAAAGTACAAGACAGTTCTCTGAACATCACTATTTCTGCATCAAGGAGTTGTCTGTTCTGGGAAGCACAGGAGATGGGAAGAGAGAACCCTTGAGGGCACCACAAGTGAACCAGCTCTGGGCTGGGGAAAACAAAGGAGAGAATGGGCAAACTCAGAGAAGCAAAGTACAGGGAACTGTGGAGTATTTTATTAGTTGCTGCCTTGAGGTGACATGTGCCTTTTGGTATTAAGACTAATGACCCAGACTGAATAGAGGCCAACTGTTTATTGACTCAGGTAACAAACCTAAGTCAGAAAGTCCTTCTGGATGTGTGCATAACAAAAGATCAAACTTTCTGTGCAATTCACTTCAGGAATTGTCACTCTCTCTCTCCCATCCGGTCTTCCCACCTAGTGCTTTAGTTCTAGAGGTTCTTGTGTTGTACAGGGTAACTAGATTAGGATGTAGTACTTGGTCTACCATCCACCTTCATCCTGCCCCACTCAGTCTCTACAGGGCTTCAGTAATTACCAACTAAATCACTGCCTTGGAGGACATGCTGGTGAGGAAATATCTGGCCCACAGAGAAGAATGGTCCCCTTTCTCCATGGCAACGGATAGATGTTAACCACACTGTGGAGAGGCAATCCTTTTTTTGAAGACCTATGGTCCTCTGGGTGTTGAGAAGTCTCTATCCGTGGTCGATAGACAAACCCACAACAAATACAGTAAATGCAACATTTCTGAACTCCTACTTATCATATCTTCATAACTCAACAGCTAGAAATAACCCTGAGGGACAAAAGGGGGGCAAGGGACTAAATGAACTATAAATGCCAACAAAACAAAATTCATACTGTTCAAAGACATCAGGTTCAATCAAATAGCACAATATGTTTATTTACAAGCATGGTATGTCTTCCCACGTAACAAAAATATTTTCAGGTACACCCTTCTTGTATCAGTGCACAACTCTATCTTCTTTTCTTTTGTGTAACGTCAGGCTACTCAGCTTCATCATTGGTGCCACTGAGGAGATGCTGAGGGAGAAGACAGGACCCAGAAAGCCTCATAGAATGTGTATACATCTTTGTTGACCTATATAACTAAATGGTTAGTTGGTTCGTTGTACCATTTCCCCTTAATTTCTTCTGGATCTAAATGCTGGGGAATAGAAGTCCCAGCAGCGGGGCTCCTGGGTGGATCAGTCGATTGGGCGTCCAGCTTTGGCTCAGGTCTTGATCTCTCAGTTTGTGGGTTTGAGGCCCACTTTGGGCTCTGTGCTGACAGCTCTGAGCCTAGCGCCTGCTTCGGATTCTGTGCTCCCTCTCTCTCTGCTCCCCTCCCACTAGTGCGCTCCTTCTCTCTCTCTCTCTCTCTTTCAAAAATGAATAAAAAAAATTTTAAGAAGTACAGCAGCAGAATTGAATGTGATTTTCCAGTAGGCAAACTGTCACCTTCTCCCTTTATTTCACTACTCGAGACAGATAAGGAACATAAAATAAATACCGCAGAATTGTAGGGAGTTCCTCGCGCTTTTTTTCTTGTTTTGTTTTGTTTTGTTTTGACTTTTTAAACAAACCACTCTGTTTAAGTGTGAACAAGAAATGACCAAAAAGAGAAAAAGCAAATCTCGAAAAAACAGTATGTCTCTATCTACTTATTATTTTGAAGGCGGGTAAAATTCTCGACCTAGGAAGAAAAAGGACTGAAAGGAAAGACAACGAGATAACGTTGGTTTTCTTTGAGGTTTTCTTTGTGTTTTAGGACTCTGGGTGACCTTTATGTCTTCTTTTCATTGTTCTGTTTGTCCTAAATTCCCTAAGATGAGCGAGTCTTACCCAAAGCATTTAATATATTTAATAAAATGTAATAAACACTTGTTTAGAAACTAGCCTATGTGGTGCTTTCCATAGTCTTTTTAATTTTTTTTTTTTTTGAGGGAGAGAGAGAGCACGTGTGAGCAGGGGAGAAGGACAGTTGGAGAGAAAGAATCTTAAGCAGGTACCATACAGAGTGTGGAGCCTGATGGAGAGGTCAATCCCACGACCCTGGTATCATGACCTAAGCTGAAATCAAAAGTCAGAGACTCAACCAGCTGAACCACCTAGGAACCTCCACCATCTTTTAAAATTGGTATTTTTAAGAATGTTTTTCTTTCAGGTTCCTGGGCAGCTCAGTGGGTTAAGCATACAACTCTCGGTTTCTACACACATCAGGATCTCATGGTTCATGAGACCAAGCCACACGTCGGGCTCTGCGCTGAGCACGGACCCAGCTTGGGATTCCTTCTCACCCTCTTCCCTCACTCTCAAAAAAACATGTTTTTCTTTCTTAATAAGCAATTTCATTTTCATCACAATTTGATAGATTTATTCTGAGAAGAATTCTGCCTCTTGGAATGAACACCTTTGCAGTTTAGACTGGGCACTTCTGAATGTAAAATACTGAATTTTTTTTTAGCAACCTTGTTCTACTTCATATATATGTATACAACATAATGAAAGAGGAGTTGCTGGAATTACATGAGAAAGGGTCCTTTCTGAGAATAAAAGTGTAAGAGAGATTTTAACAGTCTTAAAGACAAATAGTGGAGGCGCCTGGGTGGCTCAGTTAGTTGAGCGTCTGGCTTCGGCTCAGGTCATGATCTTGCGGTTCATGAGTTCGAACACTGCACCAGGCTCTGTGCTCACAGTAGCCTGAAGCCTGCTTCGGATTCTGTGTCTCCCCCTCCCTCTGCCCCTTCCCAACTTGCACTCTGTTTCTCTCTCTCTCTCTCCCAAAATTAGCATTAAAAATAAATAAACAAATAAATAAAAGACAAACGGTGGTGAGCCTACACATGAGATGCCACAGCTTTACCATAGAATATTCTTTTTTTTTTTAGAAAGAGAGAAAGAGAGAGAGAGAGAGATGGGGGGAGGGGCAGAGAGAGATGGAGACAGAGAATCTTAAGCAGACTCCACAACTCACAAACCAGGAGATCATGACCTGAACCAAAATCAGGAGTCAGATGCTTAACCAACTAAACCACCCAGGCACCCCAGCCACAGAATGTTCTCAAGAGTGCAACCACCAGGAGTCCTGATCTGTACGTTGCTCAGGTGTCACTGTTCATGGGGACAAATGCTTTTTCACAGTTTGTTATAGGCAGCATGTTGAATATCCAATCTCCAGAATCCTAATTTCAGACTGTAGTTGGCCCGAGATGGTACATTGGCTTTGCCTTAAGTTTCTTTTTGTTCTTCTTGGTGTACTTTTAATTCTTGGAGGTGTTAAGGGGATTCAATAAAGCAAAGTTTGTATATATATATTTTTTAATGAGAGAGAAAAGAGAAAGTTTTTTTAGAAAGATCCCAGAGACTCCCTGGAGCACAGCCTCTCCCATTGTAGAGCCACTCTCCCAAAGGCTGGAAAGAATAGCATACACCCAGAAGTATCCAGAGCAGTGATTTGGGCCCTATTGTTTTCATTTTGCAACTTTCAGGGGACAGAATGGAAGGATCCTTGAATTCTCTTAAGTCGTGGCGTAGAATTTTCTAAAGTTGTCGGAATAGCAAGTATTAGTGTGATAGCCCGGAGTGCATTTTTAAGAGGAGTGGAAAAAGGAACATTCTAAATAGCCAGGACAGGACTAAATATACAAATAGACAGTGGCCGGACCATACGTAAAAATGGTACTCTGAACTCTGACCCACAACCTTCAGAAACCTGACCGGGAAACCGAGCTCTCATCTCCAGAAAACAGCCCCGGAAACCAGCCCATTACGTATGAGACTTGCAGGAAGCCGGACTGATCCCTCATATAACCAGGAGGCTAAACAATAGCTTCTGTAACAATCAGTCCCAAATGGCGAGATATTGATTAATAACTGACAGCTTCCCTAGGTGCTGTCCCTGCTTCCAATTTAGGAATGGCCAGAGAAAGTCAAATATGCATCCCTAACAGGTCACGTGGGATGCCCACCTTCTGATGATCCTGCCCCCGGCTGCCCCGTGCCGGCAGCCTCCAAGCAGGGCGCACCCAAAGCCTTTCCTTTTTTCCACTCGAAAGCATTCCCACTCCTCTCCGTGCCTTTGAGTCTCTGCCAAACACAAGCGGCGGTGGTTGGCTTCCTTGCTAAAACATGCTCTAAATAAATAGTCTCGTCTCTTTTCATCTGATTGGTCTTCATTAATTTCCACTCCATGAAAGAACAGGGAAAATGCCGTGACCAACTTGCAGAAGAATTCATAAAAAAGCAAAGTAATTTAGTTACTGCGAAGTGTGTATCATGGAATTTATACCTAAATATGACATACATGGCGACCAGCAGCTAAGCATTAAAGAGCACCCCTTCGAGAACCTCCACAGAAACTTTTTCTAATATGCCTGCTCACACACAGTGATCTCCAAGCATTCTTAATTCCGTACACCATTGTTAAATTTTTGTAAGCATTTCCAAAATGCAGATACCTACTTGTGCATTTTATACACGTAGAAAATTTAGACAACTTGAAGGATGAGATCAAGTGAAATAAAACTACTTTTAAACATTTGTGAGGGGCGCCTGGGTGGCTCAGTCAGTTAAGCACCCATCTCTTGGTTTCAGCTCAGGTCATGATCTCACAGTTTGTGAGTTCGAGCCTCTCCTGCTTAGGATTCTCTCTCTCTGCCCCTGCCCCGCTCATGCATGCATTCTCTCTCTCTCAAAATAAATAAAATTTTTAAAAAACTTCTGTGAATCCTGATGACTTCACAGTGTGAGTAACTAATCCCTGTGTTGTGAGTTCATATGTGAAAATTGGTAAGTTCCAAGCCTTCTATCCACGGGTCAGTCGATTAGGTTGCTATTGTTTTCACCTCTTAAATGACTAACCACACACTCACCTTAGTGGTGGGTCAGCTCTGCCATGTTCTTGGTGTTTGCTTCCGCTTAATCATCTATATTACTTAATCTATAGAGTCTTTCCAGGAATCTTTTTAGTTCACTTTCCATGGAAAGATCGAGATTCGAGCAAGATACTATCTCCTTTTTTTTTTTTTTAAATGTTTATTTATTTTTGAGACAGAGACAGACAGAGCATGAGTGGGGAAGGGGCAGAGAGAGACAGAGACACAGAATCCAAAGCAGGCTCCAGGCTCTGAGCTGTCAGCACAGAGCCCGACATGGGACTCGAACTCACAGACTGCGAGATCATGACCTGAGCTGAAGTCAGACGCTCAACCAACTGAGCCACCCAGGCGCCCCAACAAGATACTATCGTCTATCAAACCACAAAAAGAGACCCATGTAGGCTGTAAAAAGTTTGCAGGAAGCTTGAAAACAAGCAAATGGTCAACCATCTACCAACATCCAATCTTTTTGGAGAGGAACACTCCAAAATAAGGATGCCAGGGTCAATCAATAAATTAAATATTCATAAGGCTAATTTATTTAGATAATATGTTTGTAGAATTAGAAGATTAATAAATAGAAGTTCTAATATTTTCCTCCCACATTTCAATACATACTTCTGTGGAGATATGTTTTATAGACTAGACATTTTATTACATTATTTCACAAAGTTTGATCAAGGAAAGAACAATTATTGTTTCTTTTCTGGGATTATTTTGGAGAGGGAAATAAAGGTGAGGAGGAAACGAGGTGGTATGGGTGCTTCCATTTTGTTAGCTTGAATTTACATCAGATAAGGGATTGTGCATAGTTTTTCGTGTGACTACTGGCCTTCTAAGCTACAAGAGAGACATGGCCAATCTGAAGAAACCTCAAATTCTCATTATTCTGGTTTCCCCGCTTTCCTTCTTTGAAAAGTGGCAACGCTAGAGTTCAATGCATTTAGAGATTTAGTTCACGTCAAATCGGCACAATTATCTTATAAAAATTATGCATCCGAAGTGGTTTGGTAAGCCCATCAGCTGATTCTCACATCACTCAAGAAGAGGCATGTCAACCAGATGTGCCGATATATCGAACTTCAAATTTCCAGGTACAGTCACTTACCTGCACTCTTGGCAGCCATGTTTGCAATTGTATTATTTGTTAGTGAGCTAAAACTCCCTTCTTTATTTCTCCCAGTAATGACAGAATTTAAACGCCAATATTTCAACCATTAGAGAGTCATTCATAAGACGCCTATCTCTACTGATGACTGAACTTTTTAAAAACTTTTATCTGCTTCCTTCCCATTATCATTATCTCCCTCTGCCAACAAACTCCATTTGCTTTTTGGCTATTATCTCTTCCTTGTCAGTCATAACTAATGGGGCAGAATCTTGTTTAATTTTTTTTTTATCTATTCTATTCCTGTCATGCTTTGATTTCCCCCTACATATAGATCTTAAAATAAGTCAAAGGAACCAGTTCATTAAAAAATTATTTGAATGCTTCTCACAGCACACAGGCTTTCATTTGGGTGTCAGTTTAAATTCTTCATTTCATTCTTATTCTCCCAACTGGATCTTTCTTCCCAGCACAGAATACAAGGAAACTGTTTAAAATAATCATTCTTACAATCTGATACCCAATGTTATGATCTGTAACACCAATTTGAATGATAGTCAGCCTTCGGTTAGCCATGGTAACTGGGGAAATATTGGCCTGTTATAATTAATTGAAAGCCCTCAAAAGGAGCCAGAATTCACGTAAGGCACAGCTGTTTACCCTCCACCTAACCTGCTCCAAATTATACGCATTCGAGAGGAGATACCCCAAATGTTTCCATCATTTTCAGCAGGCATGATAATACACATTAAATTAATTGAAGGGAAAGAGCTAGCAACAGTAGCCAAAAAAGCAATATAGAAAACTGACACCAATTCTTAAAAGTGATTACTTCTTGAAAAGCATGCATGTTGAGTAGGAGAGAAAAAAAGTTGAAGGGATACTAATTTCTACTGTATCCCCTTGTGAACCAACTTAATATTTTCTAGCAAAGCATGTACTTCCAATAGATTAAACTAATATAAAGAAAAAGAAGGAGTTATATGAGGATTAATCACCTATTTAAGGGATGCCTGGGCAGCTCGGTCAGGTAAGCGTCCGACTCTTGATTTCAGCTCAGGTCATGATCTCACAGTTGTGAGATCAGCCGCGTTCAGCGTGGAGCCTGCTTAAGATTCTTTGTCTCCCTCTCCCTCTGCCCCTCCCCTGCTCGTACACGCACATGCGCACACACACACTCTCTCTCTTTCTTTTCCAAAAAAAATTCTTTTAATCACCTATTTAAGCTAACTACTGTAAAAACAAATTAATTAATTGCCTCCATATAATTAACTATTTCCAGCAAACACAATATATTCTGAAGTTATGGTCAAAGTACAATTTGTTTCTGTGACTTAAATACAGCTATAATATATTTAAAATATATTAAATTTATATTTATATAAAGTATACTTAAAATAGTATATTAAAATATCTGTATTTATGTGTGTTTTTTAATGTTTATTTATTTTTGAGAAAGAGAGTATGAGCAGAGGAGGGACAGGGAATCTGAAACCATCAGCTCAAAGCCAAACTCAAGGCTTACCCACCTACCATGAGATCATGACCTGAGCCGAAGTCGAATGCTCAACTGACTGAGCCACCCAGGCGCCCCTAAAGTGTATGTTTTAAGTCAAATATATCTTATTTTGCATATTATGTGTTAGGGCCTTTTATGGTTATAGTCTGAATGAGTGGTCGTCAGATTTCCAGATGCCGGTTCTACCCCAGCTGTTCAGTCCCCACCTGCTCTGTCTGAGAAAGAATGGACAAGTTTATCCAGCTCATGTACACTGGAGGCTCTGGACTTAGACGTCCCAGGCTGAGCTGATCACTGAGATCATGCAGGAAATCGAAAAGAGGGAGGTGACGGCGAAAACGTACAGACAGAACAGTGATCTCTGGTTGCCTTTCAGAACTGCGGCAGGCCAACTCCTGACCTGCCCCGTGTTAGCAAAGCATTGGAGAAATTTAGATGACCCAGCAAAAGAATCTGAGAACCCCCCCCCCGCCCCCGACGAGGACCACCAGTTGACAAAGCCCCACCACACCTGCGAAGCTGCCATTCATCTTGAGTGTCTTGTTCTCAAATATGACCAGTTCAGCATCACCAAGGGCAAATGTGAAAGTCCAAAATCAAACAAACAAAATTTTTTTTCTGACAATAAGTAAATAACACTTAATTATTTTTTTAATGTTTATTTATTATTGAGAGAGAGAGAGACAGAGTATGAGCAGGGGAGTGGCAGAGAAAGAGGGACACACAGACTCTGAAGCAGGCTGCAAGCTCCGAACTGTCAGCACAGAGCCCAATGCGGCGCTCGAACCCACGAACCATGAGATCACGACCTGAGCCGAAGTCAGATGCTTAACCAACTGAGCCACCCAGACGCCCCAAAAAACACTTAAATAATGATAATAAATTTTTAGGACATTACAGAAATTCATATCCATAGAAAAAGAACAGAAGACGATGTTTATAAGGACATGGAGAGAGAATTTTAATGTTATAAATTAAAAACATGACAGGAAAAAAAAATGAATGGTCTAAGAAATTAACCTCCTGGGCTCATTTATTCAGAAATCAAGCAGATGATGTATTCCACCAAAATAAAGACATAAACTAAAAACGAGGAGTACCTGTCAGGTCATGATCATTCATTTTTATCCTAATTTACATCTGTCTATTATCTATCTATCATCTATCTATCTATCTATCATCTTATCTTATGTACTATCTTGTGGGAATGATGTTATGCTTCCCATGCTGTTTTAAAACTCATTCTCTCACAAAATAACACACCAACCTCCTCTCATGACAGTAAAATACAGATTTACAGCTTTTCATCATTATGTTAAACCCTGTCCAGCAAGACCTATAAGCATCATTGCATTTCATGAATCCCAATTTCACCTACGCACCTGAAAAAGTCATATCGATATACGTCCTGAAAATGTTCATAATTGGGCCTCCTGATGGGTGCGAATGCGTGGGGGTACCGGAATCATGGCGGTCCCTCTGTTCTATGATTTCTATGGCCACACATTGGAAACTACAACCTTGCAGGGAAAAACAAGCCCGTAAGCAACCGGTAGGGGTAAAAGTGCCTTAGTCATGTGAGTCAGTTATTCATTTCTCAAATATTCATTGCAGACCTACTGTGTGTCCCAGCACCGTGCACCCGAAGGTGGCAGGATCCAGGGGACAGTAAGATACCATGAGCAGCTTGGGGCAGATGGAAGGGGAGGGGGAAAGGAAAAAAGAGCTAAAATAATACCCGAACCATAACTGTGTCAAACTTTTGTGATTTTGACATTTTACTGAGGGCCAGATCTGCTTGAGACTGGCCACATGGCCACCCAAATAGACGTGACATTTCCTGGACTTTCTCTCTTCCTCAGAGGAGACGGGCATACATTTGGACCAAACCCAGTGGAATGTGTGCTACTCGTTGTCTTTTTTTTTTAATTTTTTTAATGTTTATTTATTTTTGAGAGACAGAGAGAGTGAGAGTGTGGGGGGTGGGGTAGTGAGGGAGTGGCAGAGAGAGGCAGACAGAATCCAGGCAGGCTCTGCACTGTCAGCACAGAACCCGACATGGAGATCAATCTCACGAACCATGTGATCATGACCTGAGCTGACATCAAGAGTCAGACAGTTTGGGTGCCCCCCATGTTACTGCTTATCTTAACGAGACCCTGCACCTGCACAGACTCAAGTCAAGATGTCTATAGGTCTTCTGTGAATATTTTATGGGCTGTTGGTATAACCACCAATATGCTAGAAGGAATTTTTTTTAACATCGTAGATGGAATTTTTGTTAATGTTTCCCCAGATGTCACAATTCCCCTTCATTGGAAAAATTTCACAAAGAAAATTCAGGTGGGGGAGACAATCAGGGGAGAGGGGCGATCAGAGAAACTCTTACCGGTAGTCGAGCTTTCGGAAAATGTTAAGTCAGACCTGGCCACACTCACGAGACAAAATTCTTTGTATGCGTGTTTCTCAGCAAGATAAAATAACAAGGGCAAAGCCTAAGTCAGAAACACGTGGAGCAAAGAGGGAGGGAGGCACTCCTGCTTCACTCAAAAAAAAAAAAAAAAAGGAAAAAAAATTAAGTTCTGGCAATTCTGTAAATCCATCCTGAAGATGACATCCTTATTCTGATGAGTGACAAATAACATCTTATGACTTAGAGCAGAAATTTATGTATGTGTTCCCAGGATTAAATCACTCAGGATAGAGTGTTTGAGAATGAAAAAAATGGCACTCAGCCCCGTGCTCCTTATTAATTACGTTGCTAAGTTTGACGGCAGGTGTGCCTTAATGTTCTTCAGTGATGGAGGGGAAATTACACCGAGGTGCATCAGGAAAAGTGTTGGGCTACTACTCTGATGGATATCAAATAGAAATTAGAACAATGTCATCCAAGCAGTAATCGAAAAATAAAAAAAATAAATAAAAATCCAGCCTTCGCCACTGAGTTATCTGGGAAAAAGACACTCTGATGATGAGAGCGGTTATTTAAAGACTGACTGACTGAAAGGATTGGGAGCAGACACCATTTCACTCTTTTGAACTGAGATCATTCATGTCAGGCCAATGGGATCTTAGCCCAATGCCTGCGTTTCTGTTTTGGTCAATCACCAGTCAGTCAACATACCCTACGCCAAGCATTTCATTTACTCCTTACAAACAAACCTATAATCCAGGTTTAGTCTCCCCACTTTAAAAATGAGGAGAATAAACCCAGAGACGTTAAATAAGTAAGTTATGGAATGGGACAAACTCAGGAAAGAGCCCTTAAGTACTACCAACTTTTCCTTCCCTGACCCTTGACAATATCTAGGGCAGATTCCATAGCTTTCCAGTCATTTTTAGGCATTGAGGAGTTTCAATTTCAGGTGTTAAGAAGTCCAACCGGTCTTAATCAAAAGGTCAATATCTCAGGCACCAGAGGGCTCAGTTGGTTAAGCATCCAACCTCGGCTCAGGTCATCGTCTCGCAGTTGGTGAGTCCAAGCCCCACATGAAGCCCTCTGCTGCCAGAGCAGAGCCTGCTTCGGATCCTCTGTCCTCCTAACCCCCCACACCTGTTTCTTGTACTCTCTCTCTCTCTCAAACATAAGTAAACTTTTAAAAAAGTCAGTATCTCAACCTTCAATCTCTCAAAAGGTTTCCCCCACACACACAGAGATCACACAATGGGCATTTTACTTTCATGCATTTTAAGTGAAAATTCTAGAACTGTGAAAGAAAACTGGCCATTTCAGGGAGTTGGGAAAAGACTGAGCTGCTTGGCAAACTTTTGGAGCAAATACGGGAATGACGTGGAGAGGTATCAGAGACATTTAAGAACTTCTCACTTCCTGCACCGCTAACCCTTCCCCACAATTTTACAGACACGAGTGAAGAGAGAAAGCCGTATGCTCTCTCTTCTTTTCCTCTGTTTACTCCAGCTCCTATTCATGGTCACCTTACCTCCTCCAAGGTCAAGAGAACGAAGTAGAATAAGTGGTGAGGGACTAAAAGCTTCTTTTTTTTTTAATTGATGATTGTTATGGGTGTCACCCAATTCTGGCTCTTCTATGGGGTTCGCTGTCAGTTTCTCCAAGTCCTCCTCGGAGGCCTCCCATTGGACCAGCCCTCAAGGCAGGGAATGCAATTTCGCGCTGGCCTCTTTCACTCCAGCTTAATTCCCACCCTCTGTCTGTACACCTCCTGCCATCGCTTTCCGGCAGGGCTGCTTCGCCCCAGCAAACGCTCCTCCAGGACAGGGTCCTCCCAACTGACTTCGCTCCTGGCCATCCTGCCGAGAGTCATCTTGGCCTCGGGAAAACTCTGGATGCTTGTTCAGCAAACCATGAAAGTAGAAGCCCCTCCCTGTCTTAGCCTAGGTTCCTAAAAAGAAGGGCCAGACCCGGAGGCTTGCACGCAGGAAGTTCATGTACGGTTCTGATGCCAGGGAGCCAGGGAGCAGGAGAACGAGAGAGAAACCGAGGGGAGGCAAAGCCGATACAAGCATGGTTTAATGACTTGGCTCCCGTGAAGCACAAAGATTCGCATCCTGTGAGAACAGACCACGGACCTTTATGAAATGCATCTCAGAGCTAGGGGCGGGGGAAACTGAGGGAAGTAGAAAGCATTTATCTATTGTCTCTCGTAGCCCCTTGGCCAACTGCGACCCCACTGGTATGAACTCTCCGGTATTCCAAGCTGAGCACTGTGAACTCAGGGCCATTATACCAAAGAAGCCCCAGGGCAGGAAGAGAAGGCTACGCAGGGTGGGACTGAGGCCAGGCCTTATCTCCCCTCCCTGCAGAACACAGGGAAGACTGGTGCAAGAGGTAAGCGGCCAAGAGCTTGAAAGGAGCTCAGCACACTTCCTCTAACGCTCTCTCTCCTTTCCTAGACGTTACAGGACAAAATCACCGCTCTCGGGCAAACATAAAATGAACACGTGTCAAAAGTGGTCCTTAACTCAGTCATTAACGAGGGAACAATTAAGACGTTAGAACCAGGTCAAAGGAGAATCTGAAGTGCAGTTACTGATGTAACCCCCCAGAAACCTGGAATGAAAGGAATTTGCAGCATAGTTCTAAAACTGGCGTCTTCGGAGGAAAAGACGAGGGAACCAATTGGATACCCGTCAGACAAAATTCAACTTGCATCTCTATGGACAGAAATAATGTGTATTACTGCCTGTCCATCTTCTGTAAGTGACAGAAACTATGGAATTAAATGAGAACATAAATATATAATACAAATTAAATTATAAAGAGAAATTATCTCTTTATAAGTGAAAGAGAATGAAAGCTCCAGAGCCCAGAGAATCATACAACCTACGAGCGTGTTCTAGATGCTACCTCGCTTCCATTTCAAAAGACCCAGTTATCTTTTCTGCCCATTTCAAGTCTTCCATGACTTTTCTTGACTAAGCCATTATCTAGTCTACTCTACTCTAGTCTTTATTTTCTCATATGCTCATCAGACACTCTTCCAGAAATTCACTCGTGATGTAACCCAGACAACTAATGGGTAAATCTCTAAATCAGCATCCACACCCTACGACCCGCAGGCCAAACCTGACTGGTAGATGTTTAAAGATGAAGTTTTTTTGGATTACAGCCCCATTTACCAGTTGTCTAGGACTCCTGCCTCTCTATAATGGCAGAGTCGAATTGTGGCAACCTGAACCACGTGACCCATAATGCCTAACACATTTACTATTTGGTTCTGTGTAGAAAAAAATGTGCCCATCGCTGTTCTAGGTCATCAAGCAAATAGCAGAATTGTGAGATGTCAACTTTCCTTTCCATCAGATGGCCCCTGTCTTTCACAATGATTTTCCAGGGTTCGAGGCCAAGAAGGAAGCGCAGGAGAAAAACCCAACATCTTCTAATCCGGTATGGACCCTTCAGAGAATTCTCCTGTTCTCTACCACATCATCTCATTTTCTCTTGCAGAGACTGGAACTGGGCCATGGGGACAGTTTTTACTAGTTTTACTACTAGTAAAGACTAGTTTTACTACTTCCTAAAAATATCTACAAAGAAATGTCTAGACCTTCCTTACAAAGCACGGGCACCCATCATCTTCAATTTGTGAGCGTTAATTAAAATTCCAAGATCACAGGAAAGGTGATGTTGAACAAGTTCCGTCCCCTAAGTATCCAAAGACAACGCGGCTTATAAACATTACGGCTGAGATTCAGATCCAGGTCTGACCCGGCCCCAGGCTGGCTCTGCTCCTGGGATAGGCATGACTCACAAGTTGGGAGTCCACGCCATCTACTTCCAGAGCCATTTTGCTGGTATTTTAAAAGCCACTGGATGTGGCAAGAGCGTTGGGGTGAGAAAAAAATGTTTTAGGCAGAATGTTTGATATCTCCTCGCTGCTGCCCCCGCCACTCAGAGGGGGAAGGAAACACGGGTCGGTTTCCACACCAGCCTGGCAGAGGAAACAGACATCTGTCTCAGGACGGTATTTCTTACTCTCGATAGCAGCCAGGAGTGCTTTCTGATCCAAAAGAAAAAATGTGCCTGAGCTAAGAAAGATGAGATTAAAATGCAAGCATATTGAAACTAAACTTTGAATTAAGTTTCTTTCTTTAAAAAGAAAAAAAAAAAAAAAACACCCTGCCTAACAACAACAGAAAAAACCTTCATCTTGCTAAAGCACCAGGCAGGACGTTTCTAAGTAGGTCTTGGAGGAAAAGCATTCGGAAGCCAATGAGTAGAGGGGCACCTGGGTGACTCAGTCAGTCTGACTTCAACTTGGGTCCTGATCTCAAGGTTCAAAAGTTCGAGCCCCACATCGAGCTCTGTGCTGACAGCTCAGAGCCTGGATCTTGCTTTGGATTCTGTGTCCCTCTTTCTCTCACACTCCGTGTCTCTCTCTCAAAAATAAATAAAAACATTAAAGAAGAAGAAGAAGAAGAAGAAGAAGAAGAAGAAGAAGGAGAAGGAGAAGGAGAAGGAGAAGGAGAAGGAGAAGGAGAAGGAGAAGGAGAAGGAGAAGGAGAAGGAGAAGGAGAAGGAGAAGGAGAAGAGGAGTAGGAGGAGGAGAAGGAGGAGGAGGAAGAGGAGGAGGAAGCCGCAGCAGCAGCAGCCAATGAGTGGAAGGTGAGGGGTGAACCCCACTGAGATGCCTCATCCTTACAACCACTCGCTTTACCCTTCCTTTTGCTCACGCAGAAAAACCAAATCACACTTCCTTGTTTCCCTAGTTCTACCAAGATGATGAGACTCCGGTTTTCAGCTGGTCGTCTGATGCCATAGAGGAGGACTGTCAATCTGAGTGTGAAGACTGTTTCCTGGGCTGATGTCTGGAGACTGTGTTTTCCTCATTTTCAGTGAAGGTCATTCCTCTAGTTGCTTTCACTTAACGAGGTGAGATGTCACATGTCCAGCAATTACGAGGACACTTTGTCCCCACTCTCGCTTGATGCATCATGAACTAACATAGTCAATGGGTAGCATAGATCACTTGGTGTTTGTGGTGTGCTGGAGAAATGCAAGCCTTCTGGCTTCAGATTTGGGTTCAAATCCTGGCTCTGCCACTTATGAGCTGTGTGCTCTGGTGTAGACTGTCTTGCATCTTTGAACCTGCACCTTCTCATCTGGAAGTTAGGGATGATAATCACTCCCTAATTTTGTTGTGAGATTTGAATAAGAAAGGTTAGGGAAATCTTTGCACAGAGATTGACACATGCTAGGTATTTCCAAGTTTTCCCTCCTTTCCACTCCACTGCTTTACTCAGCGGTTACCATGCCTCGGAGAAATTTTATGAGTTTTGATATTGCTCCTACCCAAACACGCACTCCACTGTGTTATTAATTTCTCCTGCCTATTTTCTATCCCATCCCTATCACAGATGCATGTGTGTTTCTCGTCAGATTAACTGGAAACTTCTTGACCAGCAAAATAAGAGGAAACTCAAAGTAGCTGCCTGCAATAAAACCCATCACTGTGGTTGGGTGTGATTTAATAATTGGCCTAAAGGTCTTTGGTATGAAAACACCAGAGAGCACCTCAGGAGACACAGTTGAAGATTAGTACTGACTGGCATTAGGGAACAGCAGAGCGGGGATAGAAGAAGAGGATGCTAAGCTTTGGAAAAGTTAAGCACCCTCTTTGTGTTTAACAGACCACCAGCTGCTTTGGTGGAAAATAATTTCAGAACAAAGCCTTTTTGTGTCTTGAATTCAAAAGGAAGAGGAGTCCTAAACAACGTGCCAATAAAAAATAAAAAACAGGGGCCCCTGGGTGGCTCAGTCGGTTAAACGTCTGACTCTCGATTTCAGCCCGGGTCATGATCTCACAGTTCGTGGGTTCAAGCCGCATATCTGGCTCTGTGCTGACAGTGTGGAGTCTACTTGAGATTCTCTCTCCCCCCTTCTCTGCCCCTTCTGCATGTGTTCTCTCTCTCTCTCTCAAAATAAATAAATAAACTCAAAAAAAAAAAATAAATAAAAATAAAGACACCAAAAAGTCTAGAAGCAAATAATCTAGGAAAAGATGTTGGCTGTTTGTTTTGATTTCAATGGACTTCTTTTTTTTGTTTGTTTTTAAAGATGAACTGTTTTGTGTTTTTTTTAACTTCACGTTGATTTTTAAGCCCCTCGATGGATTGAAAGTAAAAACTACATGACAATTTAAAATTTGCTTTTCAACATCTTTCCAAACCAAATAATTTTGCAAATTACATTAGGGTTAGCATTCTGGAAGCCAAGAATGTCTTTATACATCACCCAAAATAAGGCACAGTCTCTCTCTGCCCAATATAAATATCACCAAAGATGTCTGCTTTCGACTGCATGGATGGTTTTATGCTATTTTTCCTAGTTATTCCTCTGGAAAGTCCCTGTGAACATTACCAAATAACTCCAGTCCAAGAAAGAAGTCAATCAAGATAATCTAAAGTCCAGAAACCTGGCTCACAGGGATCCGATACAATCCGCAATGCGCGAGAGCCAAGTAGACCAGAGTAAGATGACGCTTCCTAGTTTTTTCCCTTCTGGCATCCGCCTCAAACAGGTTTTCTGCCATTAATAGCTGTCATCACAGGGGACTTCCCAACTGCATCCTACTGCAGTATGTGTCAAAAAGGGAAACTTATTTTCTCATCAATCATGCTACCTTAATACCAAGGATAAACAGAGACGCTTTCCAAGTTAAGAGGTAGGAAAGTCTGCTGGCTCAAGCTGCTAACCAGTTTCTCATTTTTTCCTAAACAGTCATCGTCTTCAGAATACATATTTTAGGTTAATGTAAATTTATACAATAATATTTGAATTTCTGCGATGATCATTGCCAGTTGAAAATAAAACTCATAAGCATAAAACCACTAAAAATGTTAAGCTCTAAGTGTATCCCCGGCTCTCAGAAGAAAGCCTGGCACACAGAAGGCACTCAATAAATGGTTCTGGAGTTAATGACTGTCCACAATAAATAGTAATTAAGCCAAAGAGAGAATAAGATCACCCTTGGAGTGTGGGGAGGGAGAAAAAGAAAATATGAGGAAGAAAGGAATGAAAAGGAAGGAAAAGAGGGCCTAGGGAGTAACCATGGAAACCAGCAATATAAGGGATGGACAGAGCAAAAGTGGCAATAAAAACACTGAGCCAGAGAAACCGGAGAGATGGAGAAAACCCTCAAAACAAAAGGTCATGGAAGAGTAAACATTAGCTTCATTTAGGATGGGCTACAACAGTGCCCTTGTCCACCAGGCTTTTTCTTTCTGAAGGGTCTTTTTTTTCTTCCTTTTCTTTTAAATGCTTATTTATTTTGAGAGAGAGAGAGAATGAAGAAGGGGCAGAGAGAGAGAGACAGAGAATCCCAAGCAGGCTCCACACTGTCAGCATAGAGCCTGA
The DNA here is from genome assembly GCA_030068075.1 of Paguma larvata. NCBI lineage: Eukaryota > Metazoa > Chordata > Mammalia > Carnivora > Viverridae > Paguma > Paguma larvata. The sequence continues at coordinate 70,729,635 of CM057832.1, forward strand.
CGCAGGGCTCCAATTTGAGAACAATGAGACAGTGACTTGAGCCGAAATTGAGAGCTGGATGCTTAGCAGACTGAGTCACCCATGTGTCCCTGTACAGTCTTCTTAATAAACAAACAGATCCATTTGCAACTTCAACTTTTATTTCTGACCCTGCGTATAAACAAATTTTACATACCCATAATCTGGCTCCAATAGTAAAAAAAAAAAAAAAAAAAAAAAAAAAAAAAAAGAAAGAAAAAACAGAAATAGTAAAATAGAACTAATTGCAGTAGAAATATTTTCTCTCATATTAAGAGAGATATATGATAGATGGGTAGATGATTAGATAGATGATAGATAGATAGATAGATAATAGATAGATAGAGACTATGAGAGAGAAGAGATACATAAATGGTTCATCCTTGGAGTATTGATTTTATTTTTATAGAAAGTAGCCTGAATAAAGCAAACGTGTCCCAGCAAACAAAGCTGCCTCCCCTTTTGCACCAGTCCCAGAAATCATATAGCATCCCTTTTGCATACTCTATGGGTTAAAGTGGTCACAAGCTCACCCAAATTCAAGAGAATTAGACTCAGCCTCTCAATAGGGGAACAGAAGGTCATACCGTTAAGGAGCATGGGGAACAAAGGACATTGCTGTGGCCATCTCTGGAAAATACCGTCTGCCACAGTGACTGTCTGGAGCTTCCCGTGGGGGCAAAGGACTGGAGCCATCATTACCTCTCTCGGCTTTACCCCTCCCACCTTTCACGGGGAGCGCCCCTTACACCCAGACCAAGAATTCTTCAACTGCCACAGACTCTCTTGCTCAGCTGGAGTGGCTGTATTCAATACCATCAATTCAATTCCTCAACCGCTCAGTTTCCTGACCACGGGGGAAACAAACACAGAAACAAAAACACTTCCTCCTCTATGGTCAGGTCTTTCGGAAGAGAAATACTGCCATGGACGAAACTCCTTCTTGTAATGATGGGAGCTTAAGCTCTTCCCCGCTCCTAATCCTGACAGAATTGGGCCCTCCTTCCCTTACACCCTCATTCTGCAGCCCCTGTCCTTGTCCTTACTAACCGTGCTGCAAAGCACACTTTGATCTGTCTGTCTCCCGGTGAACTTCCCAACGAGCCCTTGAAAACAGGAATGGTGTCTCCTTCATCTTTTATGTCCGGGCCTCACCCTAATTAACCACTTCTGTCTTAGAAGTCATAACACTATAATGCAAAAAGTCAGGACTTGGAGACAGGAAACTTGGATTTCTATCTTAGTTCTTCGATATACCAGCATCACACTGGCCAATCCACTCAACCTCTCTGAGCTTCAGTTTTCTCATCATTGACATGGGGCCATAGCTCCCTCACTGCCTATGTCACACAAGGGTTATTTCAAGAATCAAACTAAGATGACATGCTATAAAATTACAAGACTTTATTTTCCAATATTAGTTTCTAAATGAACACAGATCTTTACCCTTTATTTCCAAAGCTTATAAAATTTCAGTACTTTGCACTAAATAGTCTCTCCACTCCATCAACCATACCAGACTCGACGTGCTGTTGAGTTAGAGCGTTTAGGGTCCTAAATCTAAGCTACACAAAAACTCTTAGAAGTGAATTTTAATGAACCAATCAAGAGTTTAAAACGATGTATAAAGTGGTTACTCCACAGAGTATTTCCACTCAAAGCAAGAAAAAGAAAAAGCAGAGGCTTTCTATCTCTAAATAGATAAAGGATTTTTGAGGAGCACAGACAAAATGAACAAGGTACAGTGGATCACTGTGACCCCACTGAAGAAACTTGCAACTTCTTCCCAAGAATTTGCTTGGCATTTTGCATTTAGAAATAGCTTCTTAAGGGGCTCCTGGGTGGCTCAGTCAGTTCAGCATCCAACTTTAGCTCAGGTCATGATCTCACAGTTCGTGAATTCAAGCCCCGCATCGGGCTCTGTGCTGACAGCTCAGGGCCTGGAACCTGCTTCGGATTCTGTGTCTCCCTCTCTCTCTCCCCTGCCCCACTCATGCTCTGTCTCTCTGTCCCTGAAAACTGAAACATTAAAAAAAAATTTTTTTTAAATAAGAAAAGAAATAGTCTTCTTAAAAGTACTTGCCAAGAAAACACATCAGCCATCACTCAACGATACTACCCTTTTACAGAGAAATAAAATAATTTGTCTGCAAGTCAGTGAACGTTTGCTACTTCAGAAGCGATAAAATGAAATCGTGCTAATAGCTACCCCCTCTTCTTCCAGTCCTCAAGTGGTACCATTTTAACAAAACACATACTTAAATATCAGAAAAATTGTGAAGTTTCCGCATTTCACAAAAGCAGGAACCAAATTCTGAATATTCCACACCAACACTGAACTGGCACGATTTCTCTCTGGAGGAATGTGCAAAGGCAAAAATGTAAGCAAACATTTGAAAAGTCAAATACAACTTTTGTCTTCATTATCTCTAATGCAGAGAGATATTGGTCCTAAAATTAATGAAACAGAGCTGAGAAAAATAGAGATTAACTAAGATTTATGTGCAATTAGTTTTCGCCAGAGGGAGGCTTCCAACCAATCTTAATTCCATCAAAGGGTGCGATCCCACTCACACTGACACACATATAAGCCTGTAAGGAAACAAGCTAAAGAACTGGATTTCTGTCCCTAAGGTTGATAAAGACTAGGAGTGCCCAGTCTTCACAGGGACCTAAGGAGCGTAGAATATCGCCAGGTGATTCGTGTGGTTAAGCAGCCTTGGAAACCATGACCTGAGTTACATTCTTATTGCCAGCTTCTTCCTGCCACCCGTTGGCTCTGTCTTCCGAAGTTTGTAGCCCCCTTTTGGCTCTGTGTCTCTTTCTCCCCACGAGCTTGTCATTCTTACTTATCAGTGATCCTGGCATCATAACACCCTGATATTGTCAGAGTTCACATTTACCATTTTGATTCTTTGGGACCATAAGGGCCAAAAGGCGATGAAATTCATCACAGGGCCAAAGCGGGGACTTTGAATCATGTGTTTGCAAAGCTTTGCAAGGGCAGGAGTCACTCTAGCAAGGGAGTATGGCCACTTACAAAGTCAATGTCTGCTGCAGGCAATGCAGGTGGAGAGACCATGAGGGAGACCACTGTAAATACGACTGTCCTTAGCCAGGGTGATAGAAGTTTATAGAAAAGCCTGAGGGGTGGGTTGATTGCATTACTAGCCATCCTTAGGCCCTTGCCCTTTGCTAGGTAACTGCAAGGCTTTCTGCTGTGGGCAGGGCTATCTGCCCTGCCCATCCACTCTGGGCTCAGCCACGGGACTTGTTTGGGCCAGTAAAATGAAATAGAGGGTTGCCAGATTTGGCAAATAAGAAATACAGGATGTCCAAGTTGAAAATGAGTGTGCCAGGAGCACTTGGATGGCTCAGTTGGTTAAGCGTCCAACTTCAGCTCAAGTCATGACCTCACAGTTCATGAGTTCAAGCCCCACATCGGGCTCTGTGTGGACAGTGTAGAGCCTGCTTGGGAATTCATCTCTCTTCCTCTCTCTTTCTGCCTTTCTCTCTGTCTCTGTCTCTCTCTCTCTCTCAAAAATAAACTGAAAAGAAAAGAAAAGAAAAGAAAAGAAAAGAAAAGAAAAGGAAAGGAAAGGAAAGGAAAGGAAAGGAAAGGAAAGGAAAGGAAAGGAAAGAAAAGAAAAGAAAAGAAAAGAAAAGAAAAGAAAAGAAAAGAAAAGAAAAGAAAAGAAGGGGCACCCGGGTGGCTCAGTTGGTTAAGCGTCTGACTTCTGCTCAGGTCATGATCTCACAGTTCATGAGTTTGAGCCCCACATTGGGCTGTGTGCTGACAGCTTAGAGCCTGGAGCCTGCTTTGGGTTCTGTGTCTCCCTCTCTCTCTGCCCCTTATTCACTCATGTTCTGTCTGTCTCTCAAATATAAATAAACATTTAAATTTAAAGAAAAGAATGGAAAAGAAAAGAAAGGAAAAGAAAAGAAAGGAAAGGAAAAGAAAAGAAAAGAAGAAAAGAAAGAAAAGAAAAAAAAAAGAGAGTACCAGTTCCAAAATCTCGACCTCAAGAGTTCCTACAGATTTCTACCCACTGTTGCACATTTATCTGCCTGAGCTAACCTGTGATGGGAGAAGGTTTATGTGTAACAGAGCCAGATCTCCCCGTCACTCCCAGCCAAGCTCAGCCTAGATTGACCAGCACTCGCTCAACCTCTGTCCAAGAGGAGTGAGCCCAGCAGGATCAGCAGAACCATCTGGTCGGTCCCTAAGGGTAAGCTCTGACATATACATACACAACAGACATTGCTTCGTAGAGTCCCCTGAGCTTGTGGTTGTTTGTAATGTAGCATGATGATGTTAACAGATAGCGTGGTAGCCCAGAAAGTGAAGTATGCCCCAGTGGGATTTGTGACTGTGCTGACTGGCAGTTGTGATTCGTTACCAGAGTGACCAGTGAGTTCCCTCTAAATACCAAGGAGTATGCACCTCTTCCTTCCCACCTCACCCTGTACATTGAAACACTTGGGGGAAAAATTTTATTTTCTATTCCTCCCCTCAATGAGCTGAAACCCCCTACCCATCCATTACCCAACCCGGGAGAAGCGTTGGCATCGTCTAGGGCAATATAAATATAAATAAAAAGGCTGGTCACAACAGGCTTATTCTTCTGTGGCTCTGAAGTTGGCAGGCCCGAATCGTGTACCTGATGTCCCTGGGCAGGGGCAGAAAAGAGACACGCGTCTAGTGGATCAGAGCTTCTTGGGATAATATGCATAGCGGCGTGTTAGAATTGAGTTCTTCCAGCGTCTGCTTCTACGGGGTGATACAACGGATGTAACACGTCAAAGAAGGAACAAGGTAAGACCTTCAGCTTCAGATACAACCATTTGGAAAGGCCTCGAAAACTCATCCCAGGTAACTTGACGCTTTCAATCAGATCGAAAGTATAAAAGGAGATCAGAGAGGGTGGACAAAGGAAATTAGCGAAGTGTTTTTTCCTTCCCTTTTCGGTTTTCTTTACTTTGTTCCAAGAAGTGCTACTGTCTTGTGAACCCCTGTCCTCTTTATCTGGGAGAATGACGGGGGTTCCACCTTCTATCCTCAAGGATGTAGAGTGAGAGGCTGGGAGAGAGAGTTTCAGGGACCCCTCAGAAAATATTGAAATGCAATTGCTATACACCAAGGCACAGTTTCCAGCTCATGACTAAGAATGCCAGGATGAAGTGTTATCTAAGGCCTCGCTTCTGCAGGCGCAATGTGCCCGGAGAGCAAGGAGCTGCCTCAGTCCTCTGGTGCTAACGCCCCGGGGAGTGCTCCGGGGTGGGGTCGGCCCGCACCCTCGGGGGCTGGCGAGGCAAAGGATCCCGGGAGCGGACGTGAGCCGTGTCAGAGAGAGACCCAGCTCATCTCATCTACCTACGGTGAGAACATCCCAGTGGAAGGGGATCACTGGGTGCCCAGCAGCTAAGCGGAGATTACAAATGGCCAGCTGAAACAGAGGTGGGTCCACGCGGGTAATGGAAGCTGCGGGGGAAGACTTCAATAGAGCATTTCAAAGAACCCACAGAAGCAGCCACGGAGGAAAGGTCTGTCTTAATCATTGGCAACTGAACTAGGGACAGTAGCTTCAGGTCCAGAGATAGCTAAGCTGCCGCTAGTGAGACCATATTTCTCTTTCCCTCCCTCTCCTCTCTCTGGTGTTGACAAGGACCCAGCAGGTGAGGAAAAGTACACATGGAGGAAGAGGTGAGCAGGGAGGGCAAGGGAGGAGGTGAGGAGGAAGGGAGATGAAGAAGGAGGAGATGAGACCAGATGAGAGCAGGGAGGGGAGCAGAGAGGGGGTCAGGAGGGAGGAGAGGAGGCAGGGAAAAGAATGAGGAGAGAGGGGAAGGAGGAAGGAGGAAGAGGGGTGAATAGAGGGGTGAGGAGGGACAGGAGTGAGCCGGGAGGGGGTGAGTAAGGAGGGGAATAGGAAGGGAGGGAGGTAAGCAGGGGGTGAGTAGGGAGGGGATGAAGGAGGGAGGAGGGAAGGCTGGGAGGTGAACAGAGAGGTGAGTGAGTTGGGAGTTGAACAGGGAGGGGGTGAATAAGGAGGGGAACGGGAAGGGAGGGGAGTGAGCAGGGGGTGAGTTGGGAGGGGAGAAAGGATAGGGGAGGGAGGGCTGGGAGGTGAGCAGAGAGGTAAGTGACCAGGAGGTTGAACCAAGAGGGGGTGAGAAGGGAGGGAAGGAAGGAAGGAGGGGTGTAAGAGGTAGGGAAGTGAGCAGGGGATGAGTAGAAAGGGGAGGGAGGAGGGAAGAGAAGGAGGAGGAGGGAGGGGCTGAACAGGGAGGGGCGGAGACCAGAGGACCATGCCTGAAGCAGGTCAGAGCTGAAGGAAATCAGACAACTGGACGCCGTCACGTTCCAAGTTTTGATTAACATCTGCACCGTGACATTCTAATTACTGAATGGAGATTGTGTTCGCAACCTAAAGAGACCTTGGAGTATCTTGTATATAAGATTGGAGGCAAGAGCGGCAAGAGGTGTCAGCGTTGACCTCCCCGGGCAGGAGACCATTAATCCCACTGAATCAAGCTTAAAGGTTCATTGGGGGAAAGACTGTAACGCTGTGTTTTGTGGACATCACAAGCGCTCTTGTTACACTCACCAGTTACATGAAGCTGTGTTTTCTACTCTTGATGATTTATACACACTCTTTCCAGGATTTTGCCCGCACTTAGGAGTAAGTGAAATTCCTTTGCTTCCGGTCACTGGATCCAGGCTGGGGTCAGAAAGAGCCTGTAGAAGATGAGAATTGTTGGCATCTAAAAAGTACACAGTGGGCTGTAAGGACTAGGGGACAACTCATACCTCCACCCGGGTCTCTACTGACCGCGTGGACTGAATGAGACATATCTGCTCTGGCCACCTACTTCCAAAGACCTCTCTTCTGGGTCTTCCAGGAGCCACGTGGCCCAGCTGAGGCCCCAGCAGCTGAGGCAAAACCCTTTCACCCAGGACCGAGTATTTCATCTCCATGTATTTTTATAAGATTTATGTACTCCAAGAAATCTGTTAGAGAGGCAAAAGCCAGGCTTTCTTGAGAAAGCCAAGATGAAAATTAGTATCTAGATCTAGAAACTGTCATATAACTAGGGGTCCTTCCAGATATAGCACAGTCCATAGATCTTAAAACAAGTGGCCAAAAATAACAATAATGAGAATATTAAAATAGAAAGAGAAGAATCACTGTGTTCACTTATTTGAACTGTTGAACTCCTTAACGTATACCAAATGATCATAGGTTAGTGTTTTAAAACAGCAATGAGGGGCACCTGGGTAACTTGGTTGGTTAAGTGTCTAACTTAGGCTTAAGTCATGATCTCATGGTCCGTGAGCTTGAGCCCTGCCTCAAGGTCTCAGGGTCTGTGCCGACAGTTCAGAGCCTGGAGCCTCCTTTGGATTCTGTCTCCATCTCTCTCTGCCCCTCCCCCACTAGCATTCTGTCTCTCTCTCTCTCTCAAAAATAAATAATAAAAACACTTTTTTTTTAAATTTAAACAATTAAAACAGCAATGGCTACGATTTGCCTTGGCGCTGGCGAGGGTAATCTTCCACCAGCTGATATTAAATGTCAATTGTTGCTTGACATTATCCCATCACCTCCTGGGGCTACTCAAGTTCATGCTTGTGGACTGCCCTGGCAGGGAGTTCCCCTCCACACTCCAGACTCAGGCTAACAGAGAGCAGAGAGGAGGAGAAGCACCGTGCTGGAACCCAGAGAAGTCCTCCCCTCTGCTACAAACTACACTCTCTGAAAAACCACAAAGGAAATGCTAGTGAGGTCTTCAGAGCATGCCAGGAAAAAAAAAAAAAAAAAAAAAAAGGAGCAATTTAGTTAATCTCTGAAAAGTGAGGACAGAGACGCTCCAGGAGAAAACACAGATTGCTTAGGGAGAAAACAGGTCTGGGTTAGCTCAGTGTGCAAGCATTCGGTCCCGCAAACATCCCTCCTCTCTTGGAGGGCTCATCCACGGCTGCCCTGGTCCATCGACCGGATCTTCCTGTTTGTAGAAATGTTTGATATTCTCAGTGCAACCTGGAGTGTGGAAGATCTTTCACCTAATTCAATTCACCAAGAAGTTATTAAGCGTGTGCTTGGTATCAGGCACTGTGCAAGGTGATATGGAGGCAGCGATGAGGAAGAAAACATGAATCCTACCCTCAGGGGGCTTCCGGTCACGGCGAGACATGAACGCAAATAATAAAGATAAATACAAGATAGTTTTTTTTGTGCATGCTATCAGAACAGACGGCACCAAGGAGAGCAAGATTAAATCTGGCTCCAGACAACACTGGGGAAGGCTGGTAGACAAAGCGGCCTCTGAGACGTGTGCCGAAGGGTGTGAAGGATTTGGGGAGGTGGGGAGAGAGAGAAGCAGGATGGGAGAGCCCATCAGATTGCCCGAGGATAACTAACATACCAGCGTTTCCAACCTGTGTTGGACTATCCCATCCTAAGAGATCAAATGGACAGAATGCCTGAAGATCGTGGTATTGGGGCTGGGGGGTACTTGGAAACACACAGTGAATGGTCGCTAGAGTCACAGGATAAAAACAAAGCAGAGACTCAGGCCCTGCTCCTTCTCCACCCTTATAAATGCCAGCTTGCATGGACAACTAAGCACGTCGTCTTTGCTTGATGAGAGAATCCCACGCCATCCCGCTTGGTTTCCCAGTGGTGGCTTCGCCTACCACGACAGCAGGTCCCAGCTACTAGAAAAAAAGCAAGGTGAGAACTCATGGGATTAATGACCTACGTTGGCAACCAATCCCCTTAATCAATTTCATCTGCCCTCCACATTTTTTTTTCTCATTTTAGTCTTCCACTAGCGCCTACCAGTAATCTCTCCGTAACCTCGGTTTATCATCCCACTGGGTTCAACCAGGGGCCACCTAGCTCTGGGCCTCCTCCCCCATCAGCCAAAAGTCACGTGAGATTCCACGGAGCTCAAAGTGCAGGAGTGGGTCTCAAAAGCCATGGGAGAGCTGCAACCAGCCTGCCCAAAGTACTCCCCACTGCCAACGGAGTGACCGGGGACTTCAGTCCATTTTTAATATTTCCTTGTGTTTTAAGGTAGCCGTGAGAAACAATGCAACGTGAAATTGGGAATTTGCTCCGCAGAGGTATGCACACGGAACGCGCAACCGCACAGAGGTATGCACACGGAACGCGCAACCGCACAGAGGTATGCACACGGAACACACCATCGAAACTCCTTTGAACGGTCGCCTCAGAAGGGATGCATGTTGATGCCTTTGCTTTTGAAGGAAATGTGGGATGTTTGAGAAAACCACCAGCCTAAGGTCAGAGGCCGACAAAAGATCTGAAAGTTACAAGTGTCTCCTCGAAGCATGATCGTCCAGACGACTATCAGTGCCACCATGTCTGTAGTACTGTCCCTCATTCCGCCTGGATCGTCGGTCATTGTCTGAAACAAACACATTAATCGCTTAGTGAGCGAGTGGTTCAGGACAGATCATTTAAGAAAAGTTCTCTGGAGGGGCGCCTGGGTGGCTCATTCGGTTAGGCGTCCAACTTCACCTTCAGAGATCCTGATCTCACGATTCGTGGGTTCCAGCCCTGTGTCAGGCTCTGCGCTGACATCTGAAGCCTGCTTCAGATTCTGTGCCTCTCTCTCTCTTGTCCCCCCCCCCACTTGTGTTCTCTCTCTCTCTCTCTCTCTCTCAAAAATAAATAAATAAACTTTAAAAAAATTAAAAAATATTTCTCTGGAAATTGCCACCTTCAAGCCAGTAACTATAAACCAAAACAATTCCTAGTAAAGAGGAGACAAAGAAAGCTTGCCCTCCCTTTGCCTCAGTTTCCTCCTTTGTGCAGCGGGGATAAAAGCAGTGCTGAGCTACGGAGGGGCTGTGAGGAATAAATGAGTTAAGACCAGTAGAGTGCTAAAAAAATAATGGGCAGCACACAATTAGTGCTCAGTAAACACGCACACAGGCTGGATGGTCAGAGGCCTGCCCTCTGTCTCTCTGTGGCAGCTCTGAATTAATGCCCAGCACGCTGCAGAATGGCCCGCCTGGGCACCATGGCGCAGGCCAGGCTGAGCAGGACCCAGTTCCCACCTGTCTGCTGCTAACCCAAAGCATACACCGAGAGAAATGGGAGGGCCCCTCAGGGCCAGCGCAGCCGCAGTCACAGGTGCGGTCAGGTGATTTTGCAAATGCGTGCCACGCCAGTCTTCCCCTCGGCTTAAGAACCGCCTTCGACGAGCCCACGCTCCGTTGTCTGGAGTCGCGGTGGATGAAGAGACACGGGAAGTTTGGAGGAGCTGTAGGTCGATCCGATCACTCACCTGCTATGGTCACTTCGGAACAGAATGGGACCAGGGGGATTTGGCTTTACTCTTTCTGCGTCAAGGGAACACATATCAAGAAGCCTGCTCTGTAAAAGAAAACCCATGGGGCACCCGGGTGGCTCAGTCGGTTAAGTGTCCGACTTTGGCTCAGGTCATGATCTCACAGTCCGTGGGTTCAAGCCTTGCCTCCGCCCTGTGCTGACAGCTCAGAGCCTAGAGCCTGCTTCCTATTCTGGGTCTCCCTCTCTTTCTCTGGCCTTCCCCGCTCACACTATCTCTCTCAAAATAAATAAATAAATAAATAAACAAACAAACATTTAAAAAAAAAGAAAGGAAAGAAAACCCAACATTCCGAACGTCTTTGTGGGCGTTTGATACTTTTCACTTTCTCTTCCCTGATTTCCTAGAAACTTCCGTTCCAGATCCGGAGATGAAAATGTGTCACAAGAGAGAAGAGGGCTCGCCTGTGGGGCCTCCACCACGCAGCCAGCTCTGAATTGGTCTCTATCAAGTAATTCAACGAAACTGCACGACACATTATAAGAAATCCTCTGGATTTTTATGTTAACTTCAATTTCTACTTTTTTTTACTTTTAAGTTTATTTATTTGTTTTGAGAGAGAGAGAGAGCAAGCAGGGGAGGGGCAGAGAGAGTGTTGTAAGGTGTCACATTCCCAGAAACTTGCTTATTTCGCTTCTGTAACTCCACCCGCCTGCTGAATAGATAAGTTAGGTTGCAAAACGCTCCCCCACCCCTTCTACCGAGATCCGGCCTAGGCAAGACCAGTATGTAAAAGGTCATGAACTCACTGCCTCGTGATATCTTAGGTGTCTCACTGTGATTGGTCATCTTACACCTTCTTAGGACAAAGAACTTTACATTGATAGGTTTTCGGTCAAAACTAACGTCTGGGTGTCACAATAACATTGACCACCATGAAATGTTGTAAATTGTAATTGGCTAACTAAATACTGACGTACTCTGACGTGCTAAAATCCACAGAAGCCCACTGCTGCCTTTGTTCAGAGCCATTCTCTGCACTCTTCTCCTTCAAATCAGGAGATCAGGTTTGGCCCGGCCGTGAATGAAGTCTTGCCTTGCTTCTGTTTGGTGTCTGATGGCCTTTTTCAATGGCACCCTGTTTCAAGAGAGGGAGAGAGAATCCCAAGCCCCACCCCCCAGCCCCGCCTCAGTGCTCAGTCTCGTGAACTGTGAGATCATGACCTGAGCTGAAATCAAGATTCATACACTTAACTAAGTCACCCAGGCGCCCCTGTTTCTACTTTCTTAAAGGAGTCTGACTTTTAGCTATTAAACAGAACACATGCAATAAATCTTTAAAATATATATACGAAGGGGAACTCTCTGGGGAAGGAGCTTCTTTTGGCTCCTGCTGACTGAGCAGAAGCATGTGGCTGTCCATTTTACAGATGAAGAAACTGAGCCTCAGCGAGGTTAAATGACAACTAAAGATCACGAAGACACTAAGGCCTCAGGCCGGGAGGATTAAAACTGCTAGGACTCAAGTTCAAAGCTCTCTCCATTCTCAACGAGTGTCTACGGGCCAAGCAGGAAGTAAACAAAAGTCAGAACAGAAAGTGGCTACCAGAGCTCGTGTCCAGGGTCCACCAGGCAGAGGAATGCAGGCCGGAAGCACCCGGCCTGTAGTTCGGTGGTCACTTCTGAAGCAGAGAGAGGAATTGTTTGAATTTTTCTCACGTCTGCTTTGTGCAGCGTAAAGATAGGCAGAGACAGGAGAGGAGAGCCAGCAACTCAATGGCAAGACAGCACGGCAAAGCGACCCTTCAGAAGCGACTCCGAATGGGGGTTCTCTGCTTTGTTCCTCCAAGCGGAGCGCGCTATAATTCAGCGACCCACACGGGGAACCCAGAAACCAGGCACGCAAAACCCCGATGCGGATGTCCGCTGGAGTCCTGGAGAAGTCTCTGGGAGGTCTGGCCAGGTTAAAGCTGAAAGTGTAAACCCCCAGAAAGAGGGGGGCTCCTTGCTGCCCAGAGGCAGCGTGAGCTGGACGGGCCTTCACTATCGGGGAGATAGTCTAGGCAGAAAAGAGCTTATAGGTGTAAGAGTTGTTGGTATAGTCATACGTCTTCTGTATCTACATACAGCTTTCCCACTGCTGATCGCATTTCTTCCTATAAACTTGCATTTAGAGTGCTGCTAGGGTTTCCCATCCCTGCCTGTCTGTAGCAGATCCTCCCTGGGAATGGGACAGGAGATAATAAACCAGAGAGCGGTTCTGAACGGTTCACTTCTCCTGGCCTAAGCCAGTGGAGCTGGTACTCAACGCACTTCGCAAACTTTGATTTCCTGGCGTGGTGTGTGGCCTTGGACACCTGCCAGGGCCTTCCTTCCCCCCACGAAGTGCTGCAAACAGGACCGTGGCTGCAAAGCTGGTGAGTTATATAATTGCTCACAAAAAGTGGACCTCTCCAGGACTCAGGAGTGTAAAAAGATGCAGCCTTCACACCCAGAGAATGTTCTCCCTGAAGAAAAGTGGGATAACAGATCATTAAAGCAGGTTTGTCTTTCTTTCTTTCTTTTCTTTCTTTCTTTCTTTTTTCTTTCTTTCTTTCTTTCTTTTCTTTTCTTTTTTTTGTTAAATTTATTTATTTTGAGAGAGAGAGAGAGGAAGAGGAGGAGGAGGAAACAAGTAGGGGAGACACAGAGGAAGAGAGAGAGAATCCTAAGCAGGCTCCATGCTCAGTGCAGAGCCTGACTCAGGGCTCAGTCCCGCAGCCCTGGGATAACGATGACCTCAGCAGAAATCAAAATTCAGACGCTCAGCTGACAGCCATCCGGGTGCCCTTAAAGTGGTTTTTTTTTTTTTTTGTTTGTTTGTTTCCAAAAACTCATAATGAAAGACAGCCCAGATGAAAATCTTGGTTTCCCTCTCCAGGCACTTTTTCTATTTATTTCTCTGTGTCATTAGAGGTTCAGGCTGTTGGATACGAAGGCTGGAGGGCTTCAAAAGCTGGAGGTCTTGCCTTAATCACAATTAAGTTAGCTCCACCCTTCCCTGGTATCATAGCCACAGTGCGAGAAGCAAAATGCCTAGAGTTGAGACTTTAAATGATACTGAAAATATACAAAGTATAAACTATCGAGTACAGACAGTACAGACTCTACAAGGTAGGGGAGAAAAGTGTCCCAACGGTGATAAAACATAACAGGAAAAAATATGAAGGCTTGCTCTTGTACACACTGGCCCGCCATCTCAATGCCTTCACCATGCCATTAGGCACTGTCTCCTTACTGTTCCCTCCTGGTTTTCATTCTTGCCGTCAATGTCAGAGCAGTAGCATTGGAAAAACAATATCACGTGGACGAACGTCCAGCTATTTGATTTGGACCCAACATGGGTGTTTGTCGTTTATCTCACTTTGTGTAACAGATGGATTCTGTGAACATTCGAGGTAATTGGGGCACAGTATTATAAATGTGTAAGGAGGGGTGCCTGGGTGGCTCAGTCGGTTAAGCGCCCGAATTCGGCTCACGTCATGATCCCACGGTGCGTGAGTTCGAGCCCACATCGGAGCCTGCTTCAGATTCTGTGTCTCCCTCTCTCTCTGCCCCTCCCCCACTTATGCTTTGTCTCTCTCTGTCTCAAAAATAAGGGAACATTAAAAAAAAATAGATGTGTAAGCAATGTCGCTATTTAAAAGTACTTAGATATTCAGCAAATGACCAGGTGGACCCACCTCTTACTCTGCTTATTTAATAAAGGAATCAATCTTTTCGTACAGGCATTATCACCTTAAATACACCTGAATTTTCACACACCGAGATTTCCTCCAACAAGGCAGGACTGTGTTTTCTCATCTCACTACTTCTGATTGGCCTGATAATTTTTAAGAGTCTTGTACAATTTGTATTGCTAGTATAAGATGTGAGTACACGGGGCCTGACCCTGTAAGTGAGAAGAGAATAAATTGGAAGCCACTGGGGTACAATTTGTTGTATTAACTCACCCCTGATCTAAGTTTGAGCCTAATAGAATGAAGTCACAGCTGGGTGGAGAGAATGGTCTCCTGCCAGTCAGTGTAGCCTCTGAGTCAGGAAAGAGAGGGACCCCTCACTCCCTGGTGGGTAATAATACGGGCAGAGGGTAAAAGTTTCTCCAGCTTACCCCTGGCCACACAGACACTCATGCACACCAGACCGATTACATCCCTTAGGATATAGATGTACTTATAGATAACAAAGATCCAAAATAATAGGCATGTTAAGAAAGAAATTTATTTCTCACACATAACTGGGTAATTCAAGACTGTCTGGCAGCTCTCAGAGCGCCTGGGTGGATTAGTCCGTTAAGCGTCCGACTTCAGCTCAGGTCATGATCTGACAGTTTGTGGGTTTGAGCCCCGCATGGGGCTCTGTGCTGACAGCTCAGAGCCTGGAGCCTGCTTCAGGTTCTGTGTCTCCCTCTCTCTCTGCTCTTCCCCTGCTCGTGCTCTCTCTCTCTCTCTCTCTCTCTCTCAAATATAAACAAACATTAAAAATTAAAAAAAAAAAAAAAGTCTGTCTGGATTTATCTGGGGCTCTCTGCTTTCTCTGCAGCATTACTGGGAAGTGGCTACCATCCTCACGGTCCAGCATGGGGGACCAGCCATCATTCCGCTTTCCAAAAAGTATTATAAGATATAATATCTAATCTCCCTTTGCAAGTAATGGAAGCTGCATGGCCATCTGAGATAAAAAGTCCATCCCCAGTCCTGTTGCAGCTCGGACTTCGGGCTAATGGGGGGTGAGGAAAGGAGGTGAGTGAGACATCCCGATTGTGCCCTTTCCTCCATCTTGGACCATGATGTCAGAGGCCACTGGGACACAAAATGGCGCCATTACCCCAGCCTCGCACTGCCCATTAAGATTTTTACATGAGACAGGAATAAATTTTGTATCTTTCCAGCCTCTGTCATTTGAGTCTCTGTTAAATGCTGACGAAGCTAAAGCCCACCTAATACACCCATCTTAAGGGACCTTTCATGGGGGTGGCGGGAAGGTCACTATTTTAATTACTAAGGTTCAGTGAACAGCCCCGAAGCCTCCCCACTGGCCCTTGGCGTTTGCACATTCAATAACTATTTATCTAGCGTCCCACGTTCCCAGCAGGGCTCCAGGCCCTCAGGGCAATGCAAAATGGATGCACCCGCTCCTTCCCTCCTTCCCTCAAGGAACTTAGTATCAAATTGAGGGGAGAATGAAGGGAGCAAATATTATTGAATGCTAGGAACATTCCCGGCATTGCCGTAATCGTTTTCCCGTGTTTCCCGTGCTGGCCCCTCACAAAATTGCTGCGGCGTCTTCATATTGTAGATGTGGGTGCTGAAGCTGAGGACTGTGGGATGTTGCCAGGAGCTGCACTTCTAACAAGCAATGGGATGGAGATTTAGGTTTTGGCTCCTGACTCACGAGTCCAGCAGTCGCCAGGCTGCTTCACGGACATGTATACGTGAAGCAAGAATGCAAGGCTCCGTGTGACAAGGGCCAAGCACTTCAGATGCTTCTCCTGATGTGTCCCTAACTCTTCTTGGGAGGCCGCCAGCCATTATGGTTTTCCCAAGGTTCCTATGGGACAATGGATAAACACAGACTGATTCTTCCCCTTCTGGTAAGGAAGAGTAAGCCACTCACACACGATAATGTTTACCCTGCATCATGGGCACAAAAGTGTCACCTTACAGGTCTTATCACAATGCTCACAATCCGCATTCTCTTTTCTCATTGGAAAAAAAAAAATTCAATGGACAGCTTCCCTTCTGACCATCATTTTGCCCGCGTATCTACTTTGGACTCCAGGCTTTTTCGCCCTGGGCACTTCTCTCTCCACATTCCGCACCCATAAAACGCCTTTGGAACCTGTATCCTCCTTCATTCAAAGGGCTTATTATGCCTAACTGACCTGAAAGCATATAAAGCAGGCTGTCCAGACATTTATAGAATTATTATATCATCTCTTAAATCATATCACACCTTCCGCTAAAAAATGCCCAGTTCTTAAATCATTTGCAGAGGTAAGCCAAGGTTCAAAATCCCAGACAGCCGTAAAGTCTGAATGGGAAGAAAATTTTCAAATCAGTCGAAGCATTTATGTGTGCTCAAATTATAATTTTAACTCTGAATGATCACCTACACATGAGCAAGGCCTGGCTTGCCTACCCATTTGGGGAGTAGTCGAAAAAGATGACAAGCCTCTCTTATACACCAGGAGAACTCGTCCCGGAGAATTATCTGAACTCGGCCCAGCAGAGGTCTTTGCCAGAGTAGCTTTGCAGAAAGGGGCCGTGGTCCCTTCTATTATTTATGGTGAAGGAACACCAGTTGATGAAACTAAAACCCCCCAGGTCTTACTTCACAAAATAAAGGCTTATTTATTTCTTATATCATCATCCCCTTGGGTTTTCAGTGGCCAGCCTTCACTGAGGTGATTTGAGGACCTGGGTGTCCTACCATCTGCTTGGCTTCTCAGAACGGTTCCTCTGCTTTGGGCCCAAAGACAAGGGAAGTGACAAAATATGAGATACCGTGTGGCTCTTTTATGGCCAGGTCTGGACATCACATCACGTCTACCGTGATCCACTATCCAGAATCCAGATTCTTTGACCCAAACTTAACTGCAGGGGAGGTTGGGAAATGCCGTCTTCCAGTGTGTGCTGGACAAAGGATTGGACTGGAGAGGAAACAGCCCGTCTCTGCCCCACCCCTGGGGGCAAGCCATGCTGTCTTCACCACCCATGTCAGATGGTGCCTGTGTATTTCCTCACTCCCCTGATCGCCTGGTTGCAGATGTGTCTGCCGCCTATGACCCACTGGAATTCTGACGCAAAGGGAGGGGCAGATCTTGGCCACGAATTGGTCATTTCTAGTGGCTGGCTACCTTTTCGAATAAGCATGGATTTCTGTTGATATCTCTGCCCACCACCCTCTACCCACCTTCGCAGCCACCACAGCCTGACTTGGCCCAGTTCTGGAAAGTGGAATGCTGTCTTTCCCTTCCGCCTCCACTGCGAGGAGACCCACAGATCTTTCTCCCGATAAGAAGCTTTTACTCCAAGTATATTGCTTTTGTTTGGGATAAAAGCATCCTATCTCCGGAAGGGATTTTCCCTTAAGACCATTAAGAAAGAACCCTTTCCTGGGGCACCTGGGTGGTTTAGTCAGTTAAGGGTCCAACTTCAGCTCAGGTCATAATCTCATGGTTTGTGAGTTCGAGCCCCACATCCAGTTCTGTGCTGACAGCGTGACGCCCACTTCAGATCCTCTGTCCCCCTCGCTTTCTGCCCCTCGCCACTCTCTGAAATAAATAAACATTTGGGGCACCTGGGTGGCTCAGTCGGTTAAGCGTCTGACTCTTGATTTCGGCTCAGGTCATGATCTCACAGTTAGAGAGTTCCAGCGCTGACAGTGTGGAGCCTGCTAGGGATTCTCTTGCTTCCTCTCTCTCTGCTCCTCCCCCACTTGTGCCCTCTCTCTCAAATGAATAAAAACTTTCAATAAATAAACAAACAAATAAACATTAAAAAGAAATGAAGGAAAGAACATTTCCCAATTCGGCACTTTGTGTCCTTATCAGAGGTGGAACAGCAACTAGACCTAAGTGCGTTGTGTGTTCTTCAGGAACTGTGATAGGAGAAGCAGCGATGAACTCAAAATGCAGCTATTGTCACATGGAAGTCACTATGGTCCCTGGGTCCGTTCACCAATATTCAGGTTCTCTTTCCAGAGATAGTATGGTTGCACACTCCTAACAACTCTGATGGGTGTTAGCAGGGCCACGGGCCTTCTCTTGGTCAATAAAGTGTGAGTAGAAGTGACACACCACTTCCAGCTAGGAACCGGAGGAGCCAGTGCATGCGTGACCTATTGTGTTCCTTCTCCCCATCCCCCATCCCCTTGGTAGGCGATGATCTGGCGATAATTTTTCCCAAAGACAGTCTCATAATGCTCTTCCCATAGGAGCTCTGTCAGCCTGGGTCCCTCAGTTACCACAAAATCACAGGTGACCTGGTGACTCTTGTTGGACATGCAGCTGTGAGAGAAAAGTAAACGGTGCTCACTAAGCCAGTGTGAATTAGAGACGGTCTGTTACCCAGAATAACCTCATGGGACCTAATAGATGAGGTGCTCATGATTTCTTTCTAGGACATAACCTTTTTCCGTTTACTTTTATTGTGTTATGAAAATTTTCACGCTCGCAAATTATATGTACCACATCTGTCTGATGTTTTAAATGCACTCGTGTAAACACCATCCAGTTTCAGAAATAAAACACAACCAGTTCCTTCCAACTCCACCATGTGACTTTCCATCCATTTCTCCCTTCTTCTCCCGCCCTCCAAAGATGACAAACATCTTTTTTTTCGATTAAAACTCACTTGAATTTCTTGATCATTATCTCTCTCATGCATATTGCTTAGCTTTGCACATCGGGTAACTTTGTTCGATTAAAATCTCATCATCGGAATTTTTCTGGAACTTTTACCTAACGTTAGGTGTTTGAGATTCATCCATGCAGATGCTGTAGCTCTATTTTATTCACTTTTGCTGCAGTCGTATGAATGTAACAACATAAATTTACCCCTTCTTCTAGTAGATGGCTTTGAATGTCCTGTTGGGAATTTTGGCTATTAGAAACTACCTAATAAGAATATTCTTGTGAATTTTCCCAGTGCACACGCGGAAGAATCTCTGCAGGGTGTGCGACAGGAAGGAGAACCCTCTACTTTATAAGATCGAATTGTTTTCCAAAGTAGCTGTTCCAATTCGCAGCGCCACCAGCTTGTGTGAGAGCTCTGTGAGTGACATCCTTCCCAACACTTGTTACTGAAGGCCTTTCTCTTTGTTTCACCACAGTGGTGGGTGTAAGATGGTATCTTATCATGGTTTTAATTTTCTTTAAGGCATACTTTCATCACAGGTGAATTCAAGAAACCAAGATGAGAAACTGTTCAAAACAGCTTGTCATAGATACTCTCTTATATGTATAGACAGATTTGTTTTTTAAGTTTTTTTATTTATTTTGAGAGAAAGAGAGAGTGAGTGAGTTGGGAAGTGCAGAGAGAGGGAGAGATAGAATCCCAAACAGGCTCTGTGTTCTCAGCACAGAGCCCAACATGGGGCTCAATCCCACAAACCGAGAGATCATGACCGGAGTCAAGACCAAGAGTTGGATGCTTAACCGACTAAGCTACCCAGGCGCCCCACCATAGGTATGCAGAAAAATCAGATAAACTTCACAAATCAGGCCCCTTCTTATAGAGGGGGTCAAATGGTTGGAAAAAGCACAATCGTTCCTTTTCGGACATTAGAAAATACCAAAGGATTTATGCTACTGTTTGCGCGTTGTGGGTTAAACAGCTATTTCTTAAATGGCTCCTTTTAGGGGGCTAACAGTATTATCAAAAGCCATGGAAAAAGCAAATACATTTCAGGGAAATTATAAACATTTCTTTTATCTTACCAGATAAAGACATTCAGTATAAATCCTAATGCACCCACTTGGCTGTACACAATTTATAGCAGATGAAGAGTTTGAAACACTTTTATGTAAACAATCATAAATTTTTTTTGAAGGTTGCTAAAAGGCTGTTTGACACTCTTTGTAAGTGGGGCGCATCTCAGAATAAGAGCCGGTTCTGGGTACTATCAGAATTCCTTTCCCTCTAGCAAAGCATCTCCATTAAGCACTTTTTTCATCCCTGAAACCTTTACTTTTATGTAATGTTTACATCATTGACACCTCCTCTCACTGAATCCCTAATATAAACAGGAGAGGTAATAAGCCCTAATGTACGTTAACAAGATTTTAAGAGAATGGGCTATGAGATGACGATAACCAAATGGGGTGGGAGGTGAAGCGAAATTTTTATAACACCTCGAGCTCATCTGACATGGACAACTCTATAAGTTAAGTCCAGGAGAGAAACATCGTCCCTGTGTTTACTCATCAGTTAGAATTTGATGAACTCCAAATGTTATCTGACCAGCCAAGTTCTGTAACACAGCCTTTGAGCAGAAAATTAGAAACTCAGCCCTATTTGGGAGACAGACATGAAAATAAATTTACTTTGCTACCCACCTACGTACTCGGGGCGACTGTGAGTTTCATGAGCCACAACAGCAAGGCGTAAAAAACAAACCTTTGTTATTCGCCATCTTAATCCAATAATGTAAGAAGGCAATCCATCCAAGACTCAAATTTGCCTGATCTGTTTTAGCTGAAAAACGTTCCGTGAAAGCGAGCTAGTTAACTGTCTGACCAGCCTAGGTGGAAGGGGTGGTTTCTGGTTAGCTCTCGTCTCTATGATTGTGTTTCCTTCTCACAGGCTCGGAGGTACTCCGTGGCAGAGATCTGTGAGGTCCAGGCAGCAACAGAGATCGTTCTGGACTGAGGAAGGCCAGTGTGCTGGCTTACTTGAGTGACACTCAAGATGTGGTCTGTGGACGGGTGTGACTCCATGCGCCGGTTGTGAGCAGCCTCCAATAAGGAAGACAGAGAATTTGAAAGAGAGCATCTAATACTTGTATAGCAATGGACGCCCCCACAACAGCTCAGCGGGGAGAGCTGAATCTGTCTTGCTGGACAAGATGTTTTACAAAATAATGGGCTAGTGACAAATTTCTAAGAATAAAAAACAAAACACTTGCCCCTCACCGCAGACAGCTTGAGAAGCGTTGGTCTCAGGATATTGTTAAAACTCAAGACTCTTGACCGCCAACCCCAGAGATTCTGATTCAGTGATTTGAGGTGAGATCCGTGAATCTGCATTTCTACCAAGATTCCAGGTGGCACCCGCGCTGCTGGTCTGGCCCTGTTTTATGTGACAATGGTCTAGATCAAACTTAATACCAGCCGTTCCCCACTGTTGGTCACTGCTGACTCACAAACCTGAACATTTTAATTGTGTGGTCCCAGAAGGTAAGACCTTTTAGACGTTTATATTTGGCAACTTCTGTGTGTTAAAGAGAGTGTGGGAGTTACTGTTTGTCACGCTCAGGGTTCTGTTCTTTCAGACTTTTCCATGTCGTCCCCTATTACCCTCTCAGAACTGGCATTACAGTGACATTCTCCTGAATTTTTAGAGCTTCCTCTTGCACTGTTTGAAAGCTTTGCCAATGTGTTAACAGCATACACATGCTGGGTCTCATAACCAGAGCAGGCAATGCCTTCTGGAAATAGGGATTATAACTGGCATAAGTATTGACCTGAATTTTAAGACAGCCTCATAAAAGAAGGGAAAGGCTCAAACTCCAGTATCAAAAACCCACAGTGCCTACCACCCGAGCTCCTCAAGTAACCTCCTCCTCAAGTAACAAGTAACTCGTCTGAGTTTCTTCGCTGCTGTTTCTAGAACATCAGCCAACCCAAGTTCTCTTCCAAAAGAACAAAGTCTCGCACTTAGGAAATTAACTGTCTCTGAAAATGCAGTGGTCACCTTTTCTCCTGTAAATTTATAGGAAGAACAACTGGGAGCCCTTCCTGAGCCTCCTCACGACTTGCACCAGCATCCCTGCCATAGAAAGGCAGGGGCTTTCTGCAATGCAGTTGCACGGCTCAGTCAATTATCACAGGGTGTGGCAGGCTTTTAGAGAGATTAAGCTACCCTTTCTACTGGAAGAAAATGATGAATTCTCAAATGGGACCCCTGTAATAATAATCCATTTGCTCGGCTACGTTTCTGCCTATTGGCCAATTATCTAGCTCGATCCCCATTGTCTGAACAGATGCCTTAGAATTCTGGGAAAGAAGCACAAATTGGAGAGTCGCTTGTGCATGCAAAAGGGGGCAGCGTGCTTAGAAGAAAACGTTCTCCAGAGTCTGAGAGATTGAAAGCAAATCTGTAAATAGAAGCCATTTAAAGGAAGCTCTGAAAGAGCATGTTTTAAATTCTGAGTATATCCCAATTATGACAGTTTCTTTACTTTGATTTAGCGGCTACTAGATACCCACTGATGCCCCTCTGTGCTTCCATCTCGTCTGTAAAATGGGGGTAATGGTGGTACCTACGCCATAGGATTGTGGCAAGGATTAAGTGAATTAATAAATGTCAAGACTTGAAAATAATCCCTCGTACCAAGTCAAGGCTGCATAACCTCTCCCATGATCTCACCATTATAAAGGGTCTTAATAACTTGGTGCACTTCAACCTCAGCCCACCCCACCCCACACCCACTCCTGGTAACTCACGTCCCCTCACCTAAATACCCATATTATCCAGGCTGGTGTTCACTGGTAAGACCATAGACCAACTCCGTCCAATGGAAATTATTTCTGTGAGTCCTACATGTAATGTTAATATTTTTTAAAAGCAAAAAGGGGTGGAACGCATTTTAATATTTAGCAATATAACCCAATATATCCAAAATATTATTATTTCAACATTTTGTCAATATAAAAATGACTAAAGAGATAGTTGACATTTTTTTTTTCACAGTAAGTCTTCAAAATGTGTCTACGCTTACACTTAAATATTCCAGTTTGAATGCTACATTTCCGTTGGGAGTGTTTGCTAAGCATGTAGATTTCATCAGATGTACAGCTGAAAAAGTAGCTTCACTTACCCAAGTTCAAGTTGTTACAAACATACTTGAAACTTTTCCAATAACTGAAGGGAGTTTTCCAATCACTGAATTCAATATCGGGTTTTTAAGTTTAAATTAAATCCAATTATAAAGTCAGTTCCTCAGTCACACTAGCCATGTTTCAAATGCTCATGAGTTACATGTGGTGAGTAGGTACCATTTCAGATAACACGGGTATAGACTTTGAAAACAAACAGGCCTGCCACTTCATGATATGGTCTTGGACAAGTTATAGGACTTTCCTTAGCCCCAGTTTCCTGATTTACAACTTACAAATCTACTAATTTACAATAGAAGGGAATATAATCAATAAATATGTTAATACATGTATTCTCTTTCGTATTAGAGGTAATATATCTAAAACACACAGCACAGTGACAGACTGTAATGGAGCTTCAATGAATAGGGACTATTTTTTCCTTAACATTTAATTAAGAAAAAAGTGAAATGTCAGAAAAGCTAAAATTGTACGGTGAATCCCCACATACCCACTACCTAGATTCTATTAATTGTTAACATTTGGTTATGTTGCTTTATCACATGTTTATGAGAGAGGACTTCAACTACCTCCATCTTGACCTCAAACTTTCTAATTGAGTAAGTTCTTTCCAGCTTATCTCTCAACTCAGGCAACCGTACAGGCAAAAGCATCCCCTGATGGGAACCAGAACTACTCCCTCCAGCAACGGGGACTGCCCCGGGCCAGCAAGACCCCGTGTTATTAACCCCAAGAGAATGACCGACCTGACCTTTACTGCCCACCTACACACTCACCAACCCTTGTCACACATTCTCCTTATGTAAACCTAGAAGTATTTTCAGTGCTTTGGAAATAGTCTTTGAAACGTTAGTTCACTGTCTTCCCAGCGTTGGCTTCGCTGAAATAAATTCCTTTCCTGTTTCACCAGCACCGTCTCTCTGCCATTGGAATTTTGTCAGCAGCGATCGGCCAGACCTGGTCTGTCTGGGACCCCGGAGCCATGCTGTTGCACCTGTGTGCCCTGGCGACATCTACCTATGCATTCATCAGTCGTTCTGACGTCAGTATATTCCATTCTAGAACTCCAGCTTGCGTATCGTTAACTAAAGTTCAATATTTTGTCTATCCTCTCTCCCTCCCATCCTTCCTTTTTCTTTGACTCTTTGTCTTCTAGCCTTGTTTATTTTTAGGTAAAAATAATACACATAGTGAAATGCACAAATATTAAATGAACCGTTGAATGAATATTGAGAATGCATATACCTGTGTAAACCAAATCACTATCAAGATATAGAACATGCTCCTTATCCCAGAAAGTTCCCTCGCACCCCTTCCTCGTTAATCCTAGCCCTTCCTGGCCTTCTCCCCTCCCCAGGCAATCATTGTTCTGGTTATCCCCTACAGATTAGTTTTGCATAATTTAGAATTTCAATCATACAAGATATAGTCTTCTTTCATGTAGCATAATTTTTTTGAGATTCATCTACATCATTATATATTTACTCCTTATTATTGAGTACTAATTGTGGCTACTTTTAATCAAGAGAGCTCTTGACCTGACCCACTCCTCCGAGCAAACCATTCCATTCCTTTACGACTCAAAAAAAGTCTGTATCCCGTCAATCCAACATGGACCTCTCTACGGCCTCATGAAAGAAAGTCTTCATATGACATCCTTTAAAACATACTGATATAGCTGGGCGGTCTGAGCTTTCTATGGAGAAGGCAAAACCTTCCTAATTCCTTCAGTTCTTTGTACAATGATGTTTTAGGTTCTTTCAATATCCTGGCCATTCTCTGTGTTCACTCTCTTGGCACAATTTGTAATGCATATGTATTTGTTTTCTTGTTTATTGACTCTCTCCCCTAATGAGCTATAAGTTCCACTGGGCAACATCATGTCTATTTTATGCATCTGTGTACACCCAGCACCTGGTAATTAGAAGGCTCTCAACAAATATTTTTTGAATGAGTAAGTGAATATATAGGGAAGGAATTCCCCCTTAAGCATGTTTAAAAATTTTGTCTATATTTTAAGTATCTAGGGGACAGTAGACAGGTTTGTAGGGAGATGAACACTAGAGCTTGAGGAAAACACTAGTTTCCAAGAGACACACCTCAGGGAATATGCCAGCCAAGGGCACTGACTCCATTCCTGGCCTGAAGTATTGATGGGTTTTGGAGTGATGGTGGGGGTTCGGAGGTGATTGGCTAAGAAAGAAGTCTTGAAGACGTCTTTGGTACAAAAAGATGACTTTTATTAAAGCATAGGGACAGGACCCTTGGGTAGAAAGAGCTGCACTAGGGTTGTGAAGAGTGACTGCTTATATACAGTGGAGTTGAGGGAGGTATAGTCAAGAGGAAGTTTCTTAAAGGGATTTCCATAGCTAAAGAAGACTCACAGATTACTGCAGGCCTAGCTATTGTCCCGCTAAGGTTGTTTTCCCTCTAGCAAAGCATTATCATTAAGATAGCAGGGAATTCCTGGAGATCAGGTTATTGATAAGATTGCCTTTTTCTTGTACTATTACTAAGATATTTGTAAACTGACCAAGACTCTATAATTAGCTGGGCCCTTGCTTTTATTTTCCAAAAGCTTCCGTAGGTCTCCAGAATTAAGCAGATGCTGTGCTCTTTTCCTCATGCCTGAAGTCCAACTGTGTGAGATAATTTTATAAAATATTAATTTGTTTTGCCATTCTTGTATTTTTCTTTCCCCTCTTCCAAGCAGATAGCCAGGACGCCGTGTTCAGTTTCTTGCTTTAGAGGAGGCTGTGATTCATAAAAGCAGACATTGCCTTGAGACACATTGACCCTTCCGACTTGTTTTTCCAGAAGCAGAAGATTCCTGAAAGAGTCATCTGGGGGTGGAGAAAGGAGGGAGAATTTTGGAATGTTGCTAAAGGAAGCAGAGATATTTCCCCCAGACAGGAAAGGGGGTGGGGTTGGTAGACCCCTCAAAGAGTGTGACCCACACCCAGCTCTCCCAGCACCCCGGAGGGGGCAGCACCGCAGAAGGGAAAGGCTGTCGTGCCCTGGATAGCCTAGACTCCAACCACCAGGCTCCCAAGGCAAGGTTAACACTGGGTCCCCACTTTGCAAGGAAGAAGCTGCAGAACTGGCCACCTCCAGAGAGTCACTTAGCTTGGGTCACCAAATGTCAGTGGTGAGTGTGATATCTGAGTGAGAGGGCCCTCTGACTGCTGTATAAGCTTTCCGATTTGCTATAGGGCCCTAGAGAAAGAGAAGGCAGAAGGACATCCCATCCTCACACCCTTCTCCATAATGACAAAGATTGGATTTCTTGCCATTGGGGAGGGATGAAGATTCAGGTGTGCGTTTGATCTGCTTTCAAAAACATGAAGACTTGTTTTTTAAGCACTTGAGATTGTGTATAAGATTTGTAAGGACAAAGAGGAAAGAAGAGAGGAATAAGAGGGAGAAATTAGGCCATATCAAACAGAGGAGAACAGAAAAGAAGGGAGAAAATGAGGGAACAGAAGGCAAAATATGGCAAGAGTTCAAATGGAAGTCCATATGCCATAGATCTCAATAATTATAAGATATAAAGCAAGTTAACAGACTGTTAAGGAATACATATTCTATCCTCTTCCTTGACAAATAAGTATTCACAATGGTAGAATAAAAACTCTTTCCGAAGCTATGATTTTTACATGACTGAAAGTCAACAAACTCTCGAAGACTGGATTTAATTATATTGTACATGTCTGAGTGTTTCCTTGATGGGCTAGTGACGTTTGATAAGTAATAAAATAACTCTCATTAATTCACAAACATATTCCATAAAATTTGCTTTTCTTGCCTTTGTTTTGCTAAAACACTAATTATGTTATAATCGACACTTTCATGTATTTGTATTCTATTGACAGTAATGCTAAAATAGATACATTTCTTGAAATATGATAGTTCTAAAGTAATTTCTTTATTATTAATTTCTGTTTGGAGAACATTCGCTCTGCTAAAGCAGTAGTAACTGGAGTTGTTAACAAAATTCCTTAATCTATCATGCTCAAACGTGATATTTGGATTGTGTGTAATAGATTATATTTACTGCAAAAATTAGAAAATATTTCTTTTTTTTAATATTTATTTCTGGGAGAGTGCAAGCAGGGGAGGGGCAGAGGGAGAGGGGGACAGAGGATCTGAAGAAGGCTCTGTGCTGACAGGCTGGCAGCAGCGAGCCCGATGTGGAGCTTTGGAAGGTAGCTATGCTCACCACTATACCACCAACGCTGCACGGCCAATGTGGGGCTTTGAACCCACGAACCACGAGATTGTGACCTGAGCTAAAGTCAGTCGTTCAACCGATTGAGCCATCCAGGTGCCCCCAAAACTATAAAATATTTTAATTTCAATATGTTAATCATCGAACATGATTTTCGCCATCTTTTAAAGCAATATCTAGAACCATGTGATATGTAAGAAAAATACTTCTCACGTTTTTATCTACCTCCACAGCTATACAGACGTAGTAGCAATTTGGATTATTTAATTTTAGAAAATGTTCCACAGGCTCCGTGTGCTAGCGCTCTGAACACCGTGCTCATTTGTAAATACCTTTGGAACCACAAAGAGAAGTAAGAGAGTGGATGTTCAGCCCAAATGGGACATGATATTTGATCGCACGAGACGCTATCACACTCATGCTATCAGAGAACAATGATTTGACAAGTTAATTAATTTGTCTTTTCTCTTACCTAAATGCTTCTGCCATTCAAATCTTGTCACTAGCTCTAAAGCAATGTTTGTTTCTGATGTATCAGTAGTATAGCCGGGAGCTCTTTATGGCATTTGGATGGAGTCATCTTTATTATTTTAAGGACAAAGGGCAAAGATGGAGAAGTATTTCCTCAGGGCCTGCAGGGTATTAATACTGAGGGTGAATGTGCTGGGTTACGCTGTCCCAGAACTGGATGCTGGATCCCAAGTGACAGAGGTGCCCTCATGTTCCTCAATTCACTTATGTATCTTTGTGACAAGTAGGGCTTTCTAAAGTGTGAGGTCAGGGAAGGACGAATTTGGTTTGATGTAAGCTCAGTACTGAGAAGGAGAAGAGGGAATGGAGAGAGGGAGGGAGACAAGAGAAAGAAAGGAAAACAGATGAGAAAATAGATGAGAAGGCCACCTCTCTCATCCCCAAGAAATGAAAGCCCTTTCCCCTTAACAGTCTCGGTCGAAAATACTCCTGTGGGCTCGAGCATCCAGTGAAAACTCTTTAGCTCACCTCCATTCAAGAGCCTCTATAAACAAATGTCCATAAATATATAAATATAAATATATTTATATATAAATATATAAATATAAATATGTAAATATGTAAATACAAATTCTGTGTAAGTTTACAAATTACATGTAATATATGATATATTTTCTTCTTGTTTTTCTATAGGAAGTGGGGCTCTTTTATTCCCAATTTTTTCTGCTTTCCCTTTCCTTCTAAGAATCTCTCCACCGATGGAGTATGGGAGATGCGGGTGCAGGGTGGTGGAGACAAAACCAGTAACGCCAGTACGTGGTGTTACTGGTTGCCAGAATTAGGGCTTCACGGAACAGTAGGGATTTGACCATTTGCTCTGGAGGAAGGGTAAAATAGGCCTTTAAAAATAAATATCAACCATCTGTAATGTCCATCGATTCATGAGAAAGACATTTCTTTTTTTTTAATGTTTATTTATTTTTGAGACAGAGAGAGAGAGAGCATGAGCGCACAAGTGGGGGAGGGGCAGAGAGAGAGAGAGAGAAAGAGAGAGAGAGAGAGAGAGAGAGGGAGACAGAAGATCTGAAGCAGGCTCTGTGCTGACAGCAGGAAGCCCCATGCAAGGCTCAAACTCACGAACTGTGAGATCATGGCCTGAGCCCATGTCAGAAGCTTAACCGACTGAGGCACCCTGAGAAAGACATTTCTAACACAGATACACACCGGCATGAAGAACATACACTTAGACGAAAGACTACATCTTTAAATTGGTTAGTTTTTTTTTTTTTTTAACTTATTTATTGCATCTGTGTATTCATCTGTTTGTGTGTTCAAGATCTGGTGAAATCTTCTTCAAGAACATGAGATGGTCCTCGCATCACTTTTTGGGATCCAGTGCCTACATGTGTCCAAACAAGCTGAGTGAAGCCCTTGCAAGATCTGCACGGAAAGACCCGGCAGAGGTATGATACTTCAGGGCACAGGTTGGTGAGATTATTGCCAAATCTATCGAAGTCTGGAAATCACTCTATATTTTTCATGGTATTGGCTTCTAAACATCCCCATGATGGTGGTCTTGATACATCAAGCCATCAAGATACATTTGGCTATTTAGACTTTAAGCCAAAGAAAAACAGGAGAATACCCATCTCAGTGCAACCAGAGACTGGGGAAGACACACACAGCAGTCGCTGTGAGAAATATGGCCAGCGGAATAGCACAAACTCGGGCCCTCTAAGGGCCCAAATGAAAGGTGGATGACAGCTGTCCCAGAAGAATAAATAAAAACTTTTTGCTCACCCTGAAAATCGAAATGCTCATGCAGCATTGACAAACGGCCCCAATCCCCTCTGAGAAGCAGACCTGGTGCCCACCTATACTGGACGTGGCTCTCGGCAGAATCGCTAGTGAGCGGCTGGCCGTGGAGTCCACTGCTTCTCTGTACAAGTGCAGAGACAAAAGCCATACCCCAGGCTACATGGCAAAGGCTCACTGGTCCCCTAGGATGATTAGACTCTCAGGGCAACCCATAGGATTGCTGACCATGGGCTGGCGAGCTCAAGTTGGGTAGACTGGACACACCACCTCCTGGCTAAAAACTTTGGGCCGATCGCTTCGCTTCCCCGAAGCTCCATTTCCATGCATTTCAGTTCGGCCGATACCGCACATATGACTGTGTTACCGTGGGAATGAAGCAAAACGTTGTAAATGCAGTAACCTCGTCAGCAGACACAGTTACCTCTTTTCTAATGATATTATTTTCCTACCTCACCATGAGCATCCCATAATTCTCCCCAAATTTTTATCGGCCCATCATCCCATAAAATGGCTGCCCCCCGTCAAAAATAAGGAGGAGGAAGAGAATGCCTGTCATCTGGGAGGATGGGTTGTTGTCAAATAGCTAACGGGACAGCTCTGAAGCCCCGTGACATTCCAGAACTCCCAGGCCTCCTCCCCGACACTCCCGCCAACCCCAGCATCCTAGCCCAAGGTCGAGGATTATTGCGAAGGGGCACATCCCAGCTCTTCAAGGAGCACATTCAGAGAATGTCTATTGACTCGGCCCCTTCCTTCTTTCCGTCGCTCCTTGCCAGCTCATGACAGCTGAGGTGTCCCATCAAATACGCAGTGACCGCCTTCATACTCATGCGAAAAATCCGACGGAAGCCCCCGCCCCGACGGCATGAACCAGATTCCTTCTATTTATAAGCAGCGGCCCCACGGGCAGGCTTCATTCTGTAACTTGCGGTTCTCAGCAGGCTGCACCAGAATAGAGATGTGTTCATACTTTCCAGTCACCCAGATTGCCACTTCAAAAAGGGAGTGATAGACAAATATGGTGCAACCCGTTTATAACATTTTCCCATGTTTAACTTCCAAATCTGAGAGTCTTCAAGTACAGTTGCCAAAAGCAATTTTTTTCTAAATGCAATATATTTTTTTTTCTTGGTCTCTTAGTAAATGGTAACTGAGTTTTTTTTCCCCCCCCCACCCCCTACTGTTTCTTCTTAGAGGCCAAGAGTTTTTCACTCTCGGTCTGCAATACCCTGCCTGGGCTATCACCCAAATGGCTTTCACACTTAAAGTGAGAAAGAATTAAGTGCTTCTGCCATTGAAAAATGGTTCTGTCTGCCTTGGAGTCACGAAGCTCTCTTTATGGAACTATTGCTTTGAGGCTCCAAAGCTAAGTGTACCAGCGAGCCTACGACAGTGCCAAGAAAGGACCTAGAGAATAAAGACAATCCCATTGTTTCTCCATCTGGACCGGAGCCAGGTACGTTCACCTCGTTTTTACCCCCAGATGTTTAGAGAAGGGCATTTTCACTGCTTGTTCTCTGGGCTTCCTAAAGGGAGTCGAGTACAAACCTCAAAAGCTCCCGTCTTAACGTCATTTCCACACAGTAAGAGTAAGCTGGCTGCTGGTCACATTTTCCTAGTGAGTTCGTTACGAGGAGATCTCACCTGGGCTTCTAACACGACGATGAACTTTTTTTTTTTTTTAATTTGAGAGAGAGAGAGAGAGAGCACGTGCAGACGCACTAGTGGTGGAGAGGAACAGAGGGAAAGAGAAAGACAGAGAGAAGAATCCTAAGCAGGCTCCATGCCCAGGGGGGACTCGATCCCACAACCCTGGGAATGCAACACGGAGTCAGACACTCACCTAACTGAGCCATCCAGGCGCCCTAACGCTGAACATATTTTAATGCCAGGAAAAAGCAGTTATACTGATCTCCATCAATGATTATTCCCTTTGGAGGGCTAAACCAGTCTCTTCATATCTCCAAAGCATATATTATCTGGTTATCTGCCTATATCTTTTGTGAAGCAAGCTTGCCAAGGGGAATAAATATTTGAATCAATTGACCTTAAAAATCTTTAACCATTTCACTGAGCGTTACTTATAGTCATGCCCTTGTAATGGTAACCTTAGAAATTATAAGTTTTGTTTTAGGTGAACCTTAGGGCTGCAGAACGTGCCCTAGCAAATCTTTTGCCTACTTCTAAGAAATTCCAGATTTCACTTCTTTGTTACCATGTTTTCTTTCTTAAAAATCAACCATAAACATTCAAGTCATCATTTCCTTTAAGCGTTTCCCCTTACATAACTACTAATGCAGTTATTGCTTAATGATGTTTTTCAAAAGCAATTTAAAAAATTCAACAGGGATCAGTGAGGACATTAAACAGTAAAAAAATAAAAAAGTAGCAATCCGATCTATATTTGAGACTGAGGAAGGGGCAGCCCTGAAAATCATAGAGTAGTCAGCTTAGTGTTCATACCTGGAAAAATCCTAGAACAAATCATCCAAAAATCAATTTGCAAACACCTATCCGATCACAGAATACCAGGTAATAATCAACATTGCTTTGTAAAGAACAGTCTTGTCAGAACCATCTAATTTCCTCCTAAAACAGAGTGACAGGCCTGTTGGATCAGAGGGATGAAATAGTTGTGAGAGAGCTCGAATTTCACCAAGGTTTTGATTCTGTCTCCCATGATACGCTCATTCACAGATGACTTCAAACGAGAAGAAATTTGCTGCGCAGGTTTACCTAAAAAGCACGGCTCTTAGAGTTTCTACATCAAATGGGTGGGTGGATTTGGGGCGGGGGATGTTGGGCACGGGATTGAGTGGCTCCTGAACACTTTAATATGCTCGCCCGTCCCAAACACAGCCCCAGCGCCTGCGCTAGAGAAGAAGGACGAGTCTCATGGCTGCCGCTTGGTGAATTAACATGACTCTCAAAGGAATGGACGGTCGGAGACCAGCGTATTAGAGAAGAGTATTTCCCTCTCCCTACGAAGAACCGGTTTCCTAAGAACAGTATTACATAAGGGACTGACGCTGTCTGAGAAAGACCTTGTTACAAATTACTTTGAAGCTTTTATAAATATGCGAAAATAATGGTATACATTTCATTTGGGAGAAAGTCAACCTACATAGACTCAAACTTTAGACAATGCAAAAAGAGTGGTATATGAAATGCAGGGTTAGTGACGAACACGCCATATTCTTAAAATATTTCCAGGGTAAAATTTTGAGAAAGATGAAGTGACATAAGGAGCCAGGACACAGCAGTCAGGGTTCGAGAGCTGACTTGGCTATTTCCCACCTATACAATGTTGGGTAAGTTATTTAATCTTTCTCGGACTTCCATGTCCTTGTATGTAAGATGGATCTCCTAAATCTTCCAGAGTTGAAATCAGAAATGAAATTTCATCATATCATATGTATTTATATGCACAAGATATGAAATATGTCATATGATTCATATACACAATGTATTTACCTAGATAGGTAGATAGGTAATTTCTCCAGAGTTAAGCATACTGGAGGCATGTAATAAATATTAGTTCTTTACTTCCATTCACATGCTGAATAATCCAACTTAAGAAACTAACTTACAGTAGTAGATTCAGTGATACCCATATCAACTTATCTTCTGCCATCAATCTGAAATCACCAAAGGCCATCTGATGTTTATCCCGTGATTTTCATTCTTCACTCCCAGTTTCCATATTTTAGATAACATACCCCACCTAAGTGTTTGGCTTATCATTTATCAAACCCCCAAATTTCCATGGATATCGATAGAGTTACCTGCCCAGTGACTATACCCCTCCCCTTTCTCCAAAGCTGCATGACCATGACAAGAAACTGCTGTGTTCTCATACCCTCACCATCTTGACCACACCAACCCGTCTGAATTGGGTACATACATCAATGTAGGCTAATCTTCACTACAATTGATGATTCCATAAGTGAGCTTCTGAATGGGCCTTCAGAGTCTTTCTGTAGAATTGGATTTGAACTAGAACTCAGAGAATTTGAGATTAGTCAGCCTCTTCTTTGTTGATGATGTCTATTGGACCAAGGGGGGTGTTTCCCACCGCAAAAATCCAGTCTGTCCTAGAAATTAGAGAACACTCTGAGAACAGCAAAGAAGACTCATAGGACAAGACCCGTCAGCATTCAAAACCTGATTCTGGTTGTTGCTGTTGTATCCCTGCCTTCCGTAATTCAGTTCCTCAAACTTCTGGATTCCCGTAGCCAATAAGCTCTCTCTTTCTGCTTATGCCTTTTTCGGTTGGGTTTCTGTCGCTTTGTAGCCGAATTTCAAAAATCACTGTAACTAAAATCCTTTTTTAAAAAAATTTTGATTATACCCTCAGATATTTATGTAGGATAAAATTAGAGAAATTGTATTTTTGAGTCAAGGTTTATATCTACTATCAAGATTATTAAAGCACATTTCTAAAAAGTCTTTCAGAAAAGTTTCATTAATTTCAACTCCCCTCTGCAGTATTGAGAATATGTGTTACCTACATGTTCCTACCACTGGATTGAAAAAAAATAGTTTTGCCAGTTTGAAAGGTGAAAAATGGTGTCCTTGTTTCATTTTTATTTGTTCAGTTACAAGTTCTAATAATAGCTATTTATTTCTCATCTTTGCTGAACATTCCTTTGTCTCATGTGCCCAATTTTCTTTTCGTATACTCTCTAATTGATTTGTAAAAACCATCTATATAGAAAAATATTAAAACTTTGCCATATATGTTGCAAGCATGTCATGCTATTTTGTTATTTGCCTGGATATTTGCTTTTCTCCATTAAGAGTGAGTCGAAGGTTAAATAAAGACCTACTATACCCATTCCTTTCTTGAGAAATAGTACTATAATTGCTCTTTCAGGGGATTCTCCAAAGCAATGATACTCACCAATTTTAAAATATATTAATTAATTAATTAGTTAATTAATTAATTTTATTTTATTTTTAGGTAGGCTTCACACCCAGCGTGGAGCCCAATGTGGGCTTGAACTCATGACCTGA
This sequence comes from Paguma larvata, assembly GCA_030068075.1. Classification (NCBI taxonomy): domain Eukaryota; kingdom Metazoa; phylum Chordata; class Mammalia; order Carnivora; family Viverridae; genus Paguma; species Paguma larvata. The sequence continues at coordinate 70,764,107 of CM057832.1, forward strand.
GATCAAGACCTGAGGGGAGATCAAGAGTCGAAGACTTAACTGACTGAGCCATCCTGGTGCCCCTAAATATCTTTAAATTATTTGAATATGATCAGAATATAATCAACACGCTAAAATTCTCATTTGCCACTTCAAGTCTCCAGAATTCTTTTCACTTCCACCCTCCCAGGGAAAAATAATGCAGTTGCCCTTTAAGAGTTGACCATTTTTGCATAAAGGATGAGCTCGCTTACTGTTAGCAGGTTCTATCCCATCTTTACATCTTTCCTTCTTGACAATTGTTCTTCCTTCTTGACAATTGTTCTTCCTCCTTTCTAGCAGGTCAGTTTCTTTGGCCCTCTTTCTTTCTGCATTGTAAATAATGTCTCCTTTGTATAGCTTAGTCCTTCGATGTTGGAAAATCTATTTAACCAATAAAAATTCCAAGAAGTTACAGTTATAGGACTAAAACGTTATAGAGAAAAAAAATAAATAAATATGGCTAGAAATGAACAAGTGACCCTGTGAGTCATTATTGGCTTAATAACAATTTGCAAGATTAGAAATAAAATTTTCTGTGAAGAAAACTGAATAATAGTGATGAATTAATGTCAGAGGAAAAACATCGACAAGACCCCAGTTCCCCACCTCAGACCTGTCAGAATGGCTAAAATCGAAAACACAGGAAACAAGAAGTGCTGGCAAGGATGTGGAGAAAAAGGAACCCTTCGTGCCCTGTCGGTGGGAATGCACACTGGTGCAGCCACTTTAGAAAACAGTATGGAGGTTCCTCAAAAATATTAAAAATAGAGCTATCCTATGATCCAGTAATTCCACTATTGGATATTTACCCAAAGAATACAGAAACACTAATCCGAAAGGATATAAGCAGTATATTTATTGCAGCATTATTTACAATAGCCAAATTATGGAAGCAACCCAAGAGTCCATTGATAGATGAATGGATACAGATGTGATATATCATAATACTGTGTGTTAACTATGTTGGAATTAAAAAAAAAAATTTAAGATGTTTATTTAGTTCTGAGAGAGAGAGAGAGAGAGACAGAGTGTGAGTGGGAGAGGGTTAGAGAGAGAGGGGGACACAGAATCTGAAGCAGGCTCCAGGCTCCGAGCTGTCAGCACAGAGTCTGATGTGGGGCTCGAACTCATGGACCGTGAGATCATGATCTGAGCTGAAGTCGGAAACTTAACCGACTGAGCCACCCAGGCGCCCCTGGAATTAAAATTTTTTTTAAAAAATCCAGGTTACAGAGAGCTTTGTGCTCCATACATCTTATGTATGACAGTTTACCTCAAAACTCTGTGGTTTAAAATAGGAAAAAGTTATTATCTCCCCATATCTGTGGTCATAAATCTAGGAGCAGCTCATCCAGGTGATTTTGCTTTGAGATCTGTGATGAACCCACCAGCAATGTATGACCTGGGGCTGTAGTCACCCGGGCTTACCCAGGGCTGGAGCACCTGCCTCCGAGCTCAGTCACCAAAGGCCTGAATTGCTCATCGCATGGGCCTCTCCATAGGGTACTCACAACATGGCAGCAGGCAGAGGGAAAGATCCATGAGGGAGAGAGAGAGCAAAACAAAAGCCACTGTGTCTTATAACCTAAAACGCCATCGTGTCTGCACACTCTGTTGGTGACACACATCAGTTCCAGTACCATGGGGGAGGGAGACCACACACAGATGGTGGGGTTCACTGACCACCATTTTCAAGGCTGGTATCACCATCCTGGGTCAAATTTATTTTACCTTCTGAGGATTCTCTCCAAGCCTATCTTCCCCCTCATACACACTCTCCTTACACCCTCTCCTCCATCCCCATGACTCTATGACCACGCGAGTACCGAGGACTATCTCCCTCATCTAGGTATTGTTCTCTCTGTTCCAGGCATATATTTTCACTTTCCGGCAAGACTTCTTCATGTGTGTGTTCGACACGAAATGCCACTCCCCACTCCTCGCTTCAAACCCGCCCCCTTTCCTGTCTCAAGGGATGATGCCCTCATCCACCTGGTTGCCCAGGTTGTGGACCTGGGCCTAAAGTTTGACTCCTCCCCCTGCCCCCCTCCATATCACTGGGGCTACTGCTGTAGTTGGCCCTCCTCCTCCTTCCAGGTCACTGGTAAAAGAACATACCAATCCTGTCTGCTTGGGATTTGGAGATGGGCTCTATGCTGGCCCATTCAGATTTTCTTCCTGAGACTTTGAATTCTTCTTTTTTTAATTCAGATTTTCTTCCTGACAACTTTGAATTGTCAAGTTGGCTAACATACAATGTGTACAGTGTACTCTTGGTTTCACGGGCAGATTCCCATGATCCATCACTTATATAAAACACCCAGTGCTCATCCTAACGAGTGCCCTCCTCAATGCCCATCACCCATTTTCCCCTCTCCCCACCCCCAACAACCCTTAGTTTGTTCTCTATATTTAAGTCTCTTATGGCTTGCCTCCCTCCCTCTCTGTTTGTAGCTATTTTTCCCCCTTTCCCTTCCCCCATGGTCTTCTGTTAAGTTTCTCAAGTTCCACATGTGAGTGAAAACATGATATCTGTCTTTCTCTGACTGACTTATTTCACTTAGCATAATGCCCTCCACTTCCTTCCACGTTGCTGCAAATGGCAGGATTTCATTCTTTCTCATTGCCAAGTAGTATCCATTGCATATAGAAACCACATCTTCTTTATCCATTCACTGGCTGATGGACATTTGGGCTCTTTTCATAATTTGGCTATTGTTGAAAGCATTGCTATAAACATGTGCCCCTATGAATCAGCACTCCTGTATCCTTTGGATAAATTCCTAGCAGTGCTATTGCTGGGTCATAGGGTAGTTCTATTTTTAATTTTTTGAGGAACCTCCACCCTGTTTTCCAGAGTGGCTGCACCAGTTTGCATTCCCACCAACAGTGCAAGAGGGTTCCCGTTTCTCCACATCCTCGCCAGCATCTGTTGTTTCCCGAGTTGTTCATTTTAGCCACTGTGACTGGTGTGAGGTGGTATCTCAGTGGGGTTTTGATTTGTATTTCCCTGATGATGAGGGACGTTGAGCATCTTTTCATGTGTCTGTTGGCCATCTGGATCTGAGACTTTGAATTCTGAGTGAATATACTTGATAAGTCAGAGATGATTGGAACCAACCCATTTAATGGTAGTACTCAAAAAAAAAAAAAAAATGGCTTCTCGGCCTTTTGAAGACCCTGAAGAGTCAAAGTGCTCTGTTTCGTGGATCCCCAGATGGCTCGTTTAGCTTGTTCTTTGATTTTGTGACCTATACTGATAGCCTTCCAAGAAATCCCATTTTTGCTTTAGTTGGTCAAAGCCACTTTCTGTTGCTTGCCCAAAAGAACAGAAAAACACACAGAAAAACATTCATTCAGCAGGCGTGAAATCGCCCAGGCCTGGTCAGCTCTATCAATGACATCTTCAATGTCTCTAGATCCCATTCACATCTCCCGTGCCATGCTATCTGTTCAGGTCACCATTGTCTCTCACTGGAATTGCTCCACTTTCTTCTGACGTAATCCCTGAATGTGGTCTTCTCTACATGTCATCAATCCTCATTGCCTTCAGTGCAAAGTTGTAAATCGCTCACAAGAGGCTTCCTGGTCTAACTGCCCTTGGATTCTAAGCCTGGCTGACTGGGCTCCAACCAGCAGCCATGCCAAAGGGTTTCTGAGTTCTTTGAGGTCTCCGTGGGGTCACCTCTGGGGATTTCCACTTGTTCTTCTGCATGAGTGTTCACCCATATGTATGAATTCCTTATCTGACCAACCCCTACATATTCTTCATATTCTGCTATGGGCTATTAGCCATATTCTGGGCTTATATTCACTTCTTCTGGAAGCCTATGCCGATCCTAACTTCCAGAATCCTACCCTGACCCAACAAGTCAGGGTTATGTTCCCTTCCATGTGGTCCTAGAGTGTTCTGAACGTCCCTGGCATACTATCCATCCAACTATGTGGTGACCGCATAATGACTTACATGAGGTCCTATGTCATTCCTAAGCCTTGTGAGGTCAGGGACCATCTCTCTTCTGTCCATTTCTGTATCTCCAGTGTCTAGCTAGGTTCCTTAAAACATAGTGGAGCAATGTAATAAACATTTGTTGAATAAATGTGCAATAGGATTGTTACCACTCAGTTTCAGCAAACTTTATGTTTTCAAGTAAGATGTAATTCGAGCCACAAACATAATACTAAAAGACAGACACATCTCTTGTAAAGATATGTAGCAAATAGGGTGGCCTCTGAGCGAAAGAGGCAAATTTTTCCATTGACATCCCTTTAGTACTGGGAGCCACACACGTCTGATGAGGGGGTCCCTTTGCTTGGACATTAAGGTATGACCCTAGTGGAATAAAACCCAAGTTTTCATTAGAAAGAAATTATTTTTCTGATTTGTATTTGTTTTTTGAGGAAGAGGGAGAGAGAGTGTACTAGCAGGGAAGGGGCACAGAGAAAGAGAGAGACAGAGAATCCGAGGTAGGCTCTGCGCTACCGGTCCAAAACCCCAGGTGGGGCTCGAACCCACAAATTGCAAGATCATAACCTGAGCCGAAGTTGGACGCTCAACCAACGGAGCCACCCAGGCCCCCCAAACCAAGTTTTCTTTTAAAAACGTTTCCACCATCTGCATTATAAAAAGTTATACAAATATATTTTTTTCAACTCAGTTACTAAACTGCTTGATTATTGCCACATTTCTACATGGCCACATCCATACGTATACATTGATCAAATAAAAGTCCTGAGAGCCAATATCCTCCAACAATGCTGTCTTACCGAACAGCACGAGGGGAGTTGGGCGAATGGAGGGGAGAGCTAACATTTACTACTGCCTGCCGCGCCAGTCACTGGCATTGGATACAATACATTGTCTCCAAAGAGAGAAGTGAGCCAGGCATCCGTGTTCAATTCCGGACGTAGCGATACCTCCCTGGGCTGTTGGAGATTTCAGGCAAGGGTTTCCAGAGACCACAGACGAACTGGATTGTAGTTTTGCAGCATCCCTAAAAGATGATCCTGAAAATACTTAGAGCACTCACGGCTGCCCCGTTCTCCTCTAGGGACCCAATTATGCACTGGTCCAAATAGCCGTGTGTTCCTGTATTGGCTCTCCGGCCGCTCTCGGTTTTCACAGGAAAGCAATTAAGATAGTAACTTAACTGGCCCAGGTTCTGTGATGAAATCTTAATTAAAACTACACAATCACCTCTCCGAATTCCCCAAGAATCCCTTTCTTGGGGGTCCAGAGAATTGACCTTTTTAATACAGGTGTGTGATAGTAAGCCCTCAGAGTACATAATCAAACGGTCCCCAAACTAGAGCAAGAGATCAAAACGCCTTTTTGGATCCAGAATAGCGGCTCCTAGGATTTCAGGCAACCCGTGCCCTTTGCTCCGCAGCGCAATCCGTCCTGTGAGCAGGACTCCTGTTAGCTCAGTACAGTTTTAACACGACTGCAAACGGTTCTGCTGTAACTACCATGGTTGGGCCTTTATGAGCTCATGAATCAAAACACACATTAATAATCAAAGAAAATCTTCCCACATGGCCCATCTTTCAAACAAGACTATTGTGTATACCACAAAGTGATTTTCAAAAATAAAAGAAGGGCGCCTGAGTGGTTCAGTCGGTTGAGCATCTGACTTCGGCTCAGGTCATGATCTCGCGGTTTATGGGTTCCAGCCCCATGTCAGGCTCTGTGCTGACGGCTCAGAGCCTGGAGCCTGCTTCCGATTCTGTGTCTCCCTCTCTCTCTGCCCCTCCCCTGCTCATTCTCAATCTCTCTTTCTCTTTCTCTCAAAAAATAAACTTAAAAAAAAAATAAAAGAAACAAGGCAAACAAACAAAAAAAGGCAAAACCCACACTGTTATATCAACAGTAATACATAATAATATCAAAAGTAAAAAGAGAAAAGTTTAAAGTTTGGAAGGGAAAAAAAAAACCCAGACACGGTTTAGGACACTTCCAATCAGAACATTTGAAAGATACATTTGATACCACATGCTTTTTGCTGAGGCTTTTGTTACCATTTAAGTGTATTATGTTTAACATACCTCTTGTCTAAGAGTCTAAGAATCAGACTTTTGGTCACATAGAAAATGGCATGAAACCAAGAATCAAACTTCTCAGGGCACTAGAGCAAAGCCCGGGCCTCTCTCCACTCTTTTTTTTTTTTTTTTTTAAGAAAAAGTGGGATTTTTCCTGGCTTAATGAAAGTAATTACCAGTAACCAATATGAAGAAGGGATGCAGAGTGCTTGTAGAAGTGGCATAACCCAGGGAACATTCTGGGCAACCTTTTTCCAGTCCCTGATGCGCCGACAGTGGGGGGATGGGAAGGACACTGGCTCTGGTGTCTTTCAAGTCACTCGACCTCTGGGGATCTGATTTCTCAGCTGCGAAATGGCGATAACAGGCCCACGAATCCCTTATTTACAATTCCAAGATGGAACATTCGAAGAATATCAGAAGATTTTTTGTGTGATGCCTTTGGGGCAAAACTGTCCTGAACAACTCGGGGGTGTGGGTGTTTACGGTCCTCACTTAGCTCTGCTTAGCAGGAACACTCACGTTATGCTTAGAAATATGAGCGTGCTTGCCCGTGGAGTGCCGACGAGCCAATATCCCATAAGGCTCACGGAACATCTGACCTTTTGGAAATCTAAAACCGATCTCTATTCTCAAATATATGTGGACTCAAGGATTTCAAGGAAGTTTGGAGAACTCATGCCTTTCCTTCATGGGGTTGTTCTGCAGATAAAAACAGGGCTCTGTGAATAAAGCAGTTAGCTTCATCGTTGGCATGTGGTAAGAAACTGACATCACTGGCTCTAGTTTTCAGTAAAGAAAATAATAACGAAAGCCTCGGTGTTATGTATAGCACAGCAAAGTAAGTGTTCTTTTGACTTTGTGCCATCAGGAAAGTTTATAGCATCTTTTGGGGCGCCTGGGTGGTTCGGTCAGTTAAGCGTCTGACTCTCCATCGTTTGTGGGATGGAGCCCTATGTCGGCTTCTGTGCTGACGGCGCAAAGCCTGCTTTGGATTCTCTGTCCCCCCTCTCTCTACCCTTCCCCCAGTAGAACATGTGCACTTTCTCTCTCTCTCTCTCTCTCTCTCTCTCTCGCAAAATAAACAAACATTTTTAAAAAAGTAAAGTTTCTTCCCATCTTTTGAAGGTAATTAAAGACACAAGAGAAGTTCAATACTTTTAGACATCTTTTCCACTTATTTGGAAAATTCAGTAGCATGGACTTTTTCATTTTCTAAAAATGCCAGCTAAATCGTGATGCAATTAAATCATTCGCAGCAAAAAGTGGGGAAATGTTAACTTTTTGAAAAGATAAGCCTGGGGAGAGTGGTGTCAGCGAGGTGGCCGAATAAATCCCCTGCTCGTGTCCCACCCTCAACAACGGCTAGGCATCTATCCACGGACAGAAGTGCCTTTGTGGGGGCTTGGGGGTCCAGTTAGGAGCCTGGGAAACCCCGGAGCAGCCCAAGATGGAGGGCAGCGACTGGAGAAGGCAGGCTCACCCCCAGGGGGCTGACTGGCCCATGGTGGGGTCAGGAGAAGAATCAGCAGCAGCTACTTCCCTGTTTGGCTTTGGTTCTGTCCCAGCACCATGTGCCAAGGGACCCGGGAGCAGTTGTGCCCACCTGTGCATCGGGCGATAGGCACATAGACCTCCAGCCGACTGTGGACCTGGAAGTGGCCTGTGAACCGGCTCCAGCTGCTTGGCTGTGTGTAGCCCAGGAACCCTCGGAGAGAAGCCCACCACAAAGGGCCCTGTAACTGGGCTGCACGAACAGTCCAGTTGCCCCACTGAAGGGCCTGAAGGGCTTATATTAGACCTAATTCAGGAACTACCGTCAGATCCAGCAATCCTACTCCTGGGTATATGTCCAAAGGGGATGAATCACTATATACTTTTTAAATGTTTTATTTTTGAGAGACAGAGTACGAGAAGGGGAGGGGCAGAGAGAGAGAGAGGGAGAGACACAGAATCCGAAGCAGGCTCCAGGCTCTGAGCTGTCAGCACAGAGCCCAATGCGGGGATCAAACAAACAAACTGCGAAATCATGACCTGAGCCGAAGTCAGATGCTTAACCGACTGAGCCACCCAGGCGCCCCAAGATGAATCACTATCTTGAAGAGACACCTGCAACCCCATTTTCACTGTGGCATTATATACAATACCCGAGAAATAGAAACAACCTAAGTGTCTGTCCATCTACACATGAATGGATAAAAGATGTGGTTTATATACACAATGGAGGATTATGTGGCCCTTACAAAGAAGGAAATTCTGGCATTTGCAACCACATGGATGGGCCTCGAGGGCATTAATCTAAGTGAAACCAGTCAGATGGAGAAAGACAAATGCTGAACGATCTCACTTGTCTGTGGAATTTCCACAATGCCCAACTCAGGGAAACAGTGTAGAATAGTGTTTGCCGGGGGCTGAGGGCAGGGCGTCGGGGGAAATGGGGAGATACTAGCCAAAGGGTACGAACAACTAATTAAAAGGTGAGGAAGTTCTGGGGTTCCAATATTCAGCACGGGGAATACAGGTAACAACACTGTGTTGTATATCTGAAAATTCGTATGAGACTAGATCTTAATGTTTTCACCACACACACACGTGTCGTAATTATGTGAGGCGATGTGTTAACTAACCTTATTGTGGTGATCATCCCCCAATATATGCATGTATCAAATCACTGAGTTGTAGATCTTCAATGTTCACAATGTTCTATGTCGATTATATCTCAACATGAGCAGGAGGAGGGGTAAGCGAAACCTACACAAGCTCAGACACCGACTTGCCTTATCTTATTTGACCCTGCAGCTCTGGCCGGGTTCCAAGCTCCCATGAGTCTTACAGACCTAATAGCAACCAGGGTGCGAAAGACTCCATAATAACCCTGTTCTCTGTAATGCCAGTGAAAACACATTTTCAACATGAAAAGCACATATTCAAGCAAACGCGAAAGGCTGTGAGGTGGAGGTGCCACGGGCCATAAGTCTGGAGGAGTCGAACTCAAGTCCGTTTGGTACTTCGGCGCAGAGCTGTTCACACAGGGGAGGGTCTGCAGAGCCACGTGGGCCCAGACCTGGCGCCTCAGCCAAGCCCCTCAACGGGAAAGCAAGTCCGCCCCTGAGGGATTATCGCCAAATCCTTCACTTTTAGTCGGCCTGAGTCACCACTAAGGTTCCCATGAGGGCCACTTGATGCTTTATTTTTTAAGACGACAGCTCAGGAACAAGTGTCTGTGAGCCAGGGCCTTTGCCATCAGAGTAACTTTCAAAACCGATGTACGCCCGGGAGACTGTTCGTGTTCCACTAAAACACTGAGGCCGACAGACGTTGCGCACAGTGGCGTTGACTGACCCTCAGTGTGGAAACTCTTCACTTGGAATTTTCTGACTCAGCCATAAAGCCTGAAATCACATTTCGTTCACAGTGATTGTCTACTTGGAGGAAAAACGAAAGGGGCTATTAATTATCTGAAGGAGATTGAAGAGCAAAGTTTAACAGATGATTTCTTCAATTACTCCGGAGACCGGCTCGTTTTCGTTCACCTGGGAGAGACCAACAGGCTCCAGAGGAAGGTGCTTCCTTCTCGGCAGCACCAGGCATCTCCGCATTAGACGCATGATTCTAAACCTTGACTCACTAGACGTTGAAGCTAAACTCTTTTAAGGAATTTTTTTTTAACGTTTTTATTTATTTTTGAGAGACATAGAGACAGAGTGTGAGCAGGGGAAGGGCAGAGAGAGAGGCAGATACAGAATCCGAAGCAGGTTCCAGGCTCTGATGAACCATCAGCACAGAGCCCGACGCAGGGCTCAAACTCACAGACTGTGAGATCATGACCTGAGCCGAAGTCGGCCGCTTAACCGACTGAGCCACCCAGGTGCCCCTGTTTAAGCTAAACTCTTGAGGCAAAGAGGCATCTACCCGAAGTTCTTCGAGTAACAGGAAGTTGGCCCATAGAAAACTCCTTTGCTGGATGCACGGTGGTCCGGGGTCTCGCTCCATCCCTGACAATGGCTCCTGTGGGTGTCTCATCCTGTCCCCGTGCTGCTGGTCTCGAGAGGAGAAAGGGTACACACTTGGCCTGTTTTCTGTGCTGGAGCCCTCATGACAAGGCCAGCAGCCTTCTCTTTGACTAGATTCCACCATGACTCATTCTCTTGCTACTTCTCAGCCTCCTGGGAAACAAAATCTCTGGCTCAACTCATACTTCTGGCCACATGACACAAGGGAAAGCCAGGGTGCTACCTCTGGTAGTTTCTTTTAGGGACAGCTGTGGAGATATCTAGTAGGTTGGGAAATAGCCAGTGAGGTCTATCTATCTGGGCCTGTGGAGAAATGCTAAAAACATTTGGGCATTAGTTTGAACTCCACCTCAAGAGAGTCCAAAAATACACTGTCTAAATTTTCAAAATTCAAACAGAGCTCACCAGTACCTTCTGGTGTGTGCGTTAATGTTGCTGGCCTCAAGTCAACTAGAGCGTGACATCTTAAGTGAGTTTACGTCTTCTTCCAAGGTAACATAAAGCTTATTAGTTTATGAATGTTCTCATCAAGCCATGATGTCATCACCTTAATGGTGATGCTCAGGCTCACCAAGGTCATGAGGGTTACCCTTGGGAAAGTCTACTCAGCCACAAGTGGGCTTGTATGTACCCCTCTCCACAGCAGGCACACATGTCTTAGGGACTCCAAAGATGATTTGTGATTGCTTTTTTATTTAATGTTTATTTTTGAGAGAGGGAGAGAGAGACAGAGAGAGAGGGAGGGAGGGAGACACAGAGTGTGAGTGGGGGAGGGGCAGAGAGAGAGGGAAACGGAATCCGAAATAGACTTCGGGCTCTAGCTGTCAGCACAGAGCCCGGCATGGGGCTTCAACTCCCAAACTTCGCGATCATGACCTGAGCCAGTCAGATGTTTAACCGCTTAACCCACGCAGGTGCCCCTGTGATTAAGTTTTCAAGAGGTTCTGCGATGCCTAAATCCCAAGCCACCTAGCTTGTGGGGAAGTTGAAGGGCAGAGAGCAGCAAAGTGGGTGTAAGACCCCAAATCCGCCGCACTGGGCAGACGGCACAGACTTCCAACCCCACCTCGGAGCCTCGGGGTTGAGGTCGGCTCGCCCTCCTCGGGAGATAGGGGCTTTGGACAAATTGGTTTCTTCCGATTCTCTGCGCGCGTTTGTGTAAATTCAGTACGCTGGCACCCAGCCTGTCTAGGCTGTTGTGACATCAGAAGGGACAAGTTTTGTGATAACACTCGTACTCTAGGCTTTCCTCTGGACTAAAGGCAGCCTTCAGAATTCTCCTTCCCCGGGGGGTTGGTGAACTAGAGACATTTCCCTACTCATTCCTATCGGGGACCCAAAAGAGTCTGTCACTTGCTGCCAAAATCCCAAAGAGAAGTGAACTAAGGTGTTGACAGCAGCTTCTAATGAGAGTCGGTTCCTACCATTAGGAGAGCATTGTTGTTAAAATGTGGTACGTGAGAGGTTTTCCGATGTGCTCAGGTCACCAAAACGAAGCCCTTTCCATTGTCAGCCCTGAATCAAAGTCGGAACTGAAAGGCAAAGAAATACAATTAGCTCAGAGGAACAGGCGGCTGTTGCTGCTACTGTCGGTGCCCCGGTGAGAAACAGGACCCAGAGCTCACTGTGGGACGTCACTCTGCAGCTCGCCCAGGAGCTGTATCAAGGCTTTTTTTTTTTTAGGTACCAAGGTCTTTGTAACTTCGTAATTTCTTCCTTCATGCTGGGCAAGGAATTCCACACATTTCCTTACAGCGGCCAAAGATACCAAAAGACAAATACTCTAAATTGGATATTTTGTGTCCGGGTTATGCAGCCCCGGTGAACGGTCATCCAGATTGAGGCTGCAGGTGGGCCAGCTGCTCACGGAGGGGCTCACCGACGGGTCTGGCTGCTCGCGCGGGCGCTGCCTCCCTGCCCAGAGTGCTGCCTTCTCGCTGCGGGGCATCGATTTCCCCTGCTCGTGGCTGTGACGTCCCAGGATTTCGTGGCTATGCGAGATGGTTTAAAGCTGAGTTTCTCGAGATCTCATGGCTTACAGGGCCGCAGTTAGCGTCGGCATACACCCTCGGGGGCAAGGCTGGACCTTTAGTGGCTTGTTGGACACGAAACCACCTTGCTAAGTAGTGGCCAAAGAGTGAGGTGTTTATCTGTAACAACTTGAAAGATCTTGGATTTTGTGAGCGTACACGTTCTCTGTCAATCTTAGGAGAAAGTCTTGATGGCTTCTTCCATCTGTGTTTCTATTTCTCGGTATTTCCAGTCCCACACCACTATTCTTTCACTGGAACGAAGTCTTCTCTGGTTCCCGGTGATTCGCGTCTCAGTAGTTCCTCAGACTCTGCCAGACCATACTCAGGGCTAAAACTATGGTAAACTAAGTTATAAGTACAACATCAAGATTTTCGGGTAGCTCAATCCAGGCCTGAGATTTCAATCAAAGACATAAAAGTCTAATCTGTTCCACTGGTGTATGTGTCTGTTTTTGTGCCTATACCATACTGTCTTGATGACTACCGCTTTGTAGTAGAGGCTAAAGTCTGGGATTGTGATGCCTCCCGCCTTGGTTTTCTTCTTCAGAATTACTTCGGCTATTCAGGGTCTTTTGTGGTTCCCTACAAATTTTAGGATTGTTTGCTCTAGCTTTGAGAAGAATGCTGGTGCAATTTTGATTGGGATTGCACTGAACGTGTAGATTGCTTTGGATACTATTGCCATTTTAACGATATTTATTCTTCCAATCCATGAGCATAGGATGTTTTTCCATTTCCTTGTGTCTTCCTCAATTTCTTTCAAAAGTTTTTCATAGTTTTCAGCATAGAGATCTTTTACATCTTTGGTTAGGTTTATTCCTAGGTATTTTATGGGTTTTGGTGCAATTGTGAAAGGGATTAGCTTCTTTCTTTCTGTTGCTTTATTGTTGGTGTATAAAAATGCCGCCGATTTCTGTACATTGATTTTATATACTGCAACTTTGCTGGATGAGTTCTAGCAGGCTTTTGGTGGATTCTGGCCATGTGTAGCAACATGGATGGAACTGGTGGGTATTATGCTAAGCGAAATCAGCCAGTCAGAGAAAGAGAGATACCATATGTTTCCACGCATAGGTAGATTTTGAGAGACTTAGCAGAAAACCATGGGGGAAGGGAGAGGGGAAAAAAGCTACAGAGAGGGAGGGAGACATAACATAAGAGACTCTTAAAGACTAAGAACAAACTGAGGGGTGAGGGGGCTATGGGAGGGGGTAGACAGGGTGATGGGCACTGAGGAGGGCACTTGTTGGGATGAGCACTGGGTGTTGTATGGAAACCAATCTGACAATAAATTGATAAAAAAAAAATCTGATAAAACCTAGGCAAAGAGAGGAAACTGATGTTCATTAATTTTAAAAAGCCAGGTCTACATATACACATTCATCTCAACTTTTACTCCAGAACAGCCACAATATTTTAGATCTCCCTAAAGAGGAAACTGAAGGGCATCAGAGACTTGGCCCCCAGACACCAAAGGGGAACCCCACCTCGTTGCGGAAGGTACTTGGAGGTGCAAACATGGTACCCCAGTGTCATATTCCTTGTACTAAAGGGATTTTTTAAAAACTCCAAATCTCTATACTTTTAAAGAAATTTTGGTAAGGCTACACATAAGTGGAGTTAAGGATCCTTTACAATGTTATCCTCTGATGTAGTAGCGCTCACAGTAGTCATGACCTGAAGTGCTGTTTCCCGCCGTGCGGAGGAACACCGCTGAAATCCGGCACCTCAAGAGTCCGTATCTCTTGCAGCTGATCACTGAGCACGCTCCAGACCGTGGTGGGGCCCCCAACCCCAGCCTTCTTTCTACCCAGTGCATCCTTAAAATGCCAGGTTTTTGAGCCTCAGGAATTTAGAATTCCCTCAGCACCTCCTTGTTTCCCATCTTCACACGCCCCACCGGCAGCAGCTGGAAGGGCCTCGTGCTTTCGACGACTCCAATGTGTTCCACTGGAAATGTTTCCCAAACCCTAATGACTAGGAATGGGATGTGGGGGCGAATTCTAAAGCAGTGCTGGTCCCAAGGAACTTTCTGTGATGATGGAAATGTTCTATGAATTTGAGTAGTCCAATATGGTAGCCGTTGGCCACATGTGGCTACCAGATACTTGAAATGCAGTTAGGGTGACTAATAAACTTTTTTTTTAAATTAACTTTCATTGAGTTAAATTGGGCCACAAATGGCTGGTGGAACCACACTGAACGGTGAAGCTCTAAAGCATTTGTTTTGAGAGACTATATTTGCACAAACCAAGGAGGGAACTCGATAAATGTTTGGTAGTGACACGTCCTCGGTAACGTCCATCCGCTCTCCCTTCTAGCTCTTGTCAAGTGAAAATAAACACAAAACTAAACTGGCAGTAACGATAACGCCCACGTGACACCAGTCTCCCTTGAATAAACTTAGTAGTTTTTAGAATATAGGAGTAGCAGAGTCACAGACGAAAAATAAACCGAAGCCAGCAAAACAAAGAATTAGAAATAAGCGTACTAGAAGTTATTTTATGTTTAATGCTTAAAAGTCTGAATGCACAAACAATCTACCGTTATAGAAGTACTGGTGGCCAATACGATGCATTAGAACTATGTACAATGCACAGTTTAGTATCAAAATCTTTCTACACTGTAGAGTTTTACGAAACTGTTAATGACATCAAACACTAAGCACTTAAGACACCATTTTTTTTTTCTGCTACCACATTAGGAACGTCAATGGACAGTCCATTTCAACTTGCAGCATCCATCCATTTCTAGTATGAAATTAAGTAATTTTCTACTTGTACAATAAAGTTTATCTACACAGTTCTCTTGATTTTGATCCATAGCAGCAAAGGCACTGTACATCAGCAGATCCACAGACTTAAAAGATTTTTAAAGCATTCAAACAAAAAATAATAATAATAAAAAAAAAAAGGAGTCACATATCATAGTTGAACAGCAACGACAACAACATAAAAGGTAACACAATGTTTCTGGCACAATGGCACAGCCTGCGTCCATTTCAGGGACGTCCGACTAAGACAGGTAAAGAACCGGAGGTAAAGCAAGCAAGTCCTCCTCCCAGGTGAGAGTCCATTCTTTCTGGTGTCCGGAGGGAGGTCCCTGCATGTCTCCTCTGCCGTCCTTGTTTTGTAAAAGACTTGCCTTGCACAGCACGAGGAATCCCCCACTGCGTCTGTGCGGCTCCCAAAGAACATGCCAAAAAATAGCCCATAATTTCTCGGTAATGACAAAATGCCCAAAGGTATGCATCTCCCTTTGCAAAGAAACGTGGCAAAAATATCCGGAAGGGATTAAGTTCTCTCGTTAGGCCAGATTTAATTTGTTCTTCTGTCTATAATACAATAAAAAAAGGAATTAAAAACTTCTTACAAAGACACTTGTCAACAAGTCAAAAAGGAAAAAGGAAAAGTCCAATTACTTTTATCAAATAGAATCTAAAGCTATAGATATATTGGTTAAAGTTGTCCAATAGACGCAAATGAATACGACGCGGCCTGTCGTGTTCTAATTGTTCAAATTTCCAAACATTTAAAGTAAGTAGAAAACAAAAACAGAAACAAAAATCTAACAACACAGCAACATATTGCTTCCATATGTAATTATACATTTCACATCTCTATACAGTCCTTAGTCTACATTTAGTGACATTTTCAATCAATTATTTTAAACCTTCCTTTCCCCTCCTTTGCCAAAAAAAGGGGGGGAGGGGTATCAAATACAACGCATCTTCATTATCAATGCAGGAGCAGACAGCTTTATTCAGTCCAAGTTAGAAAGCCTTCTTTAAACAAAATAAATATATTACAGATATAATACATAATTCAAGATTCCGTCACGGTTAAGTATGGTTATTCCATGTTCTTCCGAGTAGAGAGCTGAAGATTTGGTATCACAGGTTCTCGATGACTATTCACAATTCAACAGTGAGGAGGAAGTGGGGGCAAGAGACGGGATGGAACCCCACAGCCTCAGCGAGCACGTGGAATCCGTGGTTTTAGATGCGGGGGACGAGGAGGACAGAACAAAGTGCTACAGGGAGAAGGGGTCCAGTTCGCATGAAGATTTGTCCTTAATAAATAACTTCATAAACCGTGGCCTTCTTGTCACCAGAGCCAGTGACAATGTATTTGTCATCCACAGAGATGTCACAGCTAAGCACCGATGAGGATTCTTTGGACTAGGAAGGAAACACACACAAAGGTTAGGCATTGAAAGACAAACCCAGGAGGCAGGACTAGAAAACACAGTGCAACAGCGTACGTGTCCTGTTGTCCCGACAGGAGCGCCAAGGCAGGAAGGACAGGCCGCACCTCCTCGAACGGCGGGGCCATGGGCGCTCCTGGGACACGGCACCGCACTAGTCTACGGGCTCCTGCACTGGGGACGCGAGGTGGCAGGCAGGCCGGGGGGACGGGCAGCTGGGCTGAAGAAGCAACGCCCCGCTCCCGATCCCATTCTCCACACAGCGAAGAGCAGAAAAACCCTCAGCCTCAGTCAGACGGCTTGGACTCGGGTCGAGCCGTGGAGCACTGGACAAGTCACTTGACCTGACTGGGCCTCCTTCCCTGACAAACAGGTAAAGACATCTTAATTGCCTGCCACCTCAGAGGGTTGCCTCAGAGTTCAAGTGGAAAATGGCATCAAAAACACTACATCTTTTGAAACCGGGAATGTAAAAATATTTCTAATAGAAAGTCTAATTTTCTCCTGTGTGAAAAAGAACGCAAACTTCCAAGTGGGGAGGAGTCCACCAGTTAGAAACGGACATACTTAAGAGTTCTGGACACCATGTTCAACTAACTACCTTCGAGGGGTTCGGGGTCAACTTTGAACTGAACTGTGCTAAACCAACAAAACCCCACAGAGTTTTATTTTTTTTTAATTTATTTATTTTGAGAGAGAGAGAGAGACGTGCAGGGGAGGTGAGGAGGGGCAGAGAAAGAAGGGGTGGAGAGAGAGAATCCCAAGCAGGCTCTGTGCTGTCAGTGTGGAGCCGATGGGGGCTCGATCTCACGAACTGTAAGATCATGACCTGAGCTGAAATCAAGAGTCAGGTGCTTAACCGACTGAGCTCCCCAGGCGCCCCTGAACCCCACAGGATTTTAACCAGAACTTTGAACACACACACAAAAATATCTGACATCCAGATGCTAACACACTACCAGTGTTTCTCAAACTTTTTTGGCTGTATTCTGTAATAAATCCATTTTACTTCACAACCCAGTATACATAGAAGATATTCACACATTTACTATAAAAGACCCGCTCAAAGATTTTACAGATGCGTACATACATATATACACATACACATATATTTAAGTCCTGGTTGGTCCCATCAGAAAGGCTGTAACCCATAATATAAGAAAAATACTATATTAAATTATAAACTTCATGACAGCAAGAATTAGCTATTTTTGTCCTACTGATTGTCTTGCACAGTATTTTCACTCAATATATATATTTTTGGATTCAACTGCTCTGATCTACTCTATGAAGACTTAATACTACCCATTCAAGAAAACTGCAAATCCGTTTTTTATTTCAAAAAAAAAAAAAAAAAATCCTAAGTACAGTTAGAAAAGGGGGTCGTCTTTAACTTGTATATGAATTCACACCTGCCAGCCAGAGAGCAACGAGACTGTGAGTGCGCACACGTGTACCATGTCTACTGTTTGGTCCTCCTACAAATAATTTCACACTCTACACAAAGGGCCACCGAGCCAATACGAATACACGTTTATGAAATTAATCAAGATTTACTAAACTTTTCTATAACACTCTTTGGGAAAAAAAAATCAAAGACGTAACAATACGTATTCAAGCAACATGCTCAAACTTTTTACATATAAGCATTTTAAAGATATAACCCCCCACACACCACGGAAGACGCAGACTCTCTAGCGTATCAACGGGACCGAGGCCTGAAGAGTCTGCACCGGGTGCAGGGGCCCGGCTCCGGGCTCACAGAGACCTGGACACCATCCCCGCGCTCCACGGCTCGTGGCTGTGGCGCCAGCCTCCCTTGGGCAGAGTACTCTTGTCTGTTCAACAGGTGCACCGCCAGCCTACCTCCTAGGCCACTCGGGAGCCTTATTAACCTGACGGAACGCACGGAGACAGCTTGGGTAAACCGCTGTCACGCAGCGGGCACGCAGGAAGTGGTAGCTAAACCAAGTTATGTTACCTGGAATATACTGGCTCCATACGGCGTTCTCCAGGCATTCAGAAGGTTGTCCTTTCCAGTGCTTACAAACCATTTGCCTACAGAAAGAGGGGTTTTGTTCGTGTGACTTTATCGGATACCCAAATGTGCTTTACAGAGCACTGAACTATTCACAGAAAACCCATCTCATTTGCAACAAAAGTTTCTTTTCACAGGAAAACTAAGCTCACTCTCCTAGATTTAGTGAGTCATTTATACTGACAAAAAGGGGAAAGTGGATTGGTGCACGGCATTAGAGACAGCACGTATGTATAAGAAAGTAAGGTAATTTTGAAGAGGGACACATTAATAAGCTAAAGGGGCGGAGCCAAGACGATCAGCATGAGGGCAGAAGGAGGGAGGGATTCTGGCGACAGGGAGTGGACGGGAGGGGACTACTCACCACAGTGGGCAAACTTGAGCGACAGCACACAGCTCTCATGGAGATGTAGCTGGTATTTGTCTGGCTTGGTGACATGTAGCACTTCCACGTTACTGTTCTCCATCCCCACCGCGAGCCACTCTCCGGTTGGGCAGTAGCCCAGAGAAAAGATCTAGAGTTAAAGCAGGTGACAGTGATGGGGACTATGGAAGACACACTTCCTTTAACCGGGAGGTACTGTTTCTTCTGGAGATCCTATACGACTTCAGTTATGAAACAAGTCGAGATAATTTGAATCGTACGGGAAGAGAGCACAGCCAAATCCTAAGGTAACACAATACATCCCCACAACAGAATTTACTGGCCATTTATGTAAAATCCAGCATATTAATCCTTTCATAAAATATAAACGATAGTCTTTTGACAGAAAACAATGAAATTCTCAGTTATCTAACTTAGAGTCAAAAGTGACTTTGTCACCTGGCAAATGACTTAAACCTTAAGCATGTCATAGATTTCACAAGACCACGTGGTCTAAAATGTCACGGGCGCAAGACCAGACCTGTGAGGTGAAGTCGTGCTGCTGGAGCTGCCGCCCTTCGCGCAGGTCCCAGGACCTGACCGTGTTGTCCAGGCCGCCCGTCCAGAGCTTGGTGCCATCATTAGAAATGTCAATACAGCTGGCCCCGTCTGTGTGGCCCTGGAATTGCCTGAAAATGTCAAAATGGAGTGAAAACCCTTGAAAAGTTAGTTTTTAGGTGAACTCAATCCAGAGTTCATCAGTGCAGCCACTGTGGAAAACAGTACGGAGCTTCCTCTAAAAATCGGAAGTAGAATTAGCATATGATCCAGTACTTCCGCTACTGGTATTTACCCAAGGAAACACTAATTCAAAAAGATGTTTGCACCCCTATGCTGACTGCAGCATTATTTATAATAGCCAAGATATGGAAGCAGCCGGAGTGTCCACCGAAGAGTGGACACAGATGTGGGACATATATACAATGGAAAATTACTCAGCCATAAAAAAGTCCTTGCTATTTGCAACCACGTGGATGGAGCTAGAATATAATGCTAAGTGAAATCAGTCAAAGAAAGATAAACAGCATATGATTTCATTCATATGTAGAATGTAAGAGACGAATGAATACACAAAGAAAAAGAAAAGGAACAAAAAACCAGACTCCTAGAAAACAAACTGGTGGTGGCCAGAGGGGAGGTAGGTGGGGCGACAGAATGACAGACGAAGAGAATTAAGAGGACACTTACATGATAAGCACTAAGTAATTGTTTAACCATTATTTTGCATATTGAAACAAACGTAACACTGAATGTTAATTATACCTCAATAAAAAAATTTAGAATTCCTCAGGGATCAATATCATTGCCGGTCTTATTTGTAGATTTCATTTGTTTACTGTATTTTCTAATTATTCGAAGTAATAATAAAGCATATACACAGTGAGATTCAAGTTTGTTTGAGATGTATTTCCTGCACTTTTCATTTCTGAACATTTAGAAGTACTCTTCATACCAAAAAAATGATTAACACAATCAATGGGAAAAAAAAAATCTCCAACAGAAGTAAACAGAAGAAAACCCAGAGCTACATGTATATGCACGAACCAAAAATACATTTAAGACCTACATATCACGGAGATGTGAAGGACAGAATGTAGGAAGATGTCAGGAACATCTTCCCTCCTACAAGAGCTCCGAGGATGGGCACGGGAGCAGCAGAGCAGATTTTGCCAGTGCGCAACAACACAGCTACAGGAGGCTACGTAAGACAAAACGGCCACGCTCTCAGGTCAGGCACACAGAAAGAAACGCAGCGTGGCTCAGCTGCCCCAGGAGCTGGTGGGACGCACAAAAGACACTGGGGGAAGGAGAGATTAGAAGCAATTTCCTAGAAGAGCCTTACCCAAGATGAAACAAATGACGCTGACTTGTTTTGGGAATCATACTTAGAGCTCAGTCCTGCAAAATATCTGACAGACGGACAGCGGAGGCCCCTGCTCCCGGCGCCCTCCCCCTGACTTACAGCCAGGCGCGGTTACCCTCCTCCCACACCCTTCGGTGCATCACACCTCTCGCTTCCCGCTCTTGCCTCTTGCCTCTCCCGGGCGCTGACATCTGGAGACTCGCTCCAGGGCTTTCCCTGTCAACGCCGATCCTCTACAACTTCACTTGTTAACAGACAGCGCAGCGCATCTCTGCCTCTTTCCAGACGGGACTACAGCTAATCGAGACCATTCCAGAGCAGGCGGCACAAAGCCGGGGCCCATGGTAGGTGCTCGATGATGATCTGCTGAATGAATGTGGGCTACTCTCTTCTCAGTGAGCGTCCATCCACAGTAACGGCTGCTGAGCGAGCACAGATGGCAAATGACAGACGTCGAACGAGCTCACGAGGTCATGGGAACATTATGTACACTAAGTATGTAAAGATGACTCATTTTTTAAAAACCTAACTTGGTGATGCTCAGGACAACGTCCAAAAAAAGCAAAGAAAGAACACAAGCCCTCATTTGGTAAGCTCGAAAGTGTAGAAAATAAGATTCTACATTAATAATTTGTTTCTAGCATCTTAAAAGAGGCCTGTTCCTGACACTTTTTAGTATGGTAATTGTTAATTTCATCTTTTTAGACACACGCAGCTCTTTGGCACAGGGTGGTTAAAGCTGGCTCCCCTCGTACTGTGGTAAGGGATCTTGCCGACCCACCTCACCAGCGTCTGGTTGTGCAGGTCCCAGACCGCGATGTTGCCGTCGCTGCAGCACGAGAAGCAGACCTTGGAGTCGGGGCTGATGGCCAGGGCATAGCACGCAGGGGCCGAGGACGTCAGCTCTGCCTTGATGCGCGGGGTCGGAGCCGCCAGGTCCCAGATGGACAGAGTGCTGGCTTCCCCTCCCACGATGAGGGTGCGACCGTCAGGGAGCAATCGGCAGGAACGGATGTAGTTATCCCTGTTCTGTAGAGACAAAAACCATCAAGAGATCACTCATGAGGAAAGGAAAACAGCATTAACATGAGAGCAGAAATCCATAAAAGTATTGTGTTCCCTCCTGGTTTTAATGAGCCATTTTTACTTATGACAATGATAAAGTGGATTAATGCTAGAAAATTACATGAAATTAGGGAAGTACTTAAACTTGATCTACAAATTTAGTGCTGAGATATTTAATCTTAATTAGCATGAAAATGCAAAGATCTAGCCCCAACTCCCACCACCACCAAATCAACCAGCTGCCTGAGTCACTTGTGCGCGCGCGCACACACACGAACACAACACAGGGGCCTCAGAATCCGGGAGCAGGGGATGCTCAACCCGGCCAGTGAAAGGTCCTACTGCCTCTGCCAAAGGGTCCAGGGTCAGAGACCCAGAGCCTCCTCCTCGTGGCCCGCATTAGCTGGCTGACGGGCGGCAGGGGCTGATTAAGCAGCATCAACCAGAGGCAAGACTCAATCAAAGACCGTTAAGGGCCAGGAAAAAAGAGTCCCCTCCCCGCTCGTGAGGCTCTCGGAATGTGTGCAGCAAGCACATTACGCTGACCTAGCACGGCGCTGCAGCAAACGCTCCACCGCTGGTCTGAGGAAGAACGTCCGAGTGAGGTTTCGGACACGTGGACAGGTGCCCATGACACAGCTAAGGGGGTATTCTAGTCCCGTCTCACAATGTGACGGACTGTGAGGGCCAGGAGCACGCGCACAGAAACCCTCCTGGGCCTCGACTTTTCTTCAACTCCCTTATCAGATGGCAAAGCAGGTGGTTTGTCTATGTCCGTGCGCCAGGCGGGGTGAATGAAAGCCGCCCTGGGGCACGTGCCAGGAAGAACTGGGTAATCCCACCCGAGGAGCTGAAGGAAGACATGCCTCCTTAGCGGCACTCTGAATCTCCACGTCAGAGACCACCAAGCGGCGAGCACAACTACCCACTTGAGATGAATTCTGTGTGTCGCTTGTACACCCAAGTCCCTGTGTACAAGCTTGTACACTCACTGTCCCATCCTATTTCTGCATGAAGTTCACTCACCAGACAGTCGAGCTGAGAGACAGGGCTCTTGTTGCCGGGGTGGCTGATGTCCCAGACCTTGACGCAGCCCTTCCCGCCCGTGTACACGTGTCTCGTGGGGTTGCTGATGGTCACCGCGCACACCACCTCCCCGTGGTTCAGGGTGTTGATCTGGCGCGCGTGGCGGGGGATGCCGGGTCCGATGAGGGCGTCGGGGGGGAAAGGGACGGGCTGCATCTGACCGTCCGCAGTGACGTGGAAGGAGTACGCTCTAAGGTAGTGGGGAGGAGAGAAAACAAGAAGAGGGAAATGTAAAAAATGTTACTTAACTGATCAGCGTAGCTACTTGTGATTTGCAAATAAATCAAATTTACCAAGTACAGTAGAAAGAACAGAATTTTCAGAGTCACGGAGCTAGATCTATGATCAAATCTCAGGCTGACTCTTCCCAGGCTGCTGTGTGACCTAAGTAGTTACTTAGCCTCCATGCACCTCAGTTCTAACCTTCAAAACGGGAGCGTGCTACCCACACTTCATGGAGAATTAAACAAGACAGCCAATGCCTAGTGTAATACCTACTCCTTCAGCAAACCGCTGCTTTCTGCTACGGGTGACTCAGAAGCCTGTGGTGAGATTCTGCCTGTCTCTCAATCCAGTCAAGTGGTTTACTAATGGATTATCAGGAAGCCGAAATTATCAAGCTTTAAGGAGTTGTCTAGGCCCACATCGTGAAACGAAAGATGTGCTCTACATGGGAAAGCATTTGCTTCTGAAATGTATTGAGATGTATTTCCACTCAATAGTAGACCCCTATTCTTAGGGCATGGAGGTCAGGAAGGGTGCCTCAGTGAGGCTACTGTGAAGCAGGGATCGGGGGAGAGAGCTGGGCCCAGCTTCTACCACAGGCAACAGCCCATTTTGGAAACTGTGTCATTATGCTTTCCCATGAAACTTTGGAACGTGCTCTGTTTATAGGAAGAAGTTTACGGAAGACATAGCAAGGGAGAGCGTCTGTGGGTACACAAAGGACTGGAGCTTGGACCGATCAGGGAAGTTTTAGAATCAAAACGGTTTATGGTTCCTTAATGCAAAAACCTACAGGCTAGCCACATTCATCAAAATCCAGCCCATTACTGAGGGGCCCTGAATGTCCTCAGAAAGGATGACAGAAACGCGTGGCCGTGGATGATGCGGTGCCAGGTAGTGGAGGGCTTTTTCTTTCTCTGTGAACAACAGAGAGAGGCACAGGACTGGGTGCTAGAAGAAAAGCAGTAGGTCAGATTGCTGAGGCGGAAGGAGGCAGGAACTAGGAAGACAAGAGCCAGAAGACATTTCCTTGGTCAAATCAAAAGGACTTGGGACACACACTGGACCTGAGAAAGAAGTACTGAGGAGGGCTCTAAAGCTTGGAACCCAGATGACTTAGGAAGCCCACGATACATTGGTCAAGCGTCAGGGAAGCGTGACTGAAAGGTACACATGCAGGGAAGAAAATGGTTTGATTTTCTTCAATGTGAGGGCACTCAGGAACCCTAACGACTCAGAAGGAAGTCGAGTAATGTGATTCAGGAGAGACGTTAGGTTAGAAGGACAATGTGTTAAAAATTTTTTTTAATGTTTGTTTATTTTTGAAAGAGAGAGAGACACAGTGCAAGCAGGGTAGGGGCAGAGAGAGAGGGAGACACAGAACCCGAAGCAGGCTCCAGAGTCTGAGCTGTCAGCATAGAGTCTGACGCAGGGCTTGAACCCACGAACCATGAGATCATGAGCTGAGCCGAAGTCAGATGCTTAACCGACTGAGCCACCCCGGCGCCCGTGTGTGCTTATCGACTAGAAGTGACAGGTGAAGCTAAGGGAGCAGAAACAATAATCCTGTAGCAGATTATGCAGTGAACAGACTACATGCAAGATCGAAGGGAATGCTTACGTCTACGGATTCTTGACCAGCAAGAGCAGTCTGAGACGTGGACAAACCGAGAGAGATGAACAAGGCGGGGGGCGGGGGGGGGGGGGGGGGAGGATGGTCAATCACATGACAACTTACTAAAGAGATTCAACCATTCAACATGGCCTTTTTATTTATTTTGAGAAAGAGTGAGAGCGAGCAGAGAAGGGGCAGAGAGAGAGAGAGACAGACAGAATCCCAAGCAGGTTCCACATCATCAGCGTGGAGCCCAATGCAGGGCTCGAACTCATGAACCATGAGATCATGAGCTGAGCCGAGATCAAGAACTGGATGCTTAACTGACTGAGCCACCAAGGCGCCCCTCAACTCGTACTTCTTGGGTACCCCAGTTTACCATGTAAAGCACCATGCTGGCAGGTGCTTTACAACAGAAAGAAAAAAGCCATATCCCCTGTACCCTTGAGGTTACAGCCTGTGGGGAGTGGGTGACAGGTGGGCAAATTCATTAATGAGATATTCACGTAAATAAATATTAAAATGTTAGATGGTCAATGCTACGAACAGTGGAAGTGCACGGTACCGTGAGAATTTGACAGAGTGAGGAAAATGTGTAACGAAGAAGGTGTGAGGAGGCGTGTGACAAACACGAAGTCCAGAGTGAGACAGAAGGCTTATTATCCACTTGGAAACTATTAATTAAATACCTAGTATGAACCAGGTACTATCAGGTGCTGGGGAATCAGAGGTGAACAAAGTAGACAAAGTCCCTATCCTCCAGGCCCACATCTAGAAGGGAAAGCAGACATCATATATAAGCAGATAAATAAGTAACTTCAGACTCCATCAGACGCTGACACATGTGCGTGCGTGTGCACACACATGCACACACGAGCTGCCCAGCTCTGGGGCAGTGTATGAGCACAAACATGAAGGAAGGACACAGGCCCTGCACACATCGACAGGGAACGTGCCAGGAAGAGGAACAAGGCAAAGTCGCTGAAGCAGAGCCAAGCGGAATGCTCGGGTGCACTGAGTGGAGAGGGGCAGGGCGGGGATGAAATCTTCCCTGTGACCCTGTAAGTAACTGAACTAAAAGGGGAACGCGGTCCAGCTAGAGGGGAGGTGGTGCGGGCCACGAGACAAGGTTACTGAGGGTTGATCTTGTGAACACCAGAGTCACTTGGGATGGTGGCAGGTTCTGAGTGGAGGAAGACCCGAAGCCAAGTGTCAAGTCTTCAATAAATTGGGGAAATCCCCCAACAAGGTAGAAGGGTGGGTACAACCCAATGGTACAAGCCTGAAAGGGTTAGAGTTTTCCCAAAAAGGTCAAGGAGTTCAGTTCCAGAACAGACTGCGGGGGGTGCGGGGTGGTGACACAGCCTTTATCACCTCACCACTAGCCCTGAGGATTCTGGGATATGAAACAAATGAAGGGGCATCCCCTCCCAGAGCTACAAGTGGAAGGATCCCCTTGGGAGAGAGCCGGGTGTCAATCAGGCAAGGAGGGAAAGGCAGCAATACTTGCAGAGAAAAGGCTGAGCTTCTGAGGAATGACCAAGGAGAAAAAGGCTCATTGATTTAGCAATTAAAGAGGTCGTGAAGACTAAATCTTAAAGGAAGGGAGAGGAAGGTTATTCCAGGTTTAGATGGTGTTATACATTCTTAATGATAATTTACTTGAAAAGCCATCCCTTCTCTCCTCTCTAGTACCACTGAATGGTTTTTAAAGAGCTTCGAGAATTAAAATAGTTAAGAAACTAGGCACACACTTTCTTTCGAGGTTTTTGATAGGACATTCTTCAACTCCACCACAACCACTCTGTGAGCACCTACCATGTTCCTGGAACCCCTTTAACAAGAATTCCAAGAGCCTACTTGCATTAAGGATCTAAGGTGGTCCTCTGTTTGCTGTTAGCCCATGTAAGGTACTTAAGACTGGAAACAATAAAACTCTAGTGCACACTTACTGGATTTCAGCAAACTCTTTGATGCGTAGCTGGCAAAGTGTACTGAAATGTGTAATGAAAGCCACCTTTCTAAGAATCAGAGAAACACAAGCTTGAAGAATTATTCTTTCTCTATCTCATTAAATGCATCAATAAGAACCTTTTAGCCACATGCTCGGATATAGACACCATGCTAAGAATACGAAATCAGGGAAGGTACTAGTCTTGCCCACTAGTGGCTTCTAATCTAGCAAGTATGAGGAGAAAAGCATAGAAGTGACCACAATAATACCAGGTGGAAGATAAGAAGTATGAAGTTCTGTCGTGGTTCAAAAAGAAAAGACAAAGCTTACGTTTCAATAGTGACAGGATAGTAGAGATGGGTTTTGTGGAATGGAAGGATCTCATGAAAGAGGAAGGAAGACAGGAAGACAATTCCAGGGGGCTGAAATAGCAAAGGCTCTAAAAGGAAAAGGCGCAATGATGGAAATTCCTGGACTAGTTTTAATCCAAGGATTCATTTATTCAATAATGACTCCGCAGATGAGTGGCTCGGAGAGTTGGTCCGGGTACAGCCTGATCAAATGCATCAGGTGTACATACATGTATTTATACTGACATGTATCTATCTACATACATATATAGAAACACAACAGATCAACACCTAATGCTATCAAGGGGAGGGCTGTTAAAGGGAGAGCCTAAATGCCAGCCTGAAGACTCGACAAACAGAATTCACTAAAGAGGTGTTTTGTTTTGTTTTTTAAGTTGATTTATTTATTTTGAGAGAGAGTGAGAGAGAAAATCCTAGCAGAGTCCATGCTCTGCTGAACCCAACACAGGGCTTGATCTCAACCACCATGATATCCGGACCTGAGCCAAAATCAAGAGTTGGACACTTAACTGACAGTCACCCAGGCGCCCCTCACCACTGGGTTTTTTGGAGAGAGAACAGGTAGGACACACCACTGGGGCAACTGACAGAATAAATCTGACAGCAAGGAATACATGGGTAGGAGGAGCAAGGGACAATTATTCCAATAACCTAGATGCGAGGCAGTGGGGGAGCTGAACTAGGCCAGGATAAGGGAGCCACAATATAAGTAACAGCAGCTATAAAATTCCATAGGACGTAAGGAATGAGATATGAGGAAGGAGCCAATAACTGAGTTTCTGAGCTTAGGAAACAAGAATCAGAATGCCAGTAGTCCTGATGGGCAATCTGGGAGGAAGACCCAGTCTGGGGAGGCATCGTGGTATGATGAACTTAGAGCGCAAGTAACACACTCAGACGTCTCAGATGTCCAGCCATTAAGGAGAACCGTAGGGCCAGAGGAAGAGGGTACAGGGTACCATGGAGTACGTCCAGAACGCGCACACACACATATGCACGTGTGTGCACAGCAGGCGAAAGCACTAGGAGCTACGAATGGTTCTCTGAGGAAGACGGTAAAGAGAACAGAAGCAGCTTGGACTTCCTGACAGAACTACCTACTTCAAACAATCAAGGCCTCTGCAAACGGCTCTTTTTAAAATTTGCATGCTCAAGATGCTATTTAATCTGAATCACCATCTTTCTAGGAAAACGCAGCATATTTAAAGAAGGTCCTTGGCCTTCTCACCCCCACCTCACTGACCCTCTCTTAAAAGGCCCACTTCTGTAATGGCGCACTTACTTTCCCATACTTTGCAACACTTCAAGTTTTCATGGTCTCACAAGACGGGACTAGGCCTTGAATTCACAGTAAAAGGTCTGGCCACTGCACTTTATGAAGTATGACAGAAAATCAGGTTCTAAGTAGCATATGAACCCACTAGGAGGTTAGCCAACCAACAAATACTTATCGGAGGCTTATTGTGTGTCAAGTATTGTCCCTAGTTTGAAAGATCCTGGTTTTATAAAAACAAATAAATGTAACAACAGGGAAAAATTTCTGAATTATAAGCAGCCTAAAACCGTAAACCTGAGATCTTCTGTCGTGGCTACATTCACATGCCACAGCTCATATAATCAGTACTATGGTTTGACTGAATAGTTTTATCCTATTTATAGATGTCTCATTCAAGTAGCAGGTGAGAGAAAAAGTCCATTTTGGACTTATATTGAAATTAAGCTATGTTGTCATTCCAATTACATATTGAGTGGAAGTCTTGCGAATTCACTAGAATAGACAAGAGGACCCAATGTGAATTATTAAAGAAGAGCTACTTTATTCATTAGTTTGCAACATGCATTTAATTATAACTTCTGACAACATCTAGCAATTCACTCTGTAGAAATAATTAGGATAGAGATACACAACAGTTTTAAGTCTTTCTGGAGAAAGGCAGTTTACTTTGTGTGTGGTAGGGAAAAGCCTTTAGGTGATTTATTATGTTTTACGTTCTTGCACAAAAATATAGATGTTTCTGTTGAAAACCACGCACAAGATGAAGTTTCACAATTCTGTATCTTAAGATCTGAAGAGCCATCTAATTGTTATAAACATTTCTTCTGTAAAAATCTGTAATAAAAATATATTAGCTCTATATGCATAAATGAACGTGAATTTACATGTCCTGATGCTCTCTTGTATAAAGATGCACCAATTGACAGGGATGTGGAGTCTAATTTACTCAATCTCATCTTCTTGGGCCATTTCTGCCCACTACAGTAGGTTCTACTGCATGAGCCGCTGAAACACTGGTAATACCCTGGGGCAAAGCTAGCCAGGAAACGAAGCAGCGGTTGACTGAGTAGCCGCCATATACCAAACACGGTACGAAACATATAACATCTTATTCCATCCTTACGCCTGCCTGTCAGGGAGGTGTCATCCCTGGTTTACAGAGGAGCCAACCATGGCTCACTAAGTTAAGAAACTGTCCTAAGGTTGTCCACTGGCAGAGTAAGAATTCAAATTTTGATCGGTCACACTCCAGAACTCACTCTGTCCACCACACCTTGCTCTCTCTGGGATTCCTAATGTCATTTGCCAATTGCATTAAATGTGGCTCTATCACCCCCAGGAACAAAAATTTGCAACCATCCTCAAACCCATCAATCTTCCCCAAAGGATTCCAACAATTGTATAACGCTAAGAATCAAGACGAAGGGAAGGAAAGGAGTCCTGCTCGAGGCTGAGAAATGCCTCCTGAATCAGACTAGCTCTAACTCGACAGTGGTTCCAACGGCCCAAACCTAAACCAGGCCAGTCACTCGTCTTTCTATACGTCTGACACACCTCCGTCCCCCTCACCCTTGGGCAGCAGCTGAGCTGAGAAGCACCAGCTCTTCCATTCTCATGCTTATACTCCGGCTCTGGTGCAACAGCTAGTTAGCTAAGTGGTGACTATGCGGTACTTGAACCTGGGAAGATACCTTTCCCCTAAAAAAAACCCTCTCCATCTCCATGGGTTCATATGGAACTCATAGGTACTGGAGTTATTTGATTAATCCTATGACCTTGTTATTTAGTCACATTTGAAATAGACCAAACTTTCCCTTTCAAATACATCAGAGTTCTCAGTCAACAAGGCTTGTAAGTCAGTCAACAACTATTTGCAGAGCACATGCAGGCACACAGAATTTTACGGTAATGGGTATTTATACCTTCGATTCTCAGGGAACTCAAAGTCTAATTTGCTTTGCCTCCCTTATTAATCAGTCAAATATTTACGGAGCAACTTGGCTATGGAGCCAGCATTGTGTCTGACGCAACAGAGAAGTTTAGCACAGACCTGGACAGAAGTAAGCTGCACACAGGAAACAGCGTGGTGATACCGAAGTGCCTGAGTGTACAGTAGTGAATAAAGAAGCAGCGGGAGATCGGAGAAGAAAGAGACGGCTGGCTCCCTTGCGCTCTCCCTCCTCCCCCACCTTCCCCTTCCCCCTCTCATTCATTCACTCATTTAAAAAGTATATACTGTGAGCACCGACTATCAGCCAGGTACCATTCTAGGCACTGGAGCTACTTCCATAACTGAATAGCAAAGTGTTCTGTTCTGCTCTCACGGAACTTCCATTCAAGCAGGGAGAGGCGGAGAATGCCGACAGACAAGCATAAAAAAGGCAAGCTGTTGAAAAGAACAGTGATGGGAAAGTAAGGGAGAGAAGGATGCTATTTTAGATAGGGCTGTCCGGGCGGAATGCTTTAATAAGTGACATTTTAGCAGACACTTAAGGTTGAGACCATAAGCCACAGAAAAAGTACTGCAGGCCTTCCAGTAAGAGCGAACGCCCCGAGGCAGGCAAGCCACCAGGGAGGCCTCTGGGAGAAGGGACTTAGCTGCTGAGGGTCAAGTGTGGACAGGAGCGGGCGGTGAGAAAGCCCCAGCCTGGGGAAGCAGCACGTGGACAGTGTTGTAGTGCCAGAGAAGAGGCCGACGGGAAGAGCCGTGGGAATAGATATACACACGTGACTAGGAAGGCGGGGAGGGTCTGCGGGGATGCTTCCCAAAGAGAGGACGGAGGAGGCAGGCTGCGATTTTAAGGGAAGAGGCTGTGTTATTTTATAGTGAAGTCTTTGTATCTGGGAAGATGAAGCTAGAGAGCAGAGAGAACCATGCACAGGTGCTGATTAAAAGGTACGCTGGACTGAAATGAAGGATGTGGAATGAGAAAAGGCGAGAGACCAGGACGTACAAGAGGCTGGAAAAACTGATGTGTGCATTTTGCCTTCGTAACTCAAGGGAGCTGTGAATACAGACGCTGCAAATACCTCGCTCATGCGACAAGACGCCAAATGAGCGAGCCACCTTTTCCACAAACACAATTGAGCATAAGCCCACACTTCTTTCTTTTCACAGCCTTTGAAGTTTGGCACATCCTTTCCCAACACACGCAAATTGTGAGCATCCAGGTTTGCACAGAAGACTTTTTTTTTTTCAAGGCAACAAAAGAATTCAGTAACAGACGTAGAGAAGACCTGACTGCTGGAGATGCCTTGGTAATTTGCATTTCCATATTAGAAGCTCAAGATTTTAAATTGAAAATACAAAACCCCACCTCATTACTTCTTTCCTTGTGCGAAGAGAAAATGGAAAATTCTTCGCGAGGAAAAAGCGTGAGCCTCAGGAGCTCCCCCACACCGCCTAGCAGTGCTCGGTCTGGAGGGCCGGCAGGGGCCCGGGGCCCGCGGGCACGGGCACAGGGGTACTCACGGTTTTCCTCCGGGAATGCCTGTCAGGTTTGGAGGTATTGCTGGCACGCGCATGTGATGGTGTGGGTCAAATCCAACCTACAATTTTCCCAAGCAAGACAACAAAAACAAGCACAGTTACATTAACTCATCCCGGCCTGCTCACTACCTCTCTAAATCCTGGGAGAACACAGCCTTTAAAAAAGGATTTTAGAAATATATATATATATATATGCAGAAGCATGTACTGGGGTAAAAGATAGGATGTTTATGACGTTAGTGGTAACATACCAGAGGGGCGAACGATACGTGAAAAAAATTATTTGTGTAAGTTTTGGAGCTTATGATGGAAACAAAGAGTTCGCTGCATTCATTATTATTTGCTCTGCTCTTGTGGGTTTAAAATTAAAAGAAAACATAAAAGAACAAAGACAGTTCCTCACCTTAGAAAAGAAAACAGATCTCACGACAGAATTGCATGTAGTTTAATTTACAAATGAAAGGTCTCCCTACAAATACCTCCACTTAAACAGACTATGGTCACAAATCTGGCTGGCAGTCCCGTGGGCTCTGGAAGCGCCTGATTCTGTAAGGGCCACACGCGTACCACTGGTGATCTCCCGTAGGCAGCCGCGGCGGCGGCGGCGGCGGCGGCCGCGCTCATCTGCGGAGAAATGTTGTGCAGCCCGGCGTAGGCGGCGCCCGGGCTGGTCAGCTCCCCGTTCATCCCGGCGTGGGGCACGATCCCAAACGGGGTTGGGTACGGACAAGGGACTGCCATCGGGGTCCTTAGGCTTGAGGCTACAGACCAAAGCAGAAGGAGGGAAGAGAAAAACCAAGAACACGGGAAACAGTAAGTTAGGAAGACGCTAATATATATGTTAAAGGAGCCACGGTTCAAATGAGCTTCCTGTAATATTCTCAGAAGCCGGAAGGCATCGAGGTTCAGATTAAATAATTCTAACGGCCTTACAGTGCTGGTCATTATTACTTGACGGTATTGCACTCTTTAAATTGCTTTAACTTCTTTAAAAACAAGAAGCACAAATATATAGAAAACCTTTCCTCTTACTAACCCAGGGGGTCAACTCCTGGTGGTTTTCCAGGCACAGGCCTCAATCCAGGAGTGGAGTTACTGCCGGGGGTGGGCGCGTCGGTTCGTGGAGTAGGGGTATTGGACTTGGAAACAGGAGTGGTAGATTTTTCATTCTAACAAGAGATGGAATAGAATATAGTGGCAATTAGAGCACAGTTTTAACAATGATGTTAAACATTTAAAAAGGCAAATCAGAAGGAACCAAAAAAAAAAAAAAATGGAAAAGGTTCTTCAGCTTGAGCCTTTAGTTTCATAATAAAAAGAACAAACCAACACACACACAGAGTTCCCTGAGATCACAAAACCAATGTTCAGGAGGATACAAACTGACGCCAAATTCAGGGGAGAGAAGATGATTTCTAGGAAACTGGTCTGAGTCAGACGGAGGCTGACAAATCATGACGTCCTGACTGTGCCCGACCACTTGCTGGCTGCTCTGATTCAAAGCTGGCTGAGCTGGGTTCCTGGTGGACTGGTCGTGTCATAAGGTTTCCTGGTTAACGGGTCCCATTAGACAGACCCAAGCCTGAATTGTCACAGAGATCAGCACGGAGGACTTGCCAACACAAGAAGGCCAGAAGGCCAACAGGAAACAAGAAAAAAAGAACTTAATGTAGCCCTGTGCCAGACACATCCCCTCAGCTGCAGACAAACTGAGGAATTTTCTTTCCTTTTGCTGTGAACTCAGAAGGTTAGATGAAAACTGAATTTGTCTTTTTCTTTTTTAATGTTACGTTACAAGGAAATAACTGGTGAGGAAAAAGAAAGACATAGTACACAAAAATGCAATTAACTACACAGTCACAGAAGAAGGGGGTAGGGGAGATTATCCTGACTTGCAAGCAGTTTCATTTTTGCATCCGTGATTTGTGGTATGAGTCAAGGTAGACTTTTGTAAATGACAGATTACTTCTTAGATAGGAAGGGAAAATTATTGCAGTCGTATATAGCTCGGTAATTCAAACAAAGCTAGCAACAAAATCACATCTAAGCCAAAAGCGAAATTTACCGTAAACCATAGGTGACAAAACCATCTCTGTAACCCCGGAGTGTATTTCTTCATTTTCGCTAAGACACGTTTCACTCAATTTCCTCACATCCCTCCCCTATCCTTGCAAAAAGACTCATAAAACACACATCTATCACTGGTAAGTCAGTGAACCCATTCTGGTCCAAAAGTACTTTTGTCAATTAAACTTGAATACTGAAAAAATACACACACACACACACACACACACACACACACACACACAGAGAAATAAGAGTCCTATAGGAAAATGTGAAAAATACAAAATGCAAGATTTACAAACTAAAGCCAATCATCTGGAAACAGGCAATGCTGAGAATGAGGACAGAGACCAGCTTACAAGGCTAAGCTCTTTGGATTTGGAGGAAGGAGTGCTGCTGGAGGATGCGATAGAGGCTGGACTGATGGGGGCGTCTTTCTTGAGCAGGCGCGTCTTGTCCAGACCGTTCTCTCTTGGGGAATGTGCTGGGCTCCCTCGAGGGGAAGATGGATCCTGCAAAGGGACATCAAGGGTATTAACGCGGCGCAGCCCCTTCAGGCGCTGGCGTACCTGGGTGTGGATGTTTCCAGGGGAGAGCGTGGAGAAGTGCAAAATGTTCTGTGATAGTAAAGAAAGTTGCTCAAAAAACACGTGGTGTGGTGCTGAGGTCCAAGAAAATACAATATTTATAGTACAGTCACCCCCTGAACATCATAGGGTAGATCTGTGTGGGTCCCCTTATATGCAGGCTTTTTTTGATAAATACAGTACAGCACTATAAATGGATTTTTGTCTTAGGATTTTCTTAATGATGTTTTCTTTTCTCCAGCTTCTATACTGTAGGAATACAGTGTGTAACACATATAACACGCAAAATACGTGTTTGTGTTATCAGTAGGGCTGCAGGTCAAAAGCAGGCTAAGTTTTGGGGGAACCAAGTTATATATGGCAGCATAACGTGTAGACTAGCTGAATCACTATGTGGTCCACCTGAAACTAATAGAACACTGTGTGCTAACTATATACTTAAAAAAAAAAAAAAAGAAAAAGGAAAGTTATATGGGGATTCTTAATAAGTGGGAGGCTGGCGCCCCAAACACCCCCTCCAATACCTGCATTGTCCAAGGGTCAATGGTACTTATTGAAAACAAGAGTAAGAATCCTACACATCTGCAAGTCGCTTGTCCGTGAGACCTGCGGGCTGACCACAGAGGTCTGGTGTGCATTCACGGTGACAGAGAAATGCACTTCATGGAAAAGAATAGCAATAAAAAAAGGATAAGACATAAAACCAGTAATACATAAATTTTCATGTAAACAAAAAGTGGGTCCCTTTAGAAACTAGGCACAAGCTTTGCACACTAACTGCTTGGACACGAGTCACTGTGGCAGCAGGTGAGAGCAGGAGGTTGAACGTACCTCATTGGAAACGTCAACCACCAAGTTGTCGTCACTCTTCTCAGCGTCGCTGTCCTGCATTGACAATGGACAAGCATTATCTCCTTTCTCAGTGCACATGCACAGAGGGCAGGTTTACCCCAGATGAGTACAGACTAATTCCCCACATCACAAAAATGAGCTGCACCAAACAGTACTAAATATTTAACGACATACTATGTTCTTTAATCCTCATGGTGAGGTTATAAGGGAGGTAATATGATGATTCTGCTTCACAGGTAAAAAGAAAAAAAAGTGAAGCTTACGGCTTGCTTGTTATTCCAGAGCAGAAGTTAGCATAGCCGGCTAAATCCAGCCTATGGTTGGGTGTGACTTGTTTTCTCAGTGCTTTTGTGGGTAAGTAGCTACACTTTTAAAATTGGGATTTCATTCTTTTTCACTGCCAAGTAGTATTCCATCATATATACATACACATACACACACACATATATATATACACACACTAGTTCTTCTTTATCCATTCATCGGTTGATGGACATTTGGGCTCTTTCCATAATTGGGCTATTGCTGAAAGTGCTGCTTTAAACGCTGGGGTGCATGTGCCCCTGTGGATCAGCACTCCTGTATCCCTTGGGGTAAATTCCTAGTAGTGCTATTGCTGGCTCGTAGGGTAGTTCTATTTTTAAGTTTTTGAGGAACGTCCACACTGTGGATGGAACTGGAGGGTATTATGCTAAGTGAAATAAATCAGGGAAAGACAAATATCATATATTTTCACTCATATGTGGAACTTGAGAAACTTAACAGAAGACCATGGGGGAAGGGAAGGGGAAAAAATAATTACAAACAGAGGGGGAGGAAGGCAAACCATAAGAGACTCTTAAACACAGAGAATCAACTGGGGGTTGATGGGGGTGGGGGAAAGAGGAAAATGGGTGATGGGCATTGATGAGGGCACTCGCTGGGATGAGCGATGGGTGTTGTATGTAAGCGATGAACTGTGGGAATCTACCCCCAAAACCAAGAGCACACTGTACACACTGTATGTTAGCCAACTTGACAATAAATTATATTAAAATAAATGAAAAAATAAAATTGGGAGGTTTCACGTGAAAATTCAAGCTTTCGGCCTTTTTTCGAGGCCTGCAGTCTTGCAGGGCGGCCCCACAGTGAGCAGAGCGGGAACTGCCTGCACCCGCCCCAGTCCCATCCGGCTGGTTCCCTTCACTATGTGCCCTGGAGGGCCAGTCACCGACGGAAAATGAGCTTCGCCCATGCCAGTGACACATCTGGGTGCCTCTAGAAGTTACAGTCAACAAAGCCTGCTTTATTCCTCAGCACAAATTCATTTTAGGCATTTTAACAGGTTTTCTACGATTCTACATTTTTCCTTAACATTTCTAGTTGACCACAGAAAATCCAGCCACCCTGAAACACGCAGAGGGGAGAAAATACATCTACAGAAATGGTATCATGGAACACCGGCTGCCAGATGCAGCACTCTGCTCACTCAGGACACACGTGCACTGACCGCATGCACAGCGGACTTCAGCTGGCGACCGAGACCCAGCTGTGAATGCAATCACGGGTTTTTTGTCCTAGTAGATGTTTTTTCCTCCTGTGTTCTAATTCTGGTTGATAACAGTCAAAGGGTAAAACGGCTGCTGATAAAAAGCAGAGTAAACTGGCCTCCCCCAAAGCAAAGGTGAATGAACCTACGTAACGGGCTGCGATTTCCTTTTCTTCAGTCTTCTGCTTTTTGCTATCGGAAGAGTAGTCAGTGGAGTTTCTGTGCTTCTCGGCACCTCGGAAACTGGCTGACGGGGATACCGAAGAACTCTGGAGTTAGAAAAGAAAGCAGGGTTGAGAAATGACCATCCCTTTAACAGTGAGTTCTTCAGTCACTTGAGACTTAATGTCCTTCTTCTTCGTTAGTGCGCACTTGCAAAACTGTTAGGCGGAGACAGGAGAGAAAGCAGGAGATGAAACGAAGAGGGCAACAAAGGTGTAAAGAGAAAATCCAGGAGAAACAGAAAAGGGAATGAGGGACAAAAAGGAACAAACCAGAAAGAGTAAGCAGAGACGTGGCAGAGGGAGCCAAGGAATAAAAAAGGAGGCGAGGAATAGCAAATCCAGAAGACAGAAGGGGTCTGGTCCAAAGGAGATGTGGATTATACTGGCAAAGGATCTCTGGAGACGTGAGAAAGGACGCGGATAGAAAAAAGAAAAAAAGTAATGGGGCGCCTAGGCGGCTTGGTTGGTTAAGTATCCGACTCTTGATTTTAGCTCAGGTCATGATCTCACAGTTCCTGAGTTCGAGCCCCACATTGGGCTCTGTGCTGACAGCCAGGTGCTTCTTGGGATTCTCTGTCTCCCTCTCTCTGCCCCTCCCCTACTTGCACTCTCTCTCTTTCTCAAAATAAATAAATAAACATTTAAAAAAAAATAAGAAGAAAAGGAAGGAAGAAAAAAGCAAGCCCCGCCACCTCCACCAAGTTTGCTAGCTGATGGGAAGCCAGCATCTTCAGGCATTATAGAAACACTGAATACATCAGAGTTCAACCTTGAGAAAAATTAGTAAGTCTTAAAAGAAAAAGGAAGGGAGGTACTCTGGGAATTTAGGCCACCAAAAATGGTGATCATGTGACACAAAGGTCATAGTTACAGAATTTTGCGTAGTCCCTTGTCTTGAGGGTACGGAAGATTCAGATTGGCAAGTAATAAGAACAGAAATAAAACATCAGCAAAAATTCCCTTTATTCCTGTCTGACTCCTACAGTTTTCATAAGCCTGCTCCTCTTAATCTCTGGAAACCCTGGAACCCCCATTAGGACCAAGTAACAGAGAAACACAGTCCCTCCCTCTTGGGATCACAGTCAGGAGAGACCCATGTGGGTTCTGGCAAAGTCCGTCATTTCTAAATGCCCTTCCAAGGAGCTCCCAGTGGAGGAGGGCCGCACGCCGAAAATAAGCACTGAAAGCATAGAGAATGAATCTCTCTGCCACTGAGGCCAGGTGGCTGCTGGCAGGCACATTTAGATAGTATGACGGCCTAAAATCATATATGAAGAAATGAAGAAAGCGTCAATGGAATCTGGAAGCAACCTTACACTTTGGCTACTGACTCAGTTCCGGACAGACCAACCAGGAGCTAGCTAGACATTAAGGCAAGGTGTGCGAGAGGGAGCAGGGCTGACCTGTGGAGGGTAGGTGGTAAAGGCCAGAAAGCCAAGTCCTTCAGCAGGGTGCCAACTCGGGGCTCTGTGTGCTACGCTAACCCAGGCTGGGCAGTGGAAAGAGCGTTTGGAGTTAAGAAAACAAGTTTTATGGGCGCCTGGGTGGCTCAGTCGGTTGAGCGTCCAACTTCGGCTCAGGCCATGATCTCACAGTTTGTGGGTTCGAGCTCTGCCGTCGGGCTCTGTTCGGACAGTTCAGAGCCTGGAGCCTGCTTCGGATTCTGTCTCCCTCTCTCTCTACTCCTCCCCCACTCATGCTCTGTCTCTCAAAAATTAAATAAACATTAAAAAAAATTAAAAAAAAAAAAAGAAAACAAGTTTTAGGAAGAGCAGAGAATCTCCACCAGAATATCTCTGCCTTGCATCTAAATCAACTCAGGAAACTGTTCTGTAAAGCTCTTCCTTATTGATAACTGTGTTCTTCTCATATAAAACTAAGTCCTTGTACTTTTTTTTCCCTTCATCTTGGTCTGATGGTAATAACATTTATAAAGATACACAACACTGGGGTGCCCGTCAGCGTGAAGCCTGCTTGGGATTCTCTCTCTCCCCACCTCTCTTTCTGCCCCTCCCTCAGCGCACCCACTCTCTCAAAATAAATAAATAAACTTAAAAAAAAAGATACATATTTATAAGGGCTTTTAAATTAACTATGGGGGCGGCAGTGTGATCTCCAGAACTTTTGGCTCTGTATTCCATTTCACTTCCAGTGAACCTTAATGCCACATTTTCTTTTGTGGCTAAACTTTCAAATCCTGTTGTTAGAGGAAAACCAATGAACTTCCTCCCCCATTACCCCCTCCACCCCCTCCCCCACCTTAAGTATCTCTACCAAGACACCACCCCCTAGTGGTCAGTTGTGGTGAGAACAACTCTACCAACAGCTCCAAAGGCAGGAAGGAGGCGGCAGGAGTTTGGTGGCAGAGGAAGATGAGGACAGTGAGCGGGCTCCCAACGACAGGGCTGGGTATCTCTAAACCTTTCCTTCCTGTAGCATTCTCTCTCAGCGTTTTCAACGAATGCAATAAACTGTAGGCATCAAACCCTGTAACTAACCCTACTCATTCACCCTTAAGCTTAATGGCAGAAAAGATGGCAGGCGTTACTCAGTAAGGGAAGACTGAAGCAAAACATTAGAAGCCAAACAATTTTTAAAACTGGACTGCTTCATTTTCATGTCTTTCCACTCAGTTCCAATCCTCATTCCTAAGCTGTAAGACTTGGTTCAATGCTTCTGCTTTATTTTCGCACCGTGACCAGGTTTTTAGGACCATTACTGTACTGAGATGGTGCCCGCAAACATCATCTGTGAGCCACTACCTACCATATTCAGTGTCAGGACCCCATACCGAGGTCCCCTCTCTCCAGTCTACCCTCCACATTTCTGGGGTTCCTATTTCCCCAAAGAGAGATTCGACCACTTCTCAGTCTTCCTTAAAAATAACAAAAGGTTTCCCACTATCCTTAGGGGGAAAAAAAAATCCCGGATCTGAGAGTTGGCTGTATCCAAAGCGCTTCACGCCAGGCCCTAAACCAGAGTCCTGGCCTGAGGGCTCAGCGCTATGAGCTGGTTGTTGCCCAGTGCTCTGTGCATCTTCATTCTATCTGTAGCCTTTTTTCCTGGCTTATGAGAATGCCCAGTTTCCCTCAATATCTTTCTGTTGAAATCCTCATTCTTAAGGACCAGCTCTAATGTCACCTTTTAAAGCTCGCTCAGACACTGTCAGGCAGAATTAATCACTCAATTCCTCTTTGTTCCCTTAACACTTTGTTCGCCCGGCGAGTAGAGCGCTGGCAATCAATACGTGGCTGTTGGTTCACAAGGCTGCTTCCCACCCCAGTCTGAGGGTTACTTGGGGGTGGGGGCCCCCGGCACAGTGAGCAGCAGAGAGCTGCCCGGAAATGTTTCTGAACATAAATGACCAAACATCACTTTCGCGCTCCTCGATCTTAACACAAAATTCAAGTGATTCACTGCATTCAGAAGACCACTAGGCTGAACAGTTCCACAAGAAGCCCTTCACTGCAGGAAGATCTGAGCAGGCGCGCCCTTTGGGAATAGCGGCAGGGCCGCTCTGTCTTCTTCACCGCTACTCCTCATCCGCTCCCACGAGCCTTCATCCGACTCACGTGATATTTTACAAAGAGAAGCAAAAACGCTATATGTGCATGATTAACAACAATCTGAGCCTTTTGATTCTGAGACACTCTACTGATAAGGTCATTTCCACTGTGTCCAAAAGGAAAAATTGATTTTTAAACAATTATGAAATACTTTCTTAAAAATCAATACTAAATGGTAATGTTTATTTATCTTTATGCTTTATGCTTACTTACTGACATACATGTACAAACAGCTTTTCTTAACTGGCTCGTTTCTGGCTCTGTGGGCAGCATTTTATTTACGAATTTTACTGCAGAACAGAGTTTTATGTTGGAGTCTCCTGGTAGAATGATGAAGTAGTTAATTATCACTAGCATTTAAAGGTTAAGCTACACAATGGGCACTGGGGCAATCACCAATGCTCTAATAACATAATTTCTCTGGAATCAAATTGGACTTGGCACAGACTCTCATCATGAATCTTACAAGTCCACCATTCTGCCATTGGAAGGCCACTTGGATCTTTGCTGAGCCTGTGAACAGGAGGAATTAAATAAATACTTTTAAAGACAAAGTCATGCCCTCACTAGGACATACTTCTATTTCTCTAACACTATTTTAAAAGCTTACCTATGTTAGATTCCCCCTAGCTTGCTACACAGGAAACTTACTGGAGCTGCATCATGACTCTATAAATCTACAAACTCAGAAACATTTTCTCATTACTCTTTGATCATGTGAATACACGGGCAAATTCATTAAGAAAGGAGGGTCGGAACAATCAGAAGCAGTGGCCAATCCTGAGAGGGCAAAAGACTTTAAATGTGAATGTTTACCTAAGAGCTCAGTATTTTTAAAAACGAAACTTATATTGGGGTATTAAAAAGAACAAAGTAGATGTTTAATGAAAGAAAAGGAGGGAGGCAAACAAAAAACCAGGGGAAAAAAATAATAAATATCTGGAAGTCTTATGATATGGATAGCTCAATTGCTTTGGAAGCAAAAGCGAAGCTTTAAAAGAGTCACTGCTAACATTACAAATCATATTTTATCTCCAAATGAGAAAAATTATAGATGCTGGTTCGAAACCCAACCAAGATTCTACTGAGGTTATTACTGGCCAAGTCAGATGGAAAACGGACACCTCCGGCAATTCAAATGGATGGTCCCGTCCCTTCACCTTTACTACTCTGCCACTTCAAGATCAAAGATGACCATGTATGACAGAGAGTTCTATAAAGTACACCCCCCTCCCCCAAAACACCACAAAACAAAAAAAGAGGTAGTGTTGTTACAATTAGCTAGTTTTAATAACAGGTAGCACGGATTTTACTAGCAGGCAATAGCATCTGTCTGGAGTCAGATTGCCTGTCTGGATTTGAGTCTAGAGTTTTCCACTTAATAGCTGTGTAGCCCTGGGGATGCTGCTCAGTTTCAGTCTCTCTGTGGTCTGGGACAAGGACACCCCGCCCATTCCCTCACTGAGCCCCGCTGAGGACTAGGAGAGAGAACCTACATAAAGAAGTACAAGGCACGGTCCTAGACAGACAACTGACCCCTCAGCAACAGCGACTCGGCACTGTGACTGAGAACTGCATGCTATTTACTACAGAGCTAGTGTAGACCTTCTATTTTAAGCCTCACATAAGGACTATTCTCGGCATCTGTGCAGCACAAGCCCTCAGCACAGATATACAGATGGTCCATAATGATAGGGTTTCAATAGACTGCCATTAGCCAAAACACACATCTCCTTTCAACAAAGTAAGGTTTTGGTTCAATACTGCAGGCAGGACTAGAAATACCACCTCCAGATCGGACTTCTTAATTTGATTTCAAATGCAGACCAAGCTAATGCTGCTTGCCATTCACGTAAGTGCAGCGTTCATAGGTCTCTGCCTGCTTACAAGATTCCAACCAGAAGAAATGGCTGAACAACCATGATCAAAAACTCTCAAGCTCATTCGTTATGCTTTGTTTTTTCGTTAGCTACAGCCTTCAAACACCCCA
The DNA here is from genome assembly GCA_030068075.1 of Paguma larvata. NCBI lineage: Eukaryota > Metazoa > Chordata > Mammalia > Carnivora > Viverridae > Paguma > Paguma larvata. The sequence continues at coordinate 70,806,638 of CM057832.1, forward strand.
TCTACATGGTACCAAAGAGTAAAACCATCAGATAAAGGAGATAATGATGGGACAAGAGGGTACCATGAAAATCTGGCTAGGGTTTTGCCCCTACCTTACAACTGCTGTCCGGGCCTACTTTGCTCTCAAAACCAGCCCAGTTTAGAACATTAATTATACTGTTAGTCTAACTGTGGCTCATTCAGTACAGGAATTAGATTGGGACAGGGACAATTCAGACGGAGTCTGTTAATGGCAGTGGGAGAGGGGAGGATGGAGAAGGCAGGCTCAAGACTTCATTGGTGCCATTATTAAAGCATCATTTCCCTCTGCAAAAAAACCAAAAACAAAACAAAAAAATCCCCAGATGACTGAGACAGAAAGGAATATTGTTGACCTCCCTGAGTTCAGAGGGGCCAAGGTGCCGCTGGAGAGCAGCGGGGACCCTGCCACTCCGCGTCCTAAGCAGAAGGCCCTTCAGGAGGAGCCCTTCAATTAGGAGGCACCCTGCCGTCGATATGTTCACTAGTCCTCGGAGCATTTCAGAGTTGTGAACCACTGTCAACGAGTTCTGAAGTAAAGGTAGTACCGAGTAACCCAGATTTACCAAACATAGTGCCATACCCCAGTGCACTTCTGACTGAGGTTTTATGTATAGTATTACACAAAATGTTTATACTTCCATTCATACAGCTCTTTAAGATGGATAAAACGTTGTAACATTTATTATCCCATCTATTAGAAAAACAACCAGAAGAGACGGAGAAAATACTCCTCAACTGGGAAAAATTAAAACATAAAAATTATTTGGCTAAAATATACACATCTTACATACTGACTCATAACACATGCAAATTTATGTAAATTAGCTTAAAATTTATAGCGTGCTGCTGGTGAAAAACCTGTATATGGTAGGGCTCTAAGCCAGTCACTGGTGTCAGTTTACTGCTCATTACAGTAAGACTTTTTTAAAATAAACTGCTTGATTAAGGAAGTCATTAAAAACACAATCTGTATATAACCATCACAGAACTTGCTTTTTTCAAATTAGCATAAATCAAAATCCACCTTCAAAAATGACTGGGACTTTCTGAAGACCTGCCCTTGTTAAAATATAATCTCCATATAAAGTCATGAGTCTGTTCTTAATAAATGTTTCACCTTCCATGACATGACTAGAGCAACACTGCTCCTTAAAATGTTCTATTGTTGTCTTTGCCTTTCTGCTTCTCTCCTGGTAACAGATACCTGGGTCAAGATAAATGTCTCTGGCAGACAACCAAAACTGGATCAAACAAGAGGAGCTGGAGGAGGAATGATTAAGAAGAGAGACAGTGTCCACAATGGGTATGGTATGGGTACTAGACAGCACAAGTCAGGATGACCAAACTAGGCCGTACCACCCACTGTGTGATCTTGGACACGTTAATGAACCTCTCTAAGCTTCCAGTTGCCCAGTGGGCAAACCGAGGCTGAGCAGAGTCCTTGCTGGGAAGGTTGCTGCAAAGATGCAAGGAGAGTGCATGTTGTGAACACGCCGCTACACCTATGCTAATGTGGAACCACCACTCAATGTCAGTCCACTCACGGACTCTTAAATTTTTTTTTTTAACATTTTAATATATTATTGAGAGACAGAGCATGAGCAGGGGAGGGGCAGAGAGACGGGGAGACACAGAATCTGAAAGAGGCTCCAGGGTCTGAGCTGTCAGCACAGAGCCCCACGCGGGGCTCGAACTCACAAACTGCGAGATCATGACCTGAGCCGAAGTCGGATGCTTAACCAACTAAGCCACCCTGGCGCCCCCTCATGGACTCTTTCGACAAGTATTTACTGAATACCCATGAGGTACAGAGATAAAAAAAATGAATGAAAATCTACACCTTGCCCTCCAGTAAGGCCCCAGGAGTTAAAAATACTTAGAACACAAAAGTCCTACAGACCTTTTCCTTCATGCGGTAAAATATACAGCACTTCAATATTCAGTCATTCAGGTTTTGTTTCCACGGCCTCAGCATTATGTATTACTTGGTCAGGATAAAATGCTATAATAATTTATAAGGTATCAATAAAATTGATTTTAAATTAGAACATTATCTTAATGTCCTCCTGGGTTTTCTTGAATGTTACTTCCTCTTCCTGGAATAAAGCTGTTGGCTCCGCCCCAGAAATTTCATTAAACACAGTTACTTCAGCCGGCAAGCGGAGCTGCTGGAACGCTGATGCTTTGACACCAAAGATACAGGTCTAACCTCGTGTGGCCACTCAGCTTCTCTCTCTGGACAGCCACTGTCTGCCTGTGGGCTGAACTGTGGTTACAGGAGGAAGCAACTGGGAGAATAAGAGAGGACAAGTACATCCTTTTCTCAATGACAGAGAAGTAAGCCCACAGATACTGCACGCAAGTGCCATCTTTTAACCTGGCTGATCACCCCAAGGCCGTCACATGCCCTTCAATCCAACGGGCCTCCTCAAAGCTCACAAGACCCAACATTCCTACGTGCGTTTGTCCTCCACCAAGAGTTCCCTTCCCTCGTAAACAGAGACTATAAATCTTGTCCGCACTTTGTAAACTACAATCACAAGCACCTGCCACCTTCTTCTGGGATTATTTATTTATTTATTTAGTATAGCACCGATAAAATACAACCTAGATCATTCACTCACTGGTTGCCTTACAATCGATGTTACTAAGTCACACTGACAAATACATGAGTTTGAATGCCCTAAAGACCAAAAGGAGGGACTGGCAAAAACTTCCTTCCTAGATTTTCTGGGAAGGTGATTGACTTTAGACCTATACTTGCACTGTGTTCTGTTCCTGAATCAAAATATCAACATACTTCTACCAGCTGCTTTGAAAGAAGCTGAAGTGGCATAGCTGCTCGGAGAAAGTAAGTGACTCAGCTTAAAGACTTGGCAAGCTATATCTTAATGGACCAGAATCCTCATTTTAGTAACTATTAAAATTTATTGGAAAAGAAAGTCTTTTCATGTTGCTATTTTTTCCAGTAAACGGTTTTAATCTATTTGAAAGGCTAAACATTTTTTTCTTCCAAAGAGTGTTAACTCCACAGAGCCTCATATACATTCTTATGTATTACGTATGCAAATACAGTCTATAACATCGGAGGGTAATTCAGCAGGAACGCAGAAGGAAACAACAGTGTGTCAGTTCAAAGGTAGGCTGCCTCACAGTTTTGAGGTGGCTCAGAAGAAACTCCAGGTCTTCCTCATACCATCTCAATATGGCAAAACAGTTTTCAGTGATGACTCAATTTGGTCTTCAGGTTCTTCATTATAATACTAAAGTGTGTGCTCTAGAACAGAACTGACAAACATAAACATAATATAAACCACAAACATATTTAAAATTTTTCTAGCAGCCAGATTTTTAAAAATTGGGAATAGAATTAATTTTAGTCCTATGCTTAAACCGCTCTGTATCCAAAATACTGTATCAACATACAGTCGATATCAAAATTAGCACTGAGACATTTTACATGACTTTTTTAGTACCAGGTCTCCAAAATCTGGCACGCGTTTCACACTAGCAGCAAGTCTCGATTTGGGCTGGCCACATTTCCAGGGCTTCAACAGCCACATGTGGCTTGTGGCTACCACGCTAGACGACACGGGTCTCAAAGATCCTAGAGCCTTAACAGGAATCATGCCCGTTAATACAAGCACCTAGCACTTTACAGAAGTAGAGGCCTGACCCGGCTGCTGCCTACCTTCTCCAATCTGAGTTCAAAGTCTCTTTGACAGAGAGCTGGACACCCCATACTCTTCCATCCCACAGCGTGGGCTTCTGCCAAGAACTCTTCTCCAGCCTCTGAGCGGCTAGCATTTTTCACCTTTTATGTCTCAGCTTAAATGCCACTTTCTCTGAAAGGTCTTGTTGGTGATATCACCCAAGAAGATTTCTCCTGGAAATCTCTATCATAGTCCCTTCTTTACTTCTGTCCTAGTATTTATATCACAGCCCTTATTTTCTTGTCTCTCGTATTTTGACTAGACGGTCCATGACAGCAGAGACCACTCCCCTGGTCTGGTGCCCCAATTAATAGCTGCTGAACAAATCAGCGAATTCAAAACTTGATCTGCTCATGCATCAACACTTACGCATATGTTTATTTGTTCCCGTATTATTTTCGTTACATGGAGAGAAGAGGTGGTGCATTACTAAAGGGCAAAAGCTACTGTTCTTTATTACTCTGTATTCTCAGCACTCAGTATAATGACTGTCACAGCCAGAAGAGCAGCTGCCTGTGGCGGGGGGGGGGGGGGGGTGGGGGGGGGGGGGGGGGGGGAGGGGGAGGGACACGAGTACAGGTGTGTAGGCACACCAAAGGGAGAAGGCAGCCTTCCAAAGTCAAAAGCCAAAAGCGGTAATTCGGAAAGTGATACAGTGACAAGACAATTTTCAGGATGAGGCTGTAAAGTCATTAAAGAGGAAGCAGTACAAAAATTAAAACTGGAACACGGGTCGAAATGATGCCGGGTGGAAGATAGGGTCAAAGATGGTGGCTTTCCCCTGTTTGTTGCCCACCGGCAGGCGCATGGGCTCCCTCCCCAAGGTCAGCACCAGGATCTGACCTCTGGGTGGACACGGAAGTATTTGTTGTTGCATAAACGTGATACTATCAAGGCCACCAATTTTTCTTATTCTGAAAGAGATAAATCTTCTACATAAGGGAGACATTTTTCAACCGGCTCTCCTTCGTCTTTCATCATGTACTCATCACCTGCCTGTGACCAGGGAGAAACAAATCTTACTCAAGTCTGACCACTGAAAAGGCAGGATTTAAATGAATCCTGCCTGACAGACCGACCACATGAAGAATGTAGGCATCAGCAGTTTTTCTGTGGCTGCTCATTTAGAGAATAGTGATCCCTGGGGATCTCCTAGAAATGTTCATCTCCCAAGAAGGGATGTGGTAAAAGGGGGAAAAAAAATCCCTTCAGTACTCATGTTTTTTTTAATGGATAGTAAGTCACCACACACAGGTGATGAAAGAAAAAGGCCAAGTCTAGGGCAGGCAGAGTATTCGTTTTTTTAAAAAGAGCTTTTCACTGGCTGATTGGTAAGTCAAAGATGACTAGAGTGTTATGTAAATTTTTGGTATGTAAAGAAGCATATAGCATGAGTATCAATCAGCTTAACAAAGTGACTTGAGTATACTGAGGAATGAAAACAAAACTGATGCAGACACTCAGAAATACAATTTCCCATCATTCCCCAGAAATGATTTCAAGCAGCAGCTTCCACTTGACAAGCAGATCTAAAGATGCAGGGCTGATAAAATACATAAAACGTTGGAGGAACAGGTGGATTCACCAAGCGTGTGCCAAGCAAGAGGAGTCTGGTCTAACCAGGAAACCGCATTCCTTCCACTAACCGGAGCTGAGACGTTGGTCTAATCCCTCCCCCATCCCCATCATTGGTTCACAGGTCGGAGAGAGAAATTATAAGGGACCTTACAGACCATGTCTCAGAGCTGTCCAGTTGCCACCCCAAAAACAACTGTGAGTGCTGGTGTGCGGCTCCTGTTCCGTGACCTTGCCTTTTCCTTCCCTCCCACTCCTCACCTGGCCCCTGCTCTGCCAGCGACACCTCGGTCAATACTTAGTCTTGCTGGTGGCAGCGTGGGCTAAAGGGGTTGTTGACCCTTATTCTAACATGTCCTTTTAGGTTAATTACTTTTGTATACTCGGTGTACCCGGTGACATTTAATCACTACGGCGCTACTCGGGTAAACAGAAGTGAACGGAGCCAACTGCAATTTGGCACCGAGCTAAATGGCGCGGTAATAGCAGCATGCTGAAAATGGACTGCAAGAAAATGCTCTCACTCACCGCAGCGAGAAATGAGGTGGACATCATTTGATCAATCACTATTTTATTAAAAAGCAAGAACACCAGCGCAGTGGTATGTTTCTGCTATTTAAAAATTTTTTTAATGTTCTTTTATTTTTGAGACAGAGAGAGACAGAGCATGAGTTGGGGAGGGGCAGAGAGAGAAGGAGACACAGAATCAGAAGCGGGCTCCAGGCTCTGAGCCGGCAGCACAGAGCCCGACGCGGGGCTCGAACTCACAGACCACATGTTCATGACCTGAGCCGAAGTCTGCCGCTCAACCGACTGAGCCACCCAGGCACCCCTGCTTCTGCTATTTAATACTAAATACGGCTTGAAGGAATCCTGCATTTGTAATGTATGGACAGTCCAGTAAGTGCCTGCGGACTGCCTGGATGACAACAGCAGTAACTCAAAGCGTGGGTGTGACTTTCACGGTATGGAGGTGTCCCCTCCATCTCCCTCTCCGCACGTGCCCACACATAAACACCAGCACAGGTGTCCTGTCACAGGACAGCCCTCTGCTCGCACAGCCAACGGTCTATCATCTGGCCAGTGTTTGGGTTTGTAAATATCCAGGGCACAGGAATCAGACGCCTAGAACTCTGTATATACATCAAAGCATCCAGCACTAGATTAATCAAATGTCATGTCATAGACCTTGAGTCACTGAAAGTTTGCTAAAACACATGACCAAGGACTTCCAGTGGGAACGAAGAGTGGGTCAGAGAGGCCATTACCAGCCCTGACAGAGACAGCCAGACCAGGGGGATGGAGGGTGATTTTGTACAAGGGCTTTCAATACTGGCTGGTGGATGAAAAAATGAGGCTTTACTCCTCTATCCAAAGAACAGAGACTTCGCAAGCACAGTCTCATGTGGCGATGCCAGTAAAATCCCACAACGTTAACCGCATGCTGCTTCTGTGCCGGCAATGTGTCAGACACTGGGGACACAAAGGGAGAGTGGCACCAGCGCTTCGGTGCTGTCGAGTCTAGAGGGAAGGGGGTGGAATGGAATCATTGCAAGCTCTACAGTGAGAATGCTCTGGTTTCAAATCTCAGCTCCAGCACTTACTGGCTATGTGATTCTGGCAAACTAAACCCTGAGGCCTCAATTTTCATAAAGATACCTGTCCTACCAGATTGTCATGAAGATGAAATGAGATAGCTACATGAAATGGCAAGCATACTGACCTTTCGTTCATGTGTATTTCTGGCATCTGCCCGAGAAGCCGAAGGCCACGGCTTCGCCAGCGGCCCAAGCAGGCAACGGGAGGCTGGAGCACCGCCGCTCTGTCTCCTACTGGCCTGCCTTCGACAGAGGCAAATGGGCGCTTCTTCAGGTTCTGGGCAAAGGCCACCCTACTATCTGTCCAGATTCAAATGTCTCAGACAGTGGATTTTCTAGTTTGGGGATCTACCTGCCCTGTTGGCTTGGTGCCCTCTTCAGAAGTTCTGCACTTTTTCCTTATTTGTAGAATTCATGTGGAGCACACCTTCTGGCAGGACGTTGAGTTGGGGTAGGAGAATGAGGTCTACACTGGCAACCCCAACCTCACCAAAGTTTGACAAACGACTCTAAGGTGAGTAAGGCATCAGGACTAAAGGGGTGGGGTGGGAGGTGCAGCATGTACCCCCCCTGGGAAGAACTGTATACTGTCAGTTACTGAACTGAGTACCAACTAGTGCCAGGCACCCTGCTGGGCTGTAAGACACTGACCTAGCACACAGAACCCCTCAGAGTACCCTTGTTGTGGAAAGGCAGCACCGAAATAAACTATTATTGATATAGTAATAAAAACTTATCAAGTGCCAATGGCAACATGTTACAAAGGAGATAAACAGGATGCTGAAATTCAGCATACTGACGGGGTGGCCAGGGACTGCTTCTCAGAGAGACGACATTCTGTTGACAGTGGGAGCAAAAGCTGGAGCCAACCATGTGGATGGCCAGGAGAATACTGCAGACAGAGGGACAGGAGGCCCCTCCGTGGTGCCTGTCACAGAGGGACGGCACGAGGGCCAGTGCTGGCAGTGGGAGCGCCGGGCTGTGCGGGGCTCAGCAGGCCGTGGCAAAGTCTGTTTGATTCTGAGTGCCACCGTAGGGAATGATGAGAGGACACGTATTCTCAAAATTGGTCAGGAGATCTCTGGAAAGTTCTATGTTAGAGGGGGACCGGAGTTAAGACTTTTCAAAGCACTTAAAACCAGAAAAGAATACCTTGCTTACTTCCACCTCCCGGTAATTAAAAATAAAAATACTAAGTGCACAACATAAACCTTACATTATGATAAAACTAAAACAACAGAATTTTGATTCAGATCATCAAAGCTGAGCTTTCATCACTTTTGGTGTCTCTGCTTTTACCAACCCGATCAGCAGGGCTTCACCAGGCCTGAGGCTGCTGGGGCCGGGGAAGGGAAGCAGGGATCCAGGGCAGATGCTGGGGGCTTGGACCGGAGGGGATGCTGGGGAAGGGGCCAAGAGGACGGATTTGAGAGAGATGGGGAGGGACGACCCGGCGACCTCCCTCACACAGTCATGAAGTATGTGTATACTGCAGGGTGTGTGCAGGTAGGTGTATATATTTATATAACTGGAACGGAATCTAGCTGGTCCACATATTTCATTCATCTTCACTGCGATACGAGGTTTGTACTGGAAAAAGAAAGGGCTGCTGTCCTTTCCTAGGTGTCCCACAAGACTGCCCTTGCCCTTAAGGTGCTTGTGGGACTACGTGGCAACATGTGAATGGCACCCTCCAGGTTGATCACAGAAGGGGGGCTGATCTGATTGATCTAATCGACCAGAATTACATTTCCACAGAGCAGTATACTAGGTATTTGAGAGAGATGCTACAGAATCAATGCCGACCTCTACTGAAAGAAACTTAGAAAGAAGGAAGGAAAGACAAGTATCTGTAATGAACAGAAAACCGGATTATAAGAGCACATGAGACGGTTCAGCAGGGGTGAAATCTGCCCACTGAGACCTCCTCTGGGAGAGGTAGGCCAGGCGCTGCGAGGGGAGGAGGAGAAAGCGCTGCCGGGGTCCAAGCCTGGCTTGAGGAGATTTCAGGCATGGGGGCAGACGAGGCTAAGTCTGGGAGGAAGAGGAGGAGAGTGAGACACAGAGCACCAAGGACAGAAAGGTGTCCTTTCTCAGGGACAGTGCAACAGGATGAGACAAGCAGGTGGGGGGCAATTCAAGCCCAGGCGTCACGACAGACTAGTCCGTGGAGCTTCAAAAAAATAAATAAATGAAGTCCCACCTGTGCCCTGCCCTGGAGCAAAAGAGTCAGAATGGGGAGTGGGCCTGGCCAATTTTACACGCCCCCAGGTGGGTGACTCTGTCCTGAGAACCTCTGACCTCAGGCGTATTCAGATAATCAGCGCCGCTGCGACTGCTGTCAATTAGAACTGCTAATCAACTAGAACCACCTATTAGTACCAAGTCATCTCCAGCCCTTTCAGAGGGCACAATTAGCCCAGCGGCAGTGACAGCATCCCAGACTTTATCTCCTCGTGGCTGTTCTCCCCGGGCTGACCCGCATTTAACTGGTAAGAAGTAACATATTTCAAAATCATAGTTTGAATTGGGACAGAGAAAACACTCAATCACAACCATGTCATAAGATGAAGCGACATGCTCTGTACCCGTTTCTGAACGCCTGAACGTGGTGTTCCCATGTAGGACTCTACAGTGCTGACAGAGTGATGTATTTTGAGTGCCATAATTAAAACGATAATCTCAATAAAGTGGGCATTATGAGATAATTGGCCATCCTCAGGTATTAAGTAAACTGTGGTAAAAGCCAAGGATACTCATCGCCAAGGTCAATTACAATAATTGCTAATCTGAATTACATTATGCTATTGTAAACCCCGCTTGATTTAAAACACAAACACACACACACACACACAAAACAATAAAAACTGATCTAACACACACCACAGGGAAATGACCTGAGAAGGAGTTCGTGTTGTTCTTGTTGCCTGACTACCTGTCACTGAAGAATTCGTATAATCAACTTTGTAGGGTCCCCACTTACACCCGATCCCTTTAAACCACACCTGTTTCCTCAGCTCTGCAGTCTGAGTTCATTAAGGTAAAATGCCTATCAGACGTTACGTGGCTCAGAACAGTAACATATAGGAAGACAGAGTGGCTCTAACTTGATAATAAAATTAGACGGTACAAGAGAAAAACAAATACCCATTACTCCTGAAGAGTATTTTTCCCTGCCTCGTTACAGGAAATCTTCACTGACTTTTGCAGAAACTGAGTCTCTCAGATTTGCTGGTTATAGTTTGTGGGAAGGTATTTCACCCTCTGCACACCACTGTCAGCTTGCCTAGCAGATTAACACTCAGGCTCAAGTAACCAATGGTCAACCAGAAGTCAGGAAAAGCTTGGAAGACCAGAAGAGGGAAAACAGAATGTGTGACCTTCCCTCGGCTAATTGGAATGTGTTTGGCAATCGAAGAGTATAAAACTTCTTTTTTAAGCTGTGATTAAACATCAAGACTTTGATGTTTTATACGGCATTCTTCCCCAGTAATTAACTGCACTAATGAAGTTAATTAGTGGGGAAGAATACCGTATAAAACATCAAAGCCTTGATGTTTAGTGTCACCATCGGTTCAACTAAACAGTAATAAAGAAATAATTTCTTCAAGCGCATTTATGCATGCTCAGCACTTCTGTTTACAAGCTCCAATCGTATGATAGGAACATTTTTCAAAATATCCAAAGATGCTATCCACAACGCAATCCAACTGCACTGACAGCAACAACATACCATTTAATGTAGTATAATTAGGTGGCCAAGAACGCCACATAAAGTGAAAGAATTGAGACATTTAATCATAGTTATGAGGACGGTTATAAATCTACCATTACTGTGAGATGAAGGAATGGGGAAACCCAAGGCAAACAGCCACACGAAGAACTATGCGACCTGAAGGCTGATGCTAATTATTCAGTAGATAGTGGGTCTAGACAAGGGATCAAGCTATCGAACAAGACGTGAGCCAGCGGGTCCTTTCAAGCACCTCTGAACGGTACCTCGTGTCCTTTGCCCTTTGTGGTGGAACACAGTGAGCGGAGACAGCAATACTGAAAGGTAAAGTCCAGTGTGGGCCTTCTCAACGTGAAGCTCACGGCTGCGACAGGCTCTACCGAACAAGGCTGGAAAGCGCTCATCTTTAGGGGACATCATCTGGTCCCCATGGCCTAGTGTCCAGCACCATGGCGATCCCCACCTGAGGGTTTGTCAGAAATGCACCCCCGAAGGCCCTGCCCATATTTAATTAAATCTGCAGTTAACTCGCATGTGTTTTTTATTAAATGCTTGACAAGCACCTGTCTATTTCAACCTCCCCCCTTTATACAGGAAGAAACTTGAATCCTCAACATGAAGGAACTCAAACTAACAGGGCAGATACTGAAAGACAACCCTCTGATTTTACCAGGAGGCCCAGGAAATGGTGCCCGTGTGCCGTGTCAAAAGAAACCAACCTGTACACAGAGCAACAAGACACTACCAATACAAGAGGACAAAAGGCATCCAGAGAATGACAAAGGGGATTATTTCATTAGGTAGGACAGATCTGGGTTCAAATCTATTCAACTCAGGCCAAGAAGTCTATGAAACAAGGGCAAAGTGAAAAATTTACAAATTCTAGAAATAAAAAAGAAGAAAAGGACATTTAAATGTGTACTGAGAAAGAAAAGCTCTAGAGACGGAAAGGCTGTGGAGTCTCCACTTTGTTTTTTTTTTTTGAAGGGAAACGGAGACACGAGAGGAAACGTGGCATCCGCAGGGGCCACCACACAGGACTGCGGAGGAAGCGGACGGACAACCCTGGGCACCGTGAATTGTGCTCCTGTACAACTGTACGTGGCCACACGAACTCATGAAACAATGACGAGCATGGGCAGCTTTTCATATCACCTTAGGCTGCATCTAAAGGTCAATTAGGATTGTAGACAATGACAAAGAAAGGAACAAGAGGGCAGGCTATATAAAAGTCACTGAGGTATTTTCATCAGAACTGTTAATTGTATAATGAATGTCTCTCTCCCCAACGAAATGTGAGCTCCATGAGGGCAGACACTGGTCTTTTCCACCACTGTATCCCCAGAGCCTAAGTATGGGTGCCTGTCCGTGGCTAGCCTCTGAATAGCAAAGTGTTAACAACATTTAACAAAGAACAGTCCTGACGCTTATTTTATGGAGATGTTCACTGTATTAAGCAGCATACAGCAGTTGCTACACTGAGTGATGGGAAAAAACTGACAGATAAACTTGACTCTTGCGAGCTACATTAGCTTCCTCTTAGGGCTGCCGTACAAATTCCCACAAACCGGGTGGCTTAAAACAACAGAAATGTCTTCTCTCATAGAGAGGGAGGCTAGAAGTCATGGTCAAGGTGTCAGTAGGGGGCATGCTCCCAATGAAGTCTCTAAGGAAGAATCCTTTACTTCTCCAGCTTTCGGTGGTTGTTGGTAATCCTCGGTATAGCTCGGTTTATGGCTGCGTAACTCTGATCTCTGCTTATCTTTGTGTGGCCTTCTTCTGTCTCAGTTTATGCACTTCCCTGCCCCCACCCTCTGGGACAGTGACAGTGTCGCCGAAATGTCAGGAACTATCCCACCTAGGTGGCTTTCTCACCACATCCACGTGGTCTCAGTGTCAAGGCAGAGGTACTGGCTTTTTAAAGGTTTCCCCACCTCCTCCTTATTTCTTTCAGAGTCTTGCCTCATCTTCATCATTGAAAAGTACTAAGGAATCCAACCTGTAGCATTTCTCCAAAGGAACAATATTTATATTGCAAAATGATGAACTTGACCCTCCAAAACATTCTCTTACTCAAGAACTTGAATGAATGAGGGCAGCGGCAGACAAAATGCGACAGACCCATAAAAACACTCCTCGTGCGATGCAGACACAGGGCTACTAGGTTGAGGGTGAACTAAGAGTGTATGCGCTTTTCCTTTAAAAAAAGTTTTTAAAAGATTAATGATATGCCTAAATAACTGATACATAAACTTCCTAACAAGCCAATAGCTCATACCAATCAAGCCTCAATCTCTGAGACCCTTTGGACTTGAAAATACTTTTTGGTAAGTAATAAGCAAACTCATTTTTAATTCAAGCCAAAGAAGCGAAAACACAGAGCTCATGCTCTCTTACACCCTAATATGCTGCCAAGTAGTTAAGTGTGATAACTGACATTCAGACATATGACCTTCCGTTCAAGTACGTTATCTTTAGATGTTTTGTGACTATTCTTGTGACTTAAGTACCTCATAATAAAATCCATCTTTCATTTTGCTTTTGTTTAGGAAAGGCTTGAATAATACCCTTACAACAGTGTTCTGGCAAACACTTTTAAATTATGTAATTCACCAGGTTCAACTCTGCTGGTACAATCGCTTTCAAAGAAGATGGTTATAATACATTATCATTACAGCTATACAATCCAAGTTGAATTTTCCTTGGCTGAATTCCTAACATTTTAATGCTGAAATTGATCTGTTTTAAAAACATCATGTGAAGGGTTTTTAAATACCATACATGCCCAAGCTCTTTATTTTAAATGCTTTAGAAATGAGCTTGCATAAACAGAAAAAAAAATCTGTTCTCTAATCTAGCATTAAGCATATTTTAAAGAACAACAGGCATGTTTCCAAACAAACTACTGCAGTATACAAATTACCCAGCAGGGAGGAGGATAACAATGCTTCTTATGTGGGTTTAGAACCTAGAGAAAGCTGACATTTCATCAAAGTTGTCTTGGAAACAATATTCTTTGTATTATTTAAAACACATGAGGTGCACATTTGGGCGTGGGCTATTTCTTGCGAAGCAGGCAGATTGTGAGGCTGCCAAGTTGCTAGTACAGTGACGAGGAAGAGGAGTGTGTAAGCACTGAAAGTATGGAACACAGGACTGCCGTGACTCCCAGGCCAGACTATACTCTCTGGTTCCCGCTCGGGAAGATTCTCCTTGTGCCAATGATAAGACCATTGTGCAGACTGAGTGCAACAGTGGCCGCAATTTTTCATACCTCCCTGTATCCACATCTGGTAGTGCCTTGTCATACTGATCCTGGACTTGGTCTTGTGAATTGCTCTGGCCAAGAACATAGTATCAAACTTGAAGCAAAGAAAGGCTCTCCTGGACTCTACTACTGCCAACAAACAAACAAACAAACAAACAAACAAACAAACAAACAAGAAAAAGAAGAAGGCTTGGCTCGCCTCCTGGATGGCTACAGGAGATACAGGGGGGAGCGCCAGGTTCTCTCAGCTGAAGACATTCTGGGCCACCCAGCTGACTTCAGACACATGAACGAATTCAGACGAGCTCAGCAGATCAGCCAAGCCCCGTCAAGGTGGAAGAACTTTTCCCACAACTATCACTAAACTAAAGAGCAATGATAAACAGTGTTCACTTTATATCACTAAGGTTTGGAAAAGATCATTAAACACCAATTGCTAACTGATACAACCATTTAATTGAGAATCGGCCCCGTAAGAATATGTGCCTCTTCCCCTCTTTAGGCTATATTAAAAATAGGGGAAAATAATGTCAATTAAAAAGCAAACTCATTCCTTTCTGGTTTCCAGCCTTATCACTTCTAATACCTTAAGAAATGAATCAACATATGTATAAATGGTAAACGCTCATAAATTCATTACTGCTTCACCAATACCTACTGACCTTTGAAAATCGCTCTGTAATTTTCAAGTCATTTCCACATATATCATCGTGTTTGCCCTCTCCAAAACTTTGTTAGGATAGTATTATCACCACCATGTTAGTGATGAGCAAACAGAACTCTAGTGAGATTAAGGGACTGTTGGAGGTCACACAGCTAGACAGAAGTACAGCTGCTGCTGGAAGACAGGGATTCTGACTCTAGATGGGAACTGATTTTCACTAACACCCTGAACATGAATTCTGGAGAACAGGACAAGGTCAATGAGCTTGTTCGCACTTGATCAATTCATGGAGTAAAAAGGCAAGATGTAAAAACTAGATTTGAGGTAACTGAAATCATTTAGATAAAAACAGAATGGCTCACAGAAACCCTAAATTACATTGATATTCCAAGATTACGTAAGTCAGATATGTATTCAAACGCCATTTCTTTTAACAGCAATAAATATTTTCCCAGGTCATTATTTTTGAAATAGTTCTCAGTATTCAAATTGTGCACACAATTTTGTGAATCAAAGGAATTCTGAAGATAAACGGAGCAGAGTAATGATACTTCCATAAAACTAGTCAGGACAGGCACCATGGAAGCTCTGTAATTCATTCTCTCCACAGCTGAATATTAAAACAACTCTCAACTTCAAGTTTAGGCTCAGCTTACTTCTACGTCTCATCTTCATTTAAATTTCCTCCAGAGGAGATTTTCAAAAGGAAATAAATGGCACCTTTTAGAGTTATCATTCCACACACATGAAAAAAGTACCACGTAAACCCTCAGGGGAAGGACCATGGAGTCCACAGACCTTGAAACCAAAAAAGAAGAGGCAGAGAGAAGGAAAGGATTCATCCGAAAGACAGGGAAGAGGAAGTCAGGAGTAAAACTAATGGTCTATATCAAAGGTTGGTCAGCTTTTTCTGTGAAGGGCTTGCTAGTACTCATTTTAGGCTTTGCAGACCACATAAGGTCGCTGTTGCATGTTATTTGTTTACAACCCTTTCAAAATGTAAAAACCATTTTGAGTTCATAGGCCACAAAAAAAGGAAAGGATAAAGTAAGAAATGAATTTGGCCATAGTTTGCCCATGCCCTCATCTATATAACTGCAAGAGAATGTGGTGGATTCCTACAATTTTTATAACCTCAAGAGTATCGCCACAACAATCGTGCCGGGTTTCCAGTACTCTCTCCCCAGGGTGTGCTCAACAGGACCCGAGGAAGGAGAGATGGGGTCTGCATGGAATGACCAGTCGCTCCACCCGGGCCGTCCCGCCACTCTGAGATACCTGAGCATTTTGACTTGCGTTATTTTAAATGCAAGAGGAAGATCACAGGTTGTCATGTTAATAACTTCAGTTACCAGTCGACTCGGTCGCATGTCTTCCCTTACTGTGCCTGGAACACTGGACGGGAAAGTGCTGGCTGACGGGTCTGGAGGAGGAGCCGAAGGGCCTGTCCCTTCACTGGTTTATTCAAGAGAGTAACAAAGAAAGGACTGCTGTGACATAGGCACCCTGACAGCAATCCAGGAATGCTCAAAGCTGAAAAGGACAAGGTCTTCTGCCCTCAGAGCATTCTGTCCCTGGAAAAGCTCGAGATAAGATAAGCACACAGTTCTAAGGCTGCACTTGAGAGTCTGCATGTCAGGAAACCCTTTGAGCCAGATGCGCTTTCAAAGTCAGTACTCGGGCATCTGAGAAAGGCGGTATCACATGCTTACTGTACATGCTCTGGGGTAACAGCTCGCAGCCAAACGTTAATATTTCTATCATCAACTCACTTTTGTTACCAAATAAGATGCAAAGAAACACTTTGTTTTCAGACCTCTTTGGATTTCAGGGTAATGGGTATGGAATTGTAGTGGATAAAGGTAAGATGAGGCTTGCCCAATCCCAAAAGAGTCTGTGAACTTACTTTCTCTTTCTCTTCCTTTGAAGAGGAAGTTTTAACTTAAGAAAACCACAGCATACGGCGGTTCCGGATGCAAACTCCAAGCAGCCGTCCACTGCTGCCGCACCGGCACGGCCGCCTTAATGGCACCAGAACTTCGCAAAGACAGCAAGTTACCTGAGATGCATGTGCGGGGAGTTCAAGCTCATCAAGATTTTACTCTTAGTGACGTTTCCTTGCATACCCAAAAAGTCATTAAAAAAAAATACATAAAATATTCCCTAGGAGGTAGTTAAGGAAAGAATATAATTTTCTTAAACAAATTACCCATTGAATCACTAAATACCTGTGGCTATGTGGCTAGAAAAGGTAATACGCTTCTAGAATGGGACCACTGAAATGTGGACATTACGTCTCCAATTCCCAAGAAGGCATGCTCCGACACCCAGAAATAGCAAAGCTAGAGCTCTTCTGACCTTCTCAGTATGTATGTCCTGTCACTCGATGAGGAAAGAGCCAGTGCCCAAAAGGCCTTTGCTTCTGCTACAGCACCCTGTATGAAGCAAGCCCTTTGTCAAAACCTAACAAATCTATCACAGCGATTTTCATTTGTACACCTAAACATGAAAAACAAACTATATTGTTCATTAAACTGGCAGATGGTGAGTTCTCTTCACCACAGTGGACGGAGTAGAGCCAAGACTCATTCTAAAACATCACTACGTTATTTTCCCCAGATTGAATCTGTTTTTTTAAATGCAGACAACAGATTTAGAAAACTCCTGGTCCAACGACTTTGGTTTTTAATACTTAAATAAAAGCAGGTAGAGGGACTTGTCTGAGGGCCTATCACTAGTAAGAGAAGCTAGGGCAGAATGAGGTCGGCATGTGGTTTCTGATTCAAGTAATGAAAATCTGCTGATAAACAAGGATGTCTGCCCGAGACCGTGTGTACAGATTAAAGCCTACACATCAGTTCTGGCCGTATTACATCAGGCTCACAGAGGTGAGATTATGAGGAAGCAAAGTTTCTAATTATCAAAGAGGCAGGTCCACACACAACTGGATGAAGCTCGTCACCCCTGAACTGAAGCATCCCGATCCCGGGCAAGGCTGTGTCCGATGCCTTTCCTGCGTCATTTCATTATTTGAGAATACAGCTAACGCCATTTCCTCCTAATTCCTCCAACAAACATGAGGACTTTATACACAGTTCTCAGGACTTGTGCAGCCAGGGCACCCCACTCACTCCTTGCTTTGCTAACAAGCTTCTGATTTGATCTTCACCTTCATATGCAAACAGGCATTCAAAAGAGAAGAAAGAAGTTTTACCAAGAGCACCTGAGAAGGTTAATCTCTCATTAATCTTCCTCCTGAAGTTTCTGAG
Organism: Paguma larvata; assembly: GCA_030068075.1. Classification (NCBI taxonomy): domain Eukaryota; kingdom Metazoa; phylum Chordata; class Mammalia; order Carnivora; family Viverridae; genus Paguma; species Paguma larvata. The sequence continues at coordinate 70,824,481 of CM057832.1, forward strand.
CTTGGCAAATGCAAAGATCCTCGCACGCTGCCCATTTCTGGTTCTACAGGCGGAAGCGTGCCCACTGCTGGACCACACATCGATACATGTGTGAAATTAACAATAAGCCTACAGAATCCAGAGGGAGTTTAACTGTGAGGATGCCATCGTAACAGTTCGGGGATAGTAGAGGCTCAGTGTAAGTTTATTTCCAGAAAAGAAAGTAAGAAGTTCAATCTGGCACCGATCAGATATAAATTCAAAATATAGAAGCGTCTCACAAAGAGCTTAATGAAGAAATCAGGTTATCAGGACCAGTGATTATCAACTTAAACATTTTTTGGAAGTTCCTGCCATGTTATCTTGTCCTTGCTGTTACCACAGTCTAGTCCCTATAGGTAAGTAAAATTAACATCTTGAAGGAAAAGGAAAGGACACCCTAAAACGGGATAAAGGATAAAGCAGGAGAAGCACGTGGCCCACTAGTAAACTGGGCCTTCTGCACCATGAAGTACTGCCAGTAAGTTGAATAAGCAAATCTGAATAAATACTTCCACATATACAGTAAACTTCACAACACTTCATTACACTTCTCATATAATACACCATAAACTCCAGGTCCTGAAGAACCCAAGCAGGCACGCGATCTGATGGGAAAACTGAGGCTGAGAGAGAACAGAGGACAGCCCCGCGGTCAGATAACAGCAGAGTCCCTGAAGCTCAGCCCAGTGCTCTTTCTACTGTCTCGCCAGCTGGCTTTTTTTTCTGTCTACATATTTTATTTTAAAAAATAATAAAGTATACTCAAGGAGTTAGATTTCTGAACCAAAATAGTTTCAGTGGCAACAAAAGCAATAATCTATTTACTTTATCTGTTGTATCCTTTGCTGGGAAAGACCTTGGGGAGCAAAAAACGGTGAAGAATCCCATTAATTAGAGCCTCTAAAACAAACATCAGTGGCAATTAACAGGCCATCAAACATGGCAGTGGGATAAAATGAGGATAAAACAGCGTTCCTTTACTGCCGCTCTGCCAGGGCACACTAGCTTTAAGCATCTGGCAAGAAGGTCTGGGACCCAATCAGATCAGGTGGCCTCTGTAGGACTCTCAAGCACCGTCTCTCTCTCTCCTCACTGTCAGCTCCCTAACGTAAAGCCAAGATCTGTGCTTATTAGAAGAGAAGCGGAATGACTAATCAGGGTGGCACAGACAGTGCTTCATAAGCGAAAGAGGGATCCTGAAAGTGATTAGAGCCCCCAGTCATGAAGAGCTGTGAATGAGTCCCCCACTGTGGACTGGCAGGACAGCCTTGTTTCATGCTTTATTTTCATTTTAAACAAATAAATGTAGAGTAAAGGTGATTCCATTTCTCTTAATTCTTTTTAAGAAGATTCACAAATCGACACGAAACTGCTTTTGTCAAGCCGTGGGTCACGGTTTGGTATTTAAAAGTAGAAATCGCCCTCACAGGCAGCCCCCCACTTCATCCTCCACGCTGTCCTCAACAACTTGATACAACACTGCAATCGGGCATTCATTCCCCCGTGGCCCCTACCCAAGTGTCCCATTGTGTTCTGTCCAAAAGGTACCAAGCCGTCTGTTTTTGGAGGGGGGAGGGGCAGCATCAGAGGGAAGGAGAGGACTGAAAAGAAAAACTCAGAACGGTCGAAAGGGGCCTCTAAGGTATGAAATACAAGTGGCGCCTCCTCAATTTGTGTCATAAATCTCCAAGTCAGCTGATGAAAAAAACAGTCAAAACAGTGAAAGCTTGAGCATTAGTGCATCAATTAAGGAAGAGAAGTAAACATAGATTTAAAAATTATCGGAGCACCTGGGTGGCTCAGTCAGTTAAGCATCCAACTTCGGCTCAGGTCATGATCCTGTGGTTCATGAGTTCAAGCCCCACATCGGGCTCTGTGCTGACAGCTCGGAGCCTGGAGCCTGCTTCCAATTTTGTGTCTCCCTCTCTCTCTCTCACCCTCCCCTGCTTGTGTTCTGTCTCTCTTTCAAAAATAAACGAACATTTAAAAAGTTACAAATTATTACAGACATTTAAGTTAGGAAGTACTGTATTATCACTAAAGGCAGTTAGTGGTTATATTAAAAACAAAAAAACAAAAAACAAACCCACCCTTGCTTCTCCATGAAAGAAAAACGACCACTATAAAACCCAAAATAGGGAATTCTATGCCTGTAAGAGTATTCCTATTAATCCCCAACAAGCAGATGAGGCGACAAGTTAAACTCTTTTGTCAGATTTTCATCTGCATAAATTTTAATTAATCAGATAACAGATTCTGAGCTGTAAGAGGAGGAGAATACATCTGCTGAATATGAGAAATTTAACAGAAAAACACACACAGGATTGTGTGATAACATTCCAACATGCTGAGACACAAAAATGGCCTCCAATCACCATTGTTAAAAGCACATCCCTTCCCCTGGTGAAGAGTTTACACTCCTAAGGACAGACGACAAGTAAGCCACACGAGCACACACATCACAGCAGCATTACGGATGCGCAAAATCGGCATCTCTTTCATTAGGATTTCTGTGCACGTGACAGACAAGAAAAGGAAGGAGCTCAGGTGCTAACTAGCGCGGCTGTCTTCCTAAGGGGCGGGCACTTTGCGAGGTCACCTCATACGCGTCCCTAATCCTCACACTTAAAATCCTACACCAAGCAAGTCATGCCCAGATGAGATTTAAACTGACCCTCATGCAGAGATGAAGAGGATGGGCCCTGGACACTAACCTGGTTCTAATCAGCTCATGGGACAGATGACATTCCAGGTGACCGTGGGCGAGTCTCCTAGCCTGTTGTGTCCCACTCTCCTCAGCCTATTAGGACTAAAGCAAAGGATGGCTGCAAGGTAAGGACTCAGCCAGCACGGAATAAATGTACTCTCAGTGCTGATTATTGTTATTATTGTTGTCCAAGGTCACGAAGATAGCAGGTGGCAGAGTTGCCTCTAGAACCAATGACAGTGGCTACAAAGCCCGGGCTGCTTCGTTCTATACTAAGCAGCCTTCCGGCAATTTTCATAAACACGGAGGAAAGCAACAGGCCACCTCCCTCAACCGGAAGGGAAGCCTGAGGCATGTGTCATATGAGGGGACTAGAGAAGGTGAGGGCAATTAAGAAGATGATTCCAGGGGTGATGGGCCCAGGGACAGCCAGAGGCAAGCGCCACCAACTACAAGTGCCCGGTCTCCAAGGCCATCTCATTGAGGAAGGCATGCTCGGCCGGGATTGGAAGCAACCGCCACCAGAGCTCAGAGGCAAAATCCACTCCTGTGCGACAATGACCATTCACTATAACTGCATTTCGGACCTATGTTTTATTTCACATTTACTACTTTGGAGCAAGTTGTAGCCTGTGGTTTCAGCGGCTGGCAACGAGTAAAACATGAATTATACTGCAACTTTTAATTTTTGTAGAGAAAAGTAAATCATGAAAACTTTTCTAGAAATAAAAATAAAAAACTAAAATATGCAAAGTAGGGAATCAGACAGAAACATTTCATTTGAGGTGGAATCCTCCCACAAAAGCAAATGCTTTGATATGGACCAATGCATAAAATGATCTGAAAGGGAAACTACACTTTAAAGAAATCATGTAGTATACTCCAAAGGTAAACAAACTTTTCTGAAATCACTCACTGCCAATTTACATACATGGATTCCAGGAGGGAAATCATGAAGGAAAAGCCTCCAAGACTCACCCACATTATTTTGCCTTAATAGAATTCGGTTACATGCAATATTGTTTTAAGTAAGTGGACTATTGGTTGGGGTCTAGAAATTGTTTGGTTGTAAGGATATTTTTGTTGTAATTATATTTGTTAGCATCAGATCTGATTAGTACATCTCCCAAAACAAATGTTGTGACAACCACAAGAAAAAAAATTCAGGATCTCAGCCCAACAAAGCCAGCTCTTTAAAATTTTTTTCCTTGTTGGATGCAAAGACCGCACAATTCTCTCTGATATTTATTCTGAGTATTTCAGTGATGTATCCTGTACGTTTCTGAAAGCCAAAGGCACATAATTTATAGCAGGGTTTCTGAAACCGTGCCCTTTTCACTGGATGCTGGCATTTAAAGCATGTTTTCACACATCTTGCAATGTTCTAAGACTATCCAAATTGATTGGAATTACATTTTTAAAGCATTTTTAATTGAGTTCCTGGGCTGACACTGTTCTACACCCCACCTGCCCTCACTTGCACTTGTTTCTATAACAGAAGTCTAATGTGGCTATAGAAAGTTTCCACTTAATCGAGTCCTTCTTTGCCGAGTATATTCCATTTTCTTATCTTTTAAATAAAATAAATCTGGTGTTCAGTTTGGATAACCAGAGAAATGTGAATCCTTCTTAATCACATTTCAAACCTGAGCTAATAAGCACTCAAAAGTGGCATTTCAGGGAGGAGAAGGTACAAAACTCAAGAATTCTCGAGCATAGTTGATTCCTGGAGCCTTCATGCAGACAGGACTTTCCTAAGAAGAAAGATTTGGTAATTCAGAAGAATGGACTGTCTCAACTATGGCCTGATGGTCCCCGGGTCCTCTGTCTCACAGAAAACAGATTATCCAGGAAGATGGCTCTAAACATCGGATGAGGGAATTCTCTAGAAAGGAGTCATCTGACGGACACCTTCTAAAGCTTTGTGAGACTAGCCGGGGCCCCTGTGGGGAGCCGAAGTCCTGTCTGCTCAGGTGCCCCTTACCTCCATCCCCAACGGGAGACCTGGCTATGCCGAAACTACCCCCCCCCCCGTCCCCCATCAGGGCAAGCACCACCCCATGCCCAGTTGTCATCTTGCTTTCCAAAACTCTGGCCCTTTTGTCTTTCCTATTAAGAAAATTCAGAATTTTGCTTGAATCCTAGTAAGACTCTCTGAGTACTCTGAATTCACAGTCTGGGTACCCTCTCCCCAAAACGGGAGGGGCCCCTCGGTTTTGTAGGCTCTGGAGGACACCGGACACGTGTAGCATCACGAGAAGGGCACATACCAAAACATAAGCAAAGGAAGGTAAAATATTGTTTCAACAGCCTAAAAAAGCACAGGCCATATGAAAGCTTCTAGACTAACATTCTAGAGAAACTGAGGTGAATCTAATCCCTCTACTGAAGCCACAGCAACCAGGTAGTACACTGAAACTTTCTCTTCTCAACATTCACCATTATGAAAGTACTTCTCAGATACGGTGGTGGCAGTCCTGCGCCTCCCTTGCTGGACCCAGGCCCGCCGTTGTCATCCCCCAGCCCCTTGAATGCTGCAAACATCCTTTTTCCCCTCAGATGCGCCCCTGCCAAAACCCGTACCAAGACTGACTCTTGCTGCCTCATGAGACTGCTCTGTCAACTCAGCCTGAAGACAAGGAGCTGCAAATAAATCAGTATTATAGTGCAGGGATGTGTGTTCCTTCCCCAAACAGCCAACCTTATTGACAGGGATTAGGTGTATGAGTAGTAAAATAATGAAAAGCAGCAAGAGTCTCTCCTGCTCCACGAGCATCTATTGGGTATACTCCCTCTCCTCACACAATTAGAGGAACGCCGGGATTGTTACGGTTACAACACTGGAGGGAGAAGTCCATTTTACAGATAATCTGACATGAAAGTAAAAAGAGGCTCTCTACAGAACGCAAGGTAAACCTCGGGACCACCGTCCTCAGGCCAGTCCTTCGGCGCCTGTAAGGCCAGTCAGTGATGCCAGCAGAGGCACAGCAGGGGAACGCCCTTTAAAATGAGGATTCGGACTGACAGGAACCCACGAAGTTCTTCCCATTTGGTCTCCAATTTCATCTATTATGAGTGGCAAGTGGTTTTTTGCTGTGAAATACATAAAAGTCACGCTCTCAGCTGAGGTTGAACTATACCGAAACACGAAATCCTCTCTGGAATTAAATGTGTGCTCAGATCAGCTGAAGTTAATTCTCAACCATCTGCACGTACAAGATCCATTTTGTAGATTTTTTGCAGCAAAATTTTAATCCCAGAGTAATTTCCCCCACAGCCTAACACATTTCTAGTTTGCTGCTTTCTGCTGTCAGTCTGGTGTTTGCTTGTGGAATGCAAGTTGATTTAAATATTAAACCCCAAAAGAATAAATGAACCAAGTCATTTTCAAATTATCTGTATCGTGCACTAGAAAAATATTAAGAGTAAGATTCACTGGGCACCTACTAAGTGTCAGGCGCCCATGAACCGTTACCACTACACCCCTCTTTCTGTTACAGCAATTAGAAGAGCGAGAAGGAGGTTGCCCCAAGTCATAAGGTTAGTAAATGGCAGAGGGCAGGCAGTGTTGGAAGCCAGGGTATCTGACCCCAGAGCTTAAGCTTCTAACTTAAGTTTCTAACTGCTTTTCACCTGCAGGCTGGTTAGAGGTCACGGTACGTCACACACATAGATGTGGACAGGTCCCAACACACACCAGCTTCCCAACATGAAGAAATGTGGTTCAAACAGTGTACAAAGAGTCACTCTTTACGAGGATGTTATTTCGGATTTAAAAGCACAGCAGACATGAGTGAGGGGTGGGAAAGGAAGAGGAGGACAGAAGACTGAGGCAGAGCTGTCTATAAAATAGGTCTCTTCCAAAATATGCTCACCCCCGTGGCCCCTCGGCCACTGCCTGAGGGACGCAGTGTACCAACCTATGTGTCTCGGCCTAAGCCAATTTCTCTTGAACTTCTTTCACTTGTGAGTCTTTTATTGTGTTTCTGCCCAGGTCTCTTATAAATTTGGAGTCCTGTTGAGTCAAGTCTGTGGAGTCTAGGTCTCTCTCTTTTCTTCTTCCAGATTGTGAACGATGGCAAACTTCTTGCCTTATTGTCTTTTCAAGTTTTCTAACCTGCATGAAGTCCCGGCCTGCTTCCTTGAGAACTAACCTCTGTCAGAAACCTCAGCTGCTCAGTCCCACGGAGGCATTTAGCCCCACTCAATACCAGTCCTTTCAGGGATTTCTTCCTTATGAATTTCACATCTAGGTCTCAGCCCTTGGTCACCTTGTATTGAAATAACCAACCATCCCCCAGGAGGTGAAACCTAGAGAGCAGGTTGCAGTTCTTCCTCGCCCAACGCAGAGCACAGTCCCGTAACGCACGCCACGCCACCGTCTCCCCTTATCACAAAGTTCCCTCTGCTTCTCAAGTGATTACCATCTCTTAGGACCAGACATGCTACGAAGATTAAAACAACTTAACGTTCCCACTTTTAACCTAAATTCAGTACTTTCTTATTCTTTCCCACCAGAATTCCTTAAGATTTGATCATGAGGTACTGGAACAATTTCATCACTCGTAGGGGAGGGAAGTCAGGAGAACAGAACCTAGAAGAGGAAGCACGATTCTCCTTACCCCGACAGTGGGTAAAGCAGCAGCAACAAAAGCAGGTCTTAGGTCTTAACTCAAGGTGCCCAGAGCGCTTCGGACCAAAATTAAGGACCAAATACACATGGCTTAGTTTTTGACCTTCACATATATTTTTAGTGAACTTTTCAATTATCCTATCACTGAAATTCACTGCCCCTGAGGGCCTCTGAACTTCCTAAATGCAGTCTGTCTCTCCCTGCTCATGTTTTATAGACCCTTTTCTGGCCTCACTAAGTATTCCAAATCCTTTACTTGCCAGGGAAAGCAAATTCGGACGGTTATCTGTCAACCTTACTGTGGTAAGCTTTGCTGGCTGGTGCTTTTAGACAACTCCCATAGACCTATTCAGATGAATTCTTTAGAGAGACCTTTCTCCCAAGCACACACACCTCCACTGACCATCTGGCCACTGAAAACACAGTCCGCAGCTTTTGAATCAATACTCAAAGGGAACTTTCACTTCCAGGTATTTTTAAGGGAGAAATATGCATACAATCCTCAGCCGAGAAGACTCTGTATTTTGGTTTGTGATAGGGAAAATATATGCACAAATGAGGCCTGAGGAAGACTAAATGCAAAATGAAATCATCGAGCAGAAGGACAGCAGCTTCTCCAACACTCAATCATTTCCAGTCACACTATGTTGTCCAGTAACCTGCACTGATAATTCCTCATGAATAAAATGCCAGCATTATCATCTGCAGCTATGTTGTTGACATGCTTTTGCTATTTCACTAAAAAATACCATTAATTTTCTGGCTTCACAACAGCTGAGCTACTCCCCATTTGAATATACAAAAGAGTATTTTGTTTAAACCAAATTAAAAGCGTTCCAGTAAATGCCTTCCATTTTGCTGGCTATACTATTTTAGCGTATACTGTTCTTCTTAATCCTCCCTACCTCAATGTCATGTCTGTCATCTCCCCAATCCAATATACTTCCACTATTAAAAATGTCATTTTTTTTTTCCAGGTTGGGAAAGGAGGAGTCCAGAAACCACTTGTGTTACGGTATTCCTGACCAGCAAAACATCTAAAGGGCAGCGGTCTAGTGGGGCTTTTTTTAAGGTTTTCTAAGACACGAGACATGGGACCTCCTTAAATCTCTCACCCCTGTGAGCCAAGATACATAAGCAGCAAACTATTTTCCAGTTTGGTATATGAAAAGAAAACCACACACACGGACACAGGTGCGTGCACGCACACTCACACGCACGCACACACACCCCTTCAATTTCGCATCTAGCTAAGTTCCGACAGCCCCGACAGCCCCCATTTAAGTCAGAATGAAAACCTCTACTCCTGCCAAGCCCTTCTGGCATCTCACCACTTTATTTGTTCCCATTTGTATCTAATGCTTTTGTCAACAGTTCAACAAAAGTCAAAGCAAACAACCCACTGCAAACACTGGGGGTAACAGCAACAAGCATGAATCCTTCACAATTATCCAGCCCAGCTGCTCCAAAGCTCTTCCGGGCCGCTTTCATTTACAACAGTGTCAACAAAAGGCTGAAACCCAATAACCAGATGGGTCAATATGGCCACTGTGTACCCTCTGGAGGAGGAGACGCTGTGCTCCTCCTTTGCTGCTTCAGCAAACATGTAGAATAATTCAGTTAGATGGACAAGTGCTTGTCTAATCATTTGTTATGTGAATTATTCAATGACTTCCCACGTAAACTACCAAACAGGGCTCTTCAAATATTTCTGCGGCACTTCCAGCTGTCCAACCGCAGAAGCACATAAAGGAACAAAAGCGGATGAAAACAGAAATCATGACCCGGGTGAGTTCCCAGTGATAATCTCTAGTCTAAGAAAGCCAAGTCTTTACAACTAATCCTTTCGGGTCTAACCTTGCCTGGCATTGTCACTACAGGCCTAAGCTTCACTAGGACCCAGACTGGGGGTGGAGCCGAGCAGAAAGCCACTTACTCAGCCATTCAGCGCAACCTACCACCAACCGTGGCACTCCACTATCTTTTACCTTGTTCAACTTTAAGTTTCCCCCTGCCTTTCATAACCACTGCCGAAAGGTACAATATGCATTTATGATTTTTAATGGAGTATTCTAAAAGCATAATTAGAAATGTATTAACAAGCTACAAAGCATAGTTCAAAAGTACCTGTTCCTAAAGATTGCATTTTAAAACATCAATGCCCTGGCCTAATTTTGATAAAACGTTGACATTTATGTAACAAAGAATTACTTTGAGATTTAACTGTTCCAAATCCCTACTTGCCTTTCTTTCCTCTTAAATGTATGGCCTGTGAAATCACACACAAACCAAACAGCCTGGCAAGACAGAACCCTGACTTGGGGTCTGGGCCCTCATCCAACTGAACATCTCCCTCAGGACGAAAGGGACACTCCTCCACACCCTCTCTGACCGCTCCCCACCCGCCCCCTCTCAGCCGGCCCTGGCCCTGAACTGGGCACTAGGACCCCGAAATTCCTGACTCTCATACATGGTTTACCCAAGTCTTCTTCCTGGAGGGTAGACTTGAGGGTAGACTTAATTGTTGGTCTGTGCATACTCGGACCTGAGGGCAGCCACTGAGCTGTAAGAAGGTGCTAAAGTGAGAGCTGGGGTGTCTACTAGAAAAACACACGCAAGGGGCCCACGTGGTTCCAGCAAGGAACTCCAGGGGCCTGAGAGCTTTAAATTCAATCCTGGCCTTTCAGATAATCATGGAGGTGGATTTATAACTCTTAAATACTTAGACATAGGGAATGAGGACCTTCATTTGCACCCTTTCCTAGGCCCCACAAATGTTCAGGGTAGGCCCAACAGGAAGTTAGCATGTAGTCTGGGGAACCCCATCTTTTAAGATCACTTCTACCACCAAATATCTCACTGCACTGCATCAGAAACCATGCGAGAATTTTTCCCCTTAAAAACTTACAGACCCAGGCACAATCTACAACAGGAATGAAAGTACTGATTTTACTTCTATAAACACTTTAAAACCACAAAAAGTTAAAGAGTTAAAAATAAAATTCAAGGATTATATTGTTTGCTGGGCTAGTCCATACAGTAAGGAGACCTTTTCCCTTCTAGATCATTTGAATTCCCTTTCCTTTTCCAGCCTTCAAACACCCAGATTATAAAATTGCTGCTTACACAGTAATTACACAGGAGAAGGGAACAACATAAACTCGAACTCGCATCTTCTGCTCACGAGAGCCAGAGCACCCACTGCCAGTTACTACTTTATTGTGGGATTCTCACTTCTCACCAGGGGTGTCTACGAATTTTCAGTTCTTGGCATAAAGAATTGTGCTTTCAAAAAACAAATACTAGTCCAGGATGTGAAAAACAACTTGAGAGTTCTACTTCCTTCTAAAGGTCTTTAAGAACCCCCTGTAACTGTTGTATTTCTGAGGCTGGCTTCCGGCATCAACTAGGAAGTTGGTAACTTTAAAAGATTCCTGGGGGGGCGCCTGGGTGGCTCAGTCGGTAAAGCGGCCGACTTCGGCTCAGGTCACGATCTCGCCGTCTGTGAGTTCGAGCCCCGCGTCGGGCTCTGTGCTGACAGCGCAGAGCCTGGAGCCTGCTTCAGATTCTGTGTCTCCCTCTCTCTGCCCTACTCCTGCTCACGCTCTGTCTCTATGTCTCAAAGATAAATAAACGTTAAAAAAAAAATTTAACAAAAAAAAAAAAAAAAAGATTCCTGAAAGAAGACCATTTCACCTGCACTGAAATGGGGCTATTTACTGAGAGTAGCAATAGAAAACTTTTTTTTTTTAATCAGAGAAACGAGCTGAAAAGCAAGTTGAGGGGGCTCAAACACCCACGAGTCTGACGATACAATGTTTTAGCCCTACGGTCCAACTGTTTTGCTGATTCCTCCAAAACACTATTTGAACACCAGTAAAAAGGCACCATCTTCAAGGCTGGGAGTCTACAGAGCATTGCCACAGGCGTTGCTGTCAGTGTCTGCGGGAAGGTTCCAGGTTTGCATGTATTTGCACATCAGCCCTGGCAGCTTCCTGAGAAGACTGCCTTCAAAAGCTGACCTCCAACCATCATAAAGTAGTTTAAATGCACATTTTGAAAGAATTCAGGACTGACCGGAAGCTCAGAGAAATGAAGGGGAACCATCCATTAATATATTTTATTCTACTCAGAAGGCAGCGTGTCTCAGTTCCATACTTTAACAGGAAAACGATTTGAGGGGAAGGGGTTGTACCTCATCGCCACTGTGTACCCCCACGGACGCAAGGCAGGTCTATTTGCCCTCCAGCTGCCAAATCGATACCTACCAACAAACTTTACATATTTTATTTAGACCGCACTGCTCGATTTTTAAGCTAATCTATCAACACCAACAGGTTTCAAAGTCAGGAACCATTACGGTAATAATTTGGGGTAAGCTGTCAAAAGAAAATCAGGAAAACTGCTCAGCTACAGAGGCTCCGCTGTGCCTTTTTAATATCCAAAGGCAAACTTATGCACAATGACGTTCTTCCTACTTAAATGACCCTCAATATGAGTGACAAGCAAACAAATCATCTGGACTAGCATACACCATGGACTTTCATCTTAACACACTTAAGAAAGCAATTCCTCACCCTACATACTAAACACAGACTACACCCAACCTGGGACACCTTTCATATGTAATATTCTTCTTTCATTCCTCCCCAGGAAGGAAACAGGGTTGACCCATAAAGAAGAATGGAGGGAGACCAAAAAGAGGGAGAAGAAGAAAAAAGGAAGAGAAGATGGGAACTGAAAATGACAAGGGTGAGCAAACCAGTTCACGAGCGAGCATCTGGCACCGACGAGAGGCGCTGAGCACAGAGTCTGCGGCAGCGCTGCAGTCTGGACAGGGGGTGCCAGTCTGAAAATGGGAAGAACTGAGGACAATCCTGTTCGGACTGGGGGTGTAACTTCTCTAACCGAAGTATTATTCCTGGATGCCGCACTCTTTAATTCTCTGTTAGTCATGGTTTGCTCCATTTTCCCAAGGGCAAAAATAAGCACAGACTAGGTTACTACCAGATTCTATTATGAAAACAGATTCCAGCCTAAGCACCCAATTCAGGAGCCTCCCTCTGACTAGCCCAATATGGTTTGGTTCTGATCCCCAGGCAGAGGCTGGGCCTGAGGCTGGGGCAGGGGTGTGGGATAACTCAGAGGCCGGGCAAGTCCCGATCACTGTGGTATAAACACAAGCGATTATTTCAATTTTCTCCAAAGATTATTTTTTCAGGGCAGCCCAATAAACCCAATAATGCCCAGATTTACTAGAAAATTTTTTATTCATTTCCCCATGCACCAGAAAGTAAGCTAATAACATCCCGCCGAGAGTGCTGTCAGGCCAAATCCCTCCGCTGCTGAATGCACTCGCAGGATCAATCTCCCTTCACTTGCCATTCCGCCATCCACTTTAGGGCAAGACCCTGGGGACCGCTCCAGCTTACCCCTCCACACACAGTGTCACAGGCACAAGCCCGAGCGGCCCAATCAGTGCCAAGAAAAGAACAAACTAAAAAAGATTAATTCACAGATGTTCATGCATTTCACATACACCGTGCCCCATGGTCCGTTGCTAGGGCAACGGGAGACCACCAGTGCGAGCTTTATTGGCTTTATGAAGTGCGTCTCGGGGACTATAGTCCGAGAAATGCTGCATAATAATAGTGTGGCTTTTCTGAAGCCTTGTTTTGTGCTTATCCACATTTAACCTTCTGAGTATTATAAAGAGGCATCTTTATGCACAGCCTTCAGACCCTCCCACCGCCACCACCAGAGTGCCCCAACTTTCTATCAAGAAACATTAAAATGCATCTCCTGGGGGTCCATTTTGGGAAGATCCATGTTAAACTGCTCGAGCAGTTCCGCTACAGAAAGAAAGACCTACAACCATTTAAAAATCCCTCTATTAGTGCCGCTGACCACATCGAAGGTTTCTGAGGGGTACCGAAGCTACTACAAAACCCAAACGTGCATAGGCCTCTTATTTTCTGTGCATGGGCAAGCACGTTGCTTTTGAATATCACAGTCGGTTTTAACCAGAAGGAACAGCACAAGGACCAGCAAGCCTTGTCAGGCCAAAGTCTCTCCCCACGGGATAGAACTTTCTGCACCGATGGGGCCGTTCCACACCTGCCGTACAGCAGTCACGGTCGCCACAGATGGCTCCTGAGCACATCGAGCGCTGCAGGAGCTAGCAACGAAAAAACTAGTTTTTAAAATTTATCTCATTTCAAGAAATTTAAATTTATGATGCTTCCCGTGACCAGTGGCTACCGTTTTCAGGCAGTTTTAGAGGCTTACCGAAACAACCAGGTAGGTTTCAAAAAGTTCACGAAATGCTGTCTCTTCACGCTTTTGGTTTGCTTAATTAACACAAATATAACTCCAAGGAAACTACACAGCACAGTATTCAGGACTGGCTGCGGCTCACCGTGCTGGTTCCAAACAGCCGCTGGCGGCAGCCTGATCAGCCTGGTTCTTTGTCCAACAGGCCCAGGGATGGAGACTGACTTCCCCTCCTCCCCCACCCCGCCCCAGGGTGGGAGGTTAAAATCACAAATGTCACAACTCTCAGAGCAGTAGCACAGATCAAGTGTTAATCTAAAGGGAAGGAGGTGGGTGAGGGGGAGAGTACAGGCTGGCTGGGCGAGGGAGGATCTGGAATGAAGAGGAGAAAAATAAAGGCAGTGAATAGATCAATAGAAGCAACAGCTTACATTCAGATTCACAGGAGAAAGAACACACGGAGACAATCATTTCCTGGGAAAAGCTCAAGCCTAATGAGAATTTACTCTGCTCCTTTATGTGACAACCAGCCCTTTTGTGGCACGGGCTTCCTGACTGACAGGAACCCAGGGCCCCTTAATAGGATTTCCATATTATTTCCAACACCTGCCCAGAAGTTATTTGTTTACATTGAAGGAGGCAAGATTCTCAAATCAGACATCTGCTTCTAGTTCAGGCATATCTTAGGAAACCATCTAGAAAGCAGCTTTGTTACCATGGTGACATTTTTATTTTCCGCCTTTAGTTGGCTCAAAACATTAGCATTTCCAATTTTATTTTGTTGTTCAAAAGGCCAAATGTCGCTCAAGAAAACAGAAGTTTAAGGAAAGATAAATGAAGAGACTACCCCAAAATTTCTAGAATTAAAATGACCATAAGAAAGAGTAAATAAAAATGAGGTGTCATTACGTCGCCTACTAGCTCCTCTCATTGGGTGGCATCACTAACCTGTTTACTTCCTCCCTCCCCTTAAAAATCTGAATACTCAGCAACTTGGAAAGCACCAATTTTGAAAGACAGATTCAAGAATCCTTAGGATGTGCTACAATTAAATAATGAGTCCATTTCCATGAAAATGAATTCCTCTTGCTTGACCCTATCACCATCTTAGAAAGCTCACTTACAACAATAATACTTAAGACATTTTAACCTCCACCTCACTGCAATTCAGTACAAGGGCGAGGGGTGTGAAGGACAGGAAAGTGTAAGCTTTTCTTGAACACTCAGAGGATGAGGAGGGGATGGAATACTAAAGAGCAAGGGAAGAAAGGCAGATGACGCCCCGGTGGGTCTCCCGCAAGTGCATGCTCTTGTTTTCCGCCTGTGACTGAATCTGAACTACAGGAGTCCTGAACCCGGGGTGGGGGTGGGGACAGGGTGCCGAATCGCCGCCTACAGCCATCACAAAGAAACAGGAATCTAACTAACACAGTACTAATGATGGAAGCCGAAAACGTTTTCTAAAGCATACAGAAATCTTTGGATTGGTTCTGAGTAATGCATCTGATAAAGTCACGGTACTTTTGTTCCATTTTAAGATTCAAAGTAAAACAACGAAGTAATTCAACTCTAACATTTAAAGTTTTGATTTGACAGACCTAAGCAGCATTTAGTCTTGAAATATGATTTTTATTACTTTCATTTTATGATGAGCTTATTTAAAAGAACCTAAAACTCTTACAGAAAGTACTACTACTCAGCCCTCAGCACCCTTCCTTTCTAGTCCTCCATCTTGACACCCGAATGGTGTTCAATCCAGCCGCCAAGGCGGCTGGCATGGCCATAATTAGAAACAATTCCTCTTTACACCTGACATTACAACCCTTAGTAGTGAGACCCTCAGGTGTAGGGAGTCTTTAGCCCCAGAGATACATGAATTACTTTAAACCACCACAGAGTAAAATATGTAAGTTGGATAGGGAAATATAACGATTACCAGCAAAAATGATTCAAGAAAGCCTGAGAAGGGAGTGCGCGCAGCCACCCTGAGTGGCTTTGGAATTCTGCCAGGGTGGGTTATGGGTGTTACTGTAAGAACACAAAAAAGATGGTTAAAAATTCTTTGGAATAATTCCTTTGGAAGAATTATCTACATTTGAAGTAACGAATACTTTAGACATTCAAGGGCTAGTTAAAACATTTAAATTAATCTTGGGCCCCTCTACAAAACTGAAAAGTGTTAGATATTAACTTTTCAAGAGATGAAACGCATTCTAATTAAGCAAGTTAGACACATTAAACATCAGGATGAAAATGTCTAACAATGACGAGGGATGGTTCATGGAGGAAAAGAAACCACCCTTGTCAAAACTCAGCTGGGGAAGGCAGGCAGCCCCCTTCCCCCCTCCCCACCACCAACCCGCCCCTGTTAATTGCTATTTGTTCTGCCTGAGTGATTGGGGGAGGAGGGCACAGCAAACGGGCAGCAAGTCTCCCCCAGTCACATCATTAATCCATTTGTGCCTGCCACCTGAGGACCAGCTATGCCCTAAAGATATTTATTCATCCGTTCGACAAACAATTACAACATATTTTCTGGAATTAGGACACCTGTTACATTTCACACAGCTTACATGCCTAGAGGCAGTTATCAATTAATACTGAACAAATTACTGCATCACAAACCCACGGAACAAAAGTTCCCAGTTGTCCTTTGATAAGGTAACTCTACATAGTAAAATCCACAGGAAAAACACATACTTCTACAAAGAGCTAAAAAGCAACAACAATACTCAAACATTTCATTACAACTCACTGTCTTAGTTTGGAAAATTGAAGAGTTAAACAGTAAACAATGGAGAAGTGTACTTTAAAACACTAAACTATCCCCTAGGCACCTCACCCCCAAAATGAAATAAAACTACCACTGTATTTACTTGGCTAATGGTATGGCCAACTTTATTGATGAAACATACCCTATGGTATAAGATTTTTATTGTAAAGTTCACTTGTAGGGCAGAATTAAATTACACAAGAAAACATCTACATTCCAAATGCTTGAAAAAATACCTAGCAGAATAGCTTTGCGATCCAGGGACTTGCCACTGTCACACGGCTTACCTAGAGGGAGAGAGGATTCCTAGCAGGGTGAGGATTTTCCTAACTCTATTACAATTCCCTTCTTAACTAATCCTTGATGTGTCATCCTATACAGTTCCACAAAGAAGATTAAGATTTTTGCCCTCAAGGAAATTTAGTGGGAGAGAACTTTATTCTGCTGGAGCACAGGGCATCTAGGCCACCACACACAAGGAAATAGATGTACTTAACATATTTTAAAAATCCTACTTAAAAACCTATTTTTAAAAGCCTATTTTGAGCCACATTTATGTCTGGAAAGTGGAGTTGGATTTGAAATACGTCACAGTCTGCGTGTAAAGGTTAAAAGACACAGAGAATCCTGTGTATCAATGATCGGCATCATCTGTAGATATTTTACGCCTGTTTATTAATAAACCTCACTGAATTGTTCATCGCCAACACGGACATGCAAACCTAGAGGTCATTCTTCTAACCATTCTCCCATCATAAGAAAAAGACATTTCCCAGTACGATTCAGGAGAGAGTATTCTTGCCACCACCAGGAAGCACAAAGAGACATCTAGACTATGGGCCATTCTACCTGGGCCAACCCAGGTTCGTCAACCAGTCAGTAGCAGAGGAAAAATTTTAAAAGTGAAGGAAACCCTTAGATTAAAAGAAACCTGAGAGAGATTGCAACAAAATCAAATTGATCCTATTTGGGCCCCATTTCAAGCAAATTAATTACTGAAATCATCAAAGAAGTTTGCCTGTAGGGTGGATATTCGAAGCTATCAAATAATTATTTTTACTGGGTGATTAAAGGCATTACGGTTACCAGAAAAATGCACATTATTAAAAGAGATGTGTTCACTTTACACGCTGAAGTACATAAAGGCAAATGTATGCTATCTGGGATTTGCTTTAACCTACTTCGGCAAAGAAGTAAAGGAATAAGACTAAAATGTGGCTATAAATTGACAGCTCTTATACCTCGATGTTGAGCACATGGAAGATCTGAAGACTGAGTCACCCAAAAAGCTTTTTTTTTGAGGACAGCACTGCCTCTGTGACCTTGGACAGGGCCTGAACACCTCCAAGCCTTTCTTCACATCTGAAAGACTCAGCATATGCCAGCCACCCACCTTTGCTGTTGAAATCTCAGCTATGAGTTGCACATGTAGCAGTGGGACTGTGTAAGAGTCCACCTCCTTTTTCCCCGGGGTGGATGAGCCGCAGTGTCCAAGTTACGGCCTTACTCAGATACGTTCTTTTCTCAGAGTACTGATGACTGAGGGGGAAAACAGGAGATAATCGGAACTCTAATACAGTTTAGTTTAATGGTGGTGGTGTTTTGTTTACACCCTCTCGCTAGTATATTATAGATTTCATCTATTCGTCTTTTTAATCTAGTCTCCTATTACTTTATGCCTTTGTCTTTCTAGAATATGTCCTTCTAAAGTCTACAGTAATGAAAATCAATCACATCAAGCTTTCTCCCGCGCTGTAAAATGACAAACACTCCTATTTTAAACACGTGCATGGGGGTGGGGGGGGTGTTAAAAACAAAACTGACTGGGCCATTTGGTTATCCCCTCTCGCACTGGCCCCTTTCTTTCTCAAGTGGCTTCTTCTCCACTTTCCCCCACACAAGACATGCCAAAGGGTTAAACACAGAAAAGGCACACTCTTTTCAGACTGATACTCCTTTGAGATAGGAAACAAAACAACATCAAATCACACAGGACACACAAGATCCTGGAACAGAACCTTAACCATTAAGTCTTGATGTACAAAGTGGCAAACAGAAGTAATCACTCTGTTAATTCAGGCTGAAAACCCACTTTCACCTGTAACACCCAACTAATGAGGTAAAAGTGCTTTCTTGGCCTGAATCATACACTTCAATTTTTATATAAAAAGTCTTAGCCTAATTCTCCATTGATAAGCCTTTATTGCCAACAGAAAAGAATAGGAAACAAGAAGAAAACCAACGTACGATGTTTAATCACCTACATAGAATAAACACCAAAATATAGCAGAGGCATTGCCTTAGATACGACTAATGAACAGATCATTTTGAAAACCCTAAAACAAACAAAAAGAATTCACGTAGATGGGGGGAAAACACAGTCTACACACTCGCAGAAAAGCATTTTCCTTGAAAAATAACTATATGTAAGTTTAGAAAAATAAAGTGCACCATTCATACTTATACTAGCAAAAATTACAAGAATTTTTTTTACAAGTGCCATATTGGCGGACTGTGTGGAAAATAAACACAGCATTTTAAGATGATATACTGTTTCTGGAGATTAATCTGGCAATGTACAAGTCACTAAAGATGATCAGACTCTGATGATGAACATAGCATTTTGGGGAAAACAATCCAGTGAAAATAAGAAAATAAAACCATCACCCGTTTGGAGGAAAAAACTGTACTTATGCTATATTTTACCAAAAAAATGGCAAATCCTTCACAGGTCTGACTCGAAGAGGTTACTGCATTTAGGATACAAAACAGGATACACAATATATATTAAAAGGACTAATAAAATAACAAAATTTGCACAATATCATTTTGAGAGGGGCCATGGAGTTTACCAATAGTTGGTGACGGTGAATTTTGCTATTTTTCTATTTCTATTCTGCTGGTCCTGATTTAGGTATCTTATTATTCGCTAGAAGGTAGTAGAATTGTGTATACATTCAGGGGTAAAAAGACTAATTTCTCAACCTCAAATTCCTACCACGTTTTGGGTAACTTGGCCTTCATAGCTCTGATCATCGTCACATCGGCTGCTCAGATAAAAATGGGAGAGTGATGCGAGGGGCCCTAAGGACTTCTCTTCATGAGCCAATGCCACCAGCAACTGGGCAGATTCTGGCAAAATATGGGAATGTCTGCTCTGTCCCCACTTTGGAGCCAACCAACTTTTACCCCTTTACCCTAAGGAGGCATGGGCGGTGGAAGGTTCCACCCCACTAGAAAATGTTTCCTTGGTTTGCATGTGATGCTTCAAGGCATGAGAGAAAGGGTGCCATACGTGCAGGAAGAAGGTGCGAGAGCCCCTGGTCAGGAGAGAGAAGTAGTCGCCTCATTTCAGGGGCCTCTTGGAGAGCTAAATTTGGGCCTTCCCACCTACTACTAAGGACGCGAGTGGATCATGTCCGTGTTTCCAGGACTTCGCTTTGGGCATGTGGAGTTACTAGAGAGCCAAAGGAAAAGCAGGTGCACTAGCGTCAACAGCCCTAGAATACACACCATTCTGGTTTCTTGCCACCAAATAAACCGATTCTTGGGCTTCTACGGTGCTTTCTCCTTTAGGTCCATATTTACCTTCTCCACCCTTGTTGAAAAACTTCAGATACAGATCTGTAAATAAAAGGCTTAGGAATGAACTTGGCTACTGGAGCTATAGAAAACAAGATCAATAAAGCCAATAGCATGGGTTTAGTGGCCACAGAACCTCCAAGAAGAGAAGGGAAAAGGAAGAAAAAGGCCCAACACTTTTAACGAGTGAATTTTTCTCATTTTACTTGACACCTAAAAAGGTAAAGCACCTTAATTATCTGAATCTTTACAGTAAGTTTAAATTACATTTTATGAGCTATTCTGAAATCCGCCCTGTTTAATAATCTGTAACGTCAAGAAAACATTTTAAAGTGTCTCTCACAATTAAACCCATCCACAACCTTGTATAAATCAAAATTTTGCTACCATATCAAAATGTTACACTGGGGCTGTATAACATTGCCCACATCCTCATTACATGCAACACTAATTACTACCAGCAGATTCAGAATTTTCTGCACATTAGAGGCTTTTAGAGGAGCTATAAAAAATTTCAGGCACCATTAATTTAAATTTGTATTGAAATTTCCTTTTGACAGATGGCCAAAAATTACTTATTATTTAGAGTACCAGAGCTGCCTGTTTGCACATTAGAAGAGGAAAGGGAAAAATTAAAAGCAAGAAGGAAATTTATGTCACGTTCATTACCTGTTAAATGTTAAGGAGCATTATCCTGCATGAATAAATTATTTCATACAAGCCTGACTCCAGCTGCAGGCAACTGGCACGCTCCGGCTGATAAAAACCATCTCGAGTCACACGGCAGACAATCATAAAAAGCCCCTCTTAACCAGGAGCCACTTAAGGGAGGGTGAGGACGATCAATGGAACAGACAACTAACTGCTTCTCTGAGCATCACAGAACACATTTACGAAAATTAGCAAACTCGATTCACCTTGCAAAGCCACACACAACCCCAAAGCTGACACAACTTTGAATCTGAGAACGGTAACCGACAAGAAACATCTATTTATAGCTACCATTCCATAATAAATCAAGGCAAATCATCCACTTCTATTTGCTTTTTGTTTTCCCCCTGGCTTCTGGCTATATAGACACTCACTCCCAGACTCATCCTGAATGATTATAGATGATTTCAAAATACACCCTACTCTGGCACAAGGGAATATAAAATGTAATTGACGCAAAAGTGTGCACTGGAGTATAAATATTTTCATAGTCTTTTGAGAGGGGGGCAGGACAGGAGCTTTTGTTTAGTTCACTGGCCTGCCTAAAGGTATGTATTTATCATAAGAAGGCAAGGGAGTGTTTATATGCTTGGCCTCAGAATAACTAGACAGGCTTTCCAAGGGCTGCTATCAGCTAATTCTGGTCGATGCATTTACTCACTCCTTCCTAAGTACACATGTGTGGAACACTTACCACACTCAGATTAAAACTGCTCTTACAATCTACATATTGATAGGCATATTCTACAACAAAACACGCAACTGTAAAAGCACAGGTACATAATTCAGTGTGTGCAGTTTCAATTGTAAACATTGACATTTCTATGGGTGTACAGATGCCCTTTCAATTACAAAGCCTCTGGAAGGGTAAAATAGATACACTTAATTTTTACTTTCCATTATGTAAGGGTTTTGGAAAAAAGAACAAGGAGGCAAGAGACATTCAAAGAGATAGCACAGGTGGTTTCAGGGGAAGATTCCAGTCTTCAGAAACATAACTTCATTAAAAACTACAAGAGAGGGGCGCCTGGGTGGCTCAGTCGGCTGAGCGTCCGACTTCGGCTCAGGTCATGATCTCACAGTCCGTGAGTTCAAGCCCCGCGTCGGGCTCTGTGCTGACAGCTCTCAGAGCCTGGAGCCTGCTTCGGAGTCTGTGTCTCCCTCTCTCTCTGTCCCGCCTCCACTCATGCTCTCCCTCTCTCTGTCTCAAAAATAATAAACATTAAAAAAAAATTTTTTTTAAAAAAAGAAAAAAACTACAAGAGATTGGGGCACCTCGGTGGCTCAGCCACCGACTTCGGCTCAGGTCATGATCTCACTGTCTGTGGGTTCAAGCCCCGTGTCGGGCTCTGTGCTGATGGCTCGGAGCCTGCAGCCTGCTTCGGATTCTGCATCTGCCTCTCTCTCTCTGCCCCTCCCCTGCTCACACTCTGTCTCTATGCCTCTCAAAAATAAAATAAAAATGTTAAAAAAAAAAAAAAAAAAAAACTACGAGAGATGGAACTGCATATGATCCAAAACATTCAACTGTTGCAAAATATAAGGAAAAGAACTGATGGCATCGTGGACTGGCCGATGCTTGAAAACTATCCTTTCCTTCTAATCTTTACAAACTACAAGGCATATTACATATACAACTATGCATAACACAGAGGCATATTTACACCATGCCTGGCTCAAAAGTGATGGAGCAATTCTTGTATTTTACTCATGCCCTGCCGGGATGGCCTGTTTTCTTGTCTGCTTACTAGATGAACACTGGCGCCCTGCGCACAGCCCGTTCTGGGGTGACACAGTCACACCCACATCACCAGGCCCCAGGTGCTTTTCCTCCTTCCCCATGACTTGTCTATAAAGAGATACAGAGGCAGATAAGAAAGATGCAAAACCTAAAGAGAATAACTTATTATACTGGAAAACAAGATGTTATTAAATTAATTAATTAATTAATTTCTGGTAAAGAAAAATGTATTTTTCGTGGTGTCATTCCTTTTAGATCTAAACAAAAAAAATCTTTTTTAAGTTTATTTATTTTGAGAGATAGAGAGAATGAGAGAGAGAGACAGAGAAAGTCAGAGAGAGAGGAAGAGAGAGAATCCCAAGCAGACTCCACACTCAGCAGTGTGTCCAAAACGGGGCTTGGACATTTAACGGATTGAGCCACTTCAGGCACCCTGAAGAAAAACACTAATAAAAAAATGTTTTGTTAAGGAGTTTTGCAGGATGGAATTGTTTTCTAAAATGAGATGAAGGTATATTTCTTACAAATCGATTTATTTGCTTTTCATTATTTTTTGTCTTACAGTCAAAGCCTAAGTGAAAAGGAGTAGTGACTCTTCTCACACAGCAAAGACGTAATAAAATGAGCAACACAACCCAGATTTTCCCTAGGCCAACCTTGGTCTATAAATCAGATTGCGACAGAAAAATAAAAGCAATGTTTTCAAAAACCTCCAATTACACAAGTGAAAGTAGTCAAAAAATGCAGCTGACCACTATTTGGTAAAGCCCACCAAATCATTCTGTAAATTTCAAAGAACCATTACTAGATTTATTCCAATCATTTAGAGACCGTGTAAGCCATTCCTTAATTTATGGGTTTGAGTCCTACCTTGATGGAGTCTCTGTCTATAGGCAAAACGGCAGCAACGCAGGTGGTGGGAAGAAGGGAAAAGAAAAGTACCAGTTAGTTTACATAAAATCATACATTTGTCAAACTTGATCTCTGCTAAATAATAAATGGCACAGATGTCAACTCTGCATTAAGGTCAATTATTAATGCTATTCGACCGGATCCACACACAAAGTGCCAATCTACCTCGGACACAATTTCAGAAGCCAAAGCTGGATACTCAGACTACTTACACTCCTTCCTGCCCTGTGCACTTATAAAGTGTTTACAGTCCTGCCTCAGCTCTGCACCACAGCATCAACGTAACTGGGTGACAATACTACAGTGTTTCCAACATCAGAGATGGGAAATTTATGTTCAGGTGATAAAAATCATTTATCCAAGATTGTAGTTCATGGTAATAATGACACTGAAACAGGAGTAGATACGAAGTTTTAATTACAACCACACCCTTCTAACGAATGAACCACCCTTGTGCTAACTAAATTCCCACAAAGGAATGCTGGGAGAAACGTCTTCATTTGCTTTTCTGCCACGGACTAATACAAATTATTAGTAAGCACCACACAAACCTACGGTCACATCAAAATATCTCATATATTTTAATGGAGGGAAGAAACCAATCTAGAAGGAGCACAACCGTCTTTTAAATCAATTATTTGCATAAACTGTGCTGTTCTTCTAGAGAGAGGAGTTCATTTCATATTTCTAGACTGACTGTGTGAGAGGTAGTTAAACCAACAGATTTCATTAATTTGGGTTGCACTTTCTCAAGTACTGAGAGTACCTAAATTGTTTTCTCACCTGCAAGATTTGTACTGTACCAGATAGACTGATCTGACTTACAAATAATTAATTGGCTCTGTCAAGTCATCAACTGAGTCTTTATCAGTAAGTCTTTCCCCAAAACAGAGTAGGTCAAAATGAGCTATTAATGCCCCTCGCTATTTCAAACATGGAGCACTGTGGGACGTCATTACTGACCTAGACTTGGGTCACAGGAGGGAGCGCGCGATCAAAGGCAGTAACCAGGAAATAGGACCCCTTGCCTTTGGGGGTGGCATTAACTCCTGCTAACTGCTAGGGTGTCATCTGGAAAGAGACTGCTTCCAAACACTGATCTCCCTTCCGGCAGAAATCCTCTGTGGAGTCACTGGTAAGGTTACATCCAGAGCCAGAATACACAAGGGTATCCCGAACCCACCCTGCACAGCAGGGAGGGAACAGCGGATTGACAGAGCATCACTCACCTCTTTGGTGATCATTGTCATGGTGCTTCTTCTCATCTTTAATTGGAAGGTGAGACTGGCCTCCCAGGGCACTGGAGAGGGCCAGGAGGCCAGCACTGCTCCCGATGGGTGGAATGGCAGGGGGCTGAAGCCCCGAAGGGTGTGGGGTCAGAGGCACCGGCAGACCATGTCCATGTGACAAATGCTGGGCCTGGAGTTGCTGCTGCTGTGAGAAATGAGACAAAGATATTGCACTTGTCCCCTGCATCCGCTCCTGCCCCGCCCCACCCCCGCAGCACCGGAAAAAGAAAAGAGGTGCCAAGGGACGGTGGAAAACCCAGCACCCAAGAAGGAAAGGCTCATCTTTTGTACACCTATTTTTTAGAAGGGGAGGGAGGGAGATGTAGAATGGAGAAATGCTCTTTTTTAGACTTGGGGGCTTTGCACAGCACTGTGAA
Organism: Paguma larvata; assembly: GCA_030068075.1. Classification (NCBI taxonomy): domain Eukaryota; kingdom Metazoa; phylum Chordata; class Mammalia; order Carnivora; family Viverridae; genus Paguma; species Paguma larvata. Next base: position 70,849,500 of record CM057832.1, read on the forward strand.
GAACTTAATTTTTAAATCGTGAAATTAGCTAAGTAACTTTTAATAGCTGAGAGTTGGATTTCTTTAACAAAATGTTCATATTTTGTTCTCCAAAACATAAGGCCTTGCTATCATACATTTCTAATCAAAACATATACGTGACTAACTGTTAAAGCAGTTATGTTGAACAAAAAAAAAGCTGAAAATTGAGAAAATTAGTGTTAAACAGTTCTCCCAGAACCACTGCACAGCATGCAGCGAGAGTTAATTTGAAAGAGAAAACCTGAATTAACAACCCAGAAAAGGAAACTGGTTGCAGCCACCGTTTTAAGCCCTTTAAGTGTCCTCAGCGGTACTTGAGCAAATTACTAAAGAAAATCTAATGTAGCAAGGCCTGGGTCCTCCTGTAGGCTTGCTCAATAATGCTGAAATAATTGGGCACTCTGTGCACGTTTAGTGACGCTCGAATGGAAAGCCAGAGGCCTGCCCTTGTACTCTTCTCCAGCGGCCGCCTCTGTGTTGTGACAGGTTTATCTGAGGGGGACTGTGATGCATGCACCAGTAACTGTGCTGACAAGAGTTTAAAGTCATTTTTACCAGCACACTGGCAACACATGGAGAAAGCCCTCGAGAGGCTGGAATGGGAGTGCTTGACCTCAGCAGAGGCCACATCAAGCTCAGCTACAGAAACTGCTCTGGGCAGGCCTTGCTGCCTCCCGGGAGTGGGGAGGAGGCGGGGGAGGTGACGGGAGGGCGTTACATTAACCATGTCCCTCAACAGGAACCCCTTCCACTGGAGCCCCTGCTTAACAGTGCTGGAGGAGAACAAGTGCTGAGAAATTCTCCCACTAACTTCTGTAGTGATTACATTTTAATTAATGCCTCTAACTAAATCACTTGTCGGGTCTATCCTATGACAGCCAAAGAGGCTTCTGTAATCTTGCCAAGCAGGACTGCACAAGATAGCTTTTCAAACAATGTGGGGGGTGGCGTATGCTGCTGCCCTTCACTGGCGAAAAGGATCCTGAAATGCTTTTTCTGGCATACGAATTCAGGGGCGCCTACATGATCTTGCAATTCACAAGTTCAAGCCCCGTGTCAGGCTCTGTGCTTACAGTTCAGAGCCTGGAGCCTGCTTCGAATTCTGTGCCTCTCTCTGTCTCTCCCTTCCCTGCTTGCGTGCTTGCTCTCTCTCTCAAGTAAATAAATACTTACGTATGTATATGAAAATACTTCAATGAAAAAAGTGAATTTTTTTTCTCCTCCCCAAATGACTTTTATTTCCTTCCTCTTCCCCTCGACGTGTCTTCCTGTGTCTGACTATAAAAGTCAAAGTATAGCACTAATTAGCTCTTTCTCCAATTGACCCGCAACTATTTTCTGGCTGCATGCAGTTAAAATATAATCAATAAAGCACTGCCACTTTTAAAGCGCGCCTACACATATAAAATGGGAAACCCGGAGCGGAGATCCAGACACTCCAGCAACTCACACCCACCCTGCGGTCTTGCAAACACTCCCTGACAGGAGAGCTCAAAGTAATATATTTTTTCATTTGAGTAGCCAAAATCATGTTCATAATTCTTTCCGTACTGTTACTTAGGTGTGACCAAAAAGTATGAGCACACGATCGTATGTTCTAAATGTGCAGAAAATAATGTCTATGAAGAAAACGAGGCCTTTAGGTAAATATATGGCAAATTTATTTCAAAACCTCATTCCACCGAAATAACTAGACAACGCTCCAACTCCCTTCCTCCTCTAAATCCCCGAATACTTCGTGCGCCTGGCTCGGGCACGTAGCCACTTTCTACCTCACGTCAGAGTTTAACTGGCGAGCATTTATTAAGAGCCTGCAAATGTGTCTCTCTTATCACTTTCCCTGGACTCTAAGCTCTGGGAGTCTACATCTGACACAAACCCGAGCTTGCTGCAGGCACCCAGACTCAGAATATCTGGCCAATTTCAAAATATGTCTATTTCATTAGACGTTTAAAAAAAAAAGTCTCAGTCAAAAACAAACCTTCAAAGATCCAAGTGTTTCACTGTTTTCTTTGTTTGTTTCTTGCAGGACAAAATATAAACCCTATCGTCCTCATTTTTCCAGTCACCCAGGCACTTTTCAAAGGCAGAACACATCCCCCTCGAGGCTGGTGCACGTACCACTCACTATTCTACCTCAGAGCAGCTCGGATACCACCTGACCCTCCCTCCTCCATGTCCCTCTGTCCATCTGTGAGGAAGGAGGGGCCCTTCCAAGGCTGAGACCCTTGCCACCTCCTCGGGCCATCAGGTTGTCGTCCCCTCCCTCCCCCTGCCTCCGGCTCTTCTCTCACCACGCACCCCTACATGCAGGTTAAGATGAATTGCCTGGTGAAGGCTGAAAGAACTTGACGCGGCACTTTTCCAGGAGAGAAAAACACTATATTTTAATCACTTTTTGTGTCCTCCACTGCCCCTAACACAGTGCCCTGCACATAATTGGCACTTGATAAATGTTTGTTAAATTTAATTAAAATAACCTTCTTTTGCCCTCTTCAGCTGCTGGCCTGTATGTGTGTGTGTGTGTGTGTATCCACATGTACATACACACATCCTAGACTTTGCACAGCCAAACTGCTCCAAAAACTAGTGTAAATTTGCTCTCTCCACTTCTCAGCAACCCCCTCCTACATGCACACGTATACACACGCCCTCTTCCTCCTTAACACCCTATAATTTGGATCCCAGGCCCACCCTTCTCATGAAACTGACCACCCAGACAGCAATTATTTCAAGATTTTACAGTTTTCTCTCTGACACACATGCAGCCACAGGCCGCACGCCCCCCGGGCTGAAACCTTCCTCCACCTGCTTCGGGAACTGCAATGACCCCCAAGGCGTCGCTTTACCTCTCTCAACAACGCTCTGCCGTCTGATTTCTTTCTCGGCTTTTTCTTTTCCTGCTCACTAAAGAGGAACAGTCCACAACTGTCTGCTCCTTTCCCATGCTCTGGTAGCCCTGGTCTAACTTCTTGCCGGACAACTCTACTTGGCCGTCCAACAGCCGCTGAAAGTGAAAATGTTTAACACAAACGCCCTAGGTAACTTCCGCTGGCTCAAGTTCATCAGCCACCATCGATTTGTTTTTCTTCTGTGCTCCTACATCCATTATCACCAAACCCTATCAATTCTCAAATAATTCCTTATATTTCTACCACCACCACACCCGTCAGACCTTTATCATACTTCGATGGTGGCAAGCCTCCATTAGCTCACCTGGATTCCAATGGATTCTTCCTGCATCACCACTGGCATGTTCCTCCCCTCCATTCGCCATCTCCCGTCCCTGAAAACAACCTCACCCTTATTTCACCAAGTTGTAGTCACCCATCCCAGTTCACCTGTCTCACCTGTTCTGCAAAGGCCTCTCAAACATCCCCTGTGTCTACTATCTTAGAAGACTCCGTGTATCATTCACTGCGCAGGCTGCCTTGTAAAGGTACTGTTATTCATCTTTTTATGGCCAAGACGACCTCAGGCTTGCCAGCAAGATTGAGAACTTCTGCAGATAAGAGATCAGCCTCAAGCCTCTGTACCTCTGGCACCTAACTTACCCCTATTTAGTCATATGACCATACATTTAAAGCTTCTGATAAATTAAATATCCACTAAATAAGAAAAGAGTTCTCATATGCCCTTTACCTGGCTTCCATTAAAGTTAGTAACTTATATAACCACAAAAATCATCAAAACTAAAAACAAAGTACTACACTACTATTAATCAAACTACAGACTTGACTCAGATTGCTCTAGTTTTTCCACTAAACGCCATTTTTCTGTTATAGGATGCCAAGTGCATTGAGAAGTTGTAACTTTTCCCATGTTATTATACCAAAATTACAAGGCCATTTCAAAGATCTTAAGAATGGCAACATTCAAATTACAGTCACATTGTTGAATAGAATATGCTTGAGCTTAGGAGAGAAAAAAGGATGAGAAGGGGCTACCATGAACCCATTACAGAAGTCATCCACCATCCATACAAAGTATCAAACAAAAAAGCACACTCAGTAGGGCACCCTGTAGAAAGGTGTGATTTTAGCAAGTGTTTAAATAAGTCACCCAAAGATATATGACAAAAACTAAGACCTGTACAGAAATAATCTCGTACGTCTTAAAATGTCTACATCAATGAAACAGACCACTTTCTGTATTAAGCAGTCATTTTTAAGCTTCTTTATGAGTTCACACTTAGAAACTAGCCTACAGGTGGAGTGGCAGTGCACACTGACAGTCAATAAAACAAATACACAAGACACCATCTTCCTTAAATAAAAGCACTGAGCCACCAACACACCAACTGAACCCCACCCTTTCCTCCATTAAAAAGAAAATGGCTTCAATCTGTCAAATTTCAAATAATAGTCAAGAATTCAATACAAAAAAGAATCTCTGTCAAGTCTACTCATCAACAGAGGAAAACTCATAGCAGATTCCCAGGAAGAGGACTCAGGTTTCACTGGATATTGCTCCAGAAACTGAGACTTGCATAACCTAATGGCCTGCCCTACAACGGGAGGAAAGCCTGCTGACGGGAACCTCGGTCCTCTGATCTCTGCCCCATCCGTGTTAATTACAGAGCAATTAACCTGCAAAGGTTTACTGCTTTATCCTACAGTCATGCTTAGAAACGCAACACTTCCTGCTCTTTTAAAGACAGAATGAAAAGAAATGTATGTTACGAGTATGTAGTTCAACACTGACGTGTCACTAAAATAATTTAAGATAAACCACCATTCTAATTACAAACAAGTTAAAAAATAATGATTTTATAAGATAAAAAACCATCAAAAATCAAAGAGAAGGGCATAGACTATAGTACCAATTAAACATTAAAATACACTCTGTGTAAACATAACTGAGGAAAACAAACTGAAAAAGATACCTATCTTGGAAAAATTCCTCTCACTGAGCTTCTTGGACTGTTAACTATCTTTCAGTTGCTTATTTAAAAGGAGGGGGGGAACCCAAACACTCTCTTATCTCAAACCACAATACAAAATAAAAATCCTTTTTTCAGTTCCCTTGATGGGCCATTGGAGAGAATAAACATTAAAATGGAGTGAACTTTAAACTTAGACAAGTAAGCATTCCATTAAGATAATTAATTTAATTTTGAAAAATAGCCAGTAATTACTTCTGAAAATATACAGCAATGAGGTGGTAGACATAGCCTCAATTCCGTTAATAGCTTTTTACTGGAGTTTCTGTAACAAAGAATTATTTCCCTGCAGTTTCAAGTTTGGAACGAAGGGTAGAAAGGAACCCAGGAGTGAATCAAGTTCACAGGAAATGTCTTTCAAAATGTTGTCCTTCTGCAAAAAAAAATAAGTTATTTTTAATCAAATGTCCCCAGCTGCTTGAGCACCAGGGCCCGACAGGCCAGTGACTAAGCAGGAGCAGGGTAAGTATAACACGGATCCCTAGCAATCCTGGACAACTCCAACTGGAGACCAGACGGGGTTTGCTTAGCCACCACCTCTCATCTCTGCTATGCTATCAACCACAGAAAAATCCTAAAAAAAAAAAAAAAAAAAAAAAAAAAATCATGGAAAGCCCACTATGGAGAATAAGAAAACTATCTAAACTAATGGGAACAACAACTGGGACAATGAGCCAACTAGGAGGCTTTGTTTGGCTGGCAAAGCTTGAGGCACGTTAAGCATTATAAAGAATAATTGTAATAGATTATAACACAATTTAAGAAACAGTTTCCAGGAGTGGGGCCCACGGCACCCAAAGAAAACAGGTGGGGCTGGGAGCATTCTGGGGCCCAGGACTAGGGAATGGCTTCCAAATTCACAACATCCTTCCTCCAGCTAGCCAAGAAGTGTGCACAGAGCATGTGTGCCTTGAGTCAACCCCAACCCGCAGACACTGTGCTAAGAAAGAAATAAAGGGAGACCCAGTGACCTTAAGAGAAGCCTGGAAAGAGGAGGCAGCAGACACTGAAATGGAGCAGCGAGTCCAGGGAAGGCACCAAGACTTGGGCTGGTGTCTACACTCCCTGAACTGTGAAGACACCCTTCTGTGAGGACACTGCCTGTGGGGGCTGGGCTGAGTCTGTGAAAGAGATTGGAATGACACTCAGTGATGTCCCACAATGAGGAGGCATCAGAGCCACCTAGCTGGAATCATCGCCATCTATGGAGGCAAGAGCCGGCCAGTTAACATTTCTGGGCCTTAGTTTCTTCACGTAAAAAGGGGGAACAGTTTTAAAATCTATCCCCTGAGGGTGTTGGGAGAATTCTATGAGGTCATGCACATAAAACCTTTAGCACAGTGCTTGGCAAGTAATAAACACTCAATAAATGGTGACTGCTGTCATTGGAAAAAGGTATCCAGAAGTTCACATTCACACTCTCTCTCTCTCTCTCTCTCTCTCTCACACACACACACACACACACACACACACACACACACACGGTGGGGAGGGGGATTCTTCTTTACAGAATAATTTACAAGGAGAAAGAATTTAAAATTTACCATTTTACAACTCCAAATGTATTAATAGCATCAACAGGGGCTAAAACCAACGGGTAAAAGTTGTTGGGGGCCAAGGAATTCAAGCGTCAAGCATCAGCCCACAGATTGCTGAGCTTCCCCAATAAAGTGATACAACTGTAAATATACAACAGCACCTAGGTAGTATTTCTACTAAAAATACTTAACCTGAATCTAAACATGAGGAAACAGTCAGATGAATACAGATTATGAGACATGCCACAAGACTGGTCTAGAATCTTCCAAAATGCCAAAGTCACAAAGTAAATGCTTCGGGACTGTTGCACCTTAGAGAAGATGGTACAGGGCTACTAACAAAGACATCTGGGAGTGTTGAGTCTTGGACTGGGGGAAACTGCTAGGAAGAAAATGTGCTACCACAGACATTTTGGGGACGACTCGGAATCAGGAATACAAACGATACACAAGACACACAGATGTGCTAACTGTATCGTCCTTCTATAGGAAAATCTCCTTGTTCGTAGAAAATGCATGCTGATGTATCACAAGGCAAATCGTCCTTGTGACCGTTCGGCACACACACACAAAAGGCAAAATGTTAACTGCCGAGTCTACGTGATGAGTAGTGTTGCTCTTACTATTCGTTCCACTTCCCGGTAGTTGTTGGGGATGGAGAACACAAGATGTGCCCTTCTGGCCAAAAGATGGGGAGTTCTTGCTTTCAACAAGTATCTTTAACAAAAGCTTGTAAGTGAATATACGGAAGGAAGCAAGAATAAAAAGAACAAAAGAAAGAACTTTTCAACGGAAGTTTATCTGTAACTCACTTCAACGACTTAAAACAGAACGAGATTTACTGCAGGGGAAAGACCTGCATTGAGAGCAATCCAAGAAGATTATCACTGTGAGGAGGATGTTTCTCACGGTCCCTGGGATAGTCTTTAAGGGGAAGACACGTAATCTGGCAAACCAAAGAATCCGGTGACTCCCGTGCTGAGGACTCCCGTGCGGTGACTCCCGTGCAGTTTCACTCACACAGTGATAATGGCAAGAAAAGGAGGGGAGAAATCCCCCAAATCCGATTTATTATGTTAACTTTGTCATCCCAGATCCTGTCAGAATTTTTTCTGAATTGGCCCAAATTTACTAGGAAAGGTAATTCTAAGCAAATTAATAAGAGAAATATAATTTCCTGAAGACTTGCTTAAGCTTTTGAAAGATTTGTTTTTAGAGATTTTTAACATATTATCTCACTGAAACCGATGCTTCTATTTTGTGTTTTAGTCATTAAAGTCCCCAAGCTAAGGGATCTTTGCTCAGAAAAATTTTCTTTAGTTATTTCAGAGGACTTTTAAAAAGTCAAGCTGTGTTTAAAAAGCAATATGCTTTAGGTTCTTCAAGTAATCATGCAATCGACCTTCAAAAGTAGAATGAATCTCGGATGATACGGAGACGTGCTGGTCTCCCAGATCTTGCCCAAAGCTCATCTGCGTGCTATTTACACGTGCACACAAGTGTATGTGCAGGGGATTTACATGTAAACAAAAGAAAATTTTAACAAGCAATATCAAATAGTATGTGTAGCTCACCGTAATATTTCCTATTCTCTTCTACTTCTTGATAGAACAGTTGACTACGGCTCACTCACTGAATTGATTTCACTGCACACTCACAAGTGTGACTCACAATTCGAAAAACACTGAACTAGGTTGTGATATGTGTGATACTGTGATTCTAATAAGAATTATATATTTGGTTTCTGTCCACTATTTCTGACACAGAGAATCCTTGAGAGATTTCCTTAGCAAGGAGAGCAGCAAAGGCATCTTTTGTTATGTTAATGAGGTGACTTTTGGAAACCCTCTAAGGATGGATGGGGGTGGTTGCTAGGAGAACCAATCATGTGATCAGAAGGTTAGAACTTTCAGCCTCACTCTATGACCTCAGGGGAAAGAAGGGGGCTAGAGATGGAGTCCCATCACCCTCGGCCAATGATCTAACCAACCGTGACAAAGCCTCAGTAAAAAGTCAAAAGGATAGGGCTGGGAAAGCTTGCCGGTTGATGCACACACGGAGAGCTGGAGAGAATATGCATGAACCTCCACACCTTTTCCTCAATGCTCCGTCTTACACATCTCTTCTATCTTCCTGTTCCTGAGGTACATCCTTTTGTAATGCATGGGTAATCTACTTAAGTGAAATGTTTCTCTGAGTTCTGCGAGCTGCTGTAGCAAATTAATGGAATCCAAGAAGGGAACTACTGGAAGCACAGGTGACAACCTGGAGAGGACAGTGGTTGGGGGAGGCTGTTGGCTTGCAGGGCTGTGGTGGGAGGCTACTGAGTTGAATTGCTGGAGAACCGCTTGGGGGAGTGGGAATCCTCCCAATCCGCTGGAATGGGGTACAGGATTTTACAGGCCAGCATCCACACACGTGAGGCCCAAGGTAAGTGTCAGGAGACGTTAATGACCAAGGAAGAAAATGAAGTCTGGTAGGGGAGCCCAGTGAGCAAGGCAGAAGTAGGCTAGAATGTAAATATGGGAATTAGATCATTAACAGAAAGGACTGCAGACTTTCACGGAAAAATAAGAACTTGAGGCTGTGATGAGTTTTTTTTGGTTTTGTTGTGTCTTTCTAATTGAACTTTGAGTTTGTCCGTAATGAGTAGAAGCTGGCTTGTGATCGTCTGGTGGCTGCCAGTATCTTCTCGGAGTTTCTGGGGCTTGTCTTTCCATTTTAAGATTCCTTTTAATAAACAGATGTTTTTAATTTTAACTGGGTAATATTATCAATCTTTTTTCTTATGGTCTGAGCTTTCTGTGACCCATTAAGAAATACTTCTCTACCCCAAGATAAAGATTCTTCCTGTCTTGTTTTTTTTTTCCTGAAAGTTTTAAAGTTCTGTCTTTAATATGGTTTTTGGATTGACACTGCAAATGATGAAGTGGATTCAAGTTCATTTCTTCCACAAGAAAAACCAAGTACCCCCCTCAGGAACACTTACTGGTGGCCATCTTTCCCCCCGGGGATCCGTGTGGCTCTCTGAGGTATATGAATGGATCTATCTCGGCGTACTTTATCCCACCGGTCTAAACAAAGACTAATCAGTATTGCAGGCTAGAGTACTAAATACTTTGAAAATGTGAGAAGTGCAGAATGCTGCTGTGAGAGTGGCCACAATGAAAGGAGAGAGACCAGCAGGGAGGTAATACAGGGATTCAGATTAAAAAAATACTGAGTGTTGTGGCGGTGTAAGTTGTCAAGAGCAGGAGCAGTTAGGATAACGTGAGGCAGCACTGAAAAGACATGGTTAGGAAAGGAGAAGGGCGTGAGAAGAACTGAAGAAATCCAGGATACCTTGTTAACACCAGGCCCTCAGTGACTGGGTAGGTGATTGTACCATTCACTCAGATGGCCGGAAGTGACGAGGAATGGGCCTACAAATACAATTCTGCGATGCATTTTTTTTAATTACCTCATTTTCTTAGAGCAGTTTTAGGTTCACAGAAGTTATAACTTCTTTATTTTAGAAGACTTTTATGTGTAATCAAGACAGAATATAAAAACATTAAAAGTCACGCAAAATCCTACCAGCCAAATTATGGCTAACGTAATCATGAGTCCATCCAGTATTTCTGTGAATGCATATATAAGCATCTTAAAACACAAATAACATCATGCTATCTGGAAGTTTAAAGTTCTTTTCCTATTTAGTGTGTATCAAACAACTTTTTCCCGTATCCCTACTTTTGTTTTGACTGCATCATTTGTAATGGCCACATAGTATATGTCATTGCAGAGCTTTAGGAGAGTTCACCTTAGTGATCCTCGTTTGTTTAGTTACAGCTTAGGTGGTTTCCAATTTTGACGTATATACAGAGTCGCCATGGTATTATAATACATCAGTTAAGACAGTTCCTCTCCAAGTTATGGAATGTCCAAATCAAAGTGGTCTGAATAACAGAGGTTTTTATTTCTCACTTAACAAGTCCAAGATTAGCCGGATGACCTGGCAGTATCAAGGTTCTGAGTCAACATGTCTCTGGTTCTCACGGCCCCTCTCATATCCCATTTCCACACCAAGACGACTGCCAAAGCTCCCAGCATTAGCTCATCCTCATGCAACCATGTTCAAATGCAGAAAGAGGGCAGTTTTCTCTTTCTGGGTCTTTCTATTAAGGAGAAAAAGATATCTCTTATAACTCATGGCTGGACTTAGACAGGGTCACTGGCCCACAGCTGGAAAGAGCACCTAGACGGCGTAGCTTCCACAGTAGGGGGTAGGCTGAGCCTTCAAGAAACAACCAACAAAAACCGCCTTGACATCTATCTTCACTCACAGGCCAGTCTGCGGCTATTAGCTGAAAGAGACCCCAAACCACCCAAGTAGACGGCAGCTGAAACTCTCCTTGCAACAGTTCCTTCTCCCAGATATTCGTTTGTACAGAGATGTGTCTACAACCAAGAAACACGGAGGGTACACGGCTGCCGCTTTGCTTTGGAGTCACAGCAGCACTGCCCCTGCTGGGCACAGAAGATAATCCGGGTGCCTGGATAAACTGTCGCCTGTTTGTAAACCTACCAAGGGAAAATGATGTATAAAAATCACAAAGGACATAGAATAGCTGCAGAGCTGCCTTAAAAAGGGGTCAGAAATGTACCATTTTGAGTTTTCCTTAAAAGGTTTGTGCGTAAGGGTTGGTGCGAATGCTGGCTTATCGCAGCAGTAGGATTTCTGCGGTGTGTAGTAGGACTATTCCTCACGGAGCAGTTGCTGTTCACAAGCAGAATGGGTAAGATTTTCTCCAGACGGAGTAATGGAAGCAGAAAATAAAGTGCATCATTTATCATAAGACAATGAAAAAACTTCAAAAACAGGACTCCCTCAAATATACTGGCAATCCCTATAGATTCTTATGTTCCTCTGCCCGGCCCTCCTCTGCCAGTAACCCCTTCCTCACTCACCCACTGCTGCCCGCAGTTCGCTTAGCCTCACTCGTCTGTCTGCTCTCACTGGGTAACTGCTACCCCGATGACTGGTTCCCTATCCAAGATTAACATGGTTTATCCATCTGTGGATCCACCCCTCCCATGAAATCATGAGCCCCGAAGAGGCAGGGACCAGTTTTTAATCATCGCTGTGCCCCTAGAACCTGAAAGGGTGCTTGTATGAACAGGAAACAAATACAGGATTCTGAAGGAATATTTACTTGCCTGTATTTTTTTTTTAATAAGACTATATGAAGGGAGCTGCTAGCTCCAGTTAATGCCTCTTACTATAAACAGTATTCTAAGCAGTCATTCTCATTAACTGTCAGTTAGAGCTAAAATGTTTAACATGGCTTATGTTCCATAATCCTGGTGATGATATCAACAAAATGCAGCTTTGATTTTTGTTATTGTTTTTTTTTTTTAAGTTTATTTATATTGAGAGAGAGAAGGCATGAGCAGGGGAGGGGCATAGTGGAAAAGAGAGAGAGAGAGGGAGGAAAGGAGGGGGGAGAGAGGGAGAGAGAGAGAAGGAGAGAGAGGGAGAGAGGGAGAGAGGGAGAGAGGGAGAGAGAGGGAGAGAGAGAGGGGAGAGGGGGAGAGAGAGGGAGGGGGAGAGAGGGAGAGAGGGAGAGAGGGAGGGGGAGAGAGAGAGGGAGGGGGGGAGAGAGAGAATGCCAACCTGGCATCACGCTCAGTGTGGAGCCCATCACAGGGCTCGATCCCATGAACTGTGAGATCATGACCTGAACCAAATCAAGAGTCAGGCGCTCAACCGACTGAGACACCCAGGCCCCCTTTTTGTTTGTTTTTTTAAGCCATCAACAGTTCAGAAAAACTCCCCCACCACCTGGGCAATATTAGAAACAAATCCAGTATAAACTCCTGCTCTCCAGGCTTCTGAACAATTGTCTAGCAATGTCTCCTTTTAATGCTACAGACAAGTGCCTTCCAGCTGCACGCATTCGCCAGGTATTCTACCATTTCACATCAGGATCCTGCATGGCTCCACTCCCTTAAAACACAGGCTCACACGTCTTTGTGTCATGGGACCGTCTGTGAAAATAAGACCAAAATTTCTCCTCTAGAAAATGTACATATATCCCATCCACCCATCAGAATTGTGTCGAAATTTCCGGGAGCTAATGGACAGCCTATATCCAAGAAGATCCAAGGACTTGGTTTAAAATACCTGATTTGGTAGTGGTGTTTGTAACAACTTTGATTCTTACGTGTGAGAGTTAAGTTAGGATAGACAGGGAGAAACACAGGATGAGTCAGGAGTAGCCAAATGATCTATGCAACTTACACACTTCCGACAACTTAGGCTAACCAGTTGCTACGTGCATCAGGCACACCCCACTTCCATTTCCCTCCCTGAGCTCCGGAACAAAACACTGGACAACGCTACGGTGGATCTTGGGATAAAGAGACTATCGATCTCAGCGTAAAAGGAGGAACAACACAGAGTCGAGGGAATAAATAAGGGACAAGTGTAACAGAATGGTGAGACGTGTCAGCTCTGAAGTTGGTCTAAGTCTGAAGCCCACTTCCACCACTTCCTCCCTGTGCGGCCTATAGAAAACTACTTACCCTTCAGAGCCTTGCTTTCACTTTTTGCAAAGCTGAGAGGGTAATACTATCTCCCACATGGGGTTGATGTGAAGATTAAGCAAAGTCATGCACAAGAATCCTGAACACAGTACGAACACAAGACAAATAAGAAACACTTGTGACATTTACTTACCTGTTTGGGGAAAAGAATATAAGCCTAGGGATGTAAATCTAGAGAAATAACGGTGACACAAAAGGCCCTCTAGTTTTAAAATAAAAAATCCATAGTTACCAAAATAAACAAGCTTAGAAACCCTATGTTAGAAAACCAGATAGTGTTTTAGTGGCTATCTGCTCCCGACATGCAGCCTACAGGTGAGAAAACTATTAAATGAAATTCCTAAGATCATACTATAAGTGACACTCAGGATTGTGTATTTTCTCCCAGTCCAAGAAGCTTCCTGTCAAAATTGAGTGTGGCGGGGTGGGGGTGGGGAGAGATGGGGGTCAAAATGCAAAAATTGCTCAAAATGGAGTATTTGTTCACTTAACAAATATTTATTAACCAGATATTTATTAAACATAGTAAACTGCTGCATGTTTAGTGAACAAATAGTTACTGAGTTCTTACTGTGCAAATATTTATTGAACACGAAGAGCTGTATTTGTTCCGGGCCCCACGGCAGTAAAAGTGAACAAGATCTCACTCGCTAGTGAAGGGAGAGTGATGCATTCGTGAACAAATAAACGGTAAATGCTGTGACAAAAACAGAACAGGCTGACAGGCCAGAAAATGAACTGGGTAAAAGAGCTACTATAGCCTGCCGGGCAGGGAAGTCCCTTTCCCGGAGATCTCTGAGCTCAGACTTTAAGGAGCACAAGGACGACCATGGCAGGAGGTGGAGGGCAGGCCGTCTAGGGGGTAAAAGAGCTGATGCACAAACCCTCAGTCACCAAGCAGCCTGGGGGGACCCAGGGACAGACGAGGCCAATGTGGGAATGCGGGTGAAAGACAGTCAAGTGAGGAGAATGAGTGGGCGTGAAGTGGGAGACGGGGGCAGAGTCGGCTCGCACAGACCTTTGTAGGCCACGGGAGGACACTCAGACTTCCTTCTAAGCAAGACCAGCGGCCTCAGACAGGTTTTAAGCAGGGCGGCACGGGATCCAAGCTCCATTTCAGAACATCACTCTGGCTGCTGTGTGTAGAATGAGGTATAGACAGGTGTGCAAGCGAGAAGCCCTGCTAGCAGGAGGCTGCAGGAGACCAGGGGAGGGGATACATGGGACCAGAGGCTGGGGACAGAGAGCATGGTCATCCTTGACAGGACAGTCTGGAGGCAGAATAGGCACTGTTTTTGATAGGAGCTTGGATGCTTTCCCTTCTTCCCTCAGCCAGTCTCTAGGACATAGATAATAAAGACTTGAGTTCTGAGGGGAAAGGGCAAGCAAGAACAGCAAAGAACAGACACAAAATGGAATGGTGAGTATCAATAACGAAAGCGACAGATATCAAGACAGTATGTCATTGGTAAAAGAACACTCATTTTAACAGAGCAAAACAGGGTCCTGGAGTGGACCCGCACGCACACGGTCAGTAGTTCTTCAACAATGGTGCAAAGGCAATTCGACAGAGAAGAGAGTTATTTTAACAAATGTGCTAGAACGATTGAATCAAATGTCCATCAGAAAGAAAGAAACAAACGAAACAAACTCGGCTTGTATCTCATATCATAAACCAAATCAGCTCAAACTGGATCACAGGCCTAACCATGTAGCTTTCAGAAGAACACCTAGGACACTTCTGTGACCTTGGATGAGACAAAGACCACTGAGAGACCACACCAAAAGTTAAAAATCATGGAAAAAAAAATCAGAACTCAGAGCAGACTTCACCAGTGTTAAAAATTTCTACTCTTGAAAAGATACTGTTAAAAAAAGATTAAAGGATGACTGCAGATTAGGAGAAAATATTTGCAAAATATATAAAGGACATATATCCTTTTTTTAAAAGTATTTTTTTAAAACTCTCAGAGCTTAATAAAACAGCAACAACAACAACAACAACAAACAGACTCAAGGAAAAAGCGTGGCAAGGTATAAGCACGAACTCCTCAAGGAAGTACAGAGACGGCAAATGAGCACACGGGCCCTCACACACATCAGTAGCTGTTACGGAAATGCACAAAAACAGGACTGGCGCCATCCACCCTCGGACCTGGCTAACAGGCTCCGAAAGCCTACGGTTCCTCGTGCTGCTGAAGAGGCGGAGCAAGAGTTCTCTCACTTCATTTATTAGTGAGACTGCAAGGCTGTACGGTCACTTTGGAAAACAGGAGGTCAGTCACTCTGAAAACACATTAACCGTATAACTCAGCAATCCCACTTCTAGGTAGCTACCCAGAAGAGAGGAAATCTTCCATTTGCTTACAAAAACTTGAAAAAATCTGTATGTTAATATTCATTGGGACTTCATTCACAGTCATAAAAACCACAGCTAACTCAACCGTCCTCCAAGGAGTAAACGGCTAAGCAAACTAGTCTATCCGTACATTAGAGCATCGTTCGGCCATATGAAGGAACTACGGACACAGCAAGCACGTGGGCCAACCTCCAATGCGCTATGCTAACTGAAGAGGAAAATGGAGAAGGCCACGCAGGGTGCCTACATGATTCCGTTGACAGGACATTCTCAAAAGGCTCACTTTGGGGGAAAAAATATCATGGGCACGTGCCCGGAGCTAGGGTACGGAAAAGAACTGGCTGAACAAACAGAGCGAGGGAATACGGTGGTTACATGACTGTACTTGGCTGTCCAAACTCACAGAACTGTATGTTAGAAAGAGTCAATTTCACTTTATATAAATTAGATCTTGAAAAAGGTCTGTCAATCATGAATGTGTATTGCCAGATTCCTAACTCCGAACCTAAAAATATCAATTTATAAATGTATGCAGCCTCATTTTTATTATATTTTCTATTATGTTTCTCTTTATTCTTTGTCCTTAGAAACTAAAGTGTCGTTAAAATTAAAAAGTGTAAATTACAAGTTGATTGTCGTAAAACGAAAACCAAAAAGCTTACAGCTACCAAAACCTTCTTAACAAGGATGATTCACATGTAATTTGAGGACCATTTCAAAATACACTTCGGGAAACGTTGAACAGTATCATTCAAAGAGAACATAAAATGTGCCCCTTTGATACGATTTGGTGAAGGTACTCAAATATCTGCTGAATGAATGGAGGAGCAGATGTAATCATTAAATTATTCTTACCATTCGATAACAGGTTCTAAGCTTTAGGAGAACACTTAAGTTCACAAATAAATTCTTAGGGAGAAGATTCCGAAACAGATTTCCTAGGGAGCTTTCAGAAGGACACACAGCAATAGTCCTTTTCAGCCAAAGTCGTTAAACCCCTGAAGTGCCAGTTTGGGGAGAGCCTGCCTCCTCTCTCTCCCCCTAGCTCTGAAGGCACAAGTTCTGGCTACATGGGAGTTGATGACGCTGCCTGGGTCACCACCAGGAAGACGTGAATAAAAGAATCAGAAAAAGGGAAGCAAAATAGAAAAACGAAACAAACCAGCAGCCAATAAACAGGGATAACAAAACGCAAGCTTGCAAGCTGCCTTGAGTGAAACCTGCTCTCTGTAACACTTCCACCCACACCCCTGGACACAGGCTCAGCCTGCTGGGCTCCGGTGTGAACGAAATGCAGCCTCCCGGATCTGGGGAGCTCCACTTTCTCCTGAGTAGTGGAAGCCCAAAGCCCACAGGCCTTAAACTAAGTTAGATCCACCCACTCAGACACATCCTGCAACTCTTGTCACACTTTTGCTGAGCTCTGCCTTGAGCGGTGGAAATACATATATTAACAGGAAGGAGGGAGAGAGGGGCTCCTTCCTCGACAGAAAGAAAAAAGTAGCCCTTCAGGTTGACAACAATGACAAAAAGGAAAAAAAAGTAAGAAAAGACAAAAAGAAAAATCGACTAGCTTCTAGAAATTTCTCCTAGTAACGGAAATTAACAAAGTATACACCATAAATACAAATTAGAAATCTTGTTCCTTATCCAGGTTTCTCAGGGAGTTCTAAAGTGGAGACAGGGCTAAAAAAAATTACTTAAATATGTGAGAGCCTTTGCTATAAGAGAAGGGAAATTACTGCCTCTTAGAGCCTCATCAAACTGTAACACAAAGATTAGATTACAACTGCATTGCTCAATAATGTAGCCCCCTGATCCACAGTAAATGAATCAGTTTAAAAGGGAGGGGGGGGAAGCCAGGCATACCACCATAAGATACAGAGGAATGCGTAGACTTGTAAGTGCTTCGGCTTATGTGCCACCATGGGTTTATCCACTCGTGACAGTAGGGGAGCAAAGCCCTACAACTGCGGAAAACCGGCCTCTTCCCCACCGCCCCCCCCCCCCAGCCCCAGCAAGTCGTGTCCATCGTGCAGCAGGTGGCCAGCCTATTTTATAAAGTCTTCAAACTCCGGTACACTCTTTGGGTAAAGATAGTAACAAAGGGGGAAGAACAATTTCTGATGAAACACAAATCTATTTTATAGCTTGTTTTTAACTTTATTCCCTATTCTATACATTTAGGAAGTATCAGCAGCAATCTGCTGAGAGAAGAAAAAGAAAGGGAAGCTCGCCTAGAAACTTCTGGGAAAGCATTTATTTAAAAAACAATGTAAAAGCCGAGGAGTTAAGGAAAAGTATGCACAGAACTCACGTCCGAAAACAAAATAGGTCTCCGCACCTGCTCCCTATACCAGAAAGTACCCCCCACCCCCGGAAGAGTGTGGGGCCTGTGAAGTCAAACCCCGAGTATCCTAGTTCGTCCGGAAAGCAGAGAGACAGGGCTCTGGCTGCAGGTCATTCTGAGAAATGATCCCAGAACAGGTGGGGGACCCAGGGCAAGTGAGTCGGGGAAGAAGAGAAACTCACAACTAGAGCTGTATTCTTGAGTCGATGACCACTCTGGGCAGCCGGCCGAAACTCCGTCCTGGCGGGACCCTTTATGGAGCAGTGTAGAAAGCACCTCAAAGCTGCCCACCGATGGGGCAGGAGGGACGTCATTTCACAGGCTCTTGGCCTGTGGGCCCAGGATTACCCCACGGGGGTGGGTATGAATACCTCACCCTCTCGCACTGCACAGGCATAAGTGAAGAGTGGATTCCCCACAAAAAGCACCGGGAAAGGCAAGAGCTCTGCAGTGTGGCTGAGGGGAGGCGCGGTCAAACCCGGGGAAGCTGTGGTGGCGGTGGCGGTGGCGGTGGCAATGGCAGTGCAAGTGCCAGAGAGGAAGACAGACGAGGGGAACGCGGTAGCCCAGTAGGGACACCACTGCTTCAGCACTGTGGGGATATCTGCGGCCACAAGAGGCCAACAGCACAACTGGCAGTACCGCTAGGAAGCCCTTTACTGGGCAAAAGCAGAGAGAGGATGAAAATATGGCTCCTGATACTTAATATAGTTTTGCTTTTGTTACGAAAGTGAAGTATCTTTAATTTTATTTCAGATTTGTGTTATTGGAGGCTGTGATACAATGGGCAGGAACACACGCACACACGTTTTTATAAATACCCACATATTTATATCATTCAGTTTTTTGCCTAGTGACTAATTAGTTTAAACAACAAGAGGGGCACCTGGGTGGCTCAGTCGGGTAAGCGTCGGACTTCGGCTCAGGTCGTGATCTCGCCATTCCAGAGTTCGAGCCCCGCATCAGACTCTGTGCTGACAGCTCTGAGCCTGGAGCCTGCTTCATGAAGATTCTGTGCCTCCCTCTCTCTCCCTTTTTCCCCTCCCACGCTCATTGCTCTATCTCCCACTCTCTCAAAAACAAATAAACATTAAAAAAAAAAAAAAGACAAGAAAAATTACCACGACAGCATATCTAACAGCATATCTAAGTGCCTCTGGAACTTAAAATGGCAGTTTTGAAATCTACAAAGGAAAAAGAGGGACATACATTTTAAAACTGACATACTGCAAGACCCTCTGCCAAAACGCCACTCTGGAATATGTGTGTGTGTATGTACATCCCTGTGTGTGTGTGTGTGTGTGTGTGTGTGTGTGTGTATAATTTAAGGGTCAATCATATGACAAGGACAATAAAACAGAATGGTAAGAGGAAGAAAAAAACCCCCGAAGGTATTGTCTTCCTTTTTTTAAACTAACTCAAACACATAGGATGGTAAAGGCAAAGTCATTTAAATCATTTCCTTAGTAATACAAGTAATATTTAAATAGATTTAATAGTGCTGCTCCAAACCAATGAATTATGGGTTTAAAACCTATTAAAATGTAATGTTTTTTTCCTGAGCTGAGAGGAGAGAGATTTAAATCCACTGAATTTTAATATTTCAGCTTGAGCTGCAGGAGGTAGAGAAAGTCCAAATGAACTATTCCATCAGCACCATTCAAGCATGAACATTTTAATCAGTTTTACTTCCTTGGAGTTCTCTAACACAGTTTACGCTGTCATTCTGAAAGCACTTAACACAGAGAGTGTGAAAAACCACCAAGGCTTGTTATTGCCTTCACAATTGATGGCAAATAATTTTGCAGACTTCCTATCATTAAAATGTCACTGCTAAAAATTGAGGTTCAGCATTTCTTGTGCTAAACTGCATTTTCCTACAAACACCATGGCATACCTGTCTTAAGAAATTTTTTTAAGGGGGTGGGTTTTTTTTTTTAAATGCATATTTTTATCTTTTTTTTTCCGTCAAAGAGTTATGTTAAAAAAGAGGGTGGAGGGAAATCCAAAGGAACCCCACTTTCTATTTTTACAAGCCAAACATTTTCTTCTCCAATGTTCCTACTGACAAAACTTTTTTTCTTCCCTAATGGTAGCTTCTTCAGTGAAATTCTTCTGAGGTTCCTAGCCAGTCTCCTTTATTAAGCATAACCACATTCACACAGCATGTGCTGATTATATAGTGTAATGGATTTAAAAAGCATTTTAAGACAGTCAGATGACTCAATTTAATAATACAGGAAATGAAAACATCATTTCTAATTAGATCATATTACTGATTTAAAACTACAATTTGTGTGCTGTTCCAACAGTGTGATCTCGCAGAGATTCTAATTTAAAAACACAGTGGCTAGTAGGACACATGACAAGATCAAACCAGATACATAACATTCCCTCAGCCCATTTAGGGAACCCCGGGAAAGCTTCAGGGAAATGTGAGATATGACCAATTCAAAACAAAACACCAAATACTGACTGTAGAATACAACACAGGAATTTTCCTGGGTTTTTTTCCCTTATAAATAAAAGATAAATGATATTTAACTTATTTCAATCTATCAACAGCTTTAAACTGAACATGACCTGTGAAAGAAATCATTATAACTGTGTTTCATTCCATTAAACACAACTAGCTTATTGTCAAGAGAACAAGCCGCCTCTCCAGGTTCCGGGCTCACTTCAGCATTTTGCATTTAAACTGCATGGATCACTGGTTTGGCTCATTTACCAATGAAGGTAGAATAATATTGCAGAGTTAAAAAGGTGCTTCATCAGATTTCATTAAATCTGGGAACATTTGCGCTTGTCTGGATGGTGTGCATACATATAAAACAGATACATACGTAGTGATAAACAAATGAAGGTCTGCCTGCAGGGGCTTTAGATGTGTCTTTGCTCTTGGGAGGAAAATTTCATTCCCTCAGTGGAGAAAATCCTTGCCAACTACATTCCCAAAACCAAGAACAAAAATCTGAAGATTGATCCCTCTCATCACTTTTGGTAGCATGTCAAAATAGCACCACCTCACAACACAAGCCATGAGAAGGGCAGGTGCACAGAGAATTCCACAATGTTACAAAACTGAAACCTACTGGACTGAAGGCACCATGGGGGGGTTGGGGGGGGGGTGAAACAGAGAAAGACCACACACTGGAGAGAACAGTTGCAGCAGGAATGTATCAAGCGAGTTTGTAATTGAGCTGTTTCTTCTCACTTGGGTTGTGGCTCCCTAAAATTGCTGGGTTTGGTTTTCTATTTCTGCAATCTACTTTTCAGAATAGTCAGATTATGTGACTGTGACTCCATTTCCTGCTCAGACACAAATAATCTGGAATCATCCCCGCCCCCCAGATTCACAACCACAGGGGCTGCTTTGATAGCATGCCACTCTGCTGAGTTAGCTCTTGAAATAAGTTTTTAGGTCACAAAATTAAATTTGCTATATTTTAATAATTAAACCCATATATATATACAATATGTCTGTCGGTAACCTGACTACAGTCTAATAAATCATCCTTTCCCTGAGAAAAGGCAACCTGCCATCCCTTTCAAAACAAAGTATGCCAAATGAAATAGATACAAACAGTATTAAAATGGAAGGGAAGGGAACTTGTTCTTTTAGATCTTCCCTATTTTTAAGCAACATCCAACATAAAACAATGGGTTTTTGATTTAGATTAATCTCTCCACTGTACAGACAGTAACTAGTAAGCCTTGAAAAAGAAACACAACAGCCAGAAACAGCTGCTGCCAACCAGTCCTAAGGTAAGATGGCTACTTGGCCTTGAGCAGTTCACACGAACCATGAACATGAGGCCAGACCTGACCCAGCATGCCGCCCCGAGTCCTCCTGCAAGCGTTCTCTCCTTCACCAGCAGACAGAGGTGCAGGTGAGAAACGCAGGTTCTCATCCCTGGTGACCTTAGGAGGTCTGGTGACCAAAATACATCCCCCAATGGGAATACCACACGGGCTTTAAGCAAATGCAGCTGGAATATACATATATACCTAACTTTAATGCTTTTTCAACTTTTTAAAAAATGTAACATACTGCTACTTTCTGGAGTTTTAGGAAATAAAAATTAATTGTGAAATATATGCATCTCTTCCCCAACGAGAAAATGTACTCCACACGAGTCTCCACGGCTTGTTCTGATTCAGCCTCCTTTCCAAGAGGGCACTTCCGAGGAAATAAAGGTTACCCCTTCCCATTTATTGCCTTCCAATTTACTACCCGTATTTTCTCTTGGTCGGAGGGACGCAAAATAAGAGCTCAAAATAGGCCATTAAAAAACAAGCCCCAATCAGACTAGCGCTCCGCCACCATCGCCAGTGAGCCCAGAGTTCTGATTTCCTTGTTAAAAGACAGAGGCATAATTGAAGCAATATCTTCACTCCGGATTGATTATCAGGCGACCCTTCTCTGCATCTTCACTCGGCAATTTGAATTTTAATGAAAGTAAATGGAATAATTAGCATTTCAAAGTGTGTTTGATACACTGAGGGGGGGAAAAAAAGAAAAGACTTTTGTGTATAACCTATACACAAAAGAAGTGTCTGGGAGGGGACAGAGAGGAAAGCATAGTTGTGTTGTCTTCATTAGAATAATCTAAGTAACTGCTTTACCAGCTGCATAAATAGAGATGGATACTGTGCGCTTTTCAGCTAAGATTTTTCACCTTTATTATCCCTTATGTTGTAGCACCTTATTAATTACTTGTTACCTTAATCTGAGAGAACAAAAATCTAAGAGGAGTCGGAGTGACTGCCCAAACCCATGAATCCCAGTAGGATTTCTATGCAACATTAATGCTGTATTCGCCAGGAAGGATTTTCCAACGAGGGCACTGATTGTGCCAAAAGGTGCACCTTTCATCTACTATTCCTACTACAAATGGCCACTAGCCCTTAAGAACCACTCATCACAGGGGAGGAAGAGGAGCAGGGAGATAAAAACAAAAAAAAAGGTACATTTTATTTCACCAAAAAATGGTATTAAGGTATTCTATATTTGCGGAAAGATCAAAGAAATCAGGTCATTTCAACATCAGGGCAATCTCCATCTTTTTTACAGGCCTAGCCCAGCAATAGGAACTGATTGCAAAGGAAAGAAATATTATGAAAAAAGAACTATCTAGGCTCCTTAGGGAGAATTTCTGCGAACATGTCCACTGGAATTGGTGAGAACGTGATCCAAAGTTTCTGAGGCCGCCATCCAATTTCACATGAGACAGAAGGCAAACTGCTTAATTTCACTTTGTGGTCTTCTATTGCCTTTTGCCCTTTGGGTGGCACAAAATTTAAAAAGAGAGAGCAAGCGAGCTGATGACACACACTAAGATCAGAGCTAAAATGGAAAGGCCACGTACCCCAATGATGGCGTTCAGTTCGGCCATGGTCACCTGCTTGGCCCGTTCCACAGCCTGCACCACTTGTTGCTGGTGCTATAAATGAAGATCAGAAACAGAATACAATTATTTGCTTTCTAGTCAGTCAAGAACAGCTTTTCCTAACGCGTCCTCTAACTTCAATTACATGCAAAACAGACTTTAGGGGTCTCAGTCCTTCACATTCAAGCCCTGGGTGGTGGCTGACTAGACGTCTAGGGCAAGCTGGGTCTCTAGTGCAGAGCAGGAACCGGGCATCTGACTGCGCCCCTACACCAGGTAGAAGCAGCTTTGATTTCCCTCTGACGTCAGAGGTACACTGTGACCCAATGTTTCCCACTGACGCTGACAAACGAAGCAACCCCTTCCCACCTGCTTTCTTTCTACCCCCTTTTCTCTGCACTCTACATAAAAAGTCTGAAAATATTTCCTAGCAGTACTTATTTTTAAAATTTCTCCTGGTATTTGTTACGGTAAAGCACTAGAAGGCCACTTAGAATTAAAAGTTTATTTTCTTCTGGAAATGTGAAAAGTGCTCATGTTTTAATTCCTGTTGTGAAGGACTGCACATTTTTATAAGATTAAAAATGTACAACTTTGACTAGCAGTCAAGTTTAAGGACTTCAGGGGTTGCTTTCAGCTGCAACAGAAAAACTAAAATCTACAAGTCTCAGTTATTTTTCTTTTGGAAAACCAGGATGTAGAGTAGAGGAAAACCCCTCCCTCTATCCATGAGTCAGTTCTAAAGAAGGAGCAGGAATGGCGTATTGGTAGGATTTGTAATATTGAAAAAATTAAATAGCACAGGAGTGTCCCTGCACGAGGCACTCGCTCGCATCTGGACACTCATGAGTGCTTGCACGAGTACCCCCAAATGTAAATACTATTCGCCACCAAACGCGCTGCAACACTCTAGTATCTACACACTTGAACAGGTCTCCTCTGGACTATTTTCAACTAGGTTTAGTGAAGGGAGAGCCAAAAGACTGGGCTACGAAACGGGCACTCCTCTGTGCAGCTCGGGAGAATCTTGTCTTGCAGGACCCCAGCTGAGAAATGTCGCTGGAGTGAATATGAAGCTTAGCTAACCTATTGCTTAATACATACAAAGAGGTAAGCCATCAATTATACATGAAATTCCCCTTGAGCTACCTGGCACAACACTCCAAAACTCTCAAAGATGCAGTTACTGAGATTAACTAGGGTGACCAATATTTCCACCCCGCAGCCGTGTGGGGATAAGGGGGATGTGGAGTGTGGGAAAGGAAACTGCCTTAGTTATCCACATGGAGTGTTTTCACCCTTGCTCTCCTAACAGAGATGTGTACTTTATGCCTATAATCTAATGGAAAGAAAAATGTCAAATAAAGGATCACTGCATTTTAAGCTTTTACTAAACTCTGAACATTAAACTATGTACCTTTGATTTTTTCTTTAATTTCAAGAGTTTCAAAACAAGTGCTTAAGAAACAATCCCAAAGTTTTTCTAGATATCTCTGTCCATTCTCTTACTCTGGAATAAAATATCTGCCAAAGTGAAATAATTCATGTCCTCCTTTCTTTGAAGAAAGTGGAAATCCTAAAGATTTATAAAGACATGGTAAGGAACAGAGAGACATACTCAATACAATGACCAGTAACAGCAGTTTTTCCCTGAAGCTAGCCTAACCAGCGTGTTAACGGATGAGCACAGGGCTCATGTTTAGATTGAAAGCGATCGAGTTGTCGGTGTTGGGGAAAAACGGCAGTGCTTGGGAAACAGAGAAAAAGACAACATGTAAGAAGACGACTCGGATATGTCCGATACTCAAAGTGAGCGTACGGACAGAAATTGTTATGGGATTTTCCACCTTTTACTTTCCAACATTCGAGAACGGCTGCTCAAATTCGAGAACTGAAAACCGAAGGACCCCATGAACACACATCCAACCACGTATCATTCATTCCACTCATACAACCATCCACTCAACAAAAGCCCTTTAAAGCTCTTACTCTGTGCGATTTCTGTATATTACTGAAATATTTCCATATTAGTGAAAAGTCATCTACTTTACGTTAAGCTTTCAAAGAATAGTTCCGTAAGATATACGGAAAATACATCTATTTAGGGGCCTTTCTACCATGCAGACTGTTCAACTCTCGCTTCATAAACTGGATTCCAAATGACAGGATGGGCAAAGATGCCTTAGGCAGTGAGGATGTGCTTCTGGCTCAGCATTAAAATATCAAGAACATTTACTAAGAAAATCAGAAACACAGCAGTGAACTGGAACACTGACATCTGATGCTCCTATAGAAACTCTGGCTAAAAAGCTGAAATGACAACGGAAGTCATGCTTCGGCTCTTTCGTTTTCTCCCATGGCAGTGGCCATGGGCTAAGACCACATCTGAACTTTACCTGTCGTTCAGGATTCTACTTCCCTATTTCTGCTTTCAATTGGGAATCATCTGCTGTTTAAGGACCTTTTGCACAGAAGCTCCCTAAGGCAAAGAATGCCTCCTCCTGATGGGCTCTGAAAGCACCAGAAACACCCCGCCCCTGAGACATCGCTCACTCAGCCACATAGTAATGGTCAGGTAAGGTGAGAAAATTAAAATTCAGGAAAGAAGGGGCAAGCGATCACAAAAAAAAAAAAATGACCACTGGAGGAAGAAGCCCAAAATACCCTCCAAAACTGACCCAGGGGTGGCGCTTGGTTTTCCATTTCCAAACTTTAACAAGCTCTCTGACTCAGAAAATAAGAGCAAGTTGTCACATCTCAGAACCCTGATGGCTTTCCCATTCTGTGTGCCACCTCTTCTCCCTCTCTTCCCTTCTCCCGTCTGTTCCTCTCGCTCCCACTCCACCCGCCATCTTATTTCCTCTCCCACTGCCTTCTTCCCCTCTGCCACCTCACGGGTGATGACAGCCCCTCCAGCCCCAGGCTGGCCTGCAGAAGGCATCGGTGCCGTGGACTCTTACAGCTCGAGCTCACAGAGGGGCTCCCTTCTGAACTTTCTACCAGCACCACCAAATAAAACGCTAAGAATACATCGATAAAGCCTAAGGCAAGAAAGAGGGGTCTCTAACTGGGATTTGTAAGAGAGAGAAAAAAAAAAAAGCCCATTTATTTATTCTTTACAATACTGTGATTTATAACTTTAGAAAAGAAATCCACATAAAAACAAACCTATGTGATTATGGCTGCATGACTCTAAATTTACTAAAAATCACTGAATTGTACATTTAGAACGAATGAATTTTATGATGTGTAAGTTATATCTCAATTAAATACTGTGATTTAAAGAATATCAGCATGGATGGTAGAGAGGGGAAGGCCACGAAAATGAAATTCTATTCATTAAATCACCTGCCTACTTAGCTTTCACCATAAAATCATTTTTGCATTTGTCCAGGAAAGTACTGAGGATAATTTTTTTTTAACAAGAAAGAGACTGAAACAACAGAAGTCCAGAGTCCAACAAAGACTGCTGAGAAACAGACCTTCACAAACCACCAATACGTGCATGATAGGTAATTAATGTGTGTTTCTGGCAAGAGAATACAATGACAAGGCCCGCCAGGCCAACACTTTAGCGTGTGGCAATAGATGTAGTACTTCTAATAACAACAAGAAAAAAACCTCTACGTTACAACTTAGAATGTTTTTTTTAATACTCACCCCCTCCTTCCCTCCCGTAGTGATAGGGGTAGTGGGGAGTTAAAGGCGGAGGTGTAAAATGAAGTAGGATGTTTCCAATGAGCCACTGACGTCCCTGACAGGTGGAGATCCAAGTGAGCAACCGAGAGAATGGCCCTGCTGGGAGGCAGGGAACTCCCAGGCGTGGAGCGGCTTCTACTACACAGGAAAGCAGGGTAGGAAACACTCGGGGAGGCACAGGAAGGAATGCCCAGCATACTTCCTGGAGCATCAGGAAAGGCTCTGCTTTCTTATTCACTCATTCAATTATTTATTAAGAACCTACCGTGCACCAGGCAACTGCGGTAGGAACTAAGACTAGAGTCATGAACGAGACACTCGGGGAACGAGTAATACTCACGAGGCTCGGTAATTACAACTGGAGGGTGATTTCCATGAAGAAAATGACAGGATGCTATGCAATCACTTATGGGGAAATATCTCATGGAATCTCGGGGCTGAGGGAAGGTTCCCTATGGAAGCTGACCCAGTGACCGAGACGTGAGGGATGCGCAGGAGTTCTGTGGGTGAAGCAAGGAGAAAAGAATCCCAGGCAGAGAGAAGAGCCTGGGCAAGGTCCCTAAAAGAGAAAGGAGTTTTTCTGTCAAGGAAGAGAAAGAACATGTGGCTGGGAGAGAAGAGTAGGGTAGGGGAAAAGGCGGGAGAGACAAAAGCAAGGTAGGATTTTGAAAGCCTTCTTGGGCCTGGTCAAACACACGTGCAGAACTCTCAAGCGGAAGAGGCATCCAGAGAAAGCACAGAGGCCAGCACCCGGCGTCACGTGAGGGCAGCCTGGGCACGCCTCAGGGAACCACGTACTAGTGGAAGGGCAATCTGTAAGCCGGCAGGAGCCCAAACGCTGACCTGATGGGCTTTGCATGATATGCAAAAAACTTTATCCCGGTGAAGATATTCTTTGTTAACAATTTTGAAGCAGCTGAGTGCTATCAGTTCTGCATTTTAGGAAGATGGGCCTGGGGTAGTAAAGAAGAATAAAGAAGCTGGATGACAGGGAGGTGAACCAGACAGGAGGGAGAACAGGTAGAAGGCGCTTTAGCAATACCCTCGGATGAAAGAGAAGCCTGAACTTGGACCAAAAGCCCCTCCCGCTCATCAGACTCATTAGCCACATGTACATAAAAAGTCACTCACTCAGAACTAGAAAAGGCCTTCAGAAATCATGGACCCAGATGGCAGCAGTGCCCCAGGCACGGTAACAACAAACCGGCCACCTTTCCCAATGCTTACAGATTTCTAAATTCTGCCCCGGCGGCGGCAGGCATCGGGGTGGTGGCGTCACAGTATCAACCACAGCCCCAAAGGGTTTCCTCTGTCACACCCAACAAGTAGTCTCTGCTTCATCGTATCCTCTGGAAGGGACCTCACTACCTCATGCACAGGCTTCTCCCACTTGGGGATAATGGGCTCTAATACGGATTAGAAATCTCTCTCTCCAGAACTTCTACCCACGGGACCCAACTTTGCCTCCACATTCTCCTCCTCTGGAATGCACTTCCAGTACATGAAGGTGACATAATGCATGTTTTTGCCTTCTCTATTCCAGGTTAAATATCCCCAGGCCACCGGCTCTAGGCCACTCATCCTCTGACCATGCCTCTGGTGACGCTCTAGGTGACAAGACAGGATATTCCAGGTATGGCTAAGCGGGTCAAATCTGAGTGAAAGGGTGACTCCGTGTCCAGTAAGTCAGGCTAAAATCCTACTGAGCCATTTTGGCAACTCTAGCAAGTTTACTAGCACAAATAAGCTTTAACTTCACATCAGCCTTTCCTCAATGGTAGCCCAAGAAATGTTAGTCCCACCAGAAATTAGGTATTACTTGAAACAAACCAAAAAAACTCCAATGGGTTTAATTCGGCTAATACCTGGTAAACGGCAGATCTTCCCTGAGCTTCAAATCTCGAAGAGAGTGGATATATGTGCAGGGTTTTCCAAACAATCTTGGCTGTGGAACCCAGTGATTAAAACTTGGGAAATGCTGCCCAAGGCTTCTCCCTACCGACCGTTTAGCCTCACCTTCTCCGTTCTCAGCCACACAAGGACAGAGCATTCTTCAGTAAGTTCTAAAGTCCGTGCTTTCCACCAGAACTTTCTGCAGTTGGAAACATTCTAAATCTGTGCTAATAACATGGTAGCCCTAGCCACATACAGGTGGATACTGAGCACTTGAAATCGGGCTAATGTGACTGAGAAACTTAATTTGTAACCTTATTTAACTCTGATTAGTTTTAATTTAAATCTAAATAGCCACATATGGCTTTGGCTTCTATATTAGACATTATAAGCTCTATTTAAAGTATTTTAAAGCTTAGCTCCAGTAACAACCCAATCACTACCTAAATGAAAGTCAAAGAAATGAGGAGGTTTCTCAAACGTTCCTTAATTTTTTTAGACGCATACAGATACACAACTTCATTGCTGCCTCTGAAAGGAGGCGACACAGAAACCCTCAGAAAAGTTCTCCCTCCTGAGAATCATGTACTTGCTGAGGGCGAGCGGGCCATAATGCCACCATAAGGATCTCGCCAAACATCCAACTGTCACCAAAATGCATGGTCAATCGCACAGAACAGGCCGACTGGTCAAACCGGGGAACATGGGACAGGATTATGCTCCCTGATGCTTCATTCAGTAGTGTGAGGAAGAAAAAACAAAACAAATCAAAACCGATTTTAAATGAAAGGTTGTCCAATGTAAGTAATCAGAAAACGAGACAAAAACCCGTTAAGTCCCAATCTAGGCATATTAGTCGCTTTAGGACATCCCTTAGATACACCGCACTGTTGTAACACATTACCAGCACTGACAAAACGGCCCTGACTGGAAGGCAGACGTGTCCTGTGAAGGCTGCTGGCATTTAAGGAATGATCTCTGAAGATGGTCTTATGGGTGTCACTGCGTACTTATCAGGGGATCTCTGGTGATTTCGGCCACGCTCACCTACATCAAACCATGTTATCACAAGCCATTGATTCCTTACGAAGTTAACAAGCAATAAGATGAGTTAACCTGGGGCCGTTATGAGGCGAGAACACTGCCACCAGTGCATGTAACCACTGCGTTTTGTTCATTTCCTCCCTGAGGCGCAGTATGAAAGTGACTGATCACATTTTTCAGCTTCCATTTTACAATTATTCTTTACATGCAAAATGTGGTTCAGGGTAATTCAGTCCCCTATTAACTCAGGTACCAACAAGACAGCATTGGAGATACACTCACACCTCCTATCATAGAAGGGGTAGGTTTTCCATCAAATCAAAAAGGACCAAATTTATGGCATGTCCAAAACAGAAATGGATGCATCATGGCTATTCTTGCCTTTTGGAATTGGTATTTAAATCAATATGTCTTATCACTGTTATGTAACTGTGTCCTATTTTCTACTATTTAAGTGCAACGTAGAACACCCAAAATAAATCTACAGAATTCTAGAGGAAAACACTATTTGGTTCTACTCATCGGACAGGCTAACAGGGTAATAAAAGCCAAGTTTTGAGTTAAAATTAAATTTGCACCAGAAAGCCTTCAAGTTGGAATTGTCTCTTTTCCCTAGGTAAAGAGAAGAATAAAAGGTTTAAAATCTCACTCTTAATTCCCTTTTATGCCCTAAAGTTTCCAATGACCACAGAACTATTGTCAAATGTGGTCAAACGAATGACTTAAGTTCTTTATTTCATTCACTAAATCAAAATTTTCACACACAAGGGAAGAAACAGCCAGTTGCTGTTAAGTCCAGGCCCCAAAGCCGGGCTCCACCATGACTCCGCCTCGGCTTGGAGAGGACAAGTCTACAGGGGCTCCTCCACCAGCCTCCTAAGCAGTTCTGCTTCCACTTTAGTAGCTCAAGAAACAAGGAACAGAGGTTGAGGGGGCAGGTACTGGAGGTAAGTCCGAACTTACTAGCACCCTTCAGTATTGCTGAGGCCCCACATAAGGTCTACGTGCCTACAAGACAGCTCCTGAAATCACTGATGAAAAGAGAGAGTCCATCCATAAACTACTCGTAAAAACAAAACTAACTTGAGCTACGCAACCAGATATTTGGAAAATAGCCAGTCCCCAACTGGATTGAGGAGTTTGTTTTTCCAGATAGCTTCGTGGGCAAAACACAGACCCCCGTCCAAAACCACTCCGTCTCTGGAGGGAGCTCTCCAGGTGGAACGCCGTCTGGATCTTTGCTTGCTGGCTGGGAAGATTCGGGTGTTGCTGAATTGGAAAATTAATTTTTGGAGCTAGAAGAGAATTACCCTTGGGGCTACCTAATATGCCTCGCTGAGATTTTTAGCTAGTTCACAGCCCTGGGTTCAGTTTTAATTTACATTTTCTTTCCTCTCTAAGAAGGACATTAGAGAGGAAGATAACGAATTCATTCTTCCAAAAGGCAATGGCTGAAAAGGGGAGGGAGGGCTGGTTCCAGGTCTTCTCAAAAAGGAAGCTCAGAGCTTTGCTGCTCACGGCACCGGCACCGAGCACTACTGCCACCCAAGAGCAGGATGGGGTTACGGTATGCTAAGCGGCACGTGGGTAATCCCAAGTAATCCTCGCGGTGACGGCATGCATCCCATGCTATTATTAACCTCACGGACAGATAAGGAAACTGAGGCTTAGCGAGGCGAACCACTTGCTAAAGGTCACCCAGCTTTAGTTGGTTAGAGTAAGCCTTGCAGTTTGTAACAGGGAACCCCGGACTCGACCCAGATCCAGTTGTCACCATTCTGGCGTCTCCCGCTTACGGAACTGCCGACAGGGAGTTGATTATTTATAGCTCCTCCCCTGCAAATGAGACCCGAAGCAGGAGAGAGAAGAACTTCCCACTTACTACACTGAGATCTGCCTTTTAAAGAAGAAACTTGAGGGCAGGAGAATAGAGATCACTCTTACCCATTCCTAAAAGCCAAAAAGAAGTGGGAGAAAAAAACAGCTTCGGACAAGTGAGGACTCACTCATAAGCTTTCCTTAAATTCTGGCATTAGGGATCCTATAAAATTTTTGGAACTGTATGTGATATAGTGACTCACTTTAATGACAAAAGTATCTTTTGTCTAATGTCTGAGACTTCGGAAGTAGTCGTATAAGATTGTAACAAGCACATCGTTAAAATATATATTGGCTGTAACTCTAAAAAATGTTTTGTGAAATCTAATGGGAAAATATTTTTTTCTGTGATTGTTTCCTGCGATAAATAGACTCGTTTCAAGTACTTCTGAACTACAATTACACAACTGATTTCTAAAAAACAGTCCTGCCCTTAAAACTAAATGTATTTAATAACTGCCATTCAATATTATAGCTGTATTTTTAAATTTTAGAACACGGGGTGCACTAGCCACAGTAGTATTAAGCAGGTACGCTAATGAGCACGTAGGGGCTAAATTAAAAGCAGACTTCTCAGAGTATGTGAATTCACCTCTCGTTCCTCTCCAACTCCAAAAAATTCCTCCAACCACTGTCCTGTAGCTTATGTACTAGTCTTCAAGGAATGTTTTTCCTTTTTCTAAACACGATCGTTTAATTTTTAAATAAAAACGTTTTAAAATAAATTCTAATGCCACAGCTGCCGTTTTGGCAGTGAGACTGTCACACGGAGAGCCGGTGTTAAAAGATCAGATTAAGAGCCTTCAGTCCTGGCACCGAGTGACGCTCGCAGCCATGCAAGAGTGATTTTCCATGCCTCTGAAGAGACAGGAAATAGAATTCATCTTCCTCTAATAACCTGCCTCCTCCCCTCCCTCCAGATTACGGTCCATCTGGCCTCGGGATAGAAGCGAGGAGTCTGATGCTCGCAGAATGCCCAGAAGATGAAACAAGGTGGGCAATGTTCAGACGCAAAACATCAGAGCCGCCTGGGTTAGACAGGAACAAACACGTCTGTGGCCCACACATTAAAAGATAGACACACACCTTAAGGAACTGAAAAAAGAAGAGCCAATTAAGTCCAAAGTAAGCAAAAGAAAAGATATACACAGAATTAGGATTTGGAAAATTACGACAGGTCACACATTACACACAAATCAAGGACTTCAACCGAGAAATGTCAAAAGTCTCGGGGAAATAAACAGTAAGTGGTGAGATCATGATGCTATCTTCCCAGCCTACAGCAGAGGAAAGGAGTTGCGAGTACCTCCCCACGGCCTTCCTCTGCTGGGTCCAACTCCCTTAGCCAATTAATTCCAGTCCAGTCTTGCTCAGCACCACTACCATTACACACTGCCTTCCTACCGGGCCTGCTCACACGAACAACAGGACTCATGTGGGAAAGCAGCCTCTTTGCGAATCAGCTCCACCAACACCCACACGACCTCCCTCCACTTCTGCGTATATCCCCACAGATCCTGCCAAACTGCCTCGGGAATAAGCTCTACCAGGGATTCTATATAGGGGGTGAATGCCTGCCAAGGGCTCAAGTCTAATACTCTCCCCACTACCTTGGGGTAGAACACCTCGGCATGGTTACAGCTCTGTGGGTTCCAAACCTTCCACTCCCCCACCTCCATGAAGCCGAGCTGCCTCAACTAAGAAGAAACGCACACTGGTCTGGACTTGGCAAAGCGTGGCTCTGTTTCCTCAAGAAATGCAAACAGGCCTCTTAACTCTCCCTCCCCCTCCACCCAATCCAGTCACAAAGGCAAACCCTGAGTACAAATAGGTAAATGGGGATATAGTGGGCAGTGGTTTTGTGGTCACAGCTAAAGGGGGAGAAAGACAACGCATCCTTTGTTGTTTGGGGTCCAGAAGAGCATTTGAAATCAGGATGTTAACTCGGGCCCACGGTTTGTGAGTATGAGCACCTCCGTGGGATATATTTCCGATGAAAGGTGCCCACGGTTACCGAGGTCTAACCGAGTTCAAACCAAGTAAAAAGTCGCAGAGGAATCCACGTATCTATGGGGCACGCCCATGCTCAATACCCGCTGCGCGCGAACATCAGCGCGTGCCGGGGCAGGCAGACGGACCATCCTCCTGGAAAGCAATGCCACAACACATCCGGAGAAGTGAAGAGTGGGAGGAGAGTGCTCCGAGCCCCCAGCACAAAGCTCAGTGGCTGCAAGACAGGCGGACAGTCCACGAATTAGCCTCTTGCCTCCTGACGGCTGGCCTGACCTGCGCAAATGAAGGATTCAGTAACCCCCAGGCGAAAATGATCTCTTTCTGGCACATTCACCTAAACTTTGTAACTACCGAAAGCAAGCGAACAAACCAGAGGAGGGGAAAAAAGCCACAAGGCAGCCACCACGCACTGGAAATGCACCCTCCCGTTCCAACACGAGTGCGTGTGCAGAGAGTATGCACTTCCGCTGGTGGTGAGCAAGAGGAAGCGTGTGAACTACACAGCAGGCCGGGGCCATGAATGAAGTCGGCGGTACTCAGAGCACGGAGCCCACGGAGCCCACGGAGCCCACCCTGAGTGTCTTTTTCCAAGTGCACACAAGGTGCTAAGACTTCACCAGGTAAGAAGTACCTTTTGTAAAGCAGTCGGCCAAAAGTTACATTAGTTAACGTTCACTACATAAAACACTCTGTGGATAGGTCTTCCGCCAGCTCTTAATGCCCAGTGACAAAAATGTAGGACAAGCCCTTCTGGGCAATTTTTCAATCTGCCCTATTAGATGCCATTATGAAAACCAGTCAGAATTCTGAGCAACACTACATCGTCCAATGACAGCAAAACATTTTAACAACTGGATTTTGCTTCACACATTAGAAAATCTTCCATTATATGAAAACAATTATATTCCGCTGAAGGTTAATAAGGTGTAGAAGTTGGAATGTGAACACTGTATGTTAGAAACGTGCCATACGAACACCGAGAGACTGACGAGGCCAAAGAGACAGTCCCACAATCTCTTTTCTGCAAAACCACTTAAATGGCACCTTCTAGCACAGCGCCTCAAACCAACCGCCTTACCTCTTGGGACAGGAAGGGAATGACTTGTGCACAGATAGCATTCAGCCTCTTCACAATCTCTGCCTGTATAAAAACAAAAATAAAAAAAATAAAAAGGAAAGGAAAGCAATAAAGAGAACAGTCAGCTGGTTACAAATTCCCGAAATATTAACAGGATGATATTAAAACACACTTTATATTCTGGCTGGCTTATTTCCTAAGGAAGAGGAAAACTCTCATCAGCAGGCCCATTAAAAGGAGGCAGTGACAACAGTGCCACATTAATAGCACGATTTATTAACCGGCATTCATCTTAAAAAGTCAACCTTCAAGCACCAGGACAACATAAAAAGGAATTTAATTTTCATGACTGCAAATCGGTTTTCAAAACCCTTCAATAGGACCCTTGTTCATTCTGATGTGTTTTTTCATAAAACCTTGAGTTTTCGAGTTTTGATAGTAAAGATACATTCTTCCACCATCCCTATTTCTCTCAGTTAGTAGTGACCCCACTGGATCAGCTGTGGTCTTTGCTTCAAGTCCTCAACCTCCCAGAAGAATAGCACCCAACCAATTCAAATAAGTTGATTCATTCAGATCCTCAGTTATAAATTGTTGGGAAATAGTGTATTTTCTTCAATCATGAAAATTTCTAAATGTGTCCCGCCAGGGTATTCTGTGCAGAGGTATAGAACACGGCAAATTTTTCCTAGACTTAGCAGAAAGCAATTTGTGTGTATGTGAAAACTAAACTTAAGAATGTTAATTACTCCTGTACTATAGACCTGTGAAGTCCCAGCAATATCTGATAAAAGAGTCTATTCTCTAATAATTTAAGTATAGAAATTTTCTATCAACAGGATACTACAGTTAAATAACAATATTAAAAAAAAAAGGCATCCCATATCCCCACTACCCTTTCTTTAAAAATCTACCCAGAGCTTTGCTGATGTTCATCTTAATTTGTATTATCAGATGGCTCCTTATATACTTCGGTATAGGTCATATAAGCACAGGGTTTTTCTATACACGTACATGCAAAATAGCTTATATTTTAATGACGGGGTGGGGTGAAGGATAGAAGTGTTGAGAGGCAGAAAATGTAAAGCAATTACTATTCCTGAGACATTCTTAAAATAAGTTCCATTCAGGGTCAGCTTCTCATTTTTAAGAGGACAAAAATGCTCTTTTTCTTGCAAAGTCATTACCAGAATGACAGCGACACTCTACTGGTGCAATCTAGGTTTCCTTCTTTCATCAGCAACCCTTTTGACTTTGCGGCTATGCAATCTTTTAAATGCCGGCACCTTAAAAACTTTGCCAGCCCAGAGAAAACACAAATTCACCATAAAGGAAGTTTCGAACCTAAGCTTTCCTTCCCAGCCTGCATTCCTGACAGGAGGGACAAAAACCCAGCACCAATATGCGGCAGTGAATGAGGACCCAACTGCGCTGACCTGATTTAATTTACTGCACTGGCCCCATGGAGCATTTAGGGATCCTTTAAGAATGCTTAAACCACCATGAAAAGCTGCATTGGGAATCACCAAACCACGCTCCACCTGGGCGGACATACCACAGTGGTTATGGGGTGAAATTCCTGTGTGAGCTGAGAAAATAGAGTAGCATTCACCAGACCGAAAGCATTGCCTCTCAAAGGCATTTGGTTGTTAAGCTTTTTGTAGGGAGAGGTGGAGGGGGAGAGAATAAAAGATAATGAGACACTTTGGGGCAGACCAAACTGATGATTCTAATGCTTAGAACCATCTGCCAAGCATATTTTCCTCATTATGTTGTTTACATAAATAAAATAGTCCCTTGCTAGGAGGGTTTAAAAATGTGTGGGCACATAAGAAAACTGAGTTCTTTCGTTTGCCTACATAATCTAGGCAATAAAAACTACTCTAAGGAAACTTACTCCTCAGGCAAAATAAAGACCAAAAGGTTTTATTTGGCCTCTTCAATTTTGGACCCAGGCTATTTTATGTCTAAGCAACTATGGGGGGGAAAAAAGGTACACTGCATATTCTCAACACCAAATGCAAAAAAGTTCACTTCTTCACGGATATTAACATACATAACAGAAAAAGGGGAGGATCTTCCAAACTTTTTCTTTATAGGTCTCCTTTTGTTTAAAAGACTTCTTAATTTCTTTAAGTTGTCATGCCAATGGATTTTTCATGGTCAGGCTAATTGGCAGCAGGGGGGGTGGGATGTGTGTGTGATTTCATAAAATTAAGCAGGTCATTCCTCACTTTGAAAGCTAAAGTTGCCTCGGAAACACTGCTGCTTCCATGGTCAACTAATTTTGTCTCTTTTGTCCCACTGGACCCAGCTTTAGGGAGGCATCATTTATTTACAGGCCTTTCTACTGGGCTTCCGTGATCAGCCAATAATACTGTGGACACACACTTCTAATGGCCTGTGTTTTGAAACTGAGTCTAATCTAATGGCGAGGGGCCCAAACTCCTTTTCCAGCACAGCCATTAAAGGATGTAGGTTATTGCTGTTGTCACCATTGATATTTGTCATTGTAATGTAATTAGGGCCCTAAAATGATGCATTACAGCCCTTGGCACAGCTTCTATTAAAATCTTTTCTTCTGCTCACTGAACTGCGACCTGCTTTCTGATGAATAACAGACAGACAGCTTTAGGGTAAGGAGCAGATTCATCAAAGAAGTATTTTTCAGCTTTGGGGAGAGACAGGGGGAAAAAAAAGGCAACCTAGGAGGAAAAGCACTAGGGGAGGAAAAGCCACAATACACATTTGAATGTCATCTGACCACTTGAAATTCTGATTGCGTCTGATGAATCTTGCTTAGACAATACATCCCCAGTCTTCGCATCACATGGTTAATCAGGGCTCTAATCTGCTATCCATCAGCCCACGCCAGGGCTGCAGCTTCCAATCAGATTGATAGGTGATGTGGCTCATGCTTCCCTGAGCAAGTACATTCACAGATACAGCCCATTTCAACAGGCAAGGATTCTGAACTACTGCTGCCAGGTCTGCTGGCTGTTCTCGTGGTGTTCGAGGCCTTTCGGACACTGCTAGATTATTGTCTGTAGATGCCCACGATATTCCAAAATGGCATTAATGGCCCCGATGAAAGGGCAATTGTTCATGCCAAAACATAACAAAATAATTTGTTTTCACAGCCATAATCTGTCAGATCCATTAATAACCTTTGATACTTCTATATTATGTCTTCCTCTAGCCATCACCATTTAAATAACGGTCATTTAAAAATAAGTTTCATATATAATATTTTCCTTCCCTCAATTCACTACCATTCTATGAACTGCTCCTGTAATTTCCTACCTTTATGCCACTCTCCAATAAAAAGAACCAATAAGTGACCATCCCCCCACCCCACACACAAAACCAACAAACTGGACAAAATACTTTAGAAAAGGGTGTTCTATGAAAATGCCTTGACCGTGCACTCAACACTTGGCACACGAATGCTGACAGACTAACTAACTCTAAATGGAGATGGCCAGTGGCCTAGCAGCGCAACTAGTTCCTAAAGGAACAGGAAAACACAGGCAAAAAGCTTTCATCTCTTTTTTCTTCAAACTCCAACTCAAGAACTATTGGAAAATGTATTAACTACTTTGCAACATGGAAAAGCAACATCAGGCATCGAAAAGAATGCCAAAAGAATGCCGCATTTCAACCATTAGATTAAACAAGTAACGAATCCTGGAGAACACGATATCAAATACATATTTTCTTTATCACTTACAACAAATGACATTAGTCATTTAAGTAAGACAAAAAACTGGTTAAGCCTACCCTTGAATTGAATTACATCCCCTTAAATAGTTGTAATATAATAAAAATCTAATTTTTATTTAGATTACTTCCGCCTAGATTTCCTTAAATAATTAAACAAATTTTATTTTATGACATAATAAACTTGAAAAAATACAGATAACTTTATTTTAGCAATCAAAAAGATATATCAGGAGCAATTATTGGTCTAAAAAAATATTTCTTGGGTTTTAGTCTCATCAAAATAGAAGCCATACTACTAAAAAGTACTACTGAAATAAAACAGAATAACAAAACATTACTAAGAAATCATTTTAGCAACCAATCAGAAAACAACAACAACAAAACACAATTATAGTTTCAGAAAAACATTCTTGAAGAATAACATTTCACAATAAATTTGCTTTCTACAGTGGTTTCTTTGACAAAAACATTTAAGAGAGACTCTTGTTTTTTTTTTTAAGTGTTTATCAGGAACATACATTCACCAATTATATAAAACGCTTTTAAAAAGTGATGAAAAAGTTATTATTCCATCTGAAATCCTTTCTGGAGTAAGTACAAATAATCCTGCAAGCCTCTCCTTCACCCAGAACCAAAGATTGTAATTTTTTATTTCAATCAGAAAATAATTATCTTCATTTGTTCATTGATCTGTTCCAAATTTTCTAAGAAATGGCCTAACTTCTGGAACTGATCCTGCTTGCCCTTAGACTGAAAAGTCTGAAGACTAATGAGAAATTCTTTCTGATTTACTAAAAATCCAGACTAAACATAAGGAAAAATACTCAAGTGGGACTATTTCTTGAAACTGACAACCAAGGTTTTATCTTGTCAACAAAATTCAACTTCACGAAAGAAAGAACATATAATGGACAAAACTAATTTTATTTATTAAAAAACGAAAAGCCAGAATGGAATAAGGCGTAGAGATTTAGATCAAAGGTATTGTCCACACTGCTGGCAAGCTGGTAAACTAGATGCCTAAGGTTTATTTTAGTTCAGGTACTTATCTTGAGCAAAATATTTTATATTGCTTAACAGAGCAATAAATGAAGTGATACCATTGTAAGACTCAAGTTAACAAAAAATCTATCAGTTTCCATAAAGGACTGATTCAAACTACTAAGATTTTTTTTTTGGTGCAAGTATTAAAACTTTTAAAAGCTCTCATCATCCGCACTTCCTCTAATAAGAAAGAGGTACTGTCTAGGAGTACTCAATTAGTCTTCCCTTGAATGAGGTGAAAGTGCCAATATTCAACTAATTTTTAGCCACCACCCAACCTCCGCCTACCCTGGAGAGTTGAACTAAAGCCATGATTCTACTGACAGTAATACCACAAAGTGGTGTCAATCTGCTTTGTGTTCTGAACTCCTATTTATGCTAATTTACTGAGGGCTAAGTATGTTATAAAGTATCCAGTATGTAGTTCAGTTAATTGCATACAATGAAGTACCTCATTTGTTTGTCCTACCAAGATATACAGGTGCTACTGTTTGTGGTGCTAGTGCAAGAATACTCAGGACAATGCCTTTCCTGAAGAGTATGGCGGTATGCCTGTGTTCCATGAAAACTATTCCAATCCATCCCCAAAGGCAAGGCTATATTTTACTAAAGCTTTTTTTGCAATGATTAGGAAAAAAGTGCCTTTTCCTCTCATCTCTTGAGCTTTCCAGGTCTTTAAGGGAAATCCCAGATAGTTGCCTATTATCCTCACTACACCTTCTGGGCTCTCATTACTGTGTTTAAATACTGCTCCAAGTGTTGAGAGTGATATATTATCAAGGTTAAGAACAATGATCTTTGTGCCAGACATACAACTGCTCCTACAAGGTCAAATCATTTCGGTTCTCAAGTCTGAAAAACACTGTAACCAATGTTATCATGATTATGTTCCATTCCACCAGAGAGGCGTGGCAGGGAAAATGGGGGAAAAAAAGATGGGGGGGGGGGAAAGATGGGAGGGAAAAGTGGGATGTCAGGAGTAGACAGAGAAAATGACCTTCTCTGGTGAGCTTAACTTTAGGCTTCGTGGAACACGGTGGTGTTGGTCAGAGAACTTGCTTACTCTGAGTCCTGAGACATTCATGTCAGTGCGTCAGAGCAAAGACCTGGCTGCTACTTTCTGATCTCTTTTTTCTCTCTTCCTTTTCTGAATCAATCTCTCACTTGCTCTCTTTCTTTAGTTTACTGTTTCCTACTGACATAAACGTACAAATGCCTTCGAAGGCCAATTTACAATTACGCAGTTTCATACTTAGCAATAGTATAAGGGGACAAATATTCCTTGTGCCCATGGTAGGTAAAGTATCATTTACCTTGATTTTTCCCAACACGATCTGTGTGATTCAACTGTATGTGGGAAATCCCTAAAGACAGAGGAACTTTGGACACTGGAATAAAACCAGCAAGACATAAAAAAACACTAATGGTTCTTACAAGTTCTCATCAAGGATACCTACCTCCAAGAAAGCAATGAACCGCCTTTCATACACTGAGAGCCATGCTCTGTTTCTCCGTCTATCCTCTTACATCACACTAAAGGCATCCTTGTCTGTTTTCCCTTTATCTCCATTTTGCATGAAATCTAGGTCTATATCCACCTTCTTTAGCATTTCTTTTGCTCTCATCCTTTCAATTCTAGCATGACCTCTCTTGGCTTCCCCTCAGCCCTCCCAATCGAATAAAACTTCAAGTCTCTGAAGCCATCACTGCCAAGATACCCTTCCATCCCCTTAGACTCTTTTCTTGCCATGGTAAATAGCCAGTTCCTATCAAAACCAAGGTTGTGGCCCTCTGCTGTTTGTACTCATACAGCTCGGTCAAACACCCCCACTACCGACCAGGTCCAGGCATAGCAGGTAGCAGGCAAGTGAATCCATGGGCCCCTATCTGGCTGGAGCAGAAAAGAGCATCCCCAAAATGGGGGCGAATAACCCCTGCAAGGATGAGGGAGAGTCCCCATGCCGGATCTTCCCAGGGCTCGCTGCCGACCCACCTTTTCTGCCTCAGTCCAAGGACACCTCAGACATCTTCACTCCCCATCCTCTGACTCCTTCTCCCAGCCATCCTCTGGCCCATTAAGCCCTTTCTTTACTGCATTTAGAATCGTCTGGAATCATCTCACATGGTTTTGTTTACAAGCATGAGAGCAGTGGTTCTCAAACTTTAATGTGCGTACTAAACACCCAGGAACCTTGGTAAAATCCAGGCTGGAGTGGGGCCTGACCATCTACGCTTCTAACCAAGTGCAAAGTGACACAGGTGCTGTGGGTCTACAGACCACAGTAGCAAGGCTCTCCAGGGTGCGGTCTGCAGACAGACAGCAGGCTCAGTAAAGGCAGACACCTCTGTCTAGAGCCCTCGGGTGGGGTAAGCAGAAGGCACTCACAAGTATCTGCTGGATGGACAGAAGCAACCACAGTTCAGTTAGGTGGCTGGAATCTCCTAAAATCTTTTGCAGGCACACTGAAGTTGGGACTAGTTAGGGCACTTCAACCAGAAAGGACTCTCCATCCAGAAGTCCTGCTTCTACTCCCATTTGGCTTGTTTACCTTCCGACGCACATCTTTTTTGGCATTTAGGATGTGGGGCTGCTCAAAAAGAAGAAGTCATCTCGGTGGATGACAAAAGGAAATGCAAATTCACTCTGGACAATTCCTGCCTGATAGGCAATGACTAAAACTCCCATTCTGAAACCGTAGCAGGATATGTGTTTTAGAAGGTATTTGAGAAATCCGATAAAGGAGACGCCACTCAAGCTCCCTCCTGCGATTACTCACACCAGACTGCTGATCACCTCACCCAGCTGAACTAGGCTATTTGTGAGACAGCACCCTGGGGGAGCACCTCGTATGCAGAGTGAAGACAGACAGATCTCCACAATGGTATCTTCAGAGTAAACGAGAGTGATAACTCTTAGAGCCCGAGGAAGGGCCCGGCCCGAGCCAGGCCCCAGCATCCCTGCTCTCTGAGGAAGGAGAAGAACGGTTCCTGGTAATCAAGGTAGAGTGGGTCACATGCACCCTCCCACCCATGCAGGGCCGTCCACACGTGCCAGCCCCACTCAGAACTTGGACAGTCGGAGCCAAGCTTGGGGAGCCACGGCCACAGCCGCAGCACAAGGACTCCTACAGAGAACCACTGGCATCCCTTTTCAAACGAGGGCCAGAAGTCACCAAGATCCATACATAGATTCAAATATGCAAATCCCCTCCCCACCATCCCTGAATACTCTCACTATAGGGGGATGTTTCTCTCCCTAGAATCTACTAATTCCGGATGGGTTTTGTGTGCTTTTGTCCTTCGGGCAATGTACCCCACACGGAAGTCCACCATCACTCAATGACTCCTCACCCAAACTCTCTTAATGACTCACATAGGTGTGAACCCCACAGGCTGGGAGAAGCCACTGTGGCAGGCTGGTTAAGAAATTAAAAAAGAAAAAAGGAGTCCCATACCACAGACTATTGTCTCTCTACAATCAGAAAAATAGCATTATCTCTACAGTCAGGCTCACATCTAGTTTTTCTTTCTTTCTTTCTTTCTTCCTTCCTTCCTTCCTTCCTTTCTCTCTCTCTCTCTCTCTTTCCTTCCTTCCTTTCTTTCTTAATGTTTATTTTTGAGGAAGAGAGATACAGTGTGAGCAGGGGCGAGGCAGAGAGAGAAGGAGGCACCTAATCTGAAGCAGGATCCAGGCTCTGAGCTGTCAGCACAGAGCCCGACACAGGGCTTGAACTCACAAACCATGAGATTGTGACCCGAGCCAAAGCCGGAAACTTAACCAGCTGAGCCACTCAGGTGCCCCTCTTTCTTTTCCTTTTTAATACTTTACTAGACAGGTAGAGAAAATGAAAGTACAGGAAACTCCTACCATCCCCTTTTGCTCCTGATCCCTAGTTACGTTTC
Source organism: Paguma larvata (assembly GCA_030068075.1). Classification (NCBI taxonomy): domain Eukaryota; kingdom Metazoa; phylum Chordata; class Mammalia; order Carnivora; family Viverridae; genus Paguma; species Paguma larvata. Next base: position 70,892,963 of record CM057832.1, read on the forward strand.
AAATGTATTTCAAGCTGCTTTTAATTAAATTGTGCAGGCAGTTTAAACATTTAAATGTGTACCTTAGAAAAAGCCAAATCCACAAATGTATGGCTGCCTTTCTGTCCATTCAACAAACATTTGTTAGGCACCTACTATTTGTCAGGCCTATTTTAAGTGCTGAATGGAGACACGGGGGTGAACAAGACAACTAAGTTCCTGCTGTCCTAGAGCTCACGCTGCAGGGGTGGGAGACAGAAGCAAACACACGAGTATATGAAGAGGAATTTGAGAAACAAGAAGTGCTGAATAAGATAAAATGCGGGATCTAAGGGAGAAGCCTGGGGCGGAACATGGATCGGGACGTGGGTGAGATGATTAAAGAAGGACAAATAAAGAAGGGACTTAAAAGTGGAGATACGGCTAGAAGCAGCATCGCCCAAAGCAGGTTCCGCGCTGAGCTTGGCAGATGTTATTAACAAGTGTTGTCTACATAAAGCCCTCCCTGACCAGATGACCTCCCGGAGCGCAAACACAGTGAAACAGGTTCCTTTGTTGTTGGACATCTCAGACCTTTCATTTGATACTGTTTGGTTACAGAACTTTGGAAAGGGGGAGAGAAAATGTGGCGTTAATCAGACTTGTTTGCGGAACCCTTTCTTCTCAAAGCTCTTAGAGCAGATCGCATTTTGTGGGAAACACTGAGCTGGGCGATGGTTTCCAGGCCTGACTTGACACTAGCATTACGAGAGGATCCTTCACAAACACCAACGCCCAGACCTCACCCCAGACCGATGAACTCCTACTCTTGAAGGGGAGAACCCATGCTTCAGTATATTATTTTAAAGCTCCCTAGGTGATTCTAATGTACAGGCAGAATTGAAAACCATTAAGCTAGAGCAGAAGATGCTTGCAAGAAACAACAGAGTGGAAAATAAGGACAGAAGGAGCTCATGAGGTCAGACCGTGGAAGGTCTTGAATGCCACGCTGAAGAGCCTGAACTTTATTTGCAAGGCAGCAAGGACCTACCAAGGGCATTTCCTAGGAAAGCGATGATAAATGCCAGACAGGAGGTCCAGACACTCCAGTGCATTTTGGCCCTCCACCCCTTTCTTGGCACTGATTATATTTGAGTGGCTGTGGAAGGATAGGAGAGATTTTTAACCACAAACATACCACAAAAGGAAAGATGGAGGATGAAAGATAACTTCAGAATAGGAACAATATGAATTCCCATAGCACCACAAACTGAGGAAATTCAACGAGACATTTTCAGATATCAGCTCTTTCATTCACTCCTACTCTAAGCTAGCAGCTGTGATAGAAACAGCAGAGAATGCTGAACTGGTCTGGACTCAAGCGTTCATAACGCAGTACAGGTGAAGACCAAATGGAAATAAACGTAGTAACAGACAGCACACGGCACCTAGGTGGCACAGAAGAAAAGAGCCCTGGAAATGTAAGGGTGAGGGTGGAAGAAATCCCTTCTGGCTGAAGTCTTTGGGGAAAGAGCTACATGTGAGCCATGTTAATTCCACAGTTTTCGATACTGGTCTACTATCCTGCCAGGCACTGTGTTGTACATAGTCTGAGAAAAAGGAGTGAAACAAGACAGGATTTACAGATCATCTAGCAAATGAAACAGACACTGAAAAAATACCAAATGCAAAGTACTTAAAAATGCTGTACAGAGGACTCTGTTTCCCTGAGTAACTGAGGGTGAAAGGAGTCTTACCGACAAACGAGAGAGAGGCAGGGAAAAGGGCGACAGCATTCCAAAAAGGACCAGCCTGCCACGCCGATGGGGGCTGCTCATATTCAACGAGGAGGACCAGTGAAAGAGAGGCGGCGGCGGCACAAGGTGAGGCAGGAGAAGCAGATCCAGAACAGCCCCGTGCACTGGGATGGTCTCCGCCCGGGTCGGACCATCATGACAGTCCTACGTGGTGGCTAGACGTGCCAGTCACAATCCTCCTCGTCACCCTAACATTCATGGAGTTTCCCCTGCACCAGAGACTCCACTAAGTGCAGAACAATTCTAAGAGAATTCCTCTCTCCTCATTTTACAGATAAAGCCAAAGAGCAACTTGGGTAAGTAATTTACCATGATCAGATAGCTGGAGAGAAGTAAACAGATGCAGGAATAGGAGCAGATTCCGAGCGGCTGACTGGGTGTGGCTAATGAGCAAGAAGGAAAGGCAATCATCACCTGCCTCCAGGTTTCTGGCTTGGGAAACTGGGTGCATGGTTCTGGCATTTCCTGAGATAGAGATCACCGGACCATGAGCAGGCTTGTGGGGGAGGATGTCATTTGCAGACATGTTGAGTTTTAAACACTTGTGAGGCACTGAAGGGAAATGAGAATTCGGTTACATACAACGGTCTCAGAGGACAGATCTAGGCTGCAGAAGAAATTTGGGATTCATCTACTAAGCAGAGTGGACAAGGTCACCAAGGTAAAAGGTAAAATGAGCAAAAGAGAGGATACAGCCATGATGGGAATACTGGCTGGATTTCCAGGAGTGGAGAAGGGCCCCTAAAGAATAACCAAACAAGTTAGTGGCTGGGTGGCTCAAGTCAGTTGAGTGTCCGACTCTTGATTTCAGCTCCAGTCACGATCCCAGTGCTGTGGGATCGAGCCCCAAGTTGGGCTCGGTGCTGAGCGTGGAGCCTGCTTAAGATATTCTCTCTTCCCCTCTCTCTCTGCCCCTCCCCAGCTCACGTGCATGTGCTCTCTCAAAAAAAAAAAAAAAAAAAAAAGGAAAAAAGAAAAAAAAGAAAAGAAAAAAAGAACAAGAGAAAGAAAAAGAAAAAGAAAAAAAATGACCTAATATGAATGGATAGACATAGAAGTGCTCCCTGAGTTCCCATAAGCCCCCATAAGGTTTGTGACGGTGGGAGTAAGGAAAGGAGGGACACCGCACAGGGAAAAGCAGCAGCATGGTGTGACTCCCTAAACCTGGACAATGAGAAGTACGGAACCCATGACTTCAACATGCAAACCCTGGGTATGGTACTACCACTCATCAGGGTAGGGAAATCACAAGGCTAGTTTCAAGGTTTGTTGTGGGGGACGATTATGAAAGGCAAGGGGAAAAAGCTTCACTCAAATGACAAAACGTTCTGGAAAGCACACCAGGTACTGCGAATGATACAACTGTGGAGTCCCAAATTCCAAGATGATTCTATTTACTAGTCCAGCTGAATCATGACTTTAAGAAAACACCTAAGTGATTTGGGACTCTGTTTCTACATCCATGAAATAGGAAGAATACTAGCTGCCCGTACCTGGTGAGCAGAAATATTTATGATACACTTATGAAAAAAATGCCTTAAGGTAAGTAGTTCTGTCCTAAAACAGAACTGAGATTAGATAGTGCTACGAATTGAGTAGCTGTATTGTTAGGTATCGATTCAAGCTTAGGCTCTTCCTGTCTCTCAATTAAGAAGCCATCCCTCACTAATTTATACTACACCAGGGAAGGACTTCAAATCTAAAGGGGGGAGGGGGTAGACTCAATAGCAGAGTAATAACAGAGAACAGTGCCTCCCAACTGATCGGGAAGGGGAGAGAGGTCACAAGCCCAGGCCCAGAAAATTTGCTGTTTCTCCACTTTGTTGCACTATGACCCAGAAAAGACATTCTCAGTATTTATGTTTCGCTACTGGCAAAGGATCTCTCTTCCTCTTTTCTTGGTAAACAGATACTTGCCCTGGATGCAGTAAATTTTATATATAGTAGTAAAGAGTAAAGAACAGCGGGCTGCAGGGAGAGGAGGAGAGGTGGAGGGGAAGTCAGGCTTAATTTCAAAGTTTCTTGTAATTTAAGACTACAGAAAACAGGTGAGATTTACAGAAGTATGTTCTTTCCATTAGGGAGATGATGAAAATGAAAAACAAAAATTCTGAGTTATTAAATTAAGAATTCAGAAGTACTCAGAAGAATTTAAATGAGTTTTGCATTAACCAAGGCACAAGCTGCAGTGACTCTGTCCGGCTCCCCACTTGTGACTCTGCGTCAAACTGCCTTGACTTAACAATTTTTAATTCTTGCACACGTCCCTAACCAGCTTGAATCTGATTTTACCTTTAACCTAACTTGCTTTTAAATTTACTTTTTTTTTATTTTTCAGGTTACACCTTCCTTTATTTTATGAACTTCAATTCCTATTCCTAACAAAACAACCCTGAGAAACCTTCTGAGTAAATATTCTAAAGCAGTGCTAATGAAAAGTAGTCAATCCTCAAACTGTTATCCATCATCAGCAAGAAGACTACGGTCTTGTGCCAGAATTAAATCAACTTGGAGTGGACTTCAGCTCAACAAAGTGAGGTTTTTTGGGGTTTTTTTGTTCTTTGGTTTTGTTTTGAACAGTGAAGACATTCGCGATGAAGAAACAGCGTGCTGATTGACAGTCTGGTACGAGCTCCTTATTGTTAACGCCCACCTACAGCCAATTGTTCGCAGACCAGCACTGTCCACAGAGCACACGGAGAAACAGCTCTAAAGCAACACTCCTACGTTGCAAACTATAATTTCTTATTGCCTGGGACTTTAGAAAAGGTGATAAGTATACTCCTTCAAGGCAACAAAATTCTCCAACAGAGCCCTGAGAAATGAAGCATTCCTTGATCCCTGCCTGGTTTGCGTGGAGAAGCTAGGTGTCCAGTTACACCGAAGGGCAGGGGATGGCCTAGAAATCAGTTCTGCAGACACCCCAGACCTCAGTGGGATCTTCCCACTGTATCACATTGCCTGCTAGCGTGACGCCATGCTACAACCAACTGTAAAAGGACCACAATAATCAATGGTAATTTTTCTTTCTAAATGATAGGGTTAAAGAAGACCACGGCAAACACTTAGGATGTTTGTGCTTCCTTCTTCCATATCAAAAGACGCTTCAAAATTGGGAGTTTTGCTTGCTTAAACTTAAGTTTAATACATTTTCTGGGGGCGCCTAGGTGGTCTGACTTCGGCTCAGGTCATGATCTCCCGGTTCATGGGTTCGGGCCCTGTGTCAGCCTCCATGCTGACAGCTCAGAGCCTGGAGTCTATGTCTGCCTCTCTCTCTCTGTCCCTCCCCCACTTGCGCTCAGTCTCTCTCTCAAAAAATAAACATTAATAAATAAATAAATAAATAAATAAATAAAATTTTCTGCAGAGAATGTGCTCACGTGACAAATCAAGTTAAAACAAAATGTACTACTTCATGATATTTTTTGCTCATTTACCTAAAATACTGCTCAGGAATTAGAGATCAATATGAGCAGAGTGGCCACTGGAGGACGAGAAGAAAGAGGACAGAATTTGAAATTGTAAGTACGTGTCACAGTGGGGTCTCAGTGAGCAAGAGGAGGGAGAAAAGGAAGCGTCTCCCTTCTCTCTAACAAGATACTCCCCCCACCAGCGACCAGCTGGAGTTCCATCAGGCTACCGAGCACAAGGTACTATTAAAATTACCCCAATTTGCTAAACCGTTCCAGAGATGCACGTCTGGAATGTAAGCGATGACAGGTTATGCAGATGTCACACCATCTATCAACTTGACATCCTCAGTAGGGGGTGTCATTCAAGCAGCACATGGACTCCTCCACATACTATAGAAACTACATCACAGAAATAAATAATGAAATTCTTTGGCTCCGTATGGTCAGCGGACCAGCAGCATCGGCATCACCGGGCATTGGAAATGGCGACTACCAGGCACCACCCCAAACCTGCAGAAGTTAAGAGCCCGACTTTAACAGGATCCTCTCTGGTTGGTGCACACGCTGAAGGCTGAGAGGCACTGCTCCCCTTCGCTGGGTCTCAACCCTGCCGCATGCACAGCAGCATCAACCTGGAGCTTCCAGGAAAATGCTGATGCCCAAGGCCCGGTTGTGGGGCCTGGGAACCAGCATTTTATAAAACATACTGCTCCAGTCCTATCTCTTCTTTTATAGATATGGAGGAGAACTGAGACTCAGAAAAGTTAGGTCATTTACCAAGATCACAGGAAGTTACCAGCTGAATTAAGAGGAGATCCTAAAAAAAATATTTAGGATCGTGCTGCCCACAATAAAGATGAAGAAATCACTAAGTCAGCAATAAATAAAAATTAATTTTGAAGAACTAAGGTTTCATTTTACTACACATATACTTTTTGGTACTTTTATTTTTTTATTTTTTTAATGTTTACTTTTGAGGGGGGGCACAAATGGGGGAGTTACAGAGAGAATCTGAAGTGGGCTCTGCGCTGAGAGCAGCGAGGCCGATACGGGGCTTGAACTCACAAACCATGAGATCATGACCTGAATTAAGTTGGACACTCAACTGACTGAGTCACCTAGGCACCCCAAATTTTTTGTACTTTTAAAAGAAATAGAACACACACCTATCTATTTTATGTACCCTTTGAACCTTGTCTAGTATTTTCGATCGGGGGTAGGCAGGCATTATTTTCCATCAGCCACAGCACAACCTGTAGAGACAGGGAAGTCAGCCTTGGGCCTCTGCCTAGGTCAGCAGTTAGCTTCAGAGTGGAAGGATCATGGGTGATTCTTTTTCTTTCTAAAATTTCTTTAATATGAATATACTACTTCTTTTAGCAAAAAAAAAAAAAAAAACCACTTCGAAACTACCTTTTAAAGGTCTTAATTTTACTTACATTGAAAAGTCCAAAAACAAGGACACTCGCCATGTGCTGATTGTAAAAGTTTCCAAAAGCACAGTGCTGGCTCTGGGCACATCAGAGACAAGAAACTTTTGGCACCCCTGCTGACCCTCTGGTGGTTGATGATTATGTCATTACATTTCAATCACCCATAAATCAGCACAAGATGCGTAGAGGTGTGGTGGGAGTGGGGGTGGAGCGAAAGAAATTAAAAGCTGTGGTCAGACTTGAAAAAAATTTACCCCAGAAAAGCAACGTATGTTTCTGACAGTTGAAAACAGACTGCATGACAGACAGCAAAACCACATTTCCGCATGTTTTTTTTTTTTTGGAATGGATCTGTGGTTTTATGCCACCAAGCAATATTTCGGTTTACCAAAATGTACACTATGGCCTTTTTAATTTCATGTTTACTTAAGTTTCCTTACTATCACTGCTGTTCTCACTCAACTACAGCAGTTTAAGACAAGTGTCTGGGGGAGGGGGGGAGGTTAAACTACAGAATATGCCACATTAAGGAAAAAAAGAAGAAAATTAACCGCACACATTAATTTGCACTGACTAAAAGCATCCATTGTAATTTCAGTGTTTAGCTCATACATAATAAACAATGGCGATAATTACTTGTTTTGAAATACAGTAGTTTCTCGAGACAATTACAGACTCAGCCTCACGTTTACACGAAATTTCTCAGGACAAAAAGGATATGGAATCGCTGACCTATCCAGTTGTTGACCAAATGATATAAAAAATGAAAGGAAACAAAACAAAAAAAAAAAGATTGACTGGAGCAAAGTTTCCATAGCTGATGCATAATTTAGAAGATTCTGTACCTATTTTTAATGTTGAAAAAAAAACTTTAAAAAGGAAAAAGTCAAAAATCAGATAATTTGCAAACTCCCACTATTACATCTATATAAAGGTAATAGCAGTAATCAAGCAAAATGACGAAGAGCAACACTCGCTCTCATACACTGACACAAAGGTCAAATGCGCTCCTTAAAATGGTAAGTTCCTAAACCCGCTGCCCACAAAGCTGCCTGGCAAAGCCCATCGTGGCCTGGGTATAGAAATAATAAGGCACAAATACGAGTCTTATGAAAAAGAATCCTTGAGGTTCTTGGCAGGAACATAGATTTGGCAGGAGATGAAGGGAAGACCTGGCTATGAAGACATGGAAGGCCAGAGAAGCAACAAACTTACTTTTCTTTCCTCCTCTCCTCTAGCGCTCCCTCCACCCTAGGTACCTGAGGCCCAGCATAATCCAGAGCAGTTCCCGCCCCCCTCCCCGAGGTTTCCTTTTCTATCAGTGGTACCATGTTTCTGCCAGGCTGTGCTGGTCAATGTCTAAGAACTCTCCCGAATGCCTTTACACACCCTTCAGTCAATGAACTGCTGGCTCACTTGAGTTCCTCCTTGTCAGTCCCACATCCCTCCTCAACCGTGTCCGTCTCCAGTCCTGGGCCTCTCCACTCAGATCATCTCAGCTAACATTCATCGAGCATCTGCAGTCAGGGCCCATGCTAGCTGCTACATCCTTGCCCTCTTGTCTGATTAAAACTGCTTTTTGCCTTCGTTCAACAGCCCATATACCATACTAGTATTCAAGGCCTGCTATAGATGAATCCCAAACCTGCCTTCTCGACCTTTCTCTCCCCTATCCCAACCAAGCTAGAAACGCTAACCAGAAACCGAGTACACACATGGCCCTTTCCCATCTACGTATGTGGCTTCCACTTGGAATCATCCCCTTTCCTTTCTTCCTAAATGCTCCCCCCACTGCCCCTGAGGTCCCACTAAAATGTCCCTAAATCTATCTCAGGAACAGCATCCTTAATCACTCCTGACTTCCCCTCTTCCGTCTCTGTCAGAGTGCCATCTGTACACCACGCCTTGTCTTGTTCACACTGGTCCACGTGTCATAAAAAGATTAGAATCTCCACAAAGGCAAGCCTATCCTCTCTTCTAACTCACTAGACCTCAAAGTGTGCCCGCATGCAGTGTGAAGTCAATTAGCATTTGCTCAAAGAACAATTAAAAGCCATCGGGGCTCTTTGCCTTACAGAATTCTGAGGTCTCTTGACCAAGTAGCTATTCTTAAAGTAGGAAAAAAAAAAAACAACCTCAAGAGGGTTAAGTTCTTGTTCAAGTTTAAGTCTTTAGATTATCATCTTCTTAACCTCTGTAGGTCCGGTTCTAGATACTTCAATTTGAGACGCTACATATTTCCATTTTACATAGTTAAAGCTTGGGGTGAGCCTCAAACAAACAAATGTGGCAAAAGCATGCCTCCAAACTGGAAAATCAAATACAGGCATACCTCAGTTTACTGTTTTTACCGTACTTTGATTTCCTGAACTTTGCATTGTACTTTTTTTTTTTTTTACGAGTTGAACGTTTGTGCCAACCCATCAAGCGCCATTTTCCCAACAGCACTGGCTTGTTTTATGCCTCTGTGTCACACTGTCAATTCTCCCAGTATTTCAAACTTTTTCATTATTATTCTATTTCTTATGGTGAACTGTGATCAGTGATTACCACTCACTGAAAGCACAGATGATGGCTAGCATTTTTTGGCAAAGGTGTTTTTCAATGAAAATACGTGCGTGGCTTTTTTAGACATGACGCACACTTAATACACTACAATATCATAGAAGCATAATTTTCATATGCACTAGGAAACGAAAAAATTCATCTGACTTGCTTTCTTTCAGTATCTGCTTTATTGTGATGGTCTGGAACTGAACCTGCCGATACCACCAAGATACACCTGAATCAAAAAAAAGTGGAAGCTAAGCTGGGAAGCTGGCATGAGTACCATCTAACAATCCAAATGCAACAAAGATCTAACCAGAATTTTTTCTATATGCATCCAAAATTGATGCAAAATATCCTGAATTCTTGCTTCGATTGTAAGAAAATCCTATCAGTTCTGCTTAGATCTGGTTAAAATAGGTCCAAACTATGAGCCATCTGGGAGCATTTGGAAATAAGCAGCCATACTGAAAAGCCAGGTTTCTGTACATAAATGTGTTATGCCTGACCCAGCCTCTCCTAAATCTGCCACCTTGTAAATGGAAGGAAAGGCTCACATAGAAATGCCAAACTGTCATCTCCACATTCCTGGAACCTACATAAAGGTAAAAGCTTAAGAAGGACGGTCTGTAATTTTGCAGGACACAATTTCTCCATTAAGAAGCCCAAACAAGCATTTTGTGTTCTCCAAGTTAGCCAAAAAATATTCAAGCAAGTAACTGGAATTGCCACCATGTTTTTTATTGGCCACTTTAGGTTAACTGTAATATTTTTTGAGGTTAACCAACGCAGATGTACTTAGCGGTAATAAGCCACACTCCAAAACAATTCTATGTCCCAAAAAATCAAAAGCCTTTAAAATAGTCACCCACATTCAACAGCACAGCTCAACGGAATATGGAGGGCGGAAAAAGTCAGCCCGAAGTAAAACTCAGGTCCACTGACCACTGCTGATGCATTCAAAAATAAAATAAATCCAGTTCTGGACTCATAGGCTACTGAGAAAACTCAGGGTTCCATTTTGTTTATTACAATGTGAGTAGGACTAGACAAAGGCAAGACAATGTCCTTTGACCTCTGCAAGAGATGAAGTCAAAGGGTAAAAGAACTATTTTACAGCAAGATCTGCCCTGATCCCTGAACTGGCACAGATCAAGCCAAGGCATCATGTTCAGTTCTCGAGTGATCCAGTCCATCATATACACCTTGGTACCAAACAGACGAGCATCCAAGAGAAAGGCTGAAATGATCGACAATGTTCACTATGGACAAATAAAGGTTCACAAAGGACAAAACTATTCCCTACAAAAGGACTAACACTAATTCTGGGGCCCTCAATGGGTAGTCAGGACAAACGGGCCTCACCGAAAGCCAATAAACTTCGACTAGTCCAATAGTTCCAATGAAAAAGCCTCCTTTCCAAGAAAAAAGAAAAGTTTACAGATGACCACGTAATATCCCCATTCAGAACCTGAAATTAGAGCCTACTACCACTAACCCTACTGTGCTTGTCATCACAAGAAAATCTGAAAAGATAGTATGGCTGGACGCTTTCTCTCAAACTGGCTGAATTAACCAGGGGAGCCAGGTAAGGCTGACTCCTGGCCTCTAGCCATTCCACACTAACAGCTGTGACAACCAGAAACACCCGCAGACACGGCCAAAAATGTCCTTGGGAAAAAGGAATGGCCCCAGTTTGAGACCACTGCTCTAGACAGTAGTTCTCAAACTCTTTCATCTGGGTCCTCGTTTCCTCACTGGATCAGTGAGTGCTAGGGACTCTTCTCCCACAGAAAAAGGCACACGATCCTACAAAGAAGTTCAAGGACCATGTGGATCCTCTAAAACCCAGCCAAGGACTCCCATCCCATTCTCATCCCAGGCTGGCTCTCAGTGTTTTAGTACTCCGGACACTCCCACGTGGTCGTAAAAGGTACTGTGCCTGTTCTAGAGATTTCGTAGTTAGAGGTACAAAAATATCCATAGGCCTGTGGTCCTCAGTCCATAAGCCAGCAATGAAAATCTGCAATAAAGATGTACCGATGGGTTCACTAGCCCAGTGCATGTGTTCATAAAAAAAAAAAAAAAAAAATTAAAAAAAAATTTGTAGAAGCACCTGGGTGGCTCAGTCAGTTAAGCGTCTGACTCTTGATTTTGGCTCAGGTCACGATCACTCGGTTCATGAGATGGAGCCAGGTACTGGGCTTTGCACTGACAGCGTGGAGCCTACTTGGGAATATCTCTCTCTCTCTCTCTCTGACCCTCCCCTGCTCATACTCTCTCTCAAAATAAATGAACTTTAAAAAAAAAAAGGCACTAATATTATATATTTTATATTACATGTAATAGTAACATTACATGAAGCAGTGAATTCTAAACCATCCACTAATTAACTGTGGGATTTAATCATTTACATCTGCATCTCATTTTATTCATCCACAGGATAGGGAAAATGCTTTAGGAAACATTACTGACTTAAATAAAGGATGAGAAAGCACTTTGTAGTACTATATAAATTTATCCATTTCTCCTTCTAGTCTCATCAGGTTAATTTTGGGCTTAAAAAAACAAAAACAAAAAAACCTCAAAGAATAGTTGTTTAAAGAGACTTGCTAAAACTAAAAAGAAGTGATAGTAAATCTCAATTTCTAGTCATTTGGTCACAGAAAATAACAAACTAAAACCAAAGGGTCATTTTAGACCAAAGGAGCTAAAAGGTTCTCAATATTCTTTTATACTAACTGAAACCGAGAAAGGCGTGGTCCCGAGAAGTTAGGGTGCTCAGCAGTATCACACAGCTGGTCACTGGTAAGGCTAGAACTAGAACCAGAATCCCATGAGTCAATCAAGTACTTGGCTTGGGCAGGGCGGGGGGAGAATGCTGGTGCTGGTAACAGAGTATTCCAAACCCAGAGTTTGGAATATGGCAGAAATATCTGTTATACCAATGAGTCAAACCTAGGACCTATTTCCCTGGCTGGCTGATCTCAAGAAATTATTTAATTTTTGTATCTCAGCCTCTTCATATATAAAATGGAAATAATATACTATAACCTCATAAGATTATTGTGAGATTAAGTGAAATAGTACTCACACAGTAAGCTCTCTAAAATCACTTACTGTTAACGATCATTACTCTTTCAGGAACACTATACCAGCTGCACTAGTGAAAAACTAGGACACCTTTAAAGTTCCTTGTCCCTTGAAAAGAACGAGACACTGGCCTTTTTACTGACTTGGAGGGTAGTTAGCGAAGCACACCACAGTATAGTTCAGATCAGTATCTCCCCACACTCATTCAAACCACGTGTGCACGGACTTATGAACGGTAAAAGAATTCTTCAGATTAACACTGACTAGTGATATAGTGATGTTCAAACTGAATTTTAAATTCAGTTAGGACGCATTCATGTTTTCATCTTTAAAAAGGCAGATTCCACATGCTGAAATACATATATTCTACTTTATCCTAACTTGCTCACAAAAGGCACACCGAGCTAGGCCGCTTTGACTTCCCTTTCCATCTGTCATTTTTTCCACAAACTTAACAAGAAGTCACCACAGGCCTAACTAGGCTTGGAAACTCCATTTTTTGTCAGCCTGCAACCTAACTATTAGGCCTTAAAAATAGGAGATCACACATATTCTTGGCTAGCTCAATCTGAACGTGAGCATTCCCTCGTCACCAGGTATTTCTTGAGCACCTTCTGTGTGACAGGCACAGTTCTCAGTACCAGGGACACCACGGGGAATAAACACTCTGTTCCCATGACGCTGACATGCTAGAGGGAAAGGGGACACTGGCGAAAAACAAGGTTGTATCTTGTATAGCGTGTGTGCACAGCATACTTTAGGAATGCAGGAAAAGCCAGTTTTATTAAGTACTTTGCTAAACGTGGATCTAGGCTTCCTACTTCAATTTGCAGATCGTAAGCCTCCCTCTGGGCAGGGCCGGAGCACTGGAAGGGTAGAGAAAAAAGAGGAAGGCCCTGTACTCACACACAAACGCCCAGATCAGATCTCGAGCTCGAGAGGACCCCTAACAGCCCCTGGAGCCAACAGCATCCCCAAGCTCTTCGTGCCACGTGCAGCCAAAAAAGGCACAGGGACAGCACACTACCTGGTGTCTGGAAACAGCACGGTCAGTGAAGGGAGCCCTGAAAGGGAAGTCGAGAAACCTACTTCCTTTTCTGCCAGTTACTCTTGCTATGCGACCGCGGGCATGTTCATGTTCAGCGACCTCCGTGAACCCTAGGCTCCCCGCCCGCGTGCTGATCCTCCTGTACTGTGACCCTGGGCTAGTCTCTTAAGCCCTTAAGCCTCAGTGTCATCTGTTCAAGGAGGCCAGCGGAATGACACTGCTTGGCAAACTGTCGAGTACTCCACTGACAGAAGCTATTTAAATACATGGATCCAAAGCTTGCTACTTGCTTTACAGGAACATCAGGAAGATTAAGGAGAACGTATAAAACGCCTTAAGCTCTCTGTAAAGAGAGGGTGTTACAGGGTACTGGTGCTCGTAATTTCTACAATTACTACTCTTTCTAGTTATATTTCCTTGTATTTTCAAATTCCTAAACCAAAATCATCCGCAAATCCAGAGACGCAGAATACACAGGGAGAAAATAAGAGCAGTATCCTAATTAGAATACCGCGACGTGGAACAAGCTTGCTAAGAAATCAGGAAGCAGATATCCAGCTTCCTCTCCTCAACCTCTCCCCGCCTGAGCTGCTGCACGGCCCAGAGCCCCGCGGGGATCCCAGGCACACCGCGGCCAGCCGGGTCACAGACCGAGCCAGCGTCCTGAGCCAGGACAGCAGCCACGCTTTCTTTCCCTGAAATGGAGACGTTCCCTTCGCAACCCAAATCTTGAGATACCTATGAGCAAAATCCTCAAAAATAACGACAAAGCTACCCAGAAGACCAGGTACCTAAGGGGCATTCAGGAGCATCTGTCTTCGGCTTCTCTGACAGTCAAGAAACCCCACACTGTGCCCTTCATCCACCCGCTGGACGCAGCACACGTTACACGACGGAGCTCTCCGAAGAGAGTTCTGGCCCAGTGGAAGCAAACTAGCAAGAGCCTGGCATCAACACTGGGCCAATTCCATGAAAATAGGGTATACAGATTTGTGTTGACGAATGCTGGCTAAGTCCCTCTTTACAGATATAAAGCATCTACCACTGACAACTGTTACTGAGGCCAAGTCAAAACAGCTCTTTTGCTTTTGACTAAAATTTCTGACGCCCTTCTCTCTCACTTAAAGCAGATCAGTATTAATTTCATGAATTCTGTCTGCAGTACACTCAGTGTGAACTAGAGTCAAGTCCTAAGCCTCACAAATTGTCCTCAACAGCGTAAACACCCCGATTTACAGTTGCCCCCCACCCCAAATATGCTGTCTCCTGCTCTCCTCCAGTGGCCCAGCTCGTGAAAGTGATAACCGAGCTTTTTAAGGAGAGGTGTGAAAGGGGATCAAGGGGAAGGACCTTCTAAAAATCACACCCCCTTCACTCGCTCCATCGCCATCGAATACATTACCGCTGTCCTGATGTAATAGACCAGACTACCCAGTCACATCAAAGACGAAAATGTCCTCGGTAAAAAACAAACCGAAAAACCCCACAAATAACTTCTACGTCCACATTTTAAACATTTCATTCCCAATTTACTTTACCTATTCCATAACACAAAAAGAAATGAAAGAAAAGTAAAAATTCTAGAAAAGAAAAGGTGAAACAGAGGTGTGAGTACCATGGCCACCGCCAGCAGAGTCTGACTTCACTACGGCTATGAAAGCACCAGACACACGAGCTAGTTCAACCCGGCTCAGAGGTATTATGACTTAGGTTACGAAGAACTTTGCCCAGAAAAACAAAAAATAAAATCAATATCCAGGAGGGATTAAGGGCAGTGAGAAGGAAATAGCCCTTTGTTTGAACGCTCTAAAGAAAATCTCTTACCAGTAAAAGCAAAATATTTACCTTCATTTAAAAGTTTGAGTTGTATGTGATTTCCTGCATCTAAGAACCTCTTTTCTGAACTACAAAGAGGCCACAAAACATCACATTTTCCCCTCCCCGTTTTCCCCTTCAAAAACCCACAAGACGGTGATTAACAAACAGCCCCTTGTCTTCAGGCATAGTTTTAGAAGCCACAAGGAAAAGATAAAAGTTAAATGGAAGAGCAAGTCTGTAAACAAATGAGAAATAGGTTGCCCACGGAGGAAGCAAACTCAGTCTCGATAAGCAGGCTGCTCTCCTTGCTCTATCCGTGGGAGATTCCGAGCAAAAGCAACCCTCACCCCCTCACCCACCGATAGAGTCTGAAGGACATTCCAGGGGCTCTGGGCACGAGCCCGGAAGTTCAGTGACTTAAAAACAAACCCCAGGACTATGCCAGCCTCCCAGGGGCTCTCCATTCCCAGAAGGAACTGGGGCCTGAATCTGCAACCCAGGGAGGGCAGACCTATCTCCCAAGAGACACCCTCCCAGGTAAACTCATCTGAAGTCCTGAATCCACTACCTAATAACTACATCACCTTGTGCAGATCTGATCCTGTTTAATCACCCTTTGATTGGACATAATCCCTTTCTTAGGATCATTGTGAGAATTAAAGAATTCTGGCAGTGTGCCCAGATAAGTGTACACACCAGATATTAATAAACATTCACTTGCATTGACAGGAAATCCAAGATCCAGATCCACTCGACACTCACTGCTTTAGCGGAACAACCTTCAGCTGTTCTAGGAGACCTCAAAGAAGAGAAAATTCAGAACATGTGGGAAGAGAAAAAAGAGAAACCCACTCCATCCAGAAAACACCCCTCACTATGCACCTATCCTAACAGGTTAAATTTCCTTCTCACACGTCTGCTTCTCTTCCAAGTCCTGCGAGAAGTAAAATGTCAGCTCACTGGGTCCTGCCCAAGGCACTGCCACTCGGGATCAACTGGCCTCGTGCTATCTCTTCTCCGAGTTTTAGAAAAAAATATGTAACTTAAAATCTGCAGATACCTAGACCTACTAAATAGGACTGAAGTTGGGTCCCTATCCCAACATGTCCACATCAGACAGGCAAGGGGTAAGAAAACACCACCATCCGGTTAATATTAATTGCAAAGTATCACTGAAGTACTACTGAAGGCTCAGTAATCCTAAATTAGAAGGGGTGGCTTTAAACTCAAAGAAAAGCACACACACAAAAGCACAAGAAGCCCCTCCCCCGCCCAAGCACGCGCATGCTCTTCTCATTGTGTCTGGAGGTTTTCTGCACCATCATCGAAATTTCACTTGTAATCTCTTTGAGATTCTCCAGCGCCATAGTGTCCACCCACCGCTCACCAACCTCTAGACTAGTCCCTAATGTTGATACAGCAAAAGAAAGCTCTGTCAGTAAAATTGTGATCGGTTTATTCCTTTCGGCTAGAACATCCCACCTTCGGTAATAGTTCACTTTCATCATTACACAAGATTTCAATCATCCAATTCTGAAAAAAATAATTAGACTCTGTGTGGGAACACAAGACACATTTTTGCCTACATTCTCGAACACCTGCTCCTGCACCTAATCCTCCTAATCCAAGTGCTTATCGTCCAAGACAGGAGGTGTGTAAGAAACCAGTAATATTTTTTAAAAAATAGTAAGTTTTCTTATGGGAAATCTGGTCTAAGCAGAACTTTAGACAAATGGACTTCCATCGCAAGCACTGTTCCCCAAGAAATTTACTGCACCCTCGAATCGAGTCCACTCAAGGCTGGAATGTCATGCCGGTCATCTATTACTTCAACCTCAATAAATCTCTTTGGACTCTTCAAATCCTGGGCTACTTTTCTCAAATAGTTCACGAAAAAGCACCAACCTAATTAACAACAGCTTCCTCTGCAACAGTGGCCTTGATTTCACTTATTTACACATTAACTGCAGCCTCCTTTTGGCCAATCCAGTCTATTCTCTGTACCATGCCGAGCCTTTTATCTGCCCTGGACAGCATTTTCTCCAGCAGATGAAGTAGATGCCGATTGATTTGCTGTCGAGCATGGTAAATTAATAGCAACAAATTGCTGAGGGCCCGTCTCGCTGCTCCACCATGCTTCGGCAGTTTTGCTTTATTTGCTCCATGATGGGCAGCAGTCGGCCTCTTCAAGTCAATTTCTTCTTAACAACCTGCAATACTTTTCAATGGTGAAAATAGAGCTGTTCCTTGTAAGTCAGAAATCAATATCCTATTGCCCTTAGAAAATGCTAAACAAGCAGTATTGGCAATCCACTTGGTACTAGAGGGTATCAGATATAATGCAAATCCATACTGCTTCCCTCCTTGTAGTTATTACAGTTTGCTAAAAGGTTCCTAATGTCATTTATCATCATTTACCATCGACCAGAGAGGCTATGATTATGATATCCTATCAGTTGGCAAGGCCCTTTCATTTCTATTCAATTAATATTTTAGCAGCACTCAAATGGTTGTGGCCCAAGTCTCATAATAAAATTTACATGGCTTGGAGTGAAACGGGAATTCTCCTGCTCTGATTAAAAAATAATAATTATATCTACATATAAAAATACATACATGCACTCATATACATACATGCACACACAAGCGCACAAACATGTATGTAAGAGTGCAGTATTTACTTTTTTAGGTTCCGAGTGTTGTAGATTTCTAAATGTTTCTAATTCTAAAATTCAAATACTAAGCTAAATATTTTTAGAAGAAAAAAGACCTTCAGATTATAAAAGACTGACTACGTGAAAGTCAAATGTGGTATATTCATCTCCATTCGCAGCTCCTATAGGTGGAATTCACATACCTACTGTTCCTGGTCAACATCCAATATTCACTTTTTAAAGAGGTAACTGCTGCTGTCAGATTAAATCAGGTAGGTCTCCTTTAATTACAGCATTACAGGTGAAGGATGGGAACCAGCAGCATTTAGCAAAGTTATCAACTGCATGCATCACCCTGCTCTGCCCACGGTCACTGACCCACTTAGAAGCCACACTGTATTTATAAAGAGGAACAATCAGCGGGGCGCCTGCGTGGCTCAGTCGGTTAACCGTCCAATTCTAGGTTTTGGCTCAGGTCATGATCTCACGGCTTCGTGGGTTTGAGCTCCACATCGGGTTCTGTGCTGGCAGCTCAGAGCCTGTTTGCAATTCTCTCTCCCCCTCTCTCATTGCCCCTCCCCCACTCATGCCGTCTCTGTCTTTCAAAATAAATAAAACTTAAAAAAAAAATCATCAAAAATAGTAACAACTAAACTGTGGGCCAACTGTCCCATTCCCCCCCCAAAAAACAAACAAACAAAAAACAAAAAACCCCACTTAGGGAAATCCTTAGGGAACAAAGGCCAACGTTCTTTCATTTAAAAAAATTCCATTATGCAGACATCACAGTAAAACGTGTGCCATTTCTAACTTTGTCTCATTTGTCATCTTTGTGTTCATGCTGGAACTTGAGACAGTGGTGAAGCATTAATTCACATTATTGCCTAGAATGCTCCATTCTAACTTTTCTGGGTTTTTTTCCCAGTTCCTTGGCTCAGCTCTATCGATTCTACTAAAGAGTACCAGAAATTAGATTCATATTTTATGCTCTAATTCCATGTCATGTCACCCCGTTCTCCTTTAGAAAAAAAAAAAAAATTCAACTAATTCTACCAGACTAATGCTATTTACTCAGTTACCAAAATTTAAATTAATTATGTTCTCAAACATAATTGTTAAAAATTGGCAACATTATGCAGGCTTAATTAAGATTAAATCCAATTTACTAAATGTACTTTAATTGGTACTAATTACATTAGCTTTCATTTCAGAATGACAAATTCCCCATAGATTTCACTCTATATAGTCTCCTATCAGAATCAACACAGGGTGACTGACGATAAACATCATACAGAAAAGGGAGGGGCCATAATCCCAGACCCCCCACCCTGTTTGTCACCGCTCTGTGCCTTTATCTTTTTATCAATTTGCTAAGTCACAGAGTCATGACTCCATCACAGCCATCATTTTCTGTTCCAATGAAAAATTTCTCTAAAAATAAATACTCTGTGGCTGGCAGCAGCCAAGGAGAACAGGAGCGTTAACCAAAAAATACACAAAGGTTTCAAATATCAGGGCCACCAATTACTAGGGTACTTCCAAGGACTCCGGGGACTCCTACTCTTGAACCCTTCAGAGACACAAATCTAATAAGTGAATAAGCCTAACCCGATCTTGAGAACTAGGCCCAATTATGCCGCAGGGCAACTTCCCTGCATTATTGCTGCTTTCCATTACGAGGGTATCCAGCGAGTGCATCTGGAAGAGAGGCCAAGAGGAACCAAGGCTGTCTGCCTAGGAAAACAAATAAAGACAGATATGCCTCTGTGCTTAAGGGGGGAAAGAAAGAAAATATAATAAGTAGGTGGTTTGCAGGGCTGTCTGTATTTCATAATGTGATAAACTACCCTCAGGATTCTTGATATGATTGAATTTAAGAGCAAGGGAAAAACGGGGAAAATGTACTCCATTCTCAATTTGAAATGGACGGCATGTGAAGCCACCTGGACAAGAGGAGGACAGAATTACAGAGGTCCGAAATGTGTAAAATTAAGGGATCTCACACGCTATCCCTCCCTCCCCAAAGGAATGCAGGCAATCAAATACAAGCTCTGTGCCTCTCACAACTGTGAATTTTAAGGATCAAGAGATCTGGAGACTAAGTGTTACGGTAAATAAGACACAGGAAGAGAAATAAAGGAACATTAATCATCTGGTTCAATCTTTAAAAAGACACTAATTAATCCTGGGATGGTGGGGTGAGGACAAAAAAAAAAAAAAAAAAAAAGACATGTACAAGATCCAGACCTAAAATGATATGTAATGAGCATAATTAACAAACAATCTCTCTCGTATGACTTACTCCTGTAAGGTACAGCTAAGGGGAGTCCATCTGTAAGCTTACTGGATTGTTTTGAGGAGATATTTTAATATGCAGCAAACTACACTGTGTTAATATTGACATACTTAAGCAGCATATGAAAAAAAAAGTACCTGAAATCAAAGGTCCTCACCTACGTTAACGACACCCTTTTTTCAACTTTCTGTTTTCAAATACTGTTTATCCGATGGCTTTTTTAAAACAGACATCTTTTAAAGATCTCCTGTCTGTAAGTATGTGGGAATTATATCCACAAAGGAATCCGTAAGTACTAAAAACCTAATAATATGTGACCATTTCATATGTTAAAAACCTAGAAAATAAGGGAATCTACCATGAGCATAAATAAGAAATGAAAAGCATTAAGTTCTCCCTCATCGTTTCCCAGCAGGTAAACACATACACACCTATTCTAAAGTAGCTGACGAAACAGACCTGAAGCACTTTCACCAGGAGACCACTAAAAATGAATTATTACTGCCAAACGGTATTTTTTTACATATATGCTATTTTTCTATCTAGAAAATTTAAACCAAACCATTTAATTCGGTTTCCTGCATTTGAAAAAAAAAAGAAAGAAAAAAAAAGGCCGTTTGAGTCATACCTCTCAACACTTTCTGACTAATCATTATGGTTTTTGTTTTGTTTTGTTTTGTTTTTTGGCTGAACTCATTACTAGATTTGAAGACTCCCTGTTGAACCTTATCACAGCCTCCTCTCCGGCTCAATTTAGTCCGCAGGAATTTTGGAAGTACAGTTACAATTCCTGGTAAGACCCAACTAAGTAGCCTCGGGGGACTGGTACGATTTTATTTTACATCAATTTCTTTCGTAGCTCCTCCCAGCTCACCCTCTATCCATTCTTTCACACCAAGCCAAGGACGGTTCCCTTCAATTTACAGTTTTCTTTTTAATATTCTCTAAGAAAAGCCCTCTTGTAGGACAAGTTTGCAAAGCCCAAAAGACATCCATT
This sequence comes from Paguma larvata, assembly GCA_030068075.1. NCBI lineage: Eukaryota > Metazoa > Chordata > Mammalia > Carnivora > Viverridae > Paguma > Paguma larvata. The sequence goes on from CM057832.1 coordinate 70,914,037, forward strand.
AACTCTTTGAAAAGAAAAACAAGACCTATTTTAAAATTTTGCACCCTGCCTGTGAAGGTGTACAAAGTTTAATATGAATTCAGACATTTTAAGTCACGTTTTTACATGATTAAAATCAGGATAATAGGCAAAAAGGATGAGGAACCACACCTGAAAAGATGGCATTGTCTCCCGTATGGTCTTTTAAAATACAGGTAGCCACAAAAACGTGCAGAATACAATGGCAAAGCACACGATTTTCTTCCCAAAGTGCACAGTACGACTGTCATTGCAAATGGTTATAAAGAAGCAACTTACCTGCTTGTGCATTTCTATATTCAACCCATAGGACATCTCATAATACTGTCAAAGAAGGGAAAGCAATTAATTTCGCGCCTTTCATCAGCCTCCCTCGTTTGTTCCAAATGCCCCAAACACGTTTAAAACAAACATAAAAGCCTCACCCAAACCAAAATAACCGTATTACCTATGCTGCTAAAGAGAGACACTTAGCTTCATAAACTAGAAGCCAACCAAAGACCTAGACTTTAAGAAAATAACTTGAGAAAATCGAGGTCATGCAGAGCATTCTTAATCTCTCCGGTTCTCTTGAAACGTCACAAACAAATCAATCAAAAAGGTCCGATGAGAATTTGATACCACGTGGACTCTAATTCCTAGGCACAGCGGGCGAGTTAATGGCAAGAGTCTCCTACAAATGCTGATGCTTTGACAGAACCGGGCAGAAATGTGATGCTACTACTTTGGAGTTCTGTTTCTCATTTTTAGTGTACTGCTCGTGTTCATACATTCAAAGGAAAAAGGCTTGATAGGAAATGAATGAGTTACTCTGAAGCCTTTATGAACAAGCATAAAAACATGCTTGGTAAGACTTCTGAAAAGGCAGATCTGTTTTGTTTTTTTTTTTTTTTGGATGTGTAGTGTAACTGTCATTACAGAAATTCTGGCAGAACAAATCGGTTCTACGGGAGACAACAACACTCCTCAAACCAACGTAACACCACAGAAACTGAAAACACACAAAACACAGGCAAAGACACACAAACTAGTAACCTAAAAAGTGGGAAAAATTTGAAAAGGTGTCTGGTGTCTTGATATCCATCATTCTCTAAGAGACATAAAACATTAAAAATATAACTGCATACGGAAAAACTGGTTCAGACTGTTTGCAACAGGAGCAATAAAACAACAAAGAAAACCACTAACGGAGAAAACATTTTGCTTGTGACTCTAAACAAGACATAAATGAGGTTTGGGTTTGTTTTGTTTTGTTTTCCAATCTATAAAAACAAAGCACAGAGGATTATACCCCACGCAGCTGAACTTTTTGAAAATTGAAATTAAAGCTGGTTGTCAGAGGCAAGTTCTAACGTCCTGGAATTACAGGTTGCTAATGGTCACATTCCCACAACCTCAACTACACGGGCGCTGTGACCGGATCTATCCTACGGCCTCCAGTGATCTGAACATACCCTGGGCTTTTGGTGTCCTCAACTAATAGGCACTTTGAATCTGTGACACAGTTTTCTTACCATGACATAATGCCGCTGCATCTCGGTCTTCTCACTGGCCAGTTTCTCACATTCCAGCTTCAGGCTGTTCAAGACATAATGAAATCTAAGTACAAAGCGGACCTTGACTTACATTCTTCAAAGGTAAACACACATTCCCTCCTCTAAATCATCACCTCCAGAACGCCAAATCAACGATCTTAAACACCGCCCTCTGCACTGAAGGAGAGAGAGATGGGAGAGAAAGGGGTGCCTCCAACCGGCCTGGACTTGCCCTTTCAAGAAGAACCAAATGTGGGGTTTTTGTGGAAGGAAAAAAAAATCCTCTAGCCCATTTAATTCCAGAACCGCTTCCAGGAATGAACACCCACTAAATTTCATTTCATGAAAAAACAACAAGAAAATAAACGTCAATAATGCCTACGTACCCAAACACAAATTTAAGTCCCCCAAAATGTCACAGGGGAGTTTTTTTCTTTCATGTCCGCGAAGAGATTAACGAAAATATGAATCAAGCAGGTCTTATGAATGAGGTATTATTTCTTCCCTCCAAAACAGAGACAAGTTGAATACCACCACCCAGGGGCAAAGTGTGGATGGATCGGGTTCAGTGGCTTGCTTAGGTTCTTGCATTTAAGAAATAAGAAATCCACGTCATTAGAAAGCCAGCGAAAGAAAAATATTTCAAAGGCACTCCAAGTCCAACGGTCGTCTCTAAGAAGAAAACATTTTTTCAGCATAAAAGTAATGAAATCGCTCACTTGCGACTTCCCAGGGCTCTCAGTTCTTGGTATTTCAGTGGAATGGCAGAAAAAAGTGAGACGGAATCAAGCCCGGAGTAATAAAGAACCAAGGAAGTCAAAAGGCCCCGGAATCTTCCCAACCTTCCATTCTCCCGGCCCCAATAAATCAATATCGAAAGTTTGGCCTCAGCATTTTCCAAGTCTCCCCAGTTTCGATTGTTCTGCCTCCTTTTTATTTATTTACAGAAGGGAAGAATGCTTAATTTCTTTACACCTGCCTAAGGAAAAGAGGCCTTGCCTTGCCCTTTCTGCCCACAAGTAAAAATGATAATATCGTCTCCGTGGCAGCCAAAAAAACAAAGGGGGGGGTGTTTGTGTGTGTATGGGGAGGGGGGAAACAAGAGCTAAGCAAACAGGAGGATCAGCTAAAGTCAATATCGTTACCTGTGGTATTGAGCCTGTAAAAACTGAAACTCTTCCTTAATCCGATCACAGGACTCGGAAATTGTAAATTTAAAGGGTTGAGCAGGCTGATGCGGTGCCTAAAGAACAACAATAAAATATTTAATTAGCCCACATCGCAGGCGAGGCAGAGAGATGGAGAAAACATACCACGCGGCGATAGCGGGGGGGGGGGGGGGGTGGTCATCGCGCAGGCAGGCAAAGAGCGATTAAAACTCTCATCCAGCACCCCCCCCCACCCCGCCTCACCGCATAGCCCGACAGGGGCCGGTTTCGCGGTGGCCCCGGGCCCCCTCGTCCGCCCCGGACCCTGAGGGTTCGAGACCCCGCTCCGCTCCCTCGCCCACCGCAGACGCCCAGGGGCCGGCGCACCGCGCCCACTCCCTCCCCACCCGGAATCGAAACTGGCCCGTCGGGGGGATTCGCGCCATGGCGTCTGGCGGCGGTCAGGTCAGGGGAGGTGGGACACGGCCGCCACCCTCCTTGGCCGGCTGGCGGGCTCGCTCGCGCGTCCCCGGGGCCCGCGGCGCGAGGGGCCGGCGCCCCGCACTCCCGAGCCGCAAGCCGGACCAGCCGCGCCGCCGCCGAGGGCGCCCTCCCCGCCCCGCCGCGGAGTCGCGCCTCCTCCATCGCTCGCCGCCCCCCCACCTCCCCCGGAGGAGTCGCGGGGACGGCGAACCGCTCCGCGCGGCTTCCAGGGGCTTCAAAGACAACAATAAGAAAATGGCTACAACTCAATTGCCTCTCCGCACCCCCTCGGAGAGTGCCACCGCGCCGGGGGCTGGGGGGGGTGACGGCGGGCGACTCCCCGAGTGGGCCGCGGGGCGCGGGCCGTCCTCCCCGCCCCTCCGGCCCGGGACACAACTCGGCGCGCAGGGGGCGACGCGGGGAATCCCCCCGCGCTCGGCGAGCTCGCGCCCCGCCGCCCGCACTCACCGGGTGTCTGGTCTGCGGGTACATCTTGCTCAGGTCGCGAATCATCCAAACCGATTTAGTTGGCTGCGCTGGGCAGAAGCGCGCGGCTCATTGGCTTTAATGGCCCCGCGGAGGAGGAGGAGGCGGCGGCGGCGGAGGCGGCCGGCCAGGTCCGAGGGGCGGCTCGGGCGGTCCGGGCCCCCGCCGGGTCTCGCGTGACGCGGGCGGCAGGAACGCGCTGCGGCGGTGGCGGCGGTGGCGGCGGCGGCGGCGGCGGCAGCTGGGTGCGGGCTGCCGGGCCGCTTCGGCATTCCTCGCGGGCGTCACTGGCCCGCCGCGGGCATTGTCCGGCGCGCGTCTCCCGCGGCAACGCTCCGACGTTCGCTCCGCTGAGGCGCGCCCGCCGAGCCCGGCGCCGCGGCCGCGCCGCTCCCCTGGGCCGGGAAAGTGCGAGCTCCGCGCACCAGCGCCCGGCGGCAGCGCCGCCCGCCCGCTTGCTCGTCCCACTCCAAACTTTTTTTTATTTGTCTTTTAATTGGTTGTTATTCCTCCGAATGAATGATCTCTCTCTTCTTTCCTAAAAGCAAACACAAACTCCTTTGGTTCGGAAGAGGTCTCGGCGGTGCTTTTTGGTTTCTCTGGAGATTTTTTCACTTCACAGCAACGATCTTTTAAAAGGCACCTTTTAGCTTCTTTTACCACATCTCATTTCCTTATTTTTCTTCCTTCCTGTTTTCTTGTCTTTTTTTTAACCCCAAATTGAAGGGGATTATAAAAATAAAAGAGAGTGAAACGCTTGCGGCTTTTTTTTTTTTTAATTCTCTCTCCTTTCAAACTCTGCGAACACCACCTCAAAATAATATACAAGTGTGTGAGAGAGGGGGAAGAAAGCAGCCAACAGCCCAAACACCCGCTCAGAACAGCTCTAACAACACGCTCTGTGTAGGTGACTTCTTTGACCAAATTTAGCAGCAGCTAATCATTAACATTCTGATACATATTCACAACCGTCCGTGGAGGGACCGCGGAGCATCCCGGGAGATGTAGTCCACCCCCAGCGACCTCGGTTGAGGATTCGGCCAGATTGACTACAATCACCGGCCCGCCATGCGACAGCTCTGGGGCGCTCTTCAAGCGCCCCGCCCACCCTCGGCGCGGTAGGCGTCTCCAGCAGCCAATCAGAGGTGGCTGAACATTAATCGCCGTTCTGTATTACTGCCCATCATTTCACTGCTGACAAATGGCGAGCCAGAGGGGAGGAGCTGGCCGGGCTCGAGCCCACGTGGGGGCCGGGCGTCGTCTGTGGTTCGGACCAATGAATGGAACGGGATGGGGTTAGCGGAGGCGGAGCGGAGACGGCCCGCCCAAGGCGGAGCTTCGCCTTGGCTGACGTTCCTTAGCGCGAGCGTTCGAACCGGGGAAACATTTGTTCAGCTGTCAATCAAAGTAACGTGGGCCTGGGAGAAGCGGCGGCGGCGGCGGCGGCGGCAGCTGCTGCTGTTGCTGCTGCCCTGGCTGCATCTTCAGTACTGGGTGTTGGTGGCGGTGGTGGCGGCAAAATAAAGAGGGTGGAGGGGGCAGTAAGACTAGAGACTGGTCAGAAGATCTCCTTCCGAGTCTAGTCCTCCCACCCGCCCCCTTCCAACCCAAACACCCTTGGCCCCTTGCTCCTCGGCCGCGCCAGGAATGCGGACTAATTAGGGTCCAATGTCTCCTTAAAGAGACAAGCTCGGCCTTGTGTAACGCGCCGAAACCCCTGTTGAGACAAGAGAGGGAGGATCGCGCCGATCTCACTTCGTTCGGTTCACATCAATTTTACGCGCCGCTGGAGCCGGCATAATTTTCCGTGTGAACGCGGACTCGGGCCCTTGTTCTTGTTTAGAGCAGGAGACGGAGCTGCGCGAGACGCTTACTGGGGCAAGAGGGCCGGGGGTACGGGTGGGGAGGGCGCCCCTGCGAGGCCCGAGGGGGCTGTGATTGTCGTTTAACCTCGAAGTGGGGGCCGGTTTCCTCAAGCAACTATGCGAGGAAGCACTCCAAGTCGCTCTCCTCAGAAGCCGCGGGGGCGCAACCGTGCAGCCTCGGGTGGAGCTGGAGGCCCGGGGGCAAGGGTCGCCCGATTCCCAAAGAAACTTTGTCGGGAGGGCCACCCGCACTCCGCAGACTGCAGTCAGTCAGCACTATGGCAGTGTCAACGGGATACCAGTCGCCGGTATTGAGCAGAAAACGCCCCTGCGCCCCTGAAATGCTCCTTCCCCCCGGATCAGTAGGAAGAAGATTGCCCCTCATTTTCCTGCGCTTGGGAGGAGCAAGTCAAGTTTGACGCGGTTGAAACCGGCTAGGGGCCAAGTGGACCACGAGAGAGGGTGGGTCGGCCACCCCCGGGACAAGGTCCGAGAAAGTGGGGGTGGTGCACGGGCAGAGGCCGGGGGAGAGGCATTTTTAGGGAAGGAGCTAAGGAGGTGGGCACCGACTCTGTGACAAGGAGGAGCGGCCAGAGGCAGACAGCGCCTTCTCCCTTAGTCTTCATGCAGCTGCGGTAGCTCACTCCTTTAGGGGTTGTCGGTGTGGCTGGCAGCCTTTCCCAGTAACCCTCTAGCCTTTTAGGGGCATGCAGGAATCCAGAAAAAGTCAGGTTGAGGATTGACTAATTTAAGGGTCTGTTTTGGACGTTCATTTCCGAGTATCTTTTGGCCACTCTATCTTGAGACGTTGGCAGAGATGGTTCAGCATTAGTGGAAAACCAATCTTCTTAATGATATCCCATGCCTCAGTGGGCAAATCAATGACTCAATGTCCAACTTAGCACATTGTGGGGTCTTCTCCCTGTGCGGGCACTGTGGAAGGCTGGCGCAAAGGAAAGCTGTGATGATCTTCACAATGTAAACTCCATCTCCAAATACTGTCAGCAATTCAATTCAGCGAATACTTTCTCTATCCCCAGTTAGAGGATGGGTAGTTTTCTGAACCTCCTCTGTCCCATGTGTCCAGTCCCAAATGAGATGTGCTGTAAGAACATACACACACTAATTCTGGAGACTTAATAATAATAATAATAATAAAAGGAAAGTGAAATAGTTTAACAATTTATGATTACATGTTGAAATTCTAATATTTTGAATATAATTGCTTAAACAAAACATGTTGCTATAATTAATTTTCATCTGTTTCTTTTTTACTTTCTTAACCCAGATACTAGAAAAATTTCAGTTACTTGATGGAGCTCACATATTTCCACCGGACAGCACTGTGTGTGAAACATTCCTAAGAACCCAAAGTTGGAAGACTCGAGTGATATAATTTCTACACTAGGACAGTGGATTTTCTAAGAACACCAGCAACCATCACGTGTTACGCTACGGTTGGTTATTTGGTCCCAGTGGAGCTTCTCAATAATTGGTTGAATCACCCACAGCGCCTCTGTAGGAAGTTCCATGCTATCTGTTCTTGCCAGGTTACCAAGTCCCATAAGGACGGGAATTTCGTTATGTTCACGGCCACACTCCAGATGTGTCTGGCACGTAGTTGGTGCTCGGTAAATATTTGTTAATGGCATTAAGTAGCAAACACCAAGTTATGTCAGCATAGAAAGTTTCTGTATCTTTTGGGCCATGTTTATTGAGATTCTGTGCCGTTATTTCCTGGTGCAGGGAATGAGAATCCTAATAATGGAAACTGAAGAGCTATTCAAAGGGTCAGCGGACAAAGGAGAAACTGCTCTGTTGGGAAATATCAAATAGCTTATGGCAGGGACCTCTCTCCTAAACTCTCTCAATAGTTTGTGTCCACAGAAGGGTGATAAGAAATCAGGATGTTTCTTTACTTTTTATTAAGTGTAGTTTTAGAATACTGCCCTCGGATGTGTTTCACGTTTTGTTCCTTTGCCAGATCTACATGACGGCAATGTCTCAGAAAGATGCGAAATGAAACAACTGGTGACCCAGCTGAACACAGGGAGCAGGCGGGGCAAACAGCTGCTTTTGTCTCTTCTGCTCTCTGCTTGTGCTCCTCTCTCTCTCTCTCTCTCTCTCTCAGTTTATTTAGTTATTTATTTTTTAGTAATCCGTACACCCGGCGTGGGGCTCGAACTCACGACCCTGAGATCAAGAGTCACATGCTGTTCCAGCTGAGCCAGCCAGGCACCCCTGTGCTTCCCTTGATTGTGCTTTTTTCACAGACTGTGAAGCAAGCTGTGAAGACGCCTGGGGGCTTGCCTTACACACAGTGGGAAACTCCAGAATGTTTATGTGGGCGGGGCTTCAGCACAGCATTCCTGTTGGAAGCTAGACCTGGACGTTCCAATCTTAAAGAGCAAGCATATTATTTTCTCTTATGTTATATGGTATCAATTTTGTATTCCTCCTTCAAGTATTTATTGAAAAAAAATTTTTGTTTTTGCCTGGTATGTACCAGGATAAAGGACTTGAGCAATAAATGCGGGTATTTTTAAATTTATTCTCTCTCAGCTTCAAATTCATCCTCTTTGCCTGCTGTGTGAAAGTAGATCTGGGCCCTTTACACAGTTTCTTTTGCCAGCTGGTGCCAAAGCTTTGTCATTAGAGGGTGCCGGGGAGACATTACAAAGGGAAAGGGTTTTGCTTCCTGGTTCTGGTGTGCTGGCCAGGAAGATGACCGTAGCACAGGTGACAATCCACCCAGCAGCCAGTAGCTTCCTCTGGGACCCTCCTCACATAGTTTCGGACCAGAGTGCCTCTGAGGAGACGTTCCCTGAAACAGCTTTCTTTGGCACCCCAGAGGATGGATTTCTAGTAAGTTCTGGAGTATGGATTTCTGGCAAGTTCCAGAAAGAAGATTTCCATCAGGCTCCACCCACTCCAGCTGTGTCCTCTTGAGCAAGGTCTAGATTTCCGCCATAGGGTGTGTGTGGGTCTCGGGAGGCTCTTTCTTGAGTCCTCTCTCTCATCCCTAGAGGTAATGGCTGTTCCTTCTGTCTGCTATTTCTGTCTTCTTGAGGGTTCTCTTTACCTCTTACTCACCACACCCTCTTTACTCCCATGCCCTGTCATAATTAGTAAGTCTTTATACTGAACTTCTCTTGTTCAAATTACTGTGTAATTGGACTCAGGATGATGCAGTAAACAGCATATGCAAGGTCTCTCCCCTTTGGGGACTTACATTCTGACTGAGACAGGCAAACAGGTGAACGAGTAGCAGCGTGATTTGGGCAGAGAGGGGTGACCGCAGTAGTGGAACGAGCTGGGATGGCAGGAGGCTTCCCAGAGGAGACAGTTAAGCTGAGGCCCGAATGCCAAGAGGGAGCAAGCCATGGCAAAGATCACTGAGCGGCCCTCTTTGGGGGGATACAAAGGCCCCGTCTGCGGAAGTGTCGGTGAATTCATTAGGATTTTGAAAAGACTGGTATGTGCCAGGGTAAAAATAGTGTAAGATCAGGTCACAGCCACATGTATGGGTCCAGATCACATGGAACTTTTGACATCCGATAAAGGCATTTGTTTTGTAATCTGAGTGTAATGGAAGGCATCGTAGGAGGAAGGATTGTAGGAGGACTGACAGGAGCATTACAAATATGAAAGTGGTCTGTGAGTGCCCTGATTCACTCTTTTTTTTTATATTAATTTTTTTTTTAATTTACATCCAAGTTAGTTAGCATAGAGTGCAACAATGATTTCAAGAGTAGATTCCTTAATGCCCCTTATCCATTTAGCCCACCCCCCCCCCACAGGCCCTCCCGTAACCCTCTGTTAGTTCTCCATATTTAAGAGTCTCTCATGTTTTTGTCTCCCTCCCTGTTTTTATATTATTTTTGCTTCCCTTCCCTTATGTTCATGTGCTTTGTATCTTAAAGTCCTCATATGAGTGAAGTCATATGATATTTGTCTTTCTCTGACTGACTAATTTCATTTAACATGATACCCTCTAGTTCCACCCACGTAGTTGCAGACGGCAAGATTTCATTCTTTTTAATTGCCGAGTAGTACTCCATTGTATATATATACACCACATCTTCTTTATCCATTCATCCATTGATGGACATTTGGATTCTTTCTATACTTTGGTTATTGTTGATAGGGCTGCTATAGACATTGGGGGGCATGAGTCCCTTTGCAACAGCACACCTGTATCCCTTGGATAAATACTTAGTAGTGCAATTTCTGGGTCATCTGGTAGTTCTATTTTTAATTTTTTGAGGAAACTCCACACTGTTTTCCATAGTAGCTGCACCAGTGTGCCTTCCCACCAACAGTGCCAGTGAGATCCTCTTTCTCCAGATCCTCGCCAGCATCTGTTGTTGCCTGAGTTATCAATGTTAGCTAGTGCGAGGACTAGTGCGAGGTGGTATCTCAGTGTGGTTTTAATGTGTGTTTCCCTGATGATGAGTGACGTTGAGCATCATTTCACACGTCTGTTGGCCATCTGGATGTCTTCTTTGGATAAGTGTCTGTTCATGTCTTTAGTCCATTTCTTCACTGGGTTATTTGTTTTTTTGCGTGTTGAGTTTGATAGATTTTGGATACTAACCCTTTATCTGATATGTCATTTGCAAATATCTTCTTCCATTCCATCGGTTGCCTTTTAGTTTTGCTGTGCCCTGATTCACTCTTGGCCTAAGATTGAGAAATCATCCTTTCCCATATGAAAGAATAGCTACTACTTTTATCTGGGGCAGCTGATATAGACTCTGGAGATACACATCCCTTTGGCATTGGTGCTGCCTCCCCGCACTATTGAGAGATGGGTACATTTTAATTTGAATAGAGGCCATTTATGCAGTTCAGAAATGTCAAGCTGAACAGCAATAATCATAGAGAATTAAAGACATGGAGATTCATTTCTAGATTGGCAACTGATTTGCCTCATGACTGACTTGCCACCACCCTCCTATCTATGATAAGATGGGCATGACTGTATACTGTGCTCTTTATGTGAAAAGATTTAGTCTCTTAGTGTCAAAGAGAACGCCAAATTTCTGAACTTGGCAGAGCCTTATCTTTGCCAGCTACCTCCAGGTTTAGTGGTAGAGATTGCCAAGCTACCTTTGTGTTGCGATGTCTTTTCTCAACTTGGTTAAAAGGCAAGTGGTCACCCATTGCTTTTAGGGGGAGGGTAGTTCTTGGCTTGGGAGTAGGAAGGACAAGTGTGTATAGGGACTAAGGAGGCTTCTGGGGAAAAGAATTCTTGTTGAAATGCTACATTGTGTGAACCCCTTCAGATGGTCCCTGATTAAGTCTATGGTAACAAGGAACACTGAAGCCTTTATCTTCCCTCCCATGGGTTGGGGCACAGACCCAGTGGGGTGTGGGGGGTTGTCTGGAACTCACCATGAAGCCCACAGGAGAATGGACCAGTGACCTAGGTTTGGCATGAGTAGCTACAGAGGCAGGGGGTTATAGGTCTTTCTCATTCTGAAAGAAGACTGGGTTAAAGATAGGAATCCCCTTTGGCTTACTCATGCTAGCACTAATGGAGTGCTTAGGGATAAATGGCTGTATGAGGGTGATAAAAGTCTGTAGAGGATGTCCTGTCTTCAATAGTTACACCTTAAGTCAGCAATAGTCCCAAGTTCTGAGAGAGGTCTTGGACTCTGGGCTAGTCTGAATGACGAACAATTGATAATTTGTCTGAATGTTTAAAAGGAGCTGTGAATTTATTTATATTCCAAGCTAATAAATCAAACTATATTTAAGAAATACACTATAAAAAATGACCCTCTGTGGCGCCTGGGTGGTTCAGTCCATTAAGCATCCAACTCTTGATTTTGGCTCAGGTCATGATCTTACGGTTCATGAGACCGAGCCCCAAGTCAGGCTCTGCGCTGACAGTGCAGAGACTGCTTTGGATTCTCTCTCTCTCCCTCTCTCTGCCCCTCCCCTACCTGCACACATGTGTGTGCGCTCTCTCTCTCAAAATAAATGAACAGGGGCGCCTGGGTGGCTCAGTCGGTTAAACGGCCGACTTTGGCTCAGGTCATGATCTCACGGCCTGTGGGTTCGAGCCCTGCATCGGGCTCTGTGCTGACAGCTCAGAGCCTGGAGCCTGCTTCGAATTCTGTGTCTCCCTCTCTCTCTGCCCTTCCCCTGCTCACACTCTGTCTCTCTGTCTCTCAAAAATAAATAAAAATGTTAAAAAAAAAACTGTTAAAAAATAAATGAACATTAAAAAAAATTTTTTTTAATGACCCTCTTGCTCAAGAACAATTCCCATCATATTTACTTTCCTGGAATCTAGAAGAGACCTTTAATAGATACATCTGCCCCTACCCCTGCCTTTAAGCAAACGGGTATTATTATCCCCGCTTTAAAGATTAATCAGCTGAGGCTCAGAAAGAAGTTACTTGCCTGAGGTTGTAGAGTTTAAGGTATAGAAGCAGAGATCAAAACTTCTGTCTCCTGCCTCCTTATTTCATACCTGTCTTAACCCTGTTTTCCACAAGTAGGTATGTGATTTAGGCACTACCCAACTCACCCGCATGGTTTACTCCTTTTCAAGCAGAGGTTTTCTTGCTAAACTGGAGGCGGAGGGGGAATCCGGGAGATGACTGTGTTGCAGCTGCCAGCGGGCAAACCTTGAACTTGAGGCTTCCCATGGCTGCATGAAGCAAACCTTGCTCCCTCCTTTCCTCCAGCCCTCAACCTCAGAGTCTCCGCAGGCTTGAGAAGCACAATGGAGAGAGACGAACCATGCTCAGACACAAATCCTTGTACGCTTCCGCAACAGCAGGGTTCACACCCGCTCGCCTGCTCCCACAGCCTCCCCACAGGCCCCCACTTGTGCTATTACACCAGCCTGCAGTGCCGATACTCCAGGGCAGAAACTGGGTTTACTTTCTGAAATGGGTGGCATGGGAATGGGGTAGGTGTCGGAAACTATAACTAGGCACTAAACCGTTTTGTATCAGAAAATCATTCATAAAAATCCAAGGTTCTTTCCACCACCAGGGCTCAGTGTACAGTCGGCTGTGATCTGGTCAACTCTGGTTCGTCCTTTCCACCTGTCTCATTCCCTCCATATGCCGCCTCCTCCATAATGCGTGTAAACCTCTTGCCGCTAAATGCAAACATTTGCAGCCCCCAAAATGTTTTATTTCATAATTTGGGAGTTGCGTGGATCATATACAATGGACTTGGGTTCAGAATCCCCTGCTAAGCATGATCACTTTTCCTTTCCCCTTCTTTAATACTTTCTACCCCCTTGACCAGCTCAATTGCAGATGCCATCTGACTACTGCTCAGTCTAGCAACTCTCCTTCCCTCCTCCTGCCTCATTTCATACGACAGGCACTGATAGCATGATTGGCGTACCTTTCCCCAGTGCAGTTACCACTGGGTAGCATTTTCATAGGGGCGGGTTGATTTCTGAATCTACTTGCTGCAAGATCTATGTAGGAAAGAGAGACGCCCAGAAATAACTCACTCATTCTCCTCTTGATTTGTAACCCAAACTGAGACACCTTTTTTTTTTTTTAATAATTCATCCAGCGAGAATTTAAAGCAAAATTAAGGCTCGTGAAAGGGAAGCCATGCTGGCAATAATCTTATAATCTCTAGGAATGACATTCATCAAGGATTTAAACAGCAGCATAAGCTGTTTCTCCTTTACAGGCTTACGAAATTTGATACTTAACGCTTTCTCGAAAGGAAACGGTTTGTTTTTAATTTCTTGGAGGACTTTATAGTCTGTGAAAATTTTAAGATGTGTAATTAATCATGTGGAAAATGATTTATTATGATGGTAATTGTCATGTATAAGTATAGTTTAATAAGACATCGAAAATGTAAACTACGGAATTGTCAAATATTTATTACAAATTGTGTTTAGAAGCCCTTTTATAACATTTAGTTTGCTATGCAGCCCTGTTCCCCAACTTGCTCCAAAAACAGTAAACACGTGAATCATGTTGTAAAAATTCAGCTTCAGAAATCAACTCTAAGCTATAAAAACACTGGATAGTAATAACTGGACCGGCAAAAGGTATGCTAACAGTACAGTTCCCCTCCGTTCTCAAGCAAAATGTTTACAATAGCCTAACACAAACAACCAGATTTAGCGTTTAGCTTTTGAAAATGTGCTTTCCGTCAAATGAAGTATGTTAGTCACATACATTTTTGAATTATTTATGCGATGCTGAGGAAAATTTATAATCAAAGTTGCATCAAAGTAAGTTTAATTAAATTTTCATTATCTATAAAGCTACTGCATGCACAACTGGAACTGGACTAATTATTAAAACCAAACGTATACAAAATCATAGCTTAGAGAGGAGGCATAGCCAAATAAAATACTCACTAGTCAATTCAACTGAAAATTCAAATAGTGATCAAAAGGGATGTGTATTTCGTTTCTGACATCTCGAGTATCAAGACTTCCGGTGCCGAAAAGCTACCGACTTCTCTTACGAGCCTTGCCGCATGGCCTTCTGTCTTATGTTAGGAAGGACTTGTATTTATTCCACAGCTGAGTTACACGTAATCCACCTCACTGGTAGCTAATGTTTACTTCTCAAACCATATTCTTTGAGAAGTCCCACAAAGTGTGCCCAACATTGTCATATAAATGATCTAATACAATGCCTTCAACTCCATCTCATCATTCTTTTAAAGGTGAGGCCATGGACTCTTGAACAAGTTCTCGAACTTGCATTAAATTCATCCGACCTGCAAATTGCATGGAAAGATTCAAACTCAAGACCGTTTCTTTAGACAGTGTTTCGGGTTTTGGGGTTGGTTTGTTTTCTGTTGCTTCGGAACTACCCTTCTCTAGGTCAGAAAGGAAGAAGACATTTAAATACATAATTATGATATAAAATATCTTTTGTTTTCTTCATTTCATTTTCAGGAAATAAGTCGTGGCTAATAATGCATTTTATGTGTCTTTCTATGCTGTGCGTTCTTCTTTAAAAGAATTTTGATATGAACCAGTGAGTCAACAAATGTTTGCTAAGCTATTTCCTCAATTGAACCAGATTAAATCCTAATTCATTCAAATTGTTTTGATGTTCCAATGAATAATCAGATGACCCATTTTCTAAGCCCATCATTTTTTTTAATTCTTGGCAGAGGAATAATCACTAAAATTAGTGTTTGAAATATAGAACTAGGAACCATGCTTAAGTATTTATCAAAGCCTATTGGTCAACATGCTACCCTGGGAATTTTGAAATATTTTAAGTTCCAGGCATGATAACATGCAAAAAATCCAGTCATAGGGGCGCCTGGGTGGCTCAGTCAGTTGAGTGTCCGACTTCGGCTTGGGTCATGATCTCTCAGTCTGTGAGTTCGAGCCCCGAGTCGGGCTCTGTGCTGACAGCTCAGAGCCTGGAGCCTGCTTCACATTCTGTGTCTCCCTCTCTCTCTGCCCCTCCCCCACTCTGCTCTGTCTTTCTCTGTCTCAAAAATAAATAAACATTAAAAAAAAATTAAAAAAAAAATCCAGTCATAAAGGAAGCTATCATGAATAGCGGATACTAACACAAACAGACACACATCCCCATGTGAGTCTCAACAGTTGATTTCATACAGAATTTCCTGCCTTCTGATGACTAGCACCCAAGTCTTTCTTTAATTACAGAGGAAAACTGATAATAGTTAACAATATAGTTTAATTTGCTATCTTTCTTATATTTAGACTAATAATCAGTGGTCTAATGCACTGGTTTTGATTAGATAAAAAATAAGCAAAGCAAGAATAAGGCACTACATTGTCTAAGAAGATCCTTGACACATTTTAGTTTAACTGTTTCATAAAGATCCTTTTTTCTCAGCAAGGTTGGTTTGAGTCTGCTGAAAGAAAAGAAAGAAAAAAGAATATCATATTCATCACTGTTTTTTGCTAACGAACCGAAATTTCTGAGAGATACAGATGTCAGAAAAATCCAAATTTCCTATCAAAGTCGAGGACAGAAATAGCCGAATTCAAGTGTTTGTTTTCTGAAGCGCCGCTGAATACACTGTCCAGATTGTACCACGGAAGGCTGAAAGCAAAATACGGGTGGGTCTATCAAACAATCCCTGACTCTGTTTATAAGAACTGAAGCTGCGCCTTTCATATCAGAGTCCCATCAGAAAGGGGAGGGGGGAGGAAGAGATAAGCTCCTGAGTGAAATGGTAGCTTTTAACAACAACCAGTTACTTCCTGCAATCAAAACCATGCTAGCATGTGGCTTGTTCAAATAAAAATTACTGGACTGGGGCCAAACAAGGAAAAGTAATTGATAATGTGGGTTCTTTTTTTTTTTTTTTTTTTTTTTTTTTTTTTTTTTTTTTTTTTTTTTTCAGAAACCATCCATCCATCAAATGTGTCAGTCCTTCATAATACTTTATTTCCCTTCCGAACAAAGACCTTTAAAATTCATTGTGTGCACTTAAAAACAAAGTGTCCTTGTGCTGGTTTATAAAGATTCCCTTTTAGTTGGGGTTTGTTTTGTTATTTGATTACATTCCCTCCCATCCTGCAATTTTTTTTTTTCCCAGATAGTTGCTGGAAATTTCTGCCATTCTTGAACAAAGCATCTTTGTGCTGTATCAGCTTGCATTTTCCTTGGATTGTATTTGGATGATGCCTTTTCACTGACTTCAGCACTAGAGTATCGTAGCCATAGCTTTAGCAAGTGGATTGTAACAAACAGATTCGTGGGCCCTTTTTGTGTGTTGCATCCTATTAACCTACTGGTGGGAAATGTTACAGAAAGTTAGGCACAGGAGCTATTACAAAAAGAATAAAAACCTGATGAGGAAATACTGGATCATACTTGGAGCTGGAGAAAGCCATTAACAGTTAGTTACTATTAAAAATATTCTGGGGCGCCTGAGTGGCCCTGTCGGTTAAGCATTTGACTTGGGCTCAGGTCGTGTCTCAATGTTCATGGGTTCAAGCCCTGCATCAGGCTCTGTGCTGATGGCTCAGAGCCTGGAGCCTACTTCAGATTCTGTGTCTCCCTCTCTCTGCCCCTCCTCTGCTCACATTCTGTCTCTCTCTCTCTCAAAAATAAATATTAAAAAAAAATTAAAAAATATATATTTCCCCCCTCCGCCCGCCAAGCTATCTTTTCAATATATGGGAAGATCTTTTAACTAAAATGTTTCATTCATTTTAAGGATCCTAAAGATCAATTTGCAAAATTAATAATAGCTTAGCTCACCATCAGTTTCCCAAAGAAATTTCCGTAATGTGAATTTCAGCGACATGTACCCACTTTTGTTCTTGATGACTTCCATATTAAAGTCAAGTGTAGGGGGATTTAGTGCTACACGCGCACACACACGTACACACACACACACACACAAAATTTTGCACTACTGGTAAAGATCAAGCTTCAAAATGCGCACTTAAAGAAATACAATAGCTCCTCTTAAATTATATTTTAAATGACAGTTCTGTGATTAAAACACTGCAACTGAAAATATGAGAATTAATTAATGAGGCTTTTGGGGAGAAAAATATGAAGGAAAAAGTCTGTGTGATTCTGTAAGTTTTGACTTTATTCAGCTACCTATTTAAAAATTTTTTTTTAATGTTTATTTATTTTTGAGACAGAGAGAGACAGAGCATGAGTGGGGGAGGGGCAGAGAGCGAGGGAAACAGGCTCCAGGCTCTGAGCTGTCAGCACAGAGCCGGACGCGGGGCTCGAACTCACAGACCGCGAGATCATGACCTGAGCCGAAGTCGGACGCTCAACTGACTGAGCCACCCAGGCGCCCCTCAGCTACCTATTTAAAGTCAATGTGATCATAGTATGATTTCTTTTGTGTACTTGTAGTACCCTCAACCATTGACCTGCAATTACTTTAGGTTTATATTTAGATTTTGTCACCCGTGTCTTGGGACAGTCTAGCCAAGAGAGAGGACCTTCAAGGTAGCTGTCCCTTGTGCAGCCAGCTAAGGCCTGGTTATTACCTCACTCTCAACACCTCACCAGGCATCGCAATAAAGTTTCCTTTTAAAGAATGCCAGGAAGAAAAAGCTTCGGTAGCTGCACAAAATCCCTGCATTACAAAAAGTCTTGCCCCTGGAATTACTCTTTGGGCCTTCTCCAAAATAATAGTTAAAAAAGAAAAAAAAGTCATATTTATACAATATAATATTAACCATTTTCATGTGTAAACTCTACTCCGCCTATGAGAGACCAATAGTAGAACAACAAAAAGAAGCAAATATTCACTCCTCATCCAAAGATGGCAACATGGAGACACACAAAAGTGTATCGGGGCCTCAGGGTGATTTTTGGTGGGAGAGATATTATCAGTTTGGAAATGGTAAAGAGGTCAACTACTAAGTCAACATCCACTGTGGGTCCCGGGAATATGAGATCTAATTTAGTTTTTTGTGGGAAATTGCCCAGAAAGTCAATGATACAAATTCTGCCTTCAGAGCTACTCATAAAAAAGGAACTTTGGGGGCAAGTGCAAATATTTTCATTCTTTGTTCTTCTACTACGATTTACTGCATATTGATGTCGCTCATCGCTCCACGCTAGGCCTTGTGGGGGAGATAAAAATGAGATAGCATAATTTTTTGGTAATATTTTAATGTGCTTTGATTTTTTTTCCCTCTTGTTTGTTTTTTGTTTCCCTTAAGGGAACTCCTCCCACGTTGCCGCAGGCATTCAAAAAGCTCACTTCCTAGAAGTTTAGGACTGTTATAGAAATTATTCACGATGAAAAAACCCAGCTAACATTCAATTTCTGATATCCAAAAGAGGATTTTGTCACAGGTCAATGGAGGCTTGAAAGCCAGGCTTTGGTGAAACAGAAAGAACCTTCCAAATTCTTTGTACCATTGTATCAAGAGTGCTGCATGGCCGAATAGACGAGTCTCATCTATGGGAGGGGAAGCCAGGCAGTGAAGCTCACTGCCCTGAGGTAGCAGGAGAAGGCCAGGACAAGAAACAAACTGCCCCAAGCTTATTCCTCTTGGCCTGAGGGTTGTGGAGAGAAGGAAGTGAGAAAGGAAGGTTAGTAGTGGTCAGGCCATGACGCCATCTTTGTTCTTGGGCTAATGTTCTGTGGATAGGAACATATGTTACACACAGAAGTCATTCACTGATGGTGCACATATTGTCACACTTTTATATCTCTGGAATCAGGACCCATCGGGATGTGTCCTATCTTCCAAAGCATCGTTATTTTCTTTTTTTAGTGGTATATAGAACATTGGTATGTTGTAAAATCAATGGCGTTGTATATTCAAAGAAACGTTCTAAGTTGAAGGAAAAGGTGAAGAAAGGAAGTTGGAGGAAAAGGTGCTCCTGCCCTCCTTTCCTCTTGTGCTCACAACACCCCAAAGTGAGGCAGAGGGCAGACCTCTTGAACCACTGTCTGCTTCTCTGTGGCACGAATGAGACTCAAAGGAACCAAAGAGAAAGAGTCTGAAAAGTTAAGGGAGAGTCTGACAGGAACTATCTAGAAGGACGGCAGCCACTGTGTCGGGGCAGCCGTTGAGTTCTGCTGGTGGACTGGCCAGGCCAGGATTTTTTTGGGGAGTCCTCAGCACCAGCAGAGCAAATGTGGGACGCGGTCACCAGGGAGACGGCCAGCTCCAGATCAAGAAAGACCTGATCAAGACAATCAGTTGCTGTAGCTCCCTGCTCCACTGCTGCAGGACGGCTTTGCAGTAGAACCTCCTGGAAGGAGAGCCACCAACCCTCCGTGGTCATTAGTTCCCTGGAAAACTCCTTGTCAGTCCCTCTGCAGCAAACCTCCTGAGGATCCAGGGTAGGCCCTGTCTCCCCACTACCTCCACTAGCCACAGAAGCCCCGGGACCTCTCCACAGGTACCCAGAGGCCATCTCGGGGAGAACAGGGAAAGGAAGCAGAAATCTGAACGGTGTCGGGCATTTCTTCCAAAATAGGCTGAGCCGTGAGGTAGAGAAAGGGTCAAAATTAAGGAAGAGGATGAAACTTTCTGGGTTCTTAAAATAAATTTGTTTTTTTTTTTTTCTTTTTTCCTTGCTGGTCAGTTAGGCATTTATAAAAGGAGATCAGTGAACAGGAAAATAAAAGAAACTATATTTTCCATTAACATCTTATTTGTACCGTGAGTAAATATGTGACTCCAAAACCCCAGAGTAATGACATCACTGCCCTCGAGAAGTCTAGAATCTAAAGAAGGATAATATGGGGACCTACATAACGCAAGGGACCCAGTAACATAAGAGTCTCTGAGAGATACATCATGTTTCAATTATGCATACATTAGCAAATTGCGATTCTATGACCTGTATTGTAATAATATTAAGCGCATTTTAATTGAACCAAAGGATACTTCATTATTAAAACTGTTTACACATATCAATATTATTGATCCTGACGAAGAAAGCAGCAGATCCGGGAACCTGGGTGACTGTCGGGTGAGCGTCCAACTTTGGCTCAGGTCATGATCTCTCACAGTTCATGGGTTTGAGCCCCGCATCAGGCTTTGCACTATCAGTACAGAGCCTGTTTTGGATGCTGTCTCCCTTCCTCTCTGCCCCTCCCCCACTCATGCCCTCCTTCCCTCCCTCCCTCTTTCTCTCTCAAAAATTAACATTAAAAAAATAAAAAAAAAGAAAAGAAGCAGATCCTTTGAATAATACTAGTCAAATACACGTGAAAACAGAAGTATCAGCATTGGAGCAGATTACTGTCCACCTGTTGCTGGGCCTTTTCCAGAAACAACACCAACTAGTTCAAGAAAAAGAAAAAAACGAGCAGATGTCAGGGACACATGGACAAATGGTTTTGTGGCCCTAACAGCAATGCAGAATGACTTCATGGGAGGAGGTGAGTGGGCCTGGGAGAGAGACAGAAATGGCACAGACGCTCTTTCCGGGACACGTCAGCTCAGTGAGCTACCCCAGGCATCTGAAGCCCCCACCCGTGTCCCTACTCACAGCTGTGCCTCCAGGAGAGGCAGGCAGCGGCACCGTGGCCTGCCACGCAGCCCCTCCATCCTCGGCGGGGTCTCTCTGGCTACCTGGAGATGCTTCCTCGGGCCGGGAATACAGCCTGCTTTGTTCTTCCCTCGGCTTGGGACTCCAGATTTCTATATCTCTCTCGCCACCCCAAAGTGTGAGGGTCCTAGGTGAACAGGACAGCTACCCAGTGGACGGACCATTCTGTCACCAAAGAGACACGGCACGCTGAACATCCTTTTTCATGCAAATGAATCCCCTCTTTAGAAAGCTGGGCCTATTGACTCAAAACCATTATCACGGTGAGAACAAATGAGAGGAAGCAGTTAAACATGTTCTTTCCCCCCCCCTTTTGTGTTTATAGCTGCCCAGAAATGAACATCAATATTTAAATGTCTGAATTATCTCAGGCTTGTAAAAAACCAATTAGCCACTCCATGGGCCCAGCGTTCGGGGCCTCCGCAGGGCGTAGTATGGGGCTGTTTAGTTCTTGTGGTCAGAGGCAGAGAGCTCCAGGAGAGGTCAGAGTGGCAGGGGTCATTGCTGGGTTAGCGGGGTCCCTGGGGACCATCTGTCCTAAAGGGGCAGGTCGGGGTGGGGTCAGGAGTCTGCAGCAGCCCTTGTGAGGCTGTCAGGAAGGATCCGGCAGAATTATTGACAACACACGGCATTTGACCAGAATAGCCGCATCCCAAAAGACAACATCGAGGACGGAAGCCTTCATTCTGGGCATTTTAGGGCCATCCAGGTAGAAACCCTTAGGCTTAGAAGATGGTGATTTGTTATAGTAATTCCGGTGCCTCTGAAGAAAGGAGTCCTCCTCTCTCGCCAGAGCTTCCATGTTTGGGTCTGAAAGTAGAGCCCCACCTTCAGACTTGGCGCATCCGAGGCAGGCACGTCTGGCTTGGCCTGGGGCAGAGGGAGTGGACCATCAGCCCGAGGCTCCTGTGTATTAGGTTTCTCTCCGGCAGACGTCATTGGTTTTCTACCCGATATCTATTCACCCACTTCTTCCTCACTCACAAAACTGCTATCTGTTTGTGGCAACAAAAGAGCCACACCTACGTGGGATACATGATTTCCTAACCTCCTGGCCACTGGGGGTGGAGGTGAAAGAGAAGGAAGCAGGAGATATTGGAACAATGGCTTCTGGGAAAGATTACCTCTCATCAAAGAGGACAGACACTGCGAGCACGGCTCTTTCAGCTTTGAACTCTGACACGCTGTCTGGAGCTGCACCGGGATCTCCATGCGGCTGATTAGAGCATGGAGGTCAGAGGTCAGGTGGATTCCATACCGGCATTTCCTCCACAATTATTTATTGAGCACCTGCCACGTTTCAGGCTCAATGCACAAGACACAGACACGTGTCTGCAGTCCTCGTTCATTACTTCTATCAGGTATTGCATCACCCATGGCTTCTGTTTGCAATAGATTTATTGCAATAAATACTTTAGAATATAAGATAAAATGGGGAGGGGGTTCATAGAAGATACTAAATAATGAGAATTTCACTGGACGACTGGAAAACGTGACTTGGAAAATGGACAGAAGACAAGGAGGGAGGCTGGGCATCAGGAGCCACAGCCACGGTCGTCCCCAGGAATGACCAAGTCATAAGCAAGGCATGGCCACCTTCACAGTCACTAAGATTGTCACCACATCTGCCAGGGCTGCTGACTTCTGGCTGTATTCTAGAGCCAGTTTCTCAGGAGCAAGCATCAGGTTCTGCTGAGCTTTCTCACATGCCTGCACACTGGCAATTTGAAGCGAATGGAAGCAGAATCCAATGCCCCCGCTCTGGACCTATTGCTGGTGGACAGTTAGTACTGGAATAACCCTCCTGCTGAGGCCACACTCACGGTGCCCGAGGGCAGCTCCCAAAGGAGACTGGGACACTCTGGGAAGAAGGATCAAAGCTAGGCAGCCAAAATAAAAAGGCGTATGATGGTAAAAATAATTTACATAGAGTATTACAGTTTCCAAAGTGGAAAACAGTAAAAATAGCTCTCATACACTATTTTAAGGTTTTCAAAGTACATCTGATCTTCACAAGACCGAGATGCAGGCAGAGCAGGTATTATATCTGAGGTTCAAAAAGATGAGATTGTTTTTATAGAATATAAGGTGTTCATTTATTATCTGACTTTTTATTTTAAAAGTATGCGACAGTTTCAACTAGGGATGACTTTAGCGTATTTAGAATGCAAACAAACTCTTCCGTGACAGCGTTGGTTTATATGTACAAATGAACTAGTTTTCTGAAAAGTGAAGGTTTTCTATTTGGAAGTTAAGGCGATTATTTTTCATATCAGACTCTTCTCAAAGTTTATCTCAAATGCTTATCAAATTCCCAAATTCTTACCCTGTAAAGACAAAGCCACACAGCAGACCTAATCTTACATTTAAGTGGTGTAGACCAAGGATGGCAAACCATGACATAGGTCTTGTTACTCTCCTATCTCTTGACCTTCACAGACATAACTAATTAATCATGGCATTCTTTCTCATAGAGTCAAGGCATGGTCTCAGAATTCCTTTCAACTTGGCCCAAGCAGCCCCTACCAATCAACCTACCAACCAATCCCCTACAGGAGCGGGATTCAAAATGGAGCTGTAGTCATCAGAGATTTCTTTGGTTTGCCCAGAATATTGATGTTCGGGAAGAGCACACTTCTTCCTTTAAAAAAGGCTTCCAAGCATGTGGTTCAATTCCTGGGCTTTTACACAGATCGAGAGGTTTGGTTAAACTCCAGCCTGTGGTCTCTTGGAATTCGAAACCCATCTCCATTAAGACTAAAGTTTTAGAGGATGTGGTACAGGCTGTCATGATAGCGGTGTGTGGGGCTTCCTCTTATGGCATTCGGCATGGTGCCACAGGACAAAGACATGCTTTGCCCCTATTAAAGACAGAGCAACAGGAGAACAAAATGGTTTTGCTAAGTGAAGCCCTTTCTGTCCTCAGCAGAGCACCTATAACTTCGGAGGGTCCAGTATTCACGTGATGGCAAATTGCAAAAGTCTGTTTCTCAGCCTAAGCTAAAGTGGGATACTGAGGAAAACCCAGGGGAACCAGGCAGTCTGATCTCCCAGGCCTCTCCCCAGCATTAGCTGAAGCTAGGGGGAGAAAATAGTTCTTGCCTCCCTTCTCTGCTTACCCTTCCTGACCAGAAGACAGAGGCCGAGATCTAATTCTTTAAACTAAGATCTAGGCAGACAGAGGCTGGGAGGGGAAAGTGATGGTGGTGTTTAGTTCAACTATCAGGCTGGAACACAGTTCTGGCGCTGGGGACTGGGCCATTGTGATGTTGCCAGACAAATTTCAAGTCTGGACACAGAAGCCAGGGATCACTTAAGCACCAAGAAATCCTTACACCTCTAGGTGGGTACCAATTGTAGGAGAACTGCATGCTTGAGGTGTCCAAACTTCCCCAAAACCTCTCTCCCTTCTCTTGGGGTTCCTGATGCCGAAAATAGAGGGGGGGAAATTACCCAGCTGGCAGAACCAGAACTACCAGATTGGCCAATTAAAGAACTCAATATACTGCCAGGGAAATGATTCAACAGTAGATGCCAATGAGGCGTACTAAAGTCATCATTTATCTTATTATGCCTGACCAGCAGGATATATATATATATATATATATATATATATATATATATATATATATATATATATATATATATATTGGTGGATATATATTCACATGGTGAATATATATATATGTATATATATTGGTGGATGGGAAATGCTAGAAACACTCTCCTGCCAAGGCCACATGCATACAATGACTGAGAGCAATTCCCAAAGGGAACCGGAGCACTCTGGGCAAGGATCAATACCAGCACTCAATGCTAGGCAGCATTTGCCCATGCATGTGGCTTCCATATCCGCTGTGTCTAAGTGGAAAGTTTTGATGAGCAGTATCTTAATTTTCTGCCACCATTAAATATTAATATCAGAAAAGTCACGTTTATACTTAATAAATAAGAACAGACATCATCACCCTGAGATACTGGACACTCAGCTATTTGCATTGAGGTAGGCCGAATACATCTGTGTTTATACGTGGGATTACTGCCTTTGTAAACCAGTGGCTGTATTGTTATCTATCTCCGCAAAAAATCTGTTAACATGAAACTACAAAATTCAGTGGCTTAAACAACAACCATTTTATTTAGTTTATGAGTTTGTAGGTTGGTCGGGCAGTTCTTCTGTCTTGGCTAGGCTTGACTGGTCTTGGCTGAGCATACTCCTGTGTCTGTGACTCAGCTGGTGGGTTGGCCAGGGGATGCCTGGTCTAAAATGTCCTACCTACAATGATCTGGCTCTGCCTCCAAAGTCTGTCATCTTCCATCGGACTTGCCAGGGCTTGCTTTACTGTTGGTGGAAGGTTCTAATATAAAAAACTTTAGCAAATGGGGCCTTTTCAAGCCTATGGTCAGAACTAACCCACTGTCACTTCAGTCCTATTTTATTGGCCAGAGCAAGTCATGGGCCAGCTCGGTTCAAAGGACAGGGACATAGACTCCACCAATTGATGAAAGTTGCTGCAAAGTTACATTGTATAGAGTGTGGATGGAAGGCAAAGGTGGTGGGGAGGGGAACTGGAGCCATTTTTGCAATCAATCAACCACAGAGGTTGTGTGGGAAATTATTTAAATAAGAAGAAGGTATATGAGAGAGCTAGGTGCCCAAGAGATGGATGGTGGTAGTGATTTGTATCTAAGACCTGCCCAGCATTCTTCTATTCTTGTGCCTTCTGTCTTCTAAGAAATAATTGTTTTTCGGCCCCTCAGTGGCTCAGTTGGTTAAGCATCCAACTTCAGCTCAGGTCGTGATCTCATGGTTTTAACCATAGGACTTACTTAAGAGAATTCTTGGGTTCGAGCCCCACATCAGGGTCTCTGCTGTCAGTGCAGAGCCCACATCTGATCCTCTGTCTCCCTCTCTCTCTTCCCCTTCCCCACTTGCATGCACATGGGCACACGCATGCTCTCTCTCTCTCTATCAAAATAAAATAAACATTAAAAAAAAAGAAGAAGAAGGGGTGCCTGGGTGGCTCAGTCACCTCAACGTTGGCTCGGGTCATGATCTCGAAGTTCATGAGTTCAAGCCCTGTGTCAGGTTCTGTGCTGATATCTCTGAGCCTGGAGCCTCCTTCAGATTCTGTGTCTCTCACTCTCTGTCCCTCTTCTACTCACACACTCTCTCTCTCTCTCTCTCTCTAAAGAATAAAGAAACACTAAAAAAAAATTTAAAAAAAAGAAATGCTTGTTTTAACCATAGGACTTACTTAAGAGAATTCTGATATCTTCCTAGTGACTCTGCTTCCTTGGCCATGGTGATTAAGCAGGGGTGGACACCTGTTCCAACTTAGGTTAATCGGAGTACTCCTTATCTTGTCTTATTGCTTGGTCGAATTGTGGACAAGGCCTAACTCAGGCTACTCAAAATGCTTCCACAGGTGGTAGAGCTGAACACCTATGAATGTAGGAAGCTGTGACATCAGCCATGGCAACACAAACGAAGTAAGCCTGTGGCAATGCCACTGATATTCAGGGAGAAGCAGAGAGGAAAGGAGGAGAATGAAGCGTTGGGGGCATTCCGGTTCCTGGTACAGTGATCCCTGAACCCTATCACATTCATCTTTCCTATGAGTTGGCTTTGGAAGACAACTCTTTTTTTTTTTTTTAACTCAAGCTAGAAGTTGATCCATTACAACCAAAGTAGTGTACTAGAGGTGTAATTTGGGAAATAGTTCTACCCCCAAACATCCTTTTACCCCCTCGCAACTAAGACCTAGGCAGATAGAGTTGACATTTTCTTTGCTTGCAATTCATTCTTTTGGCTAGAAAAGTGTATAAACTGGAAGGAGCCATGCACCTTGACACCTCCACATAGGGCCCGGAAAGGCTTACCTTGCAAACCTGTTTTCACATTTGAAAACTCAGCTCAATGCTACCCATATTTTAAAGCTTCTTTCCCTCTTCTTTTTCTGCCACTCCAAATTACTGGACATTTTCTGATTGTGCTCCCAAAATACTTTAGATATATTTCTAGAATAGCACTCTTATATCATATTCTATGCTTATAGCTCTTATAGGCATCTCCTTAGTTAAATTATGATTCCTTCCTTTAGGCTAAATGTTATTTAAAACTCTTAATTACCTTTGCATTTTTGCATTGCTTTTAATAAAAATGCAAGTCTACTAAAGGTTGGTCTATTAGAATTTTAAGCCATTAATATCTTAGCTTGAATTCATTGATAAACATTATTTAAGAACATACTCATTCAACCATCAGTTTGAAATCTTGGCTGCACATTATAATCACCTAGGGAGCTTTTAAAACATATTGATGCTTGAGCCTCACCCCAGACCAATTAAATAAGAATTTCTGGGATAGGGGCCCAGGCATCAATATTTTTAATAGATTTCCAAGTGGTTTTAATGTGCAGCCAGGATTAAGAACTACTGTCCTATATGTGGTTTCTATCTGTTACAAAGAGCTAAAGCCAAAGGAAAGATTCCATCTAGTTGGAAGGAAGCCTTCATGAAAGTGATGACTTTCAAATTAAATCTTAATGGATGGGTAGAATTTCAGTAGGGAAACATAGGGAAGAAAATGGAATGCGGGCACATGGGAGCACCAGCTATGTATAAGAAATGGTACCTGGTACATTGTGCTTATCATTTGTATAAGAGTGTAATAATGAAAGTGTTTATTGAGTATTTACTATTGTGCAAAACATTTTATACACCTTTCTCAAGTAGTCCTCCCAATTACCTCCTGAGGGAAAGAATTATTTTGTGGATGAGAAGACTGAGGCATAGACAATTTACACACTTGTCTAGACAAATTACACAATTAAGACCACACCACTAGCTGGGGGTAGATCTGGGACTTGAGGCCACGCCCATGTTTACAACTCCATTCCAGGGCTGGTATCTATTGGTTGCACCTGTTGGCAGCCACTGTCTTTCCCTGCCTCTGTTCAGAACTAAGGTGCTAATGCGCCAGGCTCACAACCATCGGACTTCTTGAATGAATATCAACAAGGTTAGCGCATTTTGTAGTGACCTGTGTTCCCCTGCCAGGTGAGGCTTACCATGCTTGCTCTCCAGAGTAAGCTCTGGTGGCCCAACCAAATGGCTAGTTGTCTGCCTGCAACCAGGCAGAACCAATGGACTGGGGGGAAACTAGCTTAGCCTTTCAGCTGTAGTGTCACTGTTCCTCCTTTCGATGAGCGAGATTTCCCAGAATGATGTCTCTGAAATATTTGTTTTATGTCTCCAATTGTCCATATTTATTTTACTCGGGATTCTAGAAATGACCACAGGGCACTGCTCCCAGACACCACACTGTCCTCTCCCAAGCAGGCCATGGCCCTCTGACCACTTCCCACTAAGTCCTGTTTGTTCTTCCTCCCAACTGGCCTCATGCTGCTAGGCCACATGCCTGAGCCAGCCAAGGGTAGGCAGGGACCAGATTGTGCCTGTTAGGCTAAGCACTGAAGAGTCATTGTTAAATATGCTTGAATAGGAGTGGGCTAGATCAAAAGGGAGATCAGTAGCAGGATTTTTCTAGAACTAGAAGATGAGAATCATTATAGACCAGAGATATATTATTTAGAACTCTCTTGTTGCATGTGACAGAAAATCCGATTTAAACTCATTTAAGCAAAAAGAAGGATAAATTAACTAATATTATTGAAAGTTTGGTACTCATATTTTTAGGCATGGTTTGATCTAGGGGCTCAAACAGCATTATCAAGGATCAGTTTCTTGGCTTTTTCTGCATTACATTCTTGGGCTTCACTCTCGAATTCCATAAAGATGCCCTACAGATCTAGGATTGTATCATTGTTAGTGCTAGACATCTGAGCAGAAAAGATTTTTCTTTCTGGTGTACCTTCTCAAAACTCCTAACTGACTATGATTGGATCAACTTGCATTTATGCCTACCTCTAAACCAGTCAATGGGCCAGTGGGATGGAATTTTGATGCTAGGACAGGCCTGGCTCAAGAGCTCACCTCTGAACCAATCAGTGTGGCTAGGGAAATTGAGTGCTGCGTCACGTGATCTGTCTCGAATCACTTGAACTGAGTTTGGGGGATGGAGTAGCTTCCCAAAGGAAACTTGAAGTGTTGTAACACGGAGAAAAAGAATACAGATACCAAAGAGGCAAAAATAACAAACGGCCATGACAGGAAACTACTTCAGAAGGCCAGGTATTACAGGCCATCGTCAGCAACCTACATTCACATAGCTACACGGGTGCCTACTGGCGCAAGGCCACAAGGCAAATCAGATCAGTTTGGAGCCAACGACTTCCTTCTCATCTTTTCTGCAGAATATAGTTGAAGCTATGGGGCAGTCCGAGCTCCAGGAAATTTACAGCAACTTCTCACCCTTCCTCGCTAATGGATACCATGGATAATTGAATCCTACTGTTAACCTCAATATGTCATCTTCCATAAATATTTTAATGTCATCACCAACCTTTGTGTCAAAGCTGTTAACAAGTCATTAAATTAACTTACTGAAGGGTTCTATTTCTACATATTTTTCAGGACTGTCATCCAATAAATAGAAAAATGAGCCAAGCAGTGCGGAGATGGAGAACTATCAAGCCTCAATACTCTGTAATTGCCTGTTTATTCCTTGATATTCCAAAGTAGGGTGAGAATTGTTTATTTCTTCATAATGTTTTAATGTTTTGAGCATTGAAGCCTGTGACATAATATGGATAACTATTGGTTATCTATATTCAGTTATCCATATCTGGCTTGGTTGCTCAGAATGTTTTACAAAAGCAGCTTAACACGTTAGCGATGCCGTTCTGATGGATGCAGTGTGGCCGTCTGCACATTCCACAATTTCATGACATTTCTCAGAATTCCACTGAACAAATCCGACATGGGATAAGTTTAAGGCCAATGGCAAAACCATTCTTTTACAGCTTTGTATGTAGGACCTTAATACTGATTCAACAAAATGATCAAACTAGGCTCCCAAGTGTCCAAACCAATCATTTAGGAAAGGGAAGGGCAGACATTCTAGTTAAGATGGAAAGGTGCAGAACAGAAAATTCATGAATGGCAGGAGCCAGCAAGTAGCCTGAGGCCTGGGTAGAACCTTCCTCAGTTGGCATTTCCCCTCAGCTCACTCTGCCGCTGATGTCTTTTCTTTTGTTCTTCCTCCACCTCTACCTACCATCTTGCATTTTATTTGCTTAGCTTTCAAGCAAAAGCTTTTTTTAAGTTTATTTATTTATTTTGAGAGAGAAAAAGAGCACAAGTAGGGGAAAGGAAGAGAGAGAGGGTGAGAGAAAGAGAGAATCCCAAGCAGACTCTGTAGTGTCAGTGTGGAGCCCAATGCGGGGGCTTGAACTCACAAACCATGAAATCATGACCTGAGCTGAAGTCAAGAGCTGGATGCTTAACCAACTGAGCCACCCAAGCGCCCCTTTCAAGCAAAAGTTTTAAAGAACATCAATCATCTTTTCCAGTATTCAAAAAAGTATACGATGAAGTGTTTCTGGACAGGAGACAATAAAGTGTTTAAAATGTGCGGCTCTACTCTGAAAAACGGTGTGGAAGTTCCTCAAAAAAATGAAAATAGAGCTACCCTATGACCCAGCAATAGCACTGCTAGGAATCTGCCCAAGAGACACAAGAGTGCTGATGCATAGGGGCACGTGTACCCCGATGTTCATAGCAGCACTTTCAACAATAGCCAAATCATGGAAGGAGACCAAGTGCCCATCAACTGACGAATGGATAAAGAAGTTGTGGCACATATATACAATGGACTACTACGTGGCAATGAGAAAAAATGAAATCTGGCCATGTGTAGCAACATGGATGGAACTGGAAGGTATTATGTTAAGTGAAATAAGTCAGTCAGAAAAAGACAGATACCATATGTTTCCACAAATAGGTGGATTTGGTGAGACTAAGCAAAAACCATGGGGAGGGGAAGAGGGGAAAGGGAAAAAAGACACAGAGGGGGAGGGAGATAAAACCTAAGAGACTCTCAAAGACTAAGAACAATCTGAGGGTGAGGAAGGTGAGGGAGGGGGGAGAAGGGGTGATGGGCATTAAAGAAGGCACGTGTTGGGATGAACACTGGGTGTTATATGTAAACCAATTTGAAAATAAACTATTATAATAATAAAAAAAATGTGGGGCTCTGTAGTCTGGGTGTCTCCAAAACCCTAGTCATTTATTTCTGGTGATGTGATTAGAAGAAGTTAATGATCTTCCTTGAACCTTAATTCTTCCCCCATACCATGTTAAAACTGAGACAATAATAGCACAGGTACTTGGGCACCTAGTAAACATTCAGTAAGCTATAGCTATCATCATCGCCATCACTATCATTACCATCCCCGCTAATTTACACTTCTAGCAAAAAAAAAAAAAAAGCATTGTTCTGGGGGAGATTTGGAAATCAAGAGAGCCTCAATGAAGGAATCCTAGAGATTTATTAATTTTATATAATATATATTCTCTCTATTATATAAAAGCTGATTAAGAGAGATTTTTAAACAAAGATCTGACGGAGATTCTTCTTGTTTTAAGCTCCATTAGCTCTTGCTATTAATGCAAAGGAGAGCACAGGATGTCTTGGAACAGTTTATTTCAGCCAAGCAAACACAGCATGGGCACCGTCGCCCATAAGGAGAAATAAACATGTTTATGCAAGGCTCCCAGTTTTCAGAAATGCCTTTGGCCATATTTTTCTTCATTAGCATTAGCCTGAAGCACTTAGCACGAACCCTCACGTGCCCGTGCCCCCCTTGTGTAAACGCACAGATCGCGTTTCTGCACTGTTATGGTCCTCTCGTTCTGCTTCTCTTCTACTCATCCCTCCAGACCCATGGTCCGCACGACTCTAGTCCCACTCTGGGCCTGGGAAGCTGACCTGCGGCCAACCAGCTCCCTTGTTCCCATCAGGAGACAAGGAGGCCATCAGGAGGCAGCTGTGGGAGGGGAGAGGGGCAGGAGGAATATGCGGTCCGGGTGTCTATGTCTCGGGCTTCCCCCACCAAGATTCTGTGCCTTCTGCGTTTAGTTGTCCATCTCCTTCAGTAGCCGTTTCCCTTCAGCTGCCCAACCTGGGTCCCTGTGACTACTCCGTCCTTGTTCCTTTAGGCCCAACGATGACAACAACTCCCTCTCTGCTATTGCCCCCCGGGACTGCCATAAACCCTGTCCTCACCTCTGTAAATAGTCTATTAAACTCTCTTCAATGGTTCACTTTGGGTTTGCCATCTGTTTTCTACTGACATACTCCCCTGTTCCCTATGTGTTGCTTAGACTTATACACGCCGTTGACAGAGAGTTCTGATCAAGCAACATTTCCCCCACACCAACGGGTTAAAAAAAAGTTACCAAAACAAATATTTATTTTTAATTCTCGTGGACATAATTGCTACTGTTTCCACAGACCCATCAGCATGAGCTATCTTAAAATACTTATCATCAATCTCATAATGTCCACCGGTAGTGGAAATACAATATTAACAGAAGTCAAAATAAGGAAAATATGCATTCATGATTCTATCACCCTACCTGCTAAGCTGCTATATTTTCTTATTGTCTACTTATAGAAAAGATATACTTTCTTTTATTCTTATTTCACAGAAAGCTACATCATGAATTTCTCTTAGGTTATTACAATGTTAAATGTCTTCTAAAATTATTTATCGATCGAGAGCACGTGGTGTGTCTTCTTTGACATTTCTCCTCGCTAGCACGGAGGTTGCAAATTATTTTTATTTAGGGATTGCTATGAGATTTTATTATAGAACCAAATATGTTACTTTGGCAACAGGTTCAAAGAATTCATTATTGGACTCAGATCTCATAATTGGAAACAAATTCACACGTATCAAATTCCTTAATTAGCACATGCCAAACTTTCTCTCGTTTTCATTGTTGGAAGGAACTTCAGTGATATTAAGTTTTCATGCTCCCGTAAGCTCATCTCCTTACAACCTTTCTACCTGATCTCATATGCCTTTATACTTTGTTGAAAAATTATGTTATAGAGCTGTTAGAATACAGTGGGGAAAATTATTTCTGGAGAAATAAGCCAAAGAAGTTCAAATTTGACCTAGGAGGAAACAAAAGAAAGAAAAACATTTTTTTTAAAATGTTTATTTAGGGGCGCCTGGGTGGCTCAGTCGGTTAAGTGGCCGACTTCGGCTCAGGTCACGATCTCACAGTCTGTGAGTTCGAGCCCCACATCGGGCTCTGTGCTGATGGCTCATCAGAGCCTGGAGCCTGCTTCGGATTCTGTGTCTCCCTCTCTCTCTGCCCTTCCCCTGCTCATGCTCTATCTCTATGTCTCTCAAAAATAAATAAACGTTAAAAAAAAATTAAAAAAAAATAAAATAAAATGTTTATTTATTTTTGAGAGAGAAAGAGACAGAGTGTGTGAGCGGGGGAGGGGCAGAGAGAGGGAGACACGGAATCTGAAGCAGGCTCCAGGCTCCGAGCGGTCAGCACAGAGCCTGATGTGGGGCTTGAACTCATGAACCACGAGATCATGACCTGAGCTGAAGTTGGACGCTCGACCGACTGAGCCACCCAGGCGCCCCAAAACATTTTTTTTTCTAGAGAGAAAAAAGTTTAGCCATCTTTCATCTAGAGCAGATAGGTAACGATCTGGTCAGATTAATACCTTACACTGGGTTGAATCACAAACTCTTTGTCAGTGTCCTTATTGAGGACCCCGACTCTTGTGTTTAAACTTCTGAATTGGGAATAGGCTGTATGATACAGAGTCCCCAAACTGACCCCCATTCATTTTTCTGGTTAGTAAACCTGTCCCTAAATTCATCAGGTAATAGTGAGAAATTCTGAAATCACCCCAAAGTTGTCCAATATGAAGTTTGGATCTTTTTTTTTCTAAATATGTAATAAGAACTTATTTGCAGTAACAAATCCTTACCTACCAATTTGCTACATGCCTTAACACAATCGTTGTAGGAGTGATGATCTTTTTTTAGATCTTGTATCGTCTAGACTCCTGCTACTCAAACAAAGGTCTGTTATCACCTGGCGACTCATTAGAAATGCAGGATATCACGCCCTACATCAACATAGAGTCAAAACCTGCAGTTTAGCAGGATTCCCAGGTGTGCATTAAAGTTTAAGGAGCACTGAGTGTACTCACATTAGTCTAATAAATGGATAAATATGTTTCTTCCTTATTTTCAGACAGTTGAATCATAGAGGCATACGGCGATGTTAGAAATGGTCTACCCTGGCATTTCCCCCTGCGTATTTCATGGAACACTCATTTCATAGAATGTCAATCGAGGTTAGGCTGAAAAAATTTAGGAAATACTGCTCGTTAAATAATGCAAATAATTTTCTTTACCACAGGATCTCTCGGTGTCTTTAATAAACTTATGTGCATTGTGACTCTCCAGGGAAGGAGGGGGAATAAGATTTATACAGTGAGCTGCATCGTGAGCGTATTTGAATACAGAACATTATTTTCACCAGATACAGAGCTAGTGTGTATCCTGCTACATTCTGAAAATATTTATCTAATTCAATCCCCTCATGTAACAGACTCCTATTCTTTATTTTTGTCATCTTATTTTGCAAAGATAAGGTAAGCAACTCTAATTTCTTATTGATTTTTTTCAATGGGGACTGTGACTTCTGCTGTATCAGTTAAGGCTCTAAGAAAAAGTCCTAAAACGTAATGGCCCACTCACATAAGAGTCCAGGGCTTTTGTGTGGTGAGAGAGTGGCAGGTATTGAGAACTGTGAATATCTGAGGTCTCACCCCACTCACAAGCTTAGGAGTTAGCTAGCCTACCACAGTGTCATGGAAGCTGGCAGAAGACACAACTCGTGGCTTGGACACAAATGACTTGATTACTCATGCCCCAGAAACCGGTGTGAGCTTCATTTGTCATTTCTCCATGTCCTTCAAGTCTCACAGGAGGACACAGAGTGTCCAGTGTGAACACTGCATATCAAGCAAATTTGAGTCAAAGCTAAGGATCCTTGAGCTCAGGGAACTTGGCTCTCTTATAATGAGTTACAAGCAAAACTGCCCTTTCCCCCATGGGAAGAGATGACCTTTAGTATACCGGACAACAAAGAAAAAAACTGCCCTTTGCTTCTCAGGGAGACACTATCTCTATCTTCCAAGGCTATATTCACTGGACCAACATCCTTGAAGAGATAGTCTGAAACAAAGAGGCCCAGTGCCTCTGCTCACAGGACATTCAGAAACATGAGCAGCCCAAGGAGAATTGCCACCCAACATTCCTGGGGGGATAGAGGGGGTAGGTGTTGTACTGCACAAAGGTATTCAGAAATCCAGACTGACCGCGACTCGGGTATGTTCAGTACCTGGCCTCTAGGTTACTCTAGGGAACAGGGATGCCACCACCCCAGACAGCTGGAAGGAGAGGGGTTTGTAGGAGCACGCATGGGAGGTTCCACGAGGTAAAGTTGATAGCGGTGCACACTCCTTCCTAATGTTCCACCCCTAGGACTTGGACACATGGCCGTGCCTCACTGTGGCAGAGGACGAGATATGTAGCCTAACTCCAGGAAGAAGGGGAGAGTGGGTTTTGGAGGATACCCGGAAGTCTCTTCTACATATTCAATTTTGGGGGTGGTTTAGCTATAAGCTTCTCTGTTTTTATCTCAAGGAAAGATGAGCAAGCATACACATGCGTGCCCGGCGCTGGGACTTTGTATTTCCAGCATCACTGAATCTTAAAATTAGAAGGGCCTTTAGAATCATTACTTCTAGCCACGCCTCCCCCTTCACTTTAGGAGTGAAGACGCTGAAACGCAGAAGCTAAATGGCTTAGCTATGTAACTTACTAAACATAGCTAGTTAGCTGAGCTAAGATCTTTGGATCTCTGTTCTACAGCCCTTTAATTTGTTCCAAACTGGCAAGCTCATTGCACCTTTTTTTTTTTTTAATTATAATTCCCCAATCACCTGTTTTTATATTTTATATTTTGCTTATTGGGATCTCTAAAATCACCGGATGTATAGGGCACCTGGGTGGCTCAGTTGGTTGAGCATCAGACTCTTTATTTCAGCTCAGGTCACATGGTTTTCATGAGTTTGAGCCCCCAACTCAGGCTCCGCACTGACAATGCAAAGTCTGCTTGGGATTCTCTCTCTTTCTCCCTCTCTTTCTCTTTCTCTCAAAATAAAGAAATAAACTTAAAATCAAATCAAATCACTGACCATCTACCTGAACTGTTCATTCATTTATTGATATTCATATTGTTCATTCAATTGATAACTATTGAATTGTTCATTTAATTGATAACTATTTATTGAGCCCTACTCTGGGAAGATATTGTTTTATATACTGGGAATCCTGTTGTGATGGGCCAGGTGGGGTCTCCTTCTCACAGAGCTATTATTGAAGTGATATTCCACAGTTCAGAATAAGGGTGACTTTTCAGTATGAGAGACATCACAGCTAGTTTATGATATAAACTGTTATGCATGGATTCCAAATAATATATACTTCTTATTGCCAGCAAAAATCAGAAAGCACAGACTACAGCTTTTAAGTTTCTTTACAATTAGTTTATAGCAAGATTTCCTTTTATATTTTATATAACAACTAATCTTTTAAAATAAGCCTTATGCATTACTCCTATAACAAGTTATTATTACTTTGTTGTTGCCTTTGGGTTAACAGTTTTTATTATGTTAAAGACAGAGGTTTATTTCAAGGCTCAAAACAGATTGGAACATTTTTAACAGAAATTTCATTCACATGTTTTGATTTATCAAAGCATTTTATGTTTACTTAAAAAAATTTCTTTCTGTTCCCTAGAGAAGTCCATAATGTACTCAGTGCAAATTGAACATCAGAAATATAATGTAGTCAAATGACAGAATAAAATTCAAGAGAAACTGCTGAAGCTTTGCTCTTTAAAAGAAAAATCTATGTTTCTATGTTACATCATGCGTATGTATTATGGAAATATCTGAAATATATACAGCACCCCATGCACACAACTATTGTTTATGAGCAAGTGTATATAATGCAGCTTATTGAGAAAGGGTTCAATTTAAAGTAATAGTGCATGAAATAAGTATAATGTGGCATGTTGCAAAGAGGTCTAGATTGCCAGCCTCAAGAATCAGGATCTGATCGCGATGGTGCTTAAAAAAATCTAAATGATATAAATATTTGTATAGCGTTTTATGGTTGTGAAAGTTTGTTTTTTTTTTTCCATTTAACAATAGCTAACAGTTACTGAGCCCTTACCGTGTGCCAGATGTGGTGATGTCATTTAATTCATGTAACACCTCTATGAGGTAAGTGTCTACTTCCTCTTCCACACCCTACTTTCCAACCTCACCCTCCTGGAGGATGATAAGGTCAGACCGACCTGGTCAACTGAGGGGCTGGAAGCCCCCGTCCCAGACCGGGGCTCTGTGGTAAGTCTCTGCTCCTTACCCCGCATGGCTCACTCCTTCTGGGACTTAGATCCAGTACCTGGTACTGATTAGCTGGCGAGAGGGCTGAGGCAACCCAGATACACGGCCACCTTATTTTTCAATTTCTGGATCTTACCAGGGTCAATGGGACCGGTCCACAGTTCTCCCAAAGTTCTCAGGCATTCGCGCTTAGATTTATATGTTTTACAGACCTCACAAGATCCTTTTCTTACCTTGTTGCTTCTTTGACTTCACCCAGGTGCTGGCCCAGAGGCAGAGTGTACCCCCCGTCCAGGCTGGTGGTCTCCAGGGCTGCCTGCTTCCACGCCCGAGCCAGCACTGCCCATCTGCCGACCCCTGTTAACATGTCAGTTTAAGACAGAGGATGGCTTTCGTTCTTGGCCAAATTACTTGACACCAGAGCCTGTCGTCTTGGGAAGTGACTCCAATTCTATTGTGTGTGTGTGTGTGTGTGTGTATGTGTGTGTGTGTGTGTTGTGTTTACTTCCAAGTATGTACAAACTGTTTTCTTGATCAAAATTGTATAAAGATCGGGGCGCCTGGGTGCCCATTAAGCATTGACTCTTGGTCAGGTCATGATCTTGCAGTTTGTGAGTTCGAGCTTCATGTTGGGCTCCATGCTGATGGTGCAGATGTCCTGCTTGGAATTCTCTCTCTCCCTCTCTCTCTGCCCCTACCCTGCTTGTTCTCTCTCTCTCTCTCTCAAAATAAATAAACTTAAAAAAATGTATAAAGGTTGAAGTATTTACTTCATGGTATCTTTACTATTTTTTCTTTTTTCTCCCATCTTCATAATATTTTTAAATGCCAGCCTGATTTCCTTCACTTATATCAATTTATGTCTCAATTACCATTGGACCACCTTTTATATTATAAATCTTTTTCCTTTTCCCCATCATATTATGCTGATTCTAAGATGCATATTTCTTTTTTCACATTTTCACATTTTGAAATCAGCATGTATCTCACGGTGTAAGATTAGTTGCAATTAATTGCAGCACTTTTAAAATTTCTTCGTGGAACACAAAATAATGGCTTATTTTAAACACTCTAAGGTTTCTTAGATTTGATAAAGTAAAGCTAATACAATCGTAGCAAATGAAGATTCTGCAGTTTACAGAGGCCGGTCGACTGGCCCAAGCTGTGACAGGTGAAACTGAGCAGGACTTGTCCCTGAGCGAGCTGACCTTGAGCCCTTACTTTGCGCTCCGTACTGTGGGGGGATGTGAGGTTCAGAGAGGGAGTGACTTGCCCAAGGGCACCATGCTGCCATGGGACAGAATCACGATTTAATCCAGAGCTCTTTCTTTCCATCGTAACACGCTGGTCGGTCCTCTGACCTTGAAGGTCACTTAAGGTCACTAATCTTCTGTTATAACATCTTAAATTCAAGAATTTGGCCCAGAAAAATCTCTAAGGTCCCTGCAATCTCTAATATTGTGATTTGAAATAGAGCCAATTCTATTTCTTGAATGTTTAAAAACTACCATCTAGTTCAGGTAATGTGAGTATGTGGCACAAAATGTAAAAAGTTGCAAAAGGAAAGATAAGGGAAAGTTGTTTTTCCCTTTCATGCCCAAGCCACTCAGTGATGCTCCCTAGAGATAAAACTGATATGCCTCTCTTGTGCGTATTTCAGAGACATTCTGTGCATACAAAGCGAGTATACACACCATTTGCTCACTATCAACCATGAGTTCACACTGATATCGCCAATCCTAACCCCATAAAACATGGCTCATTCTAGTCTTCTCTTTTTCCGAATTTTTTTTAAATTTTTTTTTAATGTTTATTTACTTTTGAGAAACGTAGAGACACAGCGTGAGCAAGGGAAGGGCAGAGAGAAAGGGAGACACAGATGCCGAAGCAGGCTCCAGGCTCTGAGCCATCAGCACAGAGCCCAATGCGGGGCTCGAACTCACAGACCATGAGATCATGACCTGAGCTGAAGTCGGCTGCTTAACCAACTGAGCCACCCAGGTGCCCTTCTTTTTCCAAATTTTAATTCTCATCTCCAACATTATCCTCAACATATTTCCCTATTTGATCAATTACCTTGTAAATGAATACTCCCTTGGGCCATCATCCCTCTACTTTAGGGATGCCCTTGTTATTTTGTTTAGCTCTGACACCCTGTGTTAACCTCCCCCTTCCCCGTGTGGATGCCCTTTTCATCAACATTAGGTTCTGACCTCCCACACTGGTAGTGTGGGCAGATAAAATACAGGACCTTCAGTTAAATTTGCATCTTAGATAAACAAAAAAAATTTTCGTGTAAGTATATCCCATACAATATTTGGGATATACTTACACTAGAAGGAAAACATTCAGTATTTCACTGAAATTCAAACCTAACTAGGCTTCTCATAATTTTATTTGCTAAATTTGGCAGCCTCACATGCTGGGCCACCCAGCATGACCTGCCCCCAGTGTAGAACCCTCCTCAGCTCAGTGGAGTTTTGACCCCCTTTGCTGATTGTCTCCTCCCCCACTATCTGACAGCTTTTGGGCTTAACTGTTGGGAAAGAAAGGGAGGAGAAAGGAAGAGAAGGAAAAGAAGGAAAAGGGAAGGTGGAAGAGAAAAAGAGGCAAGAGAGAAAAAGCGAAGAATATATTAAACTTTGAAAATTTCCATTTATGAAAATACATTTTTCATTTGCCTAAACTATTCGAAGTCCAAGGATTTAAAAAACAAAACCCACATTGACAAAAATGCTACCTACAGTTAAGAAATACTAAGCTATGTTCATTCTACATCAGCTAATACTAAGTTAATGAGGTCAATAAGAACTATACCAATGAGGTGAGTTTGGAAATTCAAGAGGATTATCAAGTCCTGCTTTATACGAAATTAGGTGGGCAAAATTTATGGTTGGTGCTTACTACTTCTCTATTCAGGAAAAAAAAAAAAGAAGTCATATGCAGAAAAAAATCTCACAGCAATTAGCCTTTTTTTTTTAAGTTTGTTTATCTGTTTTGAGAGAAAGAGAGAGAGAGAGAGAGAGAGCATGCACACAAGTGGGAGAGAACAGAGGGAGAGGGAAAGAGAGAATCCCAAGCAGATTCCACACCATCAGCATGGAGCCCTATGTGGGGCTTGAACTCACAGACTGCGAGATCATGACCAGAGCCTAAGTGAGATGCTCAACTGACTGAGCCACCCAGGCGCCCCATAGCTTTCTTTTGATTATTGTAGTAAAGGAACACGTGCCTTGTAAATAATACAGAAAGAAAGAATTTATAAAACTCCTGGAGCAAAACTTGCTACTTTATAGGTTGAATATTATGTTCGAAAACAGTAGTAAGATGGGGGGTGTCTGGGTGGCTCAGTCAGTTAAGTGTTTGACTTTGGCTCGGGTCATGATCTCATAGTTCACATGTTCGAGCCCCAAGTCAGGCTCTGTGCTGACAGCTCAGAGCCCGGAGCCTCCCTCGGATTCTGTCTCTCTCATTCTCTTTCTGCCCCTGCCCCACTTGTACTCTGTCTCTCTCGCTCTCAAACAGTAGCAATAAAGGGGCATCTGGCTGGCTCAGTCAGTGGAAGCATGAGACATTTATTTATTTATTTATTTATTTATTTATTTATTTATTTATTGAGAGAGTGTGAACGAACTGGGGAGGAGCAGAGAGAAAGGGAGAGAGAGAATCCCAAGCAGGCTCCACACTGTCCACATAGAGCCTGCTGTAGGGCACGACCTGAGCTGAAACCAAGAGTCGGATGCTCAGCCAGTTGAGCCACCCAGTCAACCCGAGCATATGACTCTTGATTTGAGAGTTGTGGGTTTGAACCCCACGTTGGGTGTAGAGGTTACTTAAAAAAATAAAATCTTAAAAAAAAAAAAAAAACAGCAACAATGAAACACTAAGTTAAAATGTTTCCTTTGGCCAAAAACAGGCATCTTGACTTTTCACATATTACCTGTAGATAAAATTCTTAATTCTGAAGCACAGGTATATTCAAAGGGAATGGTTACCCTGGGTGTTTGTTCTTTCTTGTTTTCTAGCTGGTGGACAACCAGCAAGTGAAGATGCTCAAACACTCTGAAGTCAGAAACAGGATTTGACAGGACATCCATAGCATGAGGAAATGTTGAAAAAGGGGGGGCGCGAAGCAAAGACCTGCAGAGGGCACTGGGAGCAATTCCATATAAAACCCCTTGGTTGTGGTTGGGCTAAGGTTAATAATGCAAGCTCAGGAGAGGCCGGAACTTACTGGAAAAGGCATCAAAGGCAAGATGTATGTGGGCAGATTGCAGACTTTCAGGCATTACATTGTGTGTGGAACAGTTGGATGTTCATTTTGTCCCTCTCTCAAAGAAAACGTTCCGTGGGCAAGTACACAGGCAATAGCTCCGTATCACCTCTTGGGCCAGAGCAGGGAACCACAGCTAAAGGAGTTAAAATGGTTTTTGTAGAAAAAGAAGTGCTGAGACAAACAATATGTTCCTTTAAACATCACCCTTGCACTTAAGAGCCGTGAGCAGTTAGGACCCTGATGGGAAAGAAATAGCTTGGGAGTGCCACCTGTTTTGCTTAAAGTCAGCTGTGGGGAAAAGAGAGCCGAGGTGAGAAAAACAGGGGCTTTTGAGCAGAACACAACCTGGCCCCAAAGTTTTGTTTTTACTTACTAGTTGACCTAGGGCAGGGGACAGGTTACAAAGTCCTCCAATAGCCATTTCTTCTTCTTTTGAAACAATACCACCTTGCCAGGTTATTGAGAGGAGCAAAGGACACAAAAAAGGATGAGCGATTCTCTAAGGATGGTCCCTGGACCAACAGCATCAGCCTCGCTCTTGGTAAAATTGCAAGTTATTGGCCCCACCCCAGACCTGTAGGACCAGAGTTGCTGATTCTATGGTTTAATGAGCCCTCTAGGTGATTATAATGATTTGAGAACCGCTGAATAGGATACACTCATGGTCCAGTGTCCGTGTGCGAAAGTGGTAACTACGTTTTCATTATTAGAAGACATTTGTGTTGCCTAGGGTCTGCTCTGTTACAAGGAAAGGAGGGATGAGAGTAGAACCTGGGGAAAGGCTGGGCTGCCACAGTCAGACTCACCCCTCGGGCACCCTGACACCCCTTGATGCTTTGTAAGTCTCCAGGACTCCCATCAAATGCCACCCACTCTGGGTCCATACATACACACCAACCAACCAACTCTGTGAAACCTCGAAGGAGAGGAGAAAGAAGCTTGTGGGGAGACTTGTTCTCACCATCCAGCAGACCCCCATCTGGATTTGTGACATTGCCCTGTCTCCAATCTATCCTTGTCAGTGCAGCTAGATAATCTTCCTAAACAAAGGATATCTGGTCATGTCACTCCTCTAATAAAACATTCTGTAGCTTCTATAAGATTTTGCCCTTAAGATAAGGCCAAACTCTTGAGCGTAATGTGCAGAGCCCTCCGCAGTCTGGCCCCAGAGGACCTCCTCAGCCTCATGCACCTCTCACTTCCTGTACAATCTCCTCTCTCTGTCCCCACCACCCCCACCCCAAGTCCTCCTCAACATATTCAGGCACAGGTGCACCTGCTAAACTTGGCCAAGTGGGAAAGCCAGGGGTAAGAAGAGACTTCCTGAAGGATACTACCTTGAGCTGATTATGAGAAACAGAGAAAATCGGCTAGGCTAGAAGGACAGACATGTGCAACAGCATGGAGAACCATAACGTGGCATTATGGGGATTATTTCTAAAGTGTAATTTATGAGCGGAGGTGTAGAGACACGTGAGGCTGGAAAAGCAGGCTAATCATACGCTGACTCAGATGCCGGACAGAAGTCAACACGCACACTCATAGCAAATTTCAGCGCTTGGTAGACAGGGTACTAGCTGGATTTGGATTATTTAGGCCTCGGGTAAAAGGAGGTGTTGTTATCTCATTAAACATCGAAAGAAACTGAGACTCAGAGGAGGTACTTCATCAACCCACTGAATGCTCACGCTATAAAATACTGACGATACACTCCCAAGCCGTCACGAGGCTCCCGACCACTGCCCTGTTCTACATCCAGGGCTTTGCCCGGCCCTTTAAAAACCAAAGACTAGACTTCCAATCTGGACAAATCTCTAGCTCCAACTCCAAACCTTGTCACGGAGGTCCTCCACTTAGAGGACTTACTTTTTTGACCTGAAGAGATTTATTTCCTGGTGAATTAGAGTCTTAATTGTTTGTTATTATTTATTCCTTAACAAGGTTGTCTAGGAATATTCTGGAATTTGCACTATAATTTATTTTGGGGACTCTCCTTGGAAAATTCTTGATGGAGAGCCTCCTCTGTCTGCACAGCTGGTATCAATACCCATAAAAGGCCATTTATGCAATTTGTCAGTTCTGTTAAGTGTAATTTCCTAGAGTGTGAGTCTTTAGTGGCCTCCGCTTACATGTTTGAAAAATTTTTATGAATGTATTTACTTCTAAATTCTTTTCTGAAAATATGTGAGAAAAACAACCGTGGAAGTGATATTTCGTTCTCGCAGTGACGGGCCATTGTTCTCCATCTTTTAGGCGATGGTTGATATCCAGGGAAGCTCGGGGAAGCCTTAAAACGTAGGAAAAAAACCAGAGGACTCAGTGTGTCAAACTGCCAACTGGACTTAGTCTAAATCACCATAACAAAGATAATATTAATAGATATATTAAAAAAATGTGTTTATAATTTTATTTTTGAGAGAGAGACAGAGTGTGAGTGGGCAAAGGGGCAGAGAGAGAGGGAGACACAGAATCTGAAGCAGGCTCCAGGCTCTGAGCTGTCAGCACAGAGCCTGATGTGGGGCTCGAACTCACAAACCGTGAAATCATGATCTGAGTTGAAGTCAGATGCTTAACCGACTGAGTCACCCAGGTGCCTCAATAGATGTAATATGAATAGCAACACTAAGGCTGACAAGCAATTTTAGTAAAATATGTAAAACTTTTTAAGGGTTTCCTTTCCATGTTGAAAGAGAAACACCTGAAGAGAAAAAGAGTTTTAATTATTTTCTGCCTCCACCTAAAATTTGTCAATATTAAAGATAATATTTTACATTGGAAATGATTTTAAATTAATTAATCTCAGATGGCTAAATTTTGCAAATGTTTATATCCTTTGAAGGCAAAGATTATGGCTGTATTCGAGGACTAATCCAGAACTTACTCTGTAGTAGAAAACCAGAAACTATTTGTTGAACCAATGAGTGAAAACATTATTAAACCAGATCAATTAACCTTAAAATAGTTTTAGGAAATATTT
The DNA here is from genome assembly GCA_030068075.1 of Paguma larvata. Classification (NCBI taxonomy): domain Eukaryota; kingdom Metazoa; phylum Chordata; class Mammalia; order Carnivora; family Viverridae; genus Paguma; species Paguma larvata. The sequence continues at coordinate 70,958,253 of CM057832.1, forward strand.
CATCGTTGTGCACTGTGTTCTATGTATCACAGAACATGCCTTCCATTCAAAATCAGTTAAAATAATTTCTATTTCTAGATATGTACTATTTGTTTATTTATTTATTTAGAAAACAAGTGGGGGAGGGGCAGAGAGAAGGAGAGACGAATCCCAGGCAGACTCCCTGCCATTGGCACAGAGCCCAATGTGGGGCTCGAACTCACGAACCGTGAGATCATGACCCAAGCCGAGATCAAGATTCAGATGCTTAACTGACGGTGCCGCCCAGGTGCCCCGAGATATTTATTTTACAGATAAAGTGGAACATGTGATAAATTCTAAGAAATATTCACTGAAGCATAGGGTGCTATCGCCTAAGACTGAAACCATCTAAGTGTCTGTCAATAGAAAACTAGGTATGTCCATGTCCTGGAATATTATGCAGCCGTTACAAAGAATTGCCATCTCTATGTATCAGTAACTGAAAACAGCAGAAATGCGTTTTTATTTTGAAACAAAGTCAAAGTTATGGAAAGCCTCCGTAGATAATACGAAAATCTTTTGTTTCCTGAATCTTTTCTGCATAAGTTGCTGACACCCTCCTCCATCACTTCCAAATATTTTCAGTACGTGTTTTTTTACAGAAAAGGACATTCTTCTGCAATACTACTAATACGAACATGAAAATCAGGACTTAACATCAGTATGTTCCCAACATCTAATCTCCAGGCTCCTTTCCATTTGTGTTAATGGTCCTAAGAATGTCCTTTGTTGCAGAAGGATCTAGCCCACCATCATGGGCTGACATTTTAATCCCTTTTCTCATTCTAGAACTGTTCTTCTCTGTCTCTTCTTAATTTTTTGACCTTCACACTTTGGATGACTGCAGGCCAGTCAATATGTAGAATATTCCTGATTTGGCTTGCCTGATGCTTCCTCATGATTAGGCTATACATGTTTGGCACGTGATTTATTTCTATCACATGTCACATGGTTTCAATTTATCTCATTACTGGTGATGTGGACTTGATTCCTTGGTTAAGGTGATGAATGCCAGATTTCTCCGCTGTAAAGTTATTTTCCCCTTTGTAATTGGTAAGCATTAATAAGGACAGAGCTAGGATTTGCAATATGTATTTACATCTCTATTTATGGTGTAGTTTGGGACAGCCTTAACAGAGCACAGGTTTTTTATTCTAACATACCCTCTATCTACCCAGGTATGGAGGCCCTGTTCTCCTTTCCTCCCTTTCTATGTGGTATCTCAGAAGTGAGTTCCCTCACCCCTCTTCTTTCATTTTCTTGTTCTCATGTGATTTTTCCTTTTATTAATATTTTTAAAAAACCCATGTCCTTGAAAGAATATATTACAGCAAAGGCACACAGTGAGACAATGGGTGGGATGTGAGCTGTGATATACTCTCAACAGCTAAGAGAACCCACCCACTTCTCAGAATATACGATTTCCTAATATTGCACACGGTCGTCACTCTTTCTCATGCTCCTAAACGTATCAGTTGGCTGTTACCCATGTAACAATCATTCCCGATGCCCTTCTTTCTTGCTAAAAGAGCCCTGTTTTGTTCAGGTACAGCATAAAAATCCCTGGGTCTCTGGGCGGATAGAATCCTACCTCAGCCCCTAGAGCCGATTGGTTTATTTGGGCCAAGTAACCCTATTCCTCCTGGCCTGTGAGTAGTTGAAGAATGGGCATGTGACTCGGTTCTGGCCAATGGGGTGTAATGGGAGGAATGCCAGGGAGAATTTTCCTTCCTGAATAATAAATAATACAAAACTGCTTGAGAGACAAGCTTTAGATAATATCTAAAGGCGCAATGGCATTGTACAATGGCGAGGCGACAGCGCGAGGATAAAAGCCAGCTTTCAAGAATGGAAGCATGAAAAAACAAGATCCAGGTCCCCGATTCGTTGTTGAACTGCTGACTCAATGCCAGCAGCCATCTACCTTGGGGGTTCTTGTTATAAGAGAAGAATGAAATGCCTATTTGTTTGAGTCTCTGTAAATCAGGTTTCTGTTATCTGCGAACTGTAGCCTTTCTCACTGAAACCCTGATTAAAGAACTCTGTTCTATGGTCCCAATCTCCGCTTAAAAAAAAAGAAAAAGATAACTGCTACTATTATATCCTTCAGGGTAAGATAGGAACTGGAGAATTTAGGGGAATAGGGAAGGGAGTCTCTTTAAAAATGCAATAAAGTCAATGCAAGTACAGAGGCAGTGTTTATCTGTTACTTTTGTGTTTAAAAGAGGTTAAATAAAGTATTTATATTTTTTGTACTTATGTGAAGACACACCTAAAGGAGACACATGCACACAACCATATAACTAAGGGGCAAGGCAGGGAGGGGTGGGGTAGATTGAGAATGATGTGGGAATTAGAATAAAAACTAAACAAGAAATAGAAGAATAACTTAAGTTGGAGGAAATCTGAAAATTGTGTTTCAGAAAAATACTTAAAAATATTTATTTATTTTGAGAGAGACAGAGAGAGAGCACAAGCGGGAGAGAGGTAGAGAAAGAGAGAGAATCACAAGCAGGCTCTGCGCTGCCAGCGCAGAGCTGACTCCTGGGGCTCGATTCCACAAACCGTGAGATCATGACCTGAGCCAAAATCAAGGGTCTGTCACTTCAGAGGCTGAGCCACCCAGGCGCCCCCCAATCTAAAACTCTACAAGTCTATAATGTAGCATTCAATTATATCATCAAATACAAAGTTAAAGTATTAAACTTAATAATTAAATTATTCTAGTGAAATTATTCCAACTGGAAATTCTCTTCTGAACAACTACGGGCAGCACATTTGGAAGGCAGCCTGGGAATGGGTCAGACTAAACAATTCTGACTTGTTCCCATTGCTAAACATTAAACTTATTCTTACTAGTTAATACTGCAACCTCCCTTCCCTTCCCCTCCCTGTCTGCCATTCCTGATCCCTTTAATCAACTCTCCTTTTCTTTTCCATAGCACTGTGTCTTCTTACATCCCCAGTCCTTAACTTATTAATTGTGCACTGTGTTAACGATCTCTCTCCCCACACTCTAAACTCTGCTCACTGTATATCAACTACGTGGTAGAGAGTAAGCACTCAACAGGTGTTTGCTGAAGAAAAGACTGAATGAAGTCATGGCCGCGTACCAGATCCACCTAATTGTCCAAACAAGCTTTTATGTATTTGGGAAGGGCAGCGTGAAAGATAGAAGCAAATCATCAGTTTTTCACATTTGGGTGGCTGGAGAGATGGGCAGGAAAATACACAGTTTTATTTGTTTGTTTGTTCCTACTTCATCTTTTGTAACAGAAAGTTACGAAGTGAAAGTGGGGATTTTAAGAACCCGATGATAGAAAGCAGATCTAATAGACTGGTGTCTTCCATATTAGTGTTAACTCAAATGTCCTCAGGTGCCAAGGCTCATGAATCACTTTCAGACTTTACTCTTAAGTTACAGAACTCAAGAGCTCCTGCCCCTCAAACACAGAAACTCAGTCCTTCTGTGGTCTGTGGTCTCAGTTCAGGCTCCCGAGAACAATGAGCTTGTGTGAAATGCACACCATCCCCTGCCTGCTTCTCTGCTCGGCTTGGTCCTACTTCTTGCTCAGCCTGTCCCTCTTGGTGGCAGAGGGCTGAGCTTCGATGCCACCTGGCTGCTGATGTCAGCTGGATCTTGTTTTCTCATGCTTCCATTCTCGAAAGCTGGCTTTTATCCTCGCGCTGTCGCCTTGCCATTGTAAAATGCCATTGCGCCTCTAGGTACCATCTAAAGTGTGTCTCTCAAGTGGCTATGTATTATTTATTATTCCGGAAGGAAAATCCTCCCCACCACCATCATCACCTCGTCATCACCATCATCATCATCACCACTATCACCGTCGTAATCACCATGATCATCATCATTACCACCACTACGACCATCACCAGCACCACCACCATCATCATCACCATTGTTATTACCACCACTATCTCCCTCCATCATAGTCATCATCATGTCATCATCATCACCACCACTGTCACCATCATCATCACCATCGTTATTACCACCACTATCTCCCTCCATCATAGTCATCATCATGTCATCATCATCACCACCACTGTCACCATCATCATCACCATCGTTATTACCACCACTATCTCTCTCCATCATAGTCATCATCATGTCATCATCATCACCACCAAGGTCACCATCATCATCACTACCACTGCCATCATCATCATCCTCATTATCATTTTGGATCCAGCTGGATTTCTGTAACCCTAGATTTCTACCCAAACTCAAACTCAATTACTTTCTTCCCAACACAGCAAGCACATTATTTACTTTCTTTTGAGGGAGAAGTTTTTAACTTTATTAATCTCTCTCTATTTTTAAGTGTATTTATTTATTTTGAGAGAGACAGAGAGCATGAGTGGGAGAAGGGCAGAGAGAGAGAGGAAGAGAGGGAGTCCCAAGCAGGCTCCATTCTCAGCACAGAGCCCGATGCGGGGCTCGATCTCACGACCGGGAGATCACAACCTGAGATGATATCAAGAGTTGGACACTTAACCAACTGAGCCACGTAGGTGCCCAGTAGTTTTTAATTTTAAACAAAATTACTAATTCATCAAGAATTTGAAAACTTAGAGGAATGTGACACAGAAAAATTATCGCTTATGATAGTTTATAACTCAAATAACTATTAGAATATACCAAGATTCACTCTTAAAAACATCATACCTAAAGATTCATAGAAAAAACATGAAACTGACTGTATTACAAAACTCCAAAGCTGACAAAAAGCACGTCTGGTATTATTGCTCTCTTCTGCCTACCATGTAAGAGCTCCTTCTTTAAGTCCAAACTCTAGGGGAGGAAAGATAATTTTTAGGTGCAATGTCTGAAATTAAAATACTAGGTACTGTCTAGGAATGAAACAATTTCTGTTTTCCCAGAGGAGACAGATATGATATGTGGTCATTTTGAGAACATTTACAAAACTTTAGATGGATATTTGGAAGGTAGCCTCACTGAGAAATATTGGAAAGGGATGCAGTCTGCCAAAATGGTTCTCTGAGAATCTAGAAATCAATAAATTGAAATACAGAAAAGGGAGCATAAAGTTGGAACCCAAATTTTGACATACATCTCCTGGGAGATAGAACTGGGTAAAATGTACAACTGTTTTTCCTTGTTATATTTTCATAGTTTAATATAACCTTGAATTATTTTTTGTAGGCTTTCTTGGACCATTGCTTCTTGTATTTATATGTGTATGTGTTTTGTTCTGCTTTTTAAAGTCATGGTTTCATGTCCTTTTATTGAAAAGTGAGGAGAAGTGAGTTTCTTCTTAACTTTTCATTTAAAAATGACTTTAAAATTACAGAAAAGGTGTAAAACAGTACAAAGTTCTCTGGTATACTCTTCAATCAAGTTCCCAGATATTTACATTTTAGTACATTTCCCTTATCATTCTTTATCACACACACACATACACACACACTATACATATATGTGCACATTACAGTATATTTTTCTGAAGAATTTGAGATTAAATTTCAGGCATGTTACCCCATTACCCTTTAATACTTCAATGTAGGGCGCTTTGGGTGGCTCAGTTGGTTAGGTGTCTGACTTCAGCTGAGATCACCATCTCACGGTTCAAGGGTCGGGCCCCCCATCCGGCTCTGTGCTGACGGCTCAGAGCCTGGAGCCTGCTTTGGATTCTGTGTCTCTCTCTGTCCTTGTCCCCCCCCCCCCCGCCCCCAATGAATAAACATTACAAAAAAATACTTCAATGTATATTTTGTAAAAATGAGGACACCCTCCTATGTCATCACAGTCTAACTTTTAAAATCAGGAAATAGAAACTGATAAAGTATTCCCATCTAATTCGCAGTCCCATTCAAATTTTGCCAATTCTCTTAACGAGCTCCTTTATAAAGTACAAGGCCCAATCTAAGACCACATGTTGTATTTGGTTATATTTCTTCTGTCTTCTACGATCTGTAACAGTTATTTAGGCTCTCCTTATCTTTCGTGACCTTGAAAAGCTTGAAGAGAACAAGCCAAGTTCTGTAGACTGTCCCACCATCCCAGTTTATCTGATATTTTCCTGTGATTTATGCCTTTTGGGCAGAAGCATCATCGAAGTGAAGTGTATTCTCAGCGCGTCCTTTCTGGAAGCACACGCTTTCCACGTCCCATTCTTGGTGCTGTTAAGTCTTATCATTTGCCTTAGATGATATTTTCCAGATTTCTCCATGGAAACACTTAATATGTGTTTTGTACCTATTAACTGATAAGTAATTAATTAATCTGTGGAGAAAAGTTTGAGACTATGGAAATATCTTGCTCCTCATCGAATCTTTACCCACCAGGTTTAGCATCCTTTGATAAATCAATTATTTCTGTAACGGGTAGCAGATGGTAATCTTGTAAATTTGTTCTTTTTGAATATGTATGTCATTCTATTTATGATACAGTTTCCCTTTTACTATAAAAGCTAGATCAATCAATTTATCTGTATCTATCTATCTATCTGTCTATCTATCTATCATCTATCTCCCTGCTTACCATCTATCCCGGGTTTGACTCAGATTCTCATTTTACTCAATGTTTTACAACCTATTATTATCATTATTATTATTATTATTATTATTATATATCTTGATGATCAAATTGTCTCCGTGTTCGCCAGTGAAAGCCCCTTCAAGCTGGCTCCTATGTCCTTTTGAGATTATTTTTTGGACATTATTTAACTTCTGGCACAAGATAGTCCAGACTCATCTTCTTTCTCTGTCCCAGCCCTACGGACAGCCATTTTCCCAGGATGTTTCGTTTCTTCTAAAGTAGAGAAAGCTACTCAGGAATCAGGGTCTGAGTACCTTGGATGCTTCTTGTTACCAGAGTGTCATTGCCTCCAGGCCCTTTTAGCAGACAGAACTAAGGGATTTGTGCATGTCTACACACACCCACACGTGTCCACATACAGTTATATCTGTTTCAATTTATATATATTTAAAAATCATGATTCCACACCAACACTTCTGATTCCCGTTTAGGACTACAATGTTTCCTCCAGCATTCCGCCTTCCCATATTTGTAACTCCCTTCTTCAACAGTGAGAAATCTGCTTCCCATTAGCCTCAGTTCATTTATTTATATATTTGTTCAGTACCCCTAGATAGCCAGTCTTGTTACCGCACAGGCTTTTGCCTCGACCCTTAACCATGACATCCAGCTTGGCCCCACTGAATGCACCCCAAGTGATTGCTCAGGTCCAACCAAGGAGAATGGGAAGGAGGCGGGAAATGTTATACCTTCTGCATTATTCATTAACAACTTTATGTAGAAAGAGGATAAAGGAAAAAAAGCCTAAATGCCAATAAAAAATGTTCAGATGCATCAAATATTAAACCAAATATTTTGCCTGATTTATGCGAAGCATGATATTTTCCTTGTTATATAGGCTTTGGAGCTAGTCTACACTGATGTAATCTCCATCAGCAGTATAAATGGCAATTTAAACACATTTAAATTCATTCTAATAATTTTATAATCCAATTTTTTACATGTATGATTGATGGATGGACTTATTCGGGGCAAAAACTACGATTTCAGTGTTATAAGTGATTATGAATGCTGGGCAATGTAGGGTATCTCACTGCCTTCCAGAAATATGTAAGGACTGTCAAAGTTGCCTGCTTCTTCCTTCTCCTCTGAAGGAAATGTACTCACACCATAAAGCTGAAACTTGAGATTCTCCCCTTGTGTCTTTTTTTTTTTTTTCCCTTACAAAGTGTCTTTTCTTGGGACACCTGGGCGGTTCAGTCGGTTAAGTGTCCGACTTTGGCTCAGGTCTTGATCTCACGGTTCGTGAGTTCAGTCCCCACACTGGGCTCTGTGCTGACAGCTCAGAGCCTGGAGCCTGTTTCGGATTCTGTGTCTCCCTCTCTCTCTGCCCCTCCCCCACTCGTTCTCTCTCTCTCTCTCTCTCTCTCTCTCTCTCTCTCTCTCAAAAATAAATAAAGATTAAACAAAACAAAGCAAATAAACATCAAAAGGACACATGAAGGTATCTTTCTTTCAAAGCATGCGGTGCACTTAAGAAGAGGAGGCACCTTGCTCTGATTCTGTGTCTCCCTCTCTCTCTGCCTCTCCCCTGCTCGCACTCTCTCTCTGTCTGTCTCTCTCAAAAATAAATAAACATTAAAAAAAAAAAAGAATAGGAGGCATCTCCTTAGGATGTTCCAAAATATGCTCCACGCATCTCTCTCTTTTGTAACTGGGGCTGAGGTTCTTACTGATTCACAGTATTTGCTAAGGATGGTGGAAGATTTAAGAAGATAATGCATCTTCACATATTTTCCTTCCCCTTTCTTCATTTGAGAGCGACACTAACAGGGAAACAAAGATGGTATATAGAAACCTCAATGAATAAAGGATTATATCACACAGAAGCAAATCTGTGAAGTAGATATTTTCTGGAGATCCGCCCCTTCCAAATCATAGTCATAGAATGCCGGAAAGCAAGAGAACATTAAAGCGATGTGATGACTGAAGGCCTCTGAGTAAATGATCACTTTGTGAAAGATTTTATAAAATTCTGTTGACAAAATTGGTATTCATGTGTTCGTAGTCCTTAATAGCAGAATAATTACATGGAAGTAGTTTCATCTTACAGTGTCATGATGTCTTTTTAACTATTATTAACGATTTCAAGGAAATACAATAATGATCCCACATCCTCCCATTCACTGAATATTATTTTTCTAGTCAAATCTGCTCAAATAAATTGAGTCCTCACAACAGGAACGACAATTATTATGAGTTTGTTATTCTAATGCTTGATTTTTTTTGGTGTTATTTCTACCCCTAATATTCTGAGAACTTCTTAGTTCTCTGAATTGGAAAATTTAGCTCCACAGAATGCTGTCGGCACACTTAAAGACATTTGTGTATGTATTTATAAAGACAATGGTATAGTTTGGTCATTATCTATTGTAACATCTACAGATCATTATTTCGTTTCAATATTCGGGTACATAGGCGAGTGCGTATCGTAGAATTTAGCTAATAGAGAATCTCTCAGGAATCGATTAATTAGTATCCAAGAAAGACTTGGAGATCTTTAAAGAAAGAGGGCTCCAATTGCAGATTGATTACTTGATGGCATACGTACTTGAAAGGTATGTTCCGTTAGTTAAGAAACAAGACACATTGGATGCACAAAGACACTCTTAGGGATCAGTGGAGGGGATTAGATAGAATCGTGTCAATAACTTCTACTTCACTTTCTTTACTTGCAATAACAATCCAATGCGTGAGTACACATATCACTGTGGTGTAATGTACATTTCATATACATTGCCTTGCGTAAGTCTGCAAGCACATGTTTACAACAGGAAAAGTCAGAAGCTTAGAAAGGTGAAATTCAAACAGAAGGATCTTCAAAGTAATATGATAATTTCTGCTTACAAATCTGGTACAAATATAAACATTTCTTAGCGTATAGCACAGTGAACAAGGCTATATGTAAGAACAGGAAAAAAATATTTACCAATTTAAAATATTTCTACTACTTTTTTTGTCTTTTTCTTTCTTTCTTTTTTCTTTCCTCTTTTTTTGGTGGTGTGCTTTCTTTTGTTGACTTCTAGTTGAGTTTCAGATGCAGTGGTGAAGCATATAAGACTTTTACAAAGAGAAATAGATAATTTTCTTAGCAAAAGACAGAAGACTGAAATTAGTTTTTGGGGAGTTTAATTTGTTGTTTCTTTTGTTTTGTTTTGCTTTGTTTTCTAATGGGCGTTGAAGAAATGTTTCCTCCATAACTGATCTCTTATGGTTGGCAGTTTCCTTACTTTTTCCTTGGCCAATCAAAGTGAAAATCAGATTAAAGTACTATGGAGACACGGTGCCATAGTGCCCAGGGCGCGGGTGGAGGCACAGAGTGATTGGATATTTTATGGAGTCAGAGTCGGACTTCATCAGCTTGGATGGTGGCTGAGCAGTCTCGGTACAGTTAACTGGGTGGGAGAGACCTGGAGGCCACTTTTCAAGGAAGAGATTCCAGAAGTTGAAAATGAGGGGTTGGTTCTATTTTCATTTCACTTAAGGATGCCTGGTTTCCTATTCCTTGTGCCATAAACAAGAGACTGCAAAATTTCCCAGTTAAAAAGGAAATGCTTAGGCTGAGCTTATGAGGCACCATATAATAGAGTGAGAACCCCCTTCCCCATGGAGTCCTGCCCACATTCACTCAAATATCCCAAATGTTTTGTTCATAACCCTCTAAACACTGGGCTTTCGGGAACATTGGAGATGTCTGAAGGCTACAGTTTCCAGGCAGACGCTGTCCTTTGTGTCCAAAGTTGAAGGTTAGCAGGGATCGTTTCTTAAAAATGTGTATTTATTTATTTTGAGAGAGAGAGAGAGAAACACACGAGCATGCAAGTGGCGGAGGGGCAGAGAGGGGGAGAGAGAGAATCCCAAGCAGACTCTGAGCTGTCAGTGTGGAGCCCGATGGGGGACTGGGTCTCACGAGCCATGAGATAATGAGCTGAGCTGAAATCAAGGGTTGGACGCTTAATGTACTGAGCCACCCGGGTGCCCCAGCAGGGCTCATTCTATATGTATCATCTTGGGTAACTTCATTTCATCTACTGATCATATTTCTTTTATTGATGTTACTTACTTTACCAGCTAAGCCAGGGGTTCCCAAACATTTTGGTCTCAAGACCCCTTTATACTCCAAGAAATGTTTGAAAACTTGGAAGAGCTCTCATGTATGTGGGTTTTAGCTATCAAGATTAGAAATTAAAACTCACAAGGTTTAAACGTACTTATTAAGTGATCACAAAGCAGGAATAATAAGCCCATTATGGGTTAACATAAATAACACATATTTTTATCAATAAACGAATGTTGTCTAAAATGAAAATGTTTAGAAACATAGAAAAGTAGCTTTGTTACAATTTTTTAAAGTTTATTCATTTATTTTGAGAGAGAGAGCACCCAAGCAGGGGAGAGGCAGAGACAGAGGGACAGAGAGAGAATCCCAAGCAGTCTCCACACTGTCAGTGCAGAGCCCGATGGGGGTTTGAACTCACGAACCATGAGATCATGACCTGAGCCAAAATAAAGAGTCAGGCGCTTAACTAACTAGGCCACCCAGGTGCCCCCCCTTTTATTTGCAGACTCTGTAACGTCTGGTTTAATAAAAGACAGTTTTTTTTTGTTCAATCTACTGTGACATCACATGTCATGTAGTCTCTGGAAATCTCCCCGTAAACTCATGACATCCTAACAGTGAAAGAGGCAAGATAATTTAAGTTTTATGATCTTAGTATTACAGTTTTGACCTTATAGCTCCTCTGAAACGGAGAGGCCTGTTGATCTCTGGATAACCCTTTGGGAACTGCCAAGATAAAAAAAAAAAAAAACCTGAATAAAATTATGATCAGGTTAAGTACTGCTTCAGACTAAATAAGGGGGGGACACTGGTTCCTCATTCTTCAATTGTCACCACCTGAAAGGCTTTCCCTGCCATTCTCTCTGAGGTAAGCATTCCCTGCTCTCAGTGTTCTGGAGCTTAGTAACCTTCTATTGTTTTGTTTGCGTGTTTTTCTTCATGGAACTTATCCCAATTTGTAATTTCAACATTTATCTCTTTTTTCCCCTTTACATTAACCTGACTGTCTCCCTCACTAGATTATAAACTTCTTCAGTTTTCTCGTCTTACCTACTGCTGTATCCCTCGTGTCTAGCATTGTGCCTAACCCAGAGTCTGTATTCAATGATTATTTGCTGACTTGATTGATAAGCAAATTAGCGATAGTTTTTCTCGCTTTTCTTTTGGCCCTTAGTTCTTACGCCGAGATGATCAGTGGATGTGGGGGGATTGCAGTAAATACATTTTCATTCATTGAGACAAACAATGTTTCCAGAGCACCTCTTATGTGCCAGTCAAGGTTATAGGCTGAAAGGATGAGCAAAACACAGTACGTATCCTCAGCCATGTCCCTGTATAATGGGCACACCCAGAGAGGAAACTTGAGCTGAATCCTAAATAAAGAATGTAGCTGCTATCAGGAGAGAAGCAAGTCACAGTGTCTGAGATGAATGGAAGGCTGACATGCTGAAGAAACTCAAGGAGGTCAGTACGTATGGCGGAGTTGTGCAAATTGCACGAGGGTTGTTGGGGGAGTGGATCTAGGGAGAAGAGAGGCCACAGAAGTATGTAGACCCCAGGACCACATAGGCCTTGGGTTCTGTATCAAGGAGTTTGGGCTTTATCCCAAAGGCAGACCAGTACACGGCTTCATCACAACCACAACAAGGGAAAGTTGTGGGTTCACAGCCATGTCTTCAAAGCACAGAGCCAATGCCTCTGTTCTATCTCCTACTGTGCGGATCCACAGCTGAGGAAGACTCAGAAAACTCTCAGCTATATTTGCTCCTGGATATCTAAGCCTTAGTATTATAAAAGAGATATAGAATTGAATGCCAATTATTTTATTTTATTTTATTTTATTTTATTTTATTATTTTATTTTATTTACTTTTACAGTTTATTCATTTATTTTGAGAGAGGGAGACAGATAGAGACAGAAAGAGAGACAGGGAGGGGGAGAGAGAGAGGGAGAGAGAATCCCAACCGGGCTCCATGCATTAGTGCGGAGCCTGAGGCAGGGCTCAAACCCACAAACAGTGAGATCATGACCTGAGCTGAAACCAAGAGATGAATGCTTAACCAACTGAGCCACCCAGGCACCCCCAAATGTCATGTTTTAATTGAAAGGAGTTATTATTTTGTTTTTAAATTTTTTAATGTTTTATTTTGAGACAGAGAGACAGAGCCTGAGTGGGGAAGGGGTAGAGAGAGAGGGAAACACAGGATCTGAAGCAGGCTCCAGGTTCTGAGTTGTCAGCACAGAGCCCAATGTGGGGCTTGAACCCACAAACTGTGAGATCATGACCTGCACTGAAACCAAGAGTCTGACACTTAACCAACTGAGGTGCTCAGGCGCCCCTGAAAGAAATTATTCTTATTGACAACACATCTGTAGGCTGTCACTTGATGCTACTGATTCACAAATAGGTACTGATTATTTTGCCAACATGTATTTCTTATTACCATAGAGGCAAAAATTCTAAACACAACTTTTGTAAATTAAATCCAGAAATATATAAAAAGGATAAGAGAAAGCAAGTTAGAGTTTTTCAGTAATACAAGTTCAGTTTAACATTTGAAAAATCAGTGAAATTCACTTACTTCATTTATAGAATAAAGTAGAAAAATAACATGATCTCAAAATCCAACATTGATTCATTATAAAAGCTCAGTAAACTTGGAATGAAAAAGAGCTTCCTTGACCCGATTATAGGTGTCTTCAAAAACATGCAGCCAATAATCACTCACGGTTGAAATTAAAAGCTTTAATTTTTTTTTTAACGTTTATTTATTTTTGAGAGACATAGAGACAGAGCATGAGCAGGGGAAGGGCAGAGAGAGAGGAAGACACAGAATCTGAAACAGGCTCCAGATTCTGAGCTGTCAGCACAGAGCCCAACACGGGGCTCGAACCCACAGACCATGAGATCGTGACCTGAGCCGAAGTCGGCCGCTTAACCAACTGAGCCACCCAGGCGCCCCTAAAATTAAAAGCTTTAATCCGGAGTTTGGGAAAAGCATAAAGATGTCAGTTATCATTTCTTTTATTCAAAATTGCACCAGAGGTCCTAGTCAGCCAAAAAAATAAAAAATAAAAAAGGTAAAAAATAAAAAAAAATAAAAAGAAGGTAGAGGATTGAAAAGAGGAGGAAACCATCTCATTTGCAGATAATCTGATTGTGTATCATAAAAAATCTAAAAACATACTCAATAAATTATCATGTATCTATATGTTAGCAATAAATTATTAGTTATTAAAATTTTAAAAGTACATGCACAATGGCATGAAAAATAACAAATACCTAGAGATATATTTGACAAAGATGTATAAAATTTCTGTACAGATCATTAAAAAAAATTCACTGAGACAAGAAGTTAAATATCTAAATAAATGGACATACCATTTTTAAATATTACAAGACTAATTATTGTTAAAATGTGAATTCTCCCTAAATTCATCTAGAGATTCCGTGAAATCCTAATCAAAATCCCAGATACTTTTTGTGGAAATTGACAACCTGATTCTAAAATTTTTATGAAGTGCAAATGACCAAAATTAGCAAAGAAAATTTTGAAGCAGAAGGAGAAAGAGGTCTTATATAGGTATTTACGAAGACTACGTTAACAAAAATGGTATTGACACAAAGATAGACAAAGAAATCCCTGGAAAGAACAGAGTCCACAAACAAATTCACTTAATAGGATTTACAACAAATGTGCCACTTCAGTGTAATGTAGAACAAAGTTTTCTCAAAAAACAGCGCTGAATCAATTTGATATCCCTATTAAAAGAATAAATGAATCTTGACCCTTAACTCACACCATACATGAAAATCAGTTCCACAAGCATCACAGAACTAAAGGAACAAGTTAAAATCATACAGCTTCTTAGAAGACACAGAAGATTTATTTTTATACCTTGAGTTAGGCAATTTTCTTAAATAGAATGTAAAGAACACTAGCCATAAAAGGAAAGATGGATTATTTGAACTGTATTGCAATTCAGAATCATAATTCATTAAATGACATCATCCAGATGGTGAAAAAGACTACGAGACGGTGCACAAAGATAATTGCTATTAATGTATGTCCAACAAAAAATTCTCTCCCCCCTCTCTCTGTCTTTCTCTCTGCATATGCATATATACATACACATATATGCTATTATTGTATACATTCTATATATGTTTATATATGTAAAGCTAGGCACATCAATAAGAAAAAATAGATAACACAATATAAATGGGCAAGAACTGGAAAAAGAACAGTATCGAAAAGGATATCTAAATGATCAAAAAATATACAAGAAGTTCAACATTGTTAGGTATTTGGGAAATGCAAAGAGAATCACACTGAGGCAACACTACGCCTTCACAAGGATGACCAAAATAAACCCAAAGCCAAACACTCCAGAATATATCAAGTGTTTTATGTGTGTAGAGTGATTGAAACTCACTTGGGAAACTGGCAGTACTTTCTAAAAACTAAAGATGTACTTATCCTATAACCTGATAATTTCCCTCCTAGTTCTATACCCAACAGAAATATTACATGTGTGCACCAATGCCTGCCCAAGATTGCTCATAACAGCTCCAAACTGAGATCCCAATGTCCATTAAAAACGAATGGATAAACTGCGATATACTAATACAATGGAATACTATCCACAGCCACCAATGACGTGGGTGAATCTCACAAAAGACTGAATGAAAGAAGACAGACAACAGATGAGTCTATGTTATATTAACGTATCTGTAAGAAGTAAAACATAGGCAAATGGACCTTTTCTAATAGATCTCAGAGTTCCTTTGCCGTGAGGTGGGAATGAGGTAAGTAATCACTAGAAGAAAGTGTGAGGGAGGCTTCTGATTTGCCGGTAATGATTTTTATCTGGGTTGTGGGGCGGTTATGTTTCTTTTGTAAAATTCATCACAGTGCCTACTTTGGATTCGTACATTTTCTGGTATGTATGCCACACTGTAATAGAGGAGAAAAACAAAACAAATCTGTTGTTTTCCAACTAGAATGGAGATATGTATTTGGGATTCTCTCCTATCCTACGGACTTGCTATTTTATTCTGACTCAGAAGTACTTTTGCTAAATTTGTAGATAGCGAAGAATGTAATTAATATGAGAGGGTAGCTGGTACAGAAGAGAGCACGGGGATGCCAGGCTCTGTCAAAGACTGGTAGCAAACCATGAGATACTTGGCTCAGTTTGAATGGTGTTTGTCAGGCAATTTGCTGAGTCTCTTGAGTATCTAATTCTGCTGTTGCTTTGTGTTTAGCTGAACAACTTGGACTCAGAATAGCAAATAATAAATGTATCTGTAAACATGCCAGAAGTGGGACAACAGTGCAAGCAAGACTTTTAGGAGGGCTTTCATATTCGAGGTTGATGACGGCTTGAGATACTTTCAAAGGACGAGCTGACAGATGGGGAAACAGAGGGTAAAGTTCAACCCACACGAGCATGGGCAGAGGCTCTCAGACAGATAAACACCCCTGCAGACAGGGAGACAGACTGCGGTGGCGTGGCTTGTACCCAGAAGGAACAATGTTGAAAGGTGTGTGATGACTTTAGGGAAGCTGCAGTGAATGGGTCATCCACTCATTCATTCGACAAATATTTATTGAGTGTCTGCTCTGGAACACGGAACCACATCCTCACAAGGGCCATGCCACAATGAACACGGAGGGTACTGATTCACTTAGCATTCCTATTTCCAGGAAGGTATTTCCTGTGCTAATGAGACTATGCCTCTCTTCACTTAAAACATTTTTTTTGAGATTTTATTTCTTGAAGTAATCTCTCTACCCAGCATGGCACTTGAACTCCCAACCCCGAGATCAAGAGTCACACGCTCTTCTGACCGAGCCAGCCAGGTGCCCCTGTATTTACTTTTTTAAACAGTGTAGTTTTTATTTGTAAACTTCATCGATTGCTGACTTGTACAGAACACATGGCAAGGGAGTCCTGATTGAGTTACCCGCGTTCTTATCTCGTCTCCCTAGAGGCAACATCACACGTTTGTAAGACATTCGGACCATAAATTGTGGCCATGAGTTATAGTAAAATGCATCAGCTTATATGTGACCTCAACGATGCCAACTGAATGCAGGACTTGCCTATATAGCACAGAATGGATTATTCAACAATTCGGTGTTAAAGGGCCATTTTTGGAATTAAGTCTGTATATTTGAGATTTTTGCATTTTAAGCGGTAGAATTAATTTGAGCTTATCCTGAAATTATAAGTGTGATTCTGACATGCTGTCTTTAGCAAGCGATGTACACTTATGTGTGCAAAATGTATTTTAGGATAACAGAATGGCTCATTTAAACACACACATCTACCTACACACACATCCCGCTAAATTGTTACCATATAAACATATGGTGGCAATCCTGTACACACTGCATATTCTGAAATATATTCATGTCTGAGGTTCCAGAGACTTTTAGAAGTAAAACAAAGGCAATAGATGGGTTTTTCTCATGACAATATATGTAAAAAGAGTGTGTGTGTAATAGATGTGTCGAAGCAACTCCCAAACACAACAATCAAATGTTAGTAATATAAAGTGGTGAATGCGGGCTGGGCTGAGGGCAAAGCTGAACTCAGTTGTTCACTAGGCATTCGGTCTTGGCCAAGTGACCAGACCGTGCTCAGTTAGGCTCCGAAGGAAGCCTCAGTTTCCTTCTAGGTAAAATGGGGGTGTTGATAGCACTCACCTCACGGGGTTATTGGGAAATTTAAATGAGATAAAGTAGACAGAATTTCTGTCTCATCGACTGCATTGAAAAAACAACTATTAATTTTTAGGAGAAACTCCTATGCCGCCCCAATTTATCTTAATACCGTCTGTTGATTTTAAGTGTTTCTTTTATTTAAGGTCCAGTTATGATAAAAGGCTTCTAGAATGCTGTTGGACATTTTCACATTTCCCCTAGGAGGTGAAAGTCCCTGTCACATCGTCACGCCTAGCCTGCATCATCTTGGGTGTCTCTGTGAGGTTTAAATGAAAAAAGAAGAGGGGTTCCTGGGTGGCTCAGTCGGTTAAGCATCCAGCTTGGGCTCAGATCATGATCTCATGGTTCCTGGGTTTGAGCCCCGCCTCAGGCTCCTTGCTGACAGCTCAGAGCCAACAGCCTGCTTCGGATTCTGTGTCTCCCTCTCTCTCTCTGTCCCTCCCCCACTTATGCGCTCTCTCTCTCTCTCAAAAGTAAACAAATAAACTTTAAATGAAAACAGAAGATAATTTTGTGCCATGATATAGTATATTTAATCACCAGGTGAACTGATGAAATAGATTGAAGGAGGTTGTAGGTATTATGAACTACATAGTTAATCAAAATGTACATTCTATTGATGTCTTTGGTAGTCAAGCCTTGAACTTCCTAGGAGCCAGTTTTTATATTTTGAAAAATTTAACCATTTATTTCTGACTTAGGGTTCATAGTTGAGCATACATGTAAAATTTAATCCGGTCACTTTTTCTGGGGTCCCAATAATCTATCCCATCGTATGTTCTTCATCCATTTGCATGTATCTGAACTATTGTCTCTAAGATGAATATTTGGGTCCTAAATGAACGGGGGAGTAGGTGTCTATTTTTTTTTTAAGTTTATTTATTTATTTTGGGAGAGGGCGAGGGAGAGTGGGGCAGAGGCAGGGAGAGAGAGGATCCCAGCCAGGCTCTGGGCTATCAGTGCAGAGCCCAATGCAGGGCTCAAACTCAGGAACTGTGAGATCAGGACCTGAGCCCAAATCAAGAGTCAGACGCTTAACCGACTGAGCCACCCACCCCTAGAAGTTTATCTTCAAAATGAATTCTCCCGAATTTTTGCAAATACTTCTCTCTGTATACTTTCTGTTCAATCTTCTCAATCTAATTCCTCTGTTTTCCTTGGTTGTTGGTTGAAATCTGGAAACATTACAGAAACTCTCATCAAATGAAAACGATGAGGTGGGGGGTGGGCAATTCAAATAACTTACTCCTGGCTTCTCTAAGAATATCTCTATGCCAACAAAAAATACTATCATTAGGTACAGGCTGCTATAACAAAAATTCCATAGACTGTGTGGTCTCAGTGACAAATATTTATCTCTCGCAGTTCTGGAGGATGGCAAGTCCAAGATCAAGGTGAGGCAGAACTGAGATCTCATGAGGATTGCTTCCTGGCTTGTAGATGGCTACCTTCTTGCCACTGTGTCCTCACAAGGGACAGGAAGAGTGGGGGAAGAGAGGGTGGAAGTAGGGAAGAAGAAGGGGGAGGGGAAGACATGGGGAGAGTTCTTATAACGGCACTGATGGTATTAGGAGGGCTCCACCCTTCTGACCTAATCATCTCCCACGGCCCTGTCTCCAACTACATCACATTAGGTAGGTACTTAAGCTCCAACGTACATTTTGGCAGGACGCAAACACGCGGTCCGTAATAGAATACTATTACCCTAACTGCTTCCCTCAAGTTCCCACTTCCCTACGGCAAAATAACCAAGCTTTGAAGCCACCCCTCCCACTAATACATCCAAAGCACAACAAAAAGTGATAACACAATTCTTAGCAACACTTGCTTGCTCTCTACTGTTCGGCTTGTTGGCAAGTGGAGAAAGCAAGAGACACAGATAAGTAAATTACGTTTGAGATAAAACTATCGTCCATCTTGCTAAGGTCTGTCAGATGCGGTATATTCTTTCTCTTCTTCTTACTCACCCAGACTTTTCTCTGCAGTCTGAAGATTACCATTTGAAATGCTCTTTGAGTGATGTAAAGCCAACCCCTGGGATCCAAAGCTGCTTTGATGTTTGTGAGGGAAATGCTGGCATGCTGGAGTTCTAGTGGGTTGCCACAGAACGTGGACAACTCACTCCAGCTCCAGATAACCTCGGCAAAAACTCAGAGAGGACTTAAATACAAAGCAAATGCCTTTGATAAAACAAAAAGCCTTAGTGTCTTTCTTAAAGCCTCGTCTGGAAGATTTCTCGACCCTTCTTCCTTAAGAAATATGTAGGCACTAAATTCAGTTCTTATTTCAAACAAAACATTGATATGTCAATTGCAAGAACTATAGAGAGGGGTGCGGTTGACTTTAATATCTTATTCAACAATGTGACAAGAATTTTTAATGTACAAACTAACCACAGGATGACCTTTCAAAACTGAAACGCATAGGTGTGGATGACATTTTCTCACTCAGTTACTTATTTTGAAATCTAAATTAAAGCACACACGGCACCAAATTAAATATCTCCTCCCCAGAGTGACTATCCCAATTATTTATAACTAAGCAACTTAAACATCCAGTAATCAACAAACATTAACATGTAAATACTTTGTTTTAATAAGCCATAAACATTAATAAGCACATGGCTGAAATTGCTTCTGCCGAAATGATTCATCTGCAACCCGAAATATCAAATAAGGGCTGGAGAGAAATAAAACTGTTAAATTCGATTCTGAAAACATTCATGTGAGTTTGCATAAATCCTCTTTATTTTCTAGTGGATTTTTTTCAAGATTTTTTTTTTTTCCCTCCCCCGGCTAGGAGACTTATGAAACGGAAATGTCAAGTGAGGGTTGCTTTATATCATGTTCTGTCAATCAAAGGCAGGGAGGCTTTATGCATCTGTTGCTAGTATATTGGCACTTTTTGAAGAGGGTTTCGGTGGGAGCGAGAATAAATAAAGATCCTTCAGGCACTTTCTCATTTATGGATGAGGAATCAAAGCAGTCTGAAACTTCATTTTCAGCCTGATACCCTGAAGATTGTTGGCTGATAATTCTGGATGGAACAGCTTATCTTGGCGGATTAGGGAGAACATGGCCTTCCTATTACTTCTGGCTTCAGCCTATTCAGCTGGGTACACTTTGTCACACAGTATCTGGGCCTTTACATATGTCACTAATCTTATCTATATCTTTTCAGCTCCTTCTGTTGGAGCTGTGGTTTCCCGTGCCTAAACCTCCATTTCTTCATTACACCATCTGTATAGGCATTAGCTTCCACTAACGGCCTTCCTACACCAATGCATTCAGTAATGGCCAAGTTTTGCAGACGTGCCGCTTTCGCGAGCAGTTCGGGGCAGGATTTTAGGCCACAGCTTGAGACTCTCACATCAGGTGTATTAAAAAGCTCCCCGAAGTCTCCAAACAAACTCATTTCTCCCCTTTACCCAATCCGCTTAACTCAATGAAGTAATCTCCACAATGTATTATCTCTGCCATCATTAAAGATAACGTGGACATTTCCCTCGAAGGCCTGCCTGCCTGGGTCGGGTGTGAGGCAGTCCTTCCCCTCCGAAGCCAGTAAGTGAACTCTTAGTGTGTGCAAGACATCCCAGGACCACAGAGTTTTCATAAGTGACTCTGTCCTTAAGATTCCCACGGTCCACCGGGGAAAGGTGAATACACAGAAATAACTATGAGGCAAAGTCAAAATCATGCATACCCAAGAAAGGTACATAAAGTGCTTGAATAGTTCACAAGGGGGTAAGTGAGACAAGGAGTGAAACAAGGCTGAGTGAAGGAGGTGGCCTGTAAAAACAAGGTTTGAACTGTTGCAATGGGGGTCAGGGGTTTGTCTACCGTCTGTTTCCCTGGTTTCTCTCAGAATGAGAGATCTAAGTCAAAAGTGGTAATGGAATTCATATCTGAGGCCAGAAGAGATCTGTGTCAAAGACGGCTCCCGGCCGGTCAAATCCGCATTCTTCACTCTGCTCTCAAATTAACCTCACATTGCGTGGGGCACACTTCTTCCTTGAATGCAGCCCGTAATTGTCAGGCTCCCTTGCGTCTGTGGGTGACCATATGCTTGAGATCTGGTCAGGTGAGATGCAAGTGGACGAAACGGTCTTTAAAGGCAAAGGGTAAGCCTTTGTCTTCGCGTCTGCCCTTCTGGTTCTTGGAATGTGAGTATGAGGGCTGGATCTCCAGCAGCCATAGGGAATGTGAGGGCAAAGACCAAATCCTACGGATAGTAGACTGAAAAACTGGAAGAAGTCTGGGTCTCTGACTGTGGAGACACCATGCCAGCCTTGCCTTGCTGATCTCCAGCCTGCTTTGTGCAAGACAGAAGTAAACTTGCATCTTGTTTGAGGGACGATTTTGGTTGATTTGTTTCTGGTAATCCTAATGGCCAACCTAATCCTAACCAATATAGTCTATACTCACTGCCAAAATCTGTGTCTCACGAGCACGTATCATGTAATGATACCAGATAAAGTTTCTAGTTTCCCAGCATTGCATTAAGATGACATAATGCATCAATCACAAAATATTTGTTGGGTTTATGCAATATTCAGGGTATATAAGAAACAAAACGATGTTCTTGTTCTAGGCAACAAGAACAAAATGATGGGGCTTGATCCCACCTCGTGAAACTTACATTCTACTTAGAGGGGTTAAAATATCCTTGCTAAGGGAGAATTACTCAAATACGGTTATTAAACACAAGTACTGAAGGAGGACTACAACCAGTCCACAGCATCGTAGGACTTGAGAGAGGAGAGAAAACAACGAAAGTGAAAGGTCCTGGACCAATTAATCAGGCTCCACCCCTTGCCAGACCAGCTTGGACCAATCCTTAGAGGACCCGTACCCCCCAAATAGAGACACCTGTTTCCTGCCTTGGAAATGTGCTTAAAAGGAGCCTGCGTGCTCCTCTTGGGGTTACCATTTTATGAAGTAGATGACCCCAGCATGCTGGAATCTCAATAAACGCTCTTGCCTTTGCATACGTGTCTTGTGCTCTTTGGGGGACGATCCGAGGACCCAACAGAAAGCAGAGGTAGGTAGGCTATCAGATGAAATGGAATTTCAGATTAAAAAAAATAAGTATTTTTTAGTATAAACATACCCCGAATATCACATGGGACACACACATGCACACACACACACACATACGCACATTTTTTAAATGTTTATTTTTGAGAGAGAGACAGAGTGTGTGAGCGGAGGAGGAGCAGAGAGAGAGAGGGAGACATGGAATCTGAAATAGGCTCCCGGCTCTGAGCTGTCAACACAAAGCCTGACACGGGGCTTGAACTCATGAACTGTGAGATTATGAGCTGAGCTGAAGTCGCATGTTTAGCGGACTGAGCCACCCAGGACACACTTATATTTTAAGAAAATTATTTCTTGCTTATTAGAAATTCACATCCCAAATTGAAACTAAAATTCTAAATTTCAATTGTCCAAACTATTTCTTGGGCTATGTCTACACCACAAAATTATTTTCTGAAATTCAGGTGTAACTAGGCATCCCGTGTTTTTCCCGGCCTAATCTGACACCCTAGCTACAAACTTTCTGTAATGTCTTTCCAGAAGAGGTGGGAAGTAAGCTGAAAGGTGAATATAGTCAATGGAGAGGTAGGGATGGGGCCATGCTTTTAAAGAGACTCATGAGCTAACTAACTACTGTACTAATGAGGCACCTTTGGGGGCCATGCTTTTTAAAGAGCCCAGGCCAGGAGCCTCTGGTGGCTCAGTCAGTTGAGCATCCAACTTTGGCTCAGGTCATGATCTTGCGGCTTGTGGGTTCGAGCCCCACGTTGGGCTCTGTGCTGACAGCTCAGAGCCTGGAGCCTGCGTCGGATTCTATGTCTTCCTCTCTCTGCCCTTCCCCCTCCCACTCAAGCTCAGTCTCTCTCTCTCTCAAAAACAAATAAACGTTAAAAGAATTTTTTTTTAAAAAAGCCCAGAGCATCAGAAAACCATGACCCCATTTTCCTTCAGTGTCTGTTTTACTTGGGGCGGGGGAGAGGAAACAAACAAACAAACAAACAACACAGAAACAAACATGCCAAATAACATTATGCTCAATATCGAGTGGAATGCCAAATAAATCGGCATGAAATTTTATGGAGAGCAGGGCTTCTCAACCGTGGCGCTACTGACATTTTGGGCTGGATAATTCTTTGCTGTGGGGGAACCGACCTGTCCTTTGTAGGGTGTTTAGCAGCATCTCTGGGCTTCTCTTCCCTAGAAGTATGCTCTTCCCAGCTGCAAAACCCAAAAATGTTTCCAGATGCTGCCAAATGTCCTCTGGGGCAGGTGGCCAAAGTGATACTTGGTCGAAAACCACTGGCATATGGCATGACACTTCCAAAACATTTTTGTGGTTGCGATGGATTATTTGGGGCTTCGTCCCCCTCATGTCCATCACACGCGTTCATTCTCCTTATCTCGGAGGTTCTTTGATGGACGGTTTCTGACGGTGAGAGAGGAAAGCCCCTGATGACCAATGGAAGCCAAGCTGTTACTTTTCTGTCTAATTGATCACCTTTTTCCCTCCAATTTTCCTGATTGTAAGCTCCCCGAGGCCAGCCTGAATCATCTCTCCAAGCACCGAATGCCTACCACGTGACAGGTTAGTCCATCCATGTGAACTGAATTGTGGAATAAAAGTTCTTAGCTTCTGCTTTGAGAATCCCAGGAATCAATGAATGAGGGTGGAAAGGGGGGAAAGGGGCCTTTAAAGCGACCTCAGGTGCTATGCTCGGTGAGGGACACAGTGGGTATCAGGAACGTGGAGAATTCATCTCAGCAGCAGGACCTCAAAACTCTAAGGCAACCTCACAAGTAGATTCCCTAGACACGTGAGCACTTAGTTTGGCCTGCACTTCCTATTTCCTGCAAGAAGATTTCTTTAGCCTCTCCCCACCCAGTCAGTAGCATTGTTCCCTCTACGCTGTGGGCCACAGAGGCCACACCAGCCGTCAATTACCACTTCCGGCCCTCAATTACCTATCTGTAATCTGCCACCCACGCAGCTCTCCTGGCCACACACCGTACCTAAACTGAAAGTAAGCCTCTAGGCCAGCACAGCATACTGGTAAGAAAATGGCCACGTTTTCGGCCCCAGGTCTGTGCCACCAATTCCTCCACGGGCACGGGAGAATCCACGAGAAGGATGATGTTTCCAAGAAGTGTGAAAATCTGGGGGCCTGGGTGGCTCAGTCGGTTAAGCGATGGACTCTTGGTTTTGGCTCAGGTCACGATCTCATGGTTTGTGGGTTCGAGCCCTGTGTGGGGTTCTGTGCTGACAGTATGGAGCCTGCTTGGGATCCTCTCTCCCCTTTTCGCTCTGTAACTCTTCCTGCTTGCTCTCTCTGTCTCTCTCTCTCAAAATAAGTAAATAAAAAAGAAAAAGAAGTGTGAAAATCCATGAGGAATGGTGAAAAAAGATAAGACTGTGTGTATCTGTGTGTGTGTGTGCGTGTGTGTAGGACTGTTCTCACACACGCTGAGACCTAGTTTGTCTAAGAGCTGTTCCCATGAAGATTATGGACACAGAGAATGAAGTTCACAGGTAGGAGACAGGCCTGAAAACAGTTCCTCTTGCTAAGGTGTTCCTCTTACTCTTTCCTCTTATTTTATTTTATTTTACTTTATTTTAAGTTTTGTTTTAGAGAGACAGTGTGTGTGTGTGTGTGTGTGTGTGTGTGTGTGTGGAGGGAGGGGGCAGAGGGAGAGAGAGAGAGGATCTTAAGCAGGCTCCATTCTCAGCGCAGAGCCTGACTTGGGGCTCGATCCTACCACACTGGGATCATGACCTGAGCTGAAATCAAGAGTTGGACGCTCAACTGACTGAGCCACCCAAGCGCCCTACTCTTTCCTCTTCTGCTTCATTATCAGGTCTGTTCTTTTTGTGTCGATTCCTGCTGCCCATGCTTGTGCACAGCCCATATTCTGGCCATCATCTCTCACTTTCTTAGTCTTTAGTCCTCCAGTGACTGTGACATTGAGGGCAGATCCTCTGTAGGTCTGGGGAGGGCCAAGCAGTACCTTCTAAGTACTCTCTTTACATCCCAGGCTCATTGTAGACATTGCTCATACTTTTTCTAAACAGAGCTCCCCTAGCAACGAGTACAATTAGTTGGAGTTGGCACTCTGGGTAAGAGTCCTTTGTCATCCTTGCCTGAGGTAATGGGAAGTGGGATGGAGTAGGAAGGGTGGAAGGAGTAACCAAGAATGGGAGAGGTGGGCGGAACAAGGGGCCCGGAGGCTAAGACAGCGATGCACGTAGAAAACGCTAGCTGTGGAGGAAATAGATCTCATAAATGTGTCTGGAAGTGAGCAGGTGTGACTGTTGGTATGAACTGTGCTGGGTGAGTACATGGGTCCTGATATACGGTGGACATAATACTACAGAACGCTCGCAAAGGTAACATATATTGATGTTGTTATAGGTACTGATGAATTAATAGAGAGAAGATGAATTATGAAACCTTGGCTTTGCCACATAAGTTTAATACTAATTATAGCCATGTATATGACCTGCTTACTATCTTCGTCTTCTTTCCCATGCACCAAGATAAATAATAATCATATCATTGATGGTGTCATCCATTAACTTTGTGGTGCATTTTACTTGATGACAACATTGAACTCACACGATACAAAAATTAGGGGAAAAAAGGCATTTGGAGTTCTCAGTAGTTTGGTGACAAAGTTTTGCTTACCTTATTCACTGGGGTGTTGTCATCTGTTCAAAGAACATGGCCACCAATTTACAAGTTAGAAAGGAGCCTAACAGATTATAACATATCTCTCATAAAACAAAGGAACAAGACGACGACGTCATTTTCTGCAGTTGGAATCTAGCCTCCAACTGTTGCTGGTGACGTTCTCCCCCTGCCTGTGAGTCTACCTTCACCTTTCTACAGAAATGTCTTTCAAGTTTATTCGGGTTTTCCCTGGCCATTTCTCAGGGGGACACTGATAGCTTTTCTGGCTAGCTCACTGTGGTGCAAGAACACTGGATCTAGTCTTTTCCATCCCACTGAGGGTGCAGCAGGACCAGAAGCCGTGGGAGAGGAGCAGACATAGCTGCCGGGTTGGCTTCAGAGCTTCCCACGCAGAAGATAAAGAGTTCAGTTTGCACGAGCTTCAATTCAAGAACATTCCTGTTATTTCCATTTCTTCTCTCGCTCTAATCGAGGCTCCGATTCCTTTTCTGGAAGACTTCCTTAACTCTGTCTGCAAGCTCTGACATTTCAATTTGACAAGAATTCTCAAGACTACTGAGTTGCAGCAGCTTGCAAGCACTGGGAGCACCCTACTGAACAGGATATGGTCCTGGCCCTCAGCAAACTGATGGTGGATTTAGAAAATAGGAGTATTTATTGATAGTTTTCACTGAACATGATAAGTAGTAAGACAGAGGATCATGTAGGAACACTGACATTTCACCCTATCTCAATTTCCCAAAAGACACTGCTTCTTTCATCGGGATGGATCTTGTCAATGGCATATCCAAGAGTCATCACTGTATTTCCTCCTTACTAACAGAATTCTAATTTTGTTTGTCCCAATGTGATAAATGGACTCTTTGTGTCCCATCTAAATTCATATGTCAGTGTTTAAATTCCCAGTGTGATGGGTAGAGTCTTCGGGAGGTAATCAGGTCATCAGTGGGTGGAGCCCTCATAAATCGAATTAGTGCCCTTATAAGAAAAGACACAAGAGAGGTGATTGCTGTCTGCTCTCCATTATGTGAGGATGCAGCAAAATGAACACTGCCCGTAAACCAGGAAGGGGGTTCTCACCAGTCACTGGATTGGCTGGTGCCTCGATTTTGGACTGCCAGGCTCCTGAACTGTGAGAAATAAGTTCCTGTTGTTTAAGCTCCCTCAGCTTATGGTATTTTGCTATAGCAACCTGGTGGCAAGTGATGATTGACCTAGGGCAATGACGACAATTGCCCGTTCCTTTGCAATGCAAAGATGTGGCCATGTGGCCCAATTTTAACCAAGGAGTGGTCTGCTAAAGGGCTTTGTGAAAGCATTTGAATTCAGACAAAAGCGATTGGAACAGGGAGGGTTCTTAGTGAACAATGTTCTCCTTTCATGCTGGGGATGCTTCCGTGAGGACCTGATGCTTGGAGCCATAGAAGCAATCTCAGGACTGTGAAGTGTCAAGAATAAATGTGGAAATCCAACATGCTACAAATGGAGGAACAAAAGAATGGAAGGATTCTGGGTCCCGGAGGACATTACGCTGAGCAGACCCTGGAATCTTTCCATTCGGATATCTTGTTAATTGTACCATAAAATTGCTTGTTTTCTAATGCAATGTTAGCGTTTTTGGTTTCTTTGCAGCCCAAAGCACTCCAAACATAGTCTTGTAATCCTCTTGCTAATAAACCTTAGCGACATCGTGTTGCCTAGCCTAGCAGACATTGGCTGAATGAGTCAGTCACTTCTTTATTTTTCATGACTTCCTAGTGAGGATCTGCACACCATGCCCTGTGGGCCTGCTGCCTCTTTTTGGATGGTCTGTGAGTTAACAATGGGTTTTACATTTGTAAACGATTGAAATAAAAATCAAAACAAGAATAATATTTTGTGATATGTGAAAATTATATCAGATTCAAATGTCAGTGTCCATAAGTAAAGTTTTGTGGGAATTCGGCCATGTTCTTTTATTTGCATGTTGTCCGTGGCTGCTTGCATACAGAGGTATTTGAGAGAAAACAGATGGGCTGCGAAGTCTAAAAT
Organism: Paguma larvata; assembly: GCA_030068075.1. Taxonomy (NCBI): domain Eukaryota; kingdom Metazoa; phylum Chordata; class Mammalia; order Carnivora; family Viverridae; genus Paguma; species Paguma larvata. The sequence continues at coordinate 70,986,401 of CM057832.1, forward strand.
ATTTGTTCTCTGGCCTTGACCCTGGCTCTACTAAATGAGTCCCTACTCAAGTCAGTGTGGTCCAGACTGTATTTTAGGGATGTCACTCTCTCCCCACTCCATGCCCTTGACCATTTGGTTTCCTCCACTGAAATTGCCCTTCCTCTATTCTCTCTGAAACCATCACATTCAGTTATTGCTATACTGAGTTGATAAAAACACTTCTACGAATATTAGTTTATTTGATTCTTACAAACAATTCTTTGAGATGTGATAAAGCAGAGATTATTATGATCTTATGGAGAGGAAACAGATGTCGGAGTGAAGTTCAATGTCAAGGATTTGGGAGCCAGACTGAATGTTAAAAACTCCACTCAGTAGTTGTGTGAATTCGAGTAAGTCACTTAATTTTTCCAAACCTCAGATTTTCATCTATCAAAGGTGGATAAGATACTTGACTCAACTCGATGTTAAAATATTACGCGACTGGCACAGGTTCCCAGAAGTAGAAAGAGCTAAGGCTGGAAGTTGGAATCTGGTTGATAATCTTAACCTATGTACAAATTCACAGTTGGCTCTGAGAAACAGCATCAGGAAGATAAAGGCCTGCTCGAAGATGACTAGGAATACACCTTAGAATTTCCATTTCTTAGACTGGACCCGATAAAGCAGTTAAGAAGCGACTCGTTTGCCTGGAAAAATAGTGCCTTAAGAAAAAGAGAGAAAGGGAGAGAGGAAAGAGAATACAGTGTTCTCTTTCAACCAAAGTATGCGTGCCTCACATCAATCAATCAGCGGTCCTTAGTGGTTTTCAAAATGGTGTGCATACAAAACCCTCCGAGGCTTCCAACATTCCTTCTCCTGTGGTTGTTCTAGTTAAAAATACAGCAAAATAAAAGAGCTCACTCTTTCGCTGAACTCGCTGGCCCCGAGACCTCTTTCTTCTTGCCTAAACTATTTCTCTGTCTGCCGCTGGGTGTCTTCTAGTTCCTACGGCGTATTTTGAAATTGCATATTTCAATCACCTATACGAGCTAACCGAAGCTGAGTAATGAGTGTCTGGAAGGTTTGCACAAGGTTATTAAAAGTTTCTTAATCTGCCACCAACTTCTCTTTTAATATTGTTTGTGGATTTCCTAAAGCACAGGAATAAATTCCCTTGACCCTCTTACTCATTAACTTGGAGAGTATGGCAGAAAATCAAAGGTACCAGGCTGTTAGGGTATTTGGTCCCTTTTAATAACCTCATGACTGTAGCATTGGAAAGATAAGGCTATCACAGCTGTTGATCAAAAAGGCAAGAAAAGGCAAGAGAGAGCAACAGACACATCATTATGCAAATAGTGGTTTTAAAACCATTGGCTCTCAATTCATTTTTCCTAATAGTATCCTTTAATTAGGGGACATTTTAGTAAAAAAAAAAAAAGAAATAAGAGAAAATGGCAGCTTTGGAATGTCTTTATACTAGGGACTTTGAGCTGACAACTTATTAGAGATGACAAAGGATGGATTCATCTTAAAGGGGCATGTGCATTACTTAGACTGTTGCTACTATGAGAGGAAAATAGGAAGAGGTGAATTTCAAGGCAGAAGAATTGGGTTCATTTCTGCCACTGGTGAGCTGTGAGTACCTGAACAGGTCGGTTCGTTTCCTTGGGATTCGATTTCCTCTGTTGTAAATGAAAAATGACACCAAAATTAAAAATACTATCCACCTTTCCTTGAATACCAACCATATGCTTTAAATAATTCAATCATTTCAATAAGACTAAGTGACTATTATTCCCATTGTACGGGTGGGAGAAGTGACACCCAGAAAGCTTCACTGCTCTGTCCATAGCAAGTTCATACGGCCAGCAAGTGCTGGGGGCCATACAAAAACTCCTGGGTCTGTCCAACGGGCCTTGGGGAAGAGTCTAGAAAGGAAAAAAAAAAAAAAGTGTGCCTTTTCAAACCAAAATCGCCAGCCCACAGATCGTTTTTCAGAAGCACCCTCGGGAGGATTTTGCCTAGACCCTTCTAAGAGAAGGCGGCTAAAAAGTACCTTCTAAACACATTCACATGTTGGGGAGCGCGAGAAGGGAGGTCTGTGCGTTCTTTTGAAATGTGTAAGTAATAAAGAATAAATAGAACATGTCCTTTTGGTTTGTTTAGTTTTCAAATCATTCCAGCGCAATTTGCAGTAAAAACTGCTTTCGTTTTTCTGTGATCAAAGCGGTGCATGATCCAATCAGGTCAACAACTCTACAAGCCAGAACAATGCAAACATGCCTAAGCTCCCTGTTTACTAAAGATGTCCGCCGCAGATAATAATGTGCCTGTCCCAGGATATTTAAATAAAAATAAATACAAACCAGGAAACCCGCTGGAAGAGGTCTCTGAGGCAGTCACGCATCTGAAAGACGTAATTGTCAGTTACCGCCCTCCTTGTGGTCAATTAAGATTGAGAGAAGTAGTTGGAATTCCTTCCTCCTTTCCTCCTTCCCCCTTCTGGAATTTCTCTCTCCCGCCCCACCAAGGGGAGTTTACTGCTGGGGAACCTAACAGTCTTTGAGTCACGGAGGCCTTTGGTGGCCCTGGGAGAAAGTTTCAGCGTTGTAACAAAATGCCTGGGCTTCTCACGTGTCCATTTGGGCATCAGCAGGGCGAGAGGACTCAGCCAAAAGGTTAAGGAGGCCACCAAGAGCTCAGCTGTATGCGGTTCATTTCTTATTCCCACCAAATCCAGTGGTCGCAGCCCCGGAACGAGGATAATGGCAGCAGTGTGTACGCTAGCCAAGGGCACACAATGCGGCCCTGTCAAGAATCAAAGCAAAAATGGGCTTTTGGGAGACCGTATGGTTTGGAAGTTTTAACCCAACCCTTGCAAGCCATCGCATTTTTGTCTTCTCACGAGTTCCTTTCAAAAATATTTTAATTCATAGACAGCCTGCCATTGCGGAAGGTTTAGACCTAAAAAGGCATGAGTTGATGGGGGAGTGTGGGGCGAGCTGAAGGCAAGATACCAGCTGACGCCTTCCCCGAGCCCCCCGACTGCACCCCCACTCCAGGTGGAATCTGCATAATGTTCCTTGGACACTCCCGGCTACTCAACAACAAGAGAAAAGGGTTTAAGTGCTTGCCATGGTAATGTGGGAAACTAAGGCAAATGATTGCCTTACCGCCTATAGCCTATCACCAAGCCCTTGAAAGTGGCAGAGTGACCTCCCTCTAGGAGCTGGTTGCCCCAATGAGGACACTTTGCTGGGGGCAAAAGAGAACCTTAGCTTAACATGAGCCCAACCTCAAGGATCCTGTAAGTCTACTTCCTTTATCTCAACTGCCCCAAGATATATGCCGGCAATCACCAAGCTTATGGCCCCCTGATATGCATCTGAGGCGTCTCATGACTGAGGTTTTACTAAATGGTAATAAATGGCGTTTCCCTAGCAACAGCTAGGCCCTCAAGGTCCTGGAAACCTTGCTTCCAAAATTCCTTAGAGACTTACTCTATCCCTAAGCCCCTCCCAACCTGAGGGTATATAATGAGTTACCATCACGACCCTAGAGCAGCTCTCCCTGCCCATGGGTCCTGTCTTTAATAAAGTCACCTTTTTGCACCAAAGATTATCTTTAAGAATTCTGTCTCGGCCGTCGACTTCGGATGCCATGAACCCCTCATCACCGCAAAACTTCATCGTGAATGATTGCTTAGAGCCAATGGATGTGGAAGGCCAGAAGAATGTCTAGCACGCAGTCAGCCCTCAATTAATGATGTCATTACACTTAAATCACCCTCTTCTATTTGTAGTGGAGGAAACAGCCTGAGAGGTGTATAATTGACCAGTGTCAGAGACCGATAATGGCAAAAGCCATCCGGGTCTGTGTCTTTCGAGCGGGCATCACATCTCCTGCTTTATTTTTGCCCGTCAATCTTTTATTGTAAAATCGTTCTCGGTAGACGCCGGAAAAGGATCATTTTATGAACGAATTTCCTTGGAAAAATGAATAAGAAGACCTGTCACTGGTTCCCATTTGTGATCACTATAAAACCTTGCTACAGGGGCGCCTGGGTGGCTCAGTCGGTTAAGCGGCCGACTTCAGCTCAGGTTACGGTCTGTGAGTTTGAGCCCCGCATCGGGTTCTGTGCTGATGGCTCAGAGCCTGGAGCCTGCTTTGGAGTCTGTGTCTGCCTCTCTCTCTGCCCTTCCCCTGCTCACACTCTGTCTTTCCGTCTCTCAAAAATAAATAAATGTTAAAAAAAATTAAAAAAAAGAGAAAAAAAAAAAACACCTTGCTACAAAGTACTCACCAGTGAGTACTCTTGAGAAATAGGAGAGAACAATAGTGAGGGTTCCGGGGTCTGGAGTCTGATGTGATTCTCAGTACTGCCGCTTCCTGCTAGCTTTGCAACTTCCGCTAAATGGTTGAACCTCTCTATCCCTGATTCCTCCTCTGAAAAGTAGAAAAATCAAGATTTTATTACAGGATCGGTGAGCGCATTAAATGAGATAATACAAAAAAACATGTAACATAATATCTGAAACGTGGTCAAGTGCTATTCAATGGTAGGTACTAGTAATATGAGTTTTGTTGTTATTTTAGTTATTATTGTAGAATAGCATTTGGTGGGGTTTTCTCAGGGTTTTGTCGGATAAATGCCAAGAAACAGTATGTTTCATCTATAATCTGGTTCATGGCATCATTTTACCCAAGGCTGTCAGAGTCTCCAGCGACTAGTAGGAAGTATTTTCAAATGTGACTAAACAAAGCAATTGAACAAATAAAATTAAGGGGAATCGAGAGTATGTAATTTGCCTATATTATAAAATATACTATAAATATATAATTTGTATAAATATGAATATATGTGAAATTTATAAATACGTGATATTTATGCGAATGGTTATGATGAAAATGGAAAGGCAATGGGCAGAACATATGCATCTAGGTTTAGGAGAAGCTATCTCATTTAGGGACATAGAGATGGTGAGTCCACAACCGATGTCTGTTACTTAAGATTCTTTATATTGTAAAGTTGTTTTTTAAAGGTGGTGTGGTGGGATTTACTGGTTCATGTAAGTGAGGAATCCAAGATTTAGGCACAATTTCATCTCAGTGACCAAATGATAGCATGAGGTTCTAGATTCTTTCTATTTCTCAGTTCATTGTATTCTGTACGTTGGTTTCTATTTCATGCATCCCGTTCATGGCAACTTAGGCTAACAAACTCACAGCCCCAAGTCGGCCAGGAATAAAATGTGTCTTTTTTTTGTTTGTTTCTTCTAGCAAAATCCTGGCATTGGTTTGGCTCTGACTGGGGCATGGGCCTATTGCTAATCCATTCACTGAGGCCTAGGGGTATCATGGTTCTCAGGGCCAGATTTCACGCCTATTCCTGGAGTCAGGTATGACATTGGACCACATGGACCAGGACTGGAAGAAAGGTTGCCCCCCAAGGACAAAGTAGGTTCTGTCCTGAAAAGATGTATTTTGGATAAACAGAAATAACACTTGTTCATTCTAGCGTCCAAGCTGGGGACAGACATATTAGTGGGCATATCACAAATGGGTCCATGTTTTATCTACACTCATAGTCATTCTTCCATACATAAATAAAAGAACCCTCCAATTTCCCTGCCTCTATAGGACTTAATCTTCCCAACTGTCACACCTTTAACATCTACTGCTTCAACCATCATCATTTCAACTGTTTGTTAGCAGAGCTGGTATAAGGAGGAAGAAGCCATAGCTAGTCAGTAAACCCAGCTGGCCATTAAGCATCTATATCTCATATTGTCTTCATTATATACAATATTGGAGCTTGAGGGAGCCCCCCAAATGGTAATCTTCCCTACCTACATTTAGAATGGACTGAGAGAAAGAGATTCAGGACTCAAGCAGAGGGGTATTAAAATTCCCTCCCCCTCCCCAACTGACTTTAGGGAGTGCTATCACTCCTCTGAATTGAATATACATCCCCAGACTTCAGGTTACACTGTGGGTGGCAGATCCTGCCCCACTAATCATATCCTATGAAATAATGCCAACAGATGGAAACGCGTTCTTTGTAAGCACAAAGAGAAGGGGAAAAAAGGGCACGAGATTGGTTTAAGAATCCTTAACAACTTCTACTTCGCATTACTCTTACTCGCCCTAGATCAAGGTTTCTCATAATTGACACCACTGATATTTTTGGTCAGATAATTCTTTGTTGTAAGGGGGCTGTCCTGTGCATCATAAGATGTTTAGGAGCATCCCTGGCCTCTACCCACTAGATGCCAGTTGCATCCCTCCCACCCCACCGGTGACAAATGTCTCTAGACATTGCCAAGGCAAAATCACCTCCGGTAGAGAACCACCACTCTAGAGTAAAAGCAAAAGGCCAAGGAATATTATTCTATTAGGATTTCTAGGTGGGGGGGGGGGAACCACACAAAACATCAGGGGTGGGAGTGTATACAGTAATCTCATGAAATGAGTAAAGCGAAGCAAAACACACAAACCTTCTTCCTTTCTTTGTGCAAAAATTATCCTTACCGAAAAGCCAACCCTTGCTACTGGCATGGAAGTGAAGAAATATCAAAGTGTTAAGCAAATATTTATTGAGCCCACTTGCTATATGTCTAGTGCTTTTAATAGGTCTCAGGTTTGTAGTGGTTTAAAAAAAAGAAGAGAGAGAGAGGATGGAAGGAAGGAAGAAAGGAAGGAAGGAGGGAAGGAAGGAGGGAAGGAAAGGAGAGGAAGGAAGGAAAGGAGAGGAAGGAAGGAAAGGAGGGCGGGAGGAAGGCAGGGAGGGAGGAAGGGAGGAAAGAAGGAAGGAAGGAGGGAAGGAAGGAAAGGGGAGGAAGGAAGGAAGAGAGGGAGGAAGGAAGGAAGGAAAGGGGAGGAAGGAAGGAAGAGAGGGAGGAAGGAAGGAAGGGAGGGAGGGAGGAAGGGAAAGGGGAGGAACGAAAGAAGGGAGGGAGAAAAGAAAGAAGGAAGGAGAGAAGAGGAGAGGAAAGGAGACGAAAGAAAAAAGAGAAAGAAAAGACACAATGGGCTCTTGTGCACAGCTAGGAGTTTTGGGAAAACAAGTGCAATATTGATTTGGCAGTGACATAAGTAAAAGAGGTAAACAAGACAATCGTAAATTCTATACGGAAACTAGTAAATGAGATTCATGAAGCTGTTCAGAAAAAATGTGCCAGCCACTGTTAAAATTACTAACTGAGCAAGATCTAAACTTCAAGGTTTGAAATAATGGTTAATTTGATGTGAAGACATGTCAAGAAATGCATGACTCTCAAAAGCATGCCTGTATTAATATTTCTGAATTCACAAATTTGGAGATTCCAAAGGTCTCAGTCTGTATCCCTCATGAATGTCAAGTGTCTACTCTAATTACATATAATTACCACCGCATTTTCATTAATTTCTTATTTAGGTCTGCAACACTGCTGATATTTCTTCTTCACCTTTATTCATGTTGCTTTTTAATCAGGTTTCAAAGCATTTCACAAGATCACGTCTCATTAAAACCCAATAAAACTAGTACCAGGAAAAAGTCTAGGATAAAAGAGATACCATATAATCCCAGTTGTCAACAATGTATTTTCTAAAGTCAGCAAATTACTCTGAGGTTTCCTAGTCCTGGCGACTTCTGAAGATACTGGAAACACCAGCAAGAGGGAAGACTTTTGTTCTCTGAGGGAAAACATTGGTGTTGTCTTTAGGTCTGCCACCTGTAGGAAAATGAATGCCTAGGGCTTCCATTATATTTTATCTTTAATTTACAAACTCCTAGCACTCCGTTTTCCAGATCTTATCACTGCTAGGAATGCATACTATAGAGTTGGTAAAAATAATAATTATACCTCATATCTTCAATGAGGTATTAACTTTTCAAAGTGCTTTTGTATCTATTTGAGCCTCCACATACCCGGGGAAGGGTATTATTAACTTTATTTTGTATATGAAAAAACTGAAGCTCGGAGAGGTCTAAGATTTGCTGAAGAGGTCACACAGCCAGCAAATGGCTCATAACTCCCAAGGCCTGCTGCTTATATCCATCATCCTTCCAGTGAGCATTCTGTAAAAGAACCTTAACCACTTTTGGTCTTCCATATTTAAGTTCTGTGGCAAACCTGGATCAATCATGGTTTAGAGCTTTGGCTAAGGGCTGTATGGTGAAGACCATGGTAAGAGGGAATGAGTGAAATAGAGGCTATCTCAAGACAGCTGGTCAGAAGGAAACATTTTATGGGTACACATTCATGCATTTTATCTTTCCTTCACTCAATAAATATTTACTGAGCATGCCCCATGCATCAGAAACTTTCTAGCCATTTCAAAAACACAACACAACCTTCAGCCTCTTTATAAACAGCAGAAAATAATCTCTGCCTACAATCTAAAGGTATGATAGAGTAGGTGACTCACCTTTCAGCTCATGAAATCAACAAGTCTCATAGGGCATATACTTCGGGAGACTACCAGTATGTACACGTAGCATAGTGTAGAACTATATTGCTGATTGTACCTTGGTTAGTTTTCTCAGCCACACTCAAATCCAAGAGCGGTAGTGATTGTCCAAAGTATCACAACCGACTCTAGGGAACAGTGTCGAGTTCGCCGAAACAATATTTAAGATAACAGTGATGCAACTCAAGAGTAAATTTGGCAGTAGGTATCAAAGACCTTAAAACTAGACAAACTTTTCATTTGTTTTAATTTGTTTTAACTTCGGGGAATTTAACCTCAAAAAAAAAAAATACCCCAATTTGAAATATTGAAAAATCTATTTGCATATGATGTGAAATTCTTAATTATTTATTATAATGAAAGATCTTACAACCTACCTATCCAACAATAATGGGATGGTTAAACCATTTTCCAAAGTGTGTTCTAGGGAACACCAATGTTGTGCAAAGCACCATGGTGAAAATGGTTCCATGTTTTATTAAGTCTGAGAGACGAGCACACTAAGCTCTTCTCCTGGAGCCTCATAGAACTTATACTAGAATACAGGAGATATGATAAGGTAACATCTTTAACTTTTTTCAACTAGGGGTATTCCCATTTATTTATTTCTGGACCCCAGTTTTTGAAATACATATTAATGTAGACTTAATGCCAGGTTAAATTATAATACATTCACAAATAATATGCAGCTATTAAATTTCATTTTTTAAAGCACAGTGCATGGGAATGATGAAAATATAATTTTATGGGGGAAAGATATGACAGAAAATTTGTATATATATAAAATTTGTATAAATACGAATATATATAGAACTATATATGTAATATTTATATGAATGGCTATAATGTAAAAATGCAAAGAATAAAGAACAGAAAGGCAAAAGGCCACACACCAACATTTTTAAGGTGGTCATGGGGCTATGTCTTAGATACTTTTTGGTTCTCATTTTGCCTACTGTCCAAATTTTTTGCAACATGGCTATACTACTTTTATGATAAAAAAATTTGTTTTACACTCTGGAATAAAGGAAAATATATGGTTGCAACAAATAACCTTGGTCAAGCTGAAAAATACACTTTGATGAAGTTAATACCTTCCAGTATGTGTGGATAATCAGCAAGTCAGTAGACTACCATTTAAATACCCATATAGGTGTGATACATAATTTTGCTAATCGCTGAATTATCAGCTGATTTCAACACGTAAAATTTAGTATGACATATACATAAACCATTGTCTACGAGTTCTAAGTAGAGCTGAAGAGTAGTGTTTTATTCACTCCTGCCTAGGAGCTATGTCTTAAGCGTTTATTTTATTCTCTCTTTTCTCGTCACCCTCACCCCCTTCTTGAGCCATCTCATTCTTACAGAATCAACAAGCATTTGTAACCAACTGCCCACACCACGGTGTTTCCATTAGGATCCACTTGACTGTACTTATCCAGTTCCTTGGAAATGTGCAGTCTTTGTTTTAACTTTGCACATGCTAGGTACTTATAATAGAAAGAGACAGGAACCAAGATGTTTGCTCTTTCTAGTGAGAGAAAATAAAACAAGAAGACAATCCAAAGGAAGCCATAGTGAGATCACCAGTAGATAAACATTTCACAAGAGAAATGATAACCACTATTATGAGAAGCAAATGTAGCCTTTTTTTTTTTTTCTTTCTTGGCCATAGAACTTTAAAACAGTCTCTGAAAACATCCCGTTATCCCTCAGCTAGCAGACACACATCTTCCAATATTTGACAAATACCATCTTGAATCTTTTTTAGTGCAGGTGGTTCTAACTATGTCATGCTGTTACTCTCTTCCCAGTTAAAGTCGCATGTCTTTTTCAAATTCCTTCTGCACAGCAGAAGAGAACCTTAGCAGATGGATTAGGGTAAAGGAAATGGTACATAATGAATCACATTTGAAACCCCAGCATGCAGATCAATATATAAATATATATAGTCCTCCTCCTCTCTGCTTTCAGTGAATTTGAGTGTTTCACAGACTCAAGAGGCCAGAATCCTGCTTTGTGCTAAGAAAGCTCATAGCAGCTGTATCTCTCTCCTTCAACTGACTTCTTTATCTCCCCACCCCCCACCTCGTCATTGTGCCAGGGATGCAGAAGTATTGCCCTAGACAGTCTTCTGAGCACTTGCAGATACCAAGGCCAGAATTATCATTTGCTGCAACTCCAGGGAAAAATTTCCAATGATGCTTTTGGTGGAGACTGAATGCATTGCCCTCAAATTTGTATGCTGAAACATACAACGCTGATGGCGTTGGGAAGTGTGGCCTTTGGGAGGTGATTAGGTTATAAGGGTGGAACCTTCATGAATGGGATTAGTATCTTTATAAAAGAGACTCTAGAAACCCCTCGCCCTTTCCACCATGTGAGGACACAGCAAAATGATGGCCATCTATGAACTAGGACACAGGTCCTCACCAGAACCTGCTCTTAGACCTCCAGCTCCTAGAACCATGAGAAGTAAGTCTGTTGTTTGTAAGTCACCTTGGTACTTTGTCACAGCACATAAATCACATACAGTATTTTGTTCTAGAAGCCCTAATAGACTAAGACAGTCTTATTTTCCCATTTTCACAAAAGGGTGAGTTAAAGTGACTTGGCCAAAGTTACAGAACTCCAGAATAGTCATTGCTCATTTGACAAAAATGAGTTGCACTAAAGTACATCATTGGGTTTTTTTCCCCCTAAAGTTTTACTGTATGAGATTAATGCTTGCTGCTTCTTTCAGTTCAACCTCAGGGAAAGTTAGCTAGAAGCTTTCCTTAATAACATAGCAAGGAATAGCATGGAAAGCCAACCTTCAGGCACCTTGCCACCTATGTTCCCAGCATCTTGTTACTTGGTTGGGATTTTGACAGATAGGACTTGAACACGAGGTGAGAGCATCATTACCGAGCCTATTTGAGGTCTAATCATGCATTTTAGTGTTAATAGGAGTAACTTTTAGGTGGGAGCAGCTGCTTAATGGGTCAATTTGTAGAACCCTACAGCTTTTGAAGTCAGCCAGTGGACTAGTGTTTTGGAGCAACTACTATTTGCAAAATACTTTATTCTTAGTCCCACTGAGGAGGAAAATGTGTGCACGTCTAGGGAAAAAAACAAGGGCTGTAGAGCATTTGTACTAAAAGAATAAAAGGAATCCCAACAATTGACAATAATTTTGTGGTAATCTCTCTTCAGGTTTTGATTTTTAGGCATTCCAGTTAAGTGAGTTCTTTTACCTTCTCTCCTTGATATCTTTGCCTAGAAGTTTTGTAATTACCAGGACACCTGGGTGGCTCAGCTGGTTAAGTGTCTGATTCTTGATTTTGGCTCAGGTCATGATCTCACGGTCTGCGAGCTTGAGCCCCATGTCAGGCTCCTTGAAGAGCCTACTTGAGACTTTCTCTCTTCCTCTCTCTCTGCCCTTCCCCCCCAAAAAAAAAACACACACTCTCTCTCAAAATAAATAAATAAACTTTAAAAAAAGTGTTGTAATCACCTAAGGATTTTTGCTATTACTTTTCTTTCCTTCCTTCCTTCCTCCCTTCCTTCCTTCCTCCCTTCCTTCCTTCCTGCATTTGGGAACAAAGCTTCTTGGAAAGTTGGAGTGTGATTTATATCTAATTGCAACACACCAAACAATTTCCATTATGAGCCACCAAAGGCCTCTTTGAGTCAGGAGTGAGGCAGAAACTTGTCGGTTGCTTTCCATCAGAAGTTACCCAACAGGCAAGGATACTGATGATCAAACACACGAGGAAACTATTCACCGTGACTAATAGTTTTGAAGAAACCATTTTTATGCCTTAGTGGATAAAGTTGTGAGAAAGGCATGACTCCCAGGGTCAGTGGTAAAGCTGAAGGTAATTGTTTTTGCATATGGGACCAATAACCAACAGAAAGACCGAAATGTGTCAGGAGGTCAGGTTTTTGGATCACTATTTAAAGAGCTTTGGGGTGGGGGTGAACACAAAATATCCCATTAGGGAAGCTCTCCACCAATAGCGCATGCGCACACTTCAGCCTTACTCCCACACGACATTTGAATACTAGACACAAAGATTGACTCAGTACTTCATTTGTGAGTGTGCTAGCAAATAATGCTGAGAAAATCTGAAACAGAAGTGGGTGGGCCCCATATAATTTTATCAGACTTGCAGTCTCTCTCAGCTATCACTCTGTTCATTTCCTTCATCCTGCATCAGCAATGGAGTACTTGGTTGATAATATACCCTGAGTTTCCCATTAAGAGGGTGTTTTCTCCACCGAGAGCAAATCAGAATGGTATAGAGAGGACAGGCTCAGATAGTCCAGTGTCTGATTCTTTCAAAGACCATTAAACCCAGCCTGTCTTTGTCTGTCTGTGTAACTGCCTCCTTCTCTCATTTCTATCCCCTTCTTGTTTCCTTGTTGAAACCAGATGGGAGCATGTTGGCTGAGGACAGTAAACAAAATTGGTGGTAGTGATGGCGAGTCCTGATGAAAGTTTGAAGACCAGTGAGAGTTCTGACAATTGGTAAACTCTGGTAATTGGGATTTATTTTTTGTTCATGAACAGAAAAAAAAATTATTTCCAGGAGTCCTTTTCAGTGTTTTCTGGGGTTAATAGATAGCGTGGAAGAGAGGCAATGAGGATATGAAAGTCCAGTGACAGGATTGCTGAGGCAGAGTCTGGTCATTCCTGGGGGTAGATTTGTTTAAACTGGACCTCCAACCCTGGATAGTGATATGTTGATAAATGTATAACCACTGATTAAAAAAAAAATTAAACCTTAATGTGCTTAAGTAGTACCTAACTCAAGGAGCACAACAAATACACCAACCAAACACAAGTTAATGCCCCTAGAATTTTTTTTTTTTTTTTAATGCTTATTCATTTTTGAGAGACAGAGACAGAGTGTGAGCAGGGGAAGGGCAGAGAGAGAGGGAGACACAGAATCTGAAGCAGGCTCCAGACTCTGAGCTGTCAGCACAGAGCCTAACACAGGGCTTGAACTCATGAACCATGAGATCATGACCTGAGCCGAAGTCAGAGGCTTAACTGGGTGAGCCACCCAGGCACTCTGCCCCTAGTAGTTTTTGAGGCTATTGGCACAGTGGCAGGTTCAAGTTCCACTCGAGGGCAGGTATAGAACACAAGAATTAAGAGAATGGATTTTGAAGTCAGAAAATAGCTGCAGTGGAGTTCTCTGGCCAGATTACCTAGTGAACTTTTGTCTGACTTACTAAATTTTTCTGGTAGGCAAAATAAAATAGTACCTCCTTCCTATGTAAGAAAGGGGCAAAACAGCAGGTCAAGTCCTGGTTTATAGCACTTGTGATTTTCATGATGCGAATACTCTCACTGTGGCTGATTCAGGCTGCTGATGTGACATCGCTGAATGTGAAGTTGGGGAAAGATGTTCAGCAAGATGCTCTTGTTACGGTTTCCATCATACGGATACACTAGACGCCGATAACCCCAAGGGCATAGAGAGCAGTACGATTTGGTAAAATACATAGGAAGTGATGGGTTTTGAGTATTTATTACCTTTGAAAATATATAATTGATATAAAAATAACAAAATAAAATATATAATTGGCTTAATTAAAAGTTTATACGGTTTGATTTTTAATAATGGCCATGCTTAGCAACCAGTTTACAAGATTCTTGAATCCATGAGGTCGGAGTAGACTCCTGCCTGCCACCTGTTCTGGCTAGATGTGAATCTGCTTTTCTGTGGAGGACTAGGGTGTCAAGGGGAGCATCACTGGACTCGAATTTTAGATACAGAGATTAGACTTGGTAGACCCAGTTCACAAGTGTTAATACTTACGCCATTAGCCTTTTCATTTTAAAAACAACAATCCCCGTAAATCTCTCAGGCTGTCCCCAAATCTGCAATCTGCCAAACCCTACCCAGTTTGATGGGATTAACCACCATCAACTACCTATGGTTTATGATGGGATTAGGGAGGAGGGGGAAGAAAGGTTACTTGTTAATTACGACTATGATGTTAATTAGTCCACACACAACATGAAAAGAAACAGTATGTCCTAACAAAAGGATTTCCAGGTAGCCCAACTTGGAGTTGAGCCAAGTCGATCTACATTTCTTCTGCTCCGTGTAGCTCCACCGGGGGCTTCCTCTTTGCTTTTTTCCTGATCGAAAGCCCATCAATGAACCGTCTTAACAAAACACCCTAGCAACTGTGACGTTCTTGGGAACCAGCAGTTGACAAAGGCATTACAATACTGTGTCATGCAGGCTGTTCAAGAAATCCAGCCCTGCTGATAATGTGTATATTCATTCTGTGTAAATGATTAAGTTCAAAAAACCATACAATGAATCATGGTAGCAAGGCCAGACTTGCTTTGATTAACTACACTGGTATAATGAAACCCAACAGAGCAATCACTGAAACATTTAGCTCCAAATGTAAATCTTCTCGAACTCCGAAAAAAAAAAAAAAAAGCACGTTAGGCAAAGAGAGGCGGTGTAGAATACAGCCATGTTTCATATAATGAAGGTAGAGGCAGTCGCAAAGAAAAGGGGATGTTCAAAAGTTGTTATGCTGTGTTTGGCAAGAATGAGTCATTTTAAAACTGTCAATCATGATAATCCAACATATTTTTAATCGAAAGGTCAATAGAAGCAGTTTCTAAGGTGGTACAATAGTTATGCCAAATATGAAAGCAAGCAGTTCTGAGATGATTTCGAGTGTTAATACTGTACCATAATGTGTCTTGGAGAATTAATCTCAGCTCTAAATTGAAGAGCATGGGGTGATCAAGGCAGAAGAAGGTTTTATTAAAAATCTACTGAAATAGCTGGTGACACAGTCATTCCAACCAAAGTGCTCTGCATAGTTCTTGTAACTCAGATGCGGCTCAGTGAAGGCAATGTGGTGCCCTCGATGGAGTAGTTATTTTTTTCTTGGGGGCAGAGATCACCTGCTGGGGCCAGTGTCTACAGAATGAAAACTCTTTACTCCCAATAGCCTGCAAATCATTTTCTCAAAGGCAAGAGAAAAGTATGCTATGAGATCTGAAGCCAGTGTTTTCCGATGCAGTGGCCAGAAGCATTCAATCCCTGCCTATTTTCACTTTTGTTCTTGAACACCTTCAAATGTGCCTTAAATGTGCATGGGTCATGTTGTACACTTAAGTGCTAGAAATATTTCGTGAGAGAAAAGTCAAGTTAGCTTCTGTCTGTGAGGTGTATGGGAACACGTGGTCTTCCTTCCAGGGAAAGCAAGTGCTACCTCGGCAGGACTGGACTCTTGCCTTGAGAGTTTCATATGCACAGGTTAAGAGAAGTTTCATAAGACATGATGTCAGAGAAAACAATCTATAAGAGGTCTGAGCCATATAAAAACCACTTGGCATATTCAGTTCCATGATAAAGCTCTTTCCAAAGTTATTAGACCGCACAATTCAATCTATGTTATCACAGAGGAACTTGGAACCAACCATCGCTGTAGATTATAGTAATAATTCTACATGCACACACTGGGGCTACAGAAAAGCTCTCTAGGAATTCATTGTAGACTAGCATTGGGATAGTCTCTTGAATCTATTCCCACAAATCTAACTAAATATTTATGTCTTATACTAGTTTATTTATTTGTTTTTAATGTTTATTTATTTTGAAAGAGAGTGAGAGAGCACAAGTAGGAGAGGGTCAGAGAGAGAGGAAGAGAGAGAATTCCAAGCAGGCTCTGCCTTATCTGATGTAGGGCTCAAACTCACTAATTATGAGATCATGACCTGAGCCAAAATCAAGAGTCGGATGCTTAATGGACTGAGTCACCCAGCACCCCTACACATTTGTTTCTATGACCACATGAATTAAAACACCTTTATGGGGCACCTTGGTGGCTCAGTTGGTTAAGCATCTGACTTCGGCTCAGGTCATGATCTCGTGGTTTGTGGGTTCTAGCCCTGTGTTGGGTTCTGTGCTGAGGGCTTGGAGCCTGGAGCCTTCTTCAGATTCTATGTCTCCCTCTCTCTCTGACCCTCCCCCGCTTGCTCTCTGTCTCTCTCTGTCTCTTTCTGCCTGTCTCTCTCTCTCTCTCAAAGATAAATAAAAATTAAAAAAAATTAAAAAACCCAACTACCTTCATATTTAAAAATACCTAGCACAGGCATAGGTACATATATGTCACTCTTTTAACCTCTCAAGAGCAAATTTTATGTAATTTGTCAGTTAAACGGGTAGTTGCTGATGGAGCTTTACTTGTGTTTTCAGAATGCTTTTGGTGGTTTAGTCGAATAAGACAAAAGAAATCGAAGATGAAGGAACCAGTCTATCGCAATCTGTCTTTTACGTAGGACTTCTACGGGAGAAAATAGTCACATTGAGAGTATTATAAATGCATCTGGACCTTCTGGAACTTCTTGTTACTCTTCTTTTCCCTTTACTTCTTTCCTCCCTAGATTCTTGAGACTTTTCATTTATCTTCAAAGTGTGGCCTCGTGGCCATGATTCAAGCAGTTGAATGTGTCCATGGTAGAATTCATCTACCAGTACCTATGTATTACAATGGGCGTGTAGACACACAGTTTATTCTACTGCGTTTTATTTTAAAAGTTTTCTCAACTCAAAAGTAACATATGCTAATATTAGAAATATTGGAACAATCAGAAACAGAGAGGAAAATTCAAGTGCTATATAACCTCGCCTCACAGAGAAAACCACTGCTAAAATTTGGGTGTGTACTTTTCTGGGGTCTTAAATAGGCACACATATATGCACACATTAAAAAACAAATTTGGGATCATATTGTACAGTGTGTCCATAAAGCCTAGAATCAAAGATATCTATGCTAATATCATTAATAACATTATGAGATTTGCTGACATTAGCAAAGATATGTTAATATTAGTCCATATTATTTTATTGCTGTTACAGATTAGAGATGTCACTGGTGGCATTACATGTGTTTACTCATGTTTCTATATTTTTACAGACACCCAGTATATGAATAGTATATACTTCTTGACATTTTTTTTCCTGCATCAGTTCGAGTTTCAATCTCGGCATGACTCTTAAAGGTTCCCAAATCGACAATGATCGTAAATGAAGAAATATTCATACCAGCCATGCCAGAAAAGAAGCATTTCACAAATATCCTAGATTGTTTTTCTAACTAGCCAATTCGCAAACTCTCTGTAGGTTTATTCATCCATGTTGGGCTCACTGACCACAGTATAGAAATATCAGTATATTACTTGTGTTTTCAGAATGCTTTTGGTGGTTTAGTCAAATAAGACAAAAGAAAATCCAAGGACTTCGAGATTTAAGAGAAGCATATTTTCTTAACTCCTTCATCTATCCCAAACACCACTTATTGTAGAAAATTAGACAGGAGGGGTAAAGAGGTAGGGAAAAATGTGTTAGTCCTGACCTTGGCAGTCTCAGAGTCAGACACGCTCACAGAGGAGAGCAAAAGGAAAGAGGCCGCACCACCGATCCCCACACAGAAGTTCATGTTATATTGACTTTACCAAAACATGCCTGCCCTGTCATGCCAATGAAGTTATTAAAATTAAAATTAATTCCAGGCTCTTCTAAAACAGCTGCAAGACAAGGCCAGTCCACATCACCTTCTGAGTAAAGCCTTCATTTTCAAAGTAAAACTTCACGAATTCCGTTGATCGGAGCGATTACAGACTAAAAGCATATGTGTTTCCAAGCTGTAACTGTCCCAGTGTTTCTCTCTTCTAGATGCTTCTCTCCCAAAAAAGCGTTATGCTTCTCAGAGAGGCTGCAGTTGCAATTATAATCTTTGTGCCGTGTTTCATTGGGCCTGTGAGCATTACAAATTGAATATTGGGAAAAATCTTTAGCGTGAAATGGATTCAAATGTTTGGTGCTATCCTAATTGTGTGAAGTTTCAATTTTATATAGCATTCCTATCATTGCTGAAAAGAAAAATCTGTTTCTTTACAAGATGAGCCATTTCTCATCTATTGTTCAGGAGCCCCAAACCTACAATGAATAGAAGTGTCTTGGTGATAAGCCGATTGTCTGAAATGTGGACAAGATACAAACTTGACCCAGATGCCTCCGTAGTGTTGAAAGAGGGATTTTTAAAAGAGCTCTCTGTTTAATTTGCATGGTTTTGAAATAGATATGTTTAAACAAATTTTTTAATGTTTATTTATTTTTAAGAGAGAGACAGAGAGACAGAGCGCAAATGGGGGAGGGGCAGAGAGAGGGGGCACAGAATCCAAAGCAGGCTCCAGGCTCTGAACTGTCAGCCCAGCGTCTGATGCGGGGTTTGAACTCAGGAACTGTGAGATCATGGCTTGAGCAGAAGTCAGATACTTACCTGACTAAGCTACTCAGGTGCCCCCGAATAGATACGTGGGTTTTTTTTTTTTGAATTTTTAAAAAAATTTTTGTTAATGTTTATTTATTTTTGAGAGAGAGAGACAGACAGAGCATGAGCAGGGGAGGGGCACAGACAGAGAGGGAGACACAGAATCTGAAACAGGCTCCAGGCTGTGAGCTGTCAGCACAAAGCCCGACGCGGGGCTCGAACTCGGGAACGGTGAGATCATGATCTGAGCCGAAGTCGGACGCTTAACTGACTGAGCCACCCAGGCGCCCCTAGATATGTTTTTTAAAATGTTTATTTATTTTTGAAAGAGAGAGGCAGAGTGCAGGTGGGGGAGGGGCAGAGAGACAGGGGGACAGAGGATCCGAGGCAGGCTCTGCACTGATGGCAGAGAGCCCAACGCGGGGCTCGAATCCATGAACCGTGAGATCATGACCTGAACTGAAGTCGGACACTTAAACAACTGAGCCCCCCAGGCACCCCTGGATATAATATTTTGAATTATACTTCAGTTTATATTCTGTGGTGGGCAAGTCTCTCTCACTACAGCCCAGGAACATATGTACCTTCAGAAAGTAGGAGGACAGGTGTCACTCTGCAAGGTGGTAATCTGAGAGAGGAGAGGAGGACGTGGGGGCAGTGCACAGACAGGGTCCCGCTGTGCCTGCCCTTCTGAGCTTTCCCGGATGAGCTAACAAGTCTGGTTTGCCCTTGGAGAGGAAGGAGATGCCGATCAAAAGTCGGGGGCTTCTGCGCTGGCACAAAGGAATCCTGCACCAGAGGCCAGGGAAGGACAGAGGCAGGGGAAAGAGAGGCATGCTGGGAGACTGGCCAGCTATCATATCACAAAGAGGACTGAGTCAAAATCTGCAATATTTTGGACCAGATTTTAAACAGTTCATCTTTCTTCCCCGCCCTCCCCATGAAGATCATAGCAGCTTCGGGGAGTAAGGGATCTTTATTTTCTCTGCACATCTGTGTTTAGTATGACTACTTTCACAGTTTCAGGACACTTTTCTTTTATAAGTGAAGTATGGGGGAGTTTTTCAACTTCCTCCAAAAAGTTTGTCTTCCTTTGTTCTTGTTATTCCCAGTACTTAAGATGTCATCATCCTCTTCCTTCACCTACTGTCCAGCTATTTTTCCTGTTATCAATTGAGTCCCACATGTTAAATTAGTTCTGTTTGGGGTCTGTCTCTGGCCCGCATTCCCCTCACTATTTTGAGCGTGCAAAATCTCCTTATTTGGGTTCTCCTAATGCTTTTAAGTTCTGATCAGCATCCAACTTATCCGTTAGCATCGGAGGTATTCATTTGAAGATGTTTCTCCCAGAGAATAGAGGGATCCCCTGATAGAAGGAACCAGGATGTGAATGTCATGTTGCCATCAGCAGAGGGTTAAGCCTAAAGGACTTTCCCAATGGACACAACAATGAATGAGCGATGAATGCCTGGTTGATAGAGAAGCTAAGCATGCTTTCTTCTGGTAAGTTATGTTCGCTAGTGCAAACGACATTCTTCCTCCATCAGAGTTTAGGAGCTAAGAAAACATAGCTTGAGCAATAGCTTTCAAATCAAAGATTATAAGAACAATCTGGCACTTAATCTATGCTGTTCTGACTCTGAACACCTGTCCCATGTTTAAGGGATAAAAACAGTGTTACAGAGCATGGCGTGTAAAAATCTCTGATAGGAGATTTACCTCCTGTATCCCCTCATCGATTTTTTAAAAAAAATATTCTTAGACTTTCTATTGGCCAGACCAATAAGGAAAAAAAAGGATGGGGAAAAGAATAAACAACAATTGAGTATGATTCAGGGGGGTTATATCTCTTATTTATGCCTTGGGACAATCCCGACAAGTAAGAATTTTTAAACTTACTCCAAAAACTTTGTCTTCCTTTGTTCTTCTTCTTCTTGTCGCCATGCCACAGAGAACTAAACAGGATTGGAAAGGTTAAGCAACTGGATGTCACACGGAGAATAAAAAGAGGAACACAGATCTCCTAATGCCCAGTCCAAATTTCTTTCCACCAGAGTTTCCTGAGACCAGAAGCATCATGGTAACCGAGACTTGGTTATGCAACAGTTAAATATAAAATCTTCATATCCTCCACCGTTGTGTTGGTAGATACGTGGAGAAACTGCTTCTCTGGGTTGCAAAACCACGGAAGTGCCTCAAACAAAAATGAGTTGGTAGCAAGCACTCTGCTTTGCAGGACGCATCTATACAACTTCCTTCTTGCTCTGGTGACAGCATTCATCTGCAACAATTTCACATGTTGGATCCGCTTACCTGAGTCTGTTGGATAAGTGCCCAATCCTCCTCCCCGCAAAAAAAGAAAGTCTCTCTGTCTTCCCAAAGACCATAAATTTGGGCTAGTGAAAGCCCTCACTGCAAGGCACATGGTCTCCTCGGAGACAGAGAGGTGAGGGTTAGTTTCAGTTCCCCGGAGAAGGAAGGTTTGCACAAGGCTTGTATTTTAGCGGGAGGGCTGTCATGGGCGAGAACCCTCTATCCATCAGGGGAACGAGTGGGCGCTCCCACCTCACTAGTTGGTCTAAACAGAAACTATGTTGTGAAGTTGACAGCCTAAACTGAAACACAAGGACAACCAGATTCTCTTTTTAGGTTTTTTTCAATTTTTGGACAAAAATACACATTTTGCAAGCAGGCTACACTTCTCCCGAGGGGGCATGACTTCACTATTATGAGTCTAACAGAGACATCTACTGGCTGAGTCCTGTGCATCCAGAACTAGCCTCTGCAGGACCCTATGAGTGACCAATCCTTCATCGCTGACAGCTTGTAAATAAATGAAAATGATAATAATGATCATTTCAGTTGTTCACACAGAATTACTAAGGAGCACACTTGGCGTGCATGCAAAGGTTGAAAAATTCACAGAGACCTGGGTGGCCAGAGCTGGTAAAGACTCAGCCATTTGTATGTTGACTTTAAAAATTTCTATAGGGCACCTGGGTGGCTCAGTCGGTTGAGCAGCCGACTTCAGCTCAGGTCATGATCTCGCGGTCTGTGAGTTCGAGCCTGGCGTCGGGCTCTTTGCTGACATCTCGGAGCCTGGAGCCTGCTTCGGACTCTGTGTCTCCCTTTCTCTGCCCTTCTCCTGCTCACGCTCTGTCTCTATGTCTCAAAAATAAATAAAAACGTTAAAAAAAATTTAAAAGTTTCTAGGGGAGCCTGGGTGACTCAGTCGGTTAAGTGAACGACTCTTGATTTCAGGTCAGGTCATGATCTCACGGTTCATAAGTTTGAACATCGGGCTCTGTGGTGGCAGTGAGGAGCCTGCCTGGGATTCTCTCTCCCTGTCTCTGCCCCTCCTCACCTGTGCTCTCTCTCTCTCAAAATAAATAAATAAAAAACTTTTAGAAACGTATAAAATTTCTTTACCACATCTGACCAAGGAATGGTAACGACGCTTCAGTTCCCCAAAAGACAAATAGAACCAGAAGTTCAAATCTGAGAGTAGAGCACTGTGGACAATTGCTTTTCTGCCTCAGAGGTCTAGCAGAGTACAGGAAAAGAGCGTGTGCGTGTCAAACATGAACTCCGACAACATAAATCCTGAGGTGCCCCAGGAGTGATATATTTTCATATTAAGCACCAATTTATGGGGCAAACTGAAGATGCTGATGGATCTGTACTGGGAGAGAAACAGAAACAGTTCCCACTGGCAGAACCCCGTTCCCCCCTCCCCCACCATAATGTGGTGACTTCTGGCTGCTGTGCTATGTGTCTGCTCTTCCATGGCCTCTGGCGAGATGAGACTGATCTCTGCAATGCTAGAACTGGGCCCTATTAATCAGCATGAACAAGCCTCCTGATCTTTACTGAGAGGGAGGGATCCTGAATGGGAGGACTAAATATAGGCAAGCAAATCCAATAACTAAACCCTCACAGCCAAGACATAGCAAATATAAATCCCACTTGTGTTATTATAATGCCTACCAACCTAATTGAGAACACATTCATTTTAAGCTAAATAAATTACCGCTACAATTATATAACCTTGAGGTCACCTCCTTTAGGAGATGGCCAGCACTTGTATTAACTATTCCACACTTTACTGTAAGTGGCCTCAGCCAATCAATGCCAGATAAATGCTGTTAAAATATGCATTTAATTAACTCAGTCCTTCATTTATTTGCTATTTTAGCCTAGGGATGAAGAACGGGAAGTTAAATTGTGTGTGTTCTCAAACAAGACTTCAGAGTGAAGAGTTTTTCCTTCCCAGTCAAAGCACTGTCTTCCTTGTTAATCTGGCCAAGAAAGCATTCCTCAGACTTCAGCAGAATATGTGAAGACTGGGGCTTTGCCTGTGTCATTGATAACCCCACACTCAAAGACGTGACTCCTTGCATTTTCCTTCGAGAGGTGGGTTTACCAGATGTCTCATTTACTGATAGTGTGATCCCTCTTGAACCGTGAGCAATTATGATCGTATGTTTCTGATCACAGAGATGCAAGGGCAATTATATCACTAATGTAGGGATTCATGCATTGCTTTCTTATTTGTCAAGATACAGAGATTTTTTGGCTGTGTTTTGGAATATCCTGCCCTCTCCCTTGTCCCTGGGTCATGCAAAGAACTCTTAGCAGAAGGTACCTAGCAGACAATGCACTTTTTACCCATGTCTTCTTTTGGTTTTGCTTTGGCTGCGATAGGCACATTATTATTCACTGAATGTTCATCTGCTTCCCCCACACAGCCCAGATGTGCTAGTCGAAACCATGTGGCATGGGGCTGTGAACAGCAGTGATGTGTGTGACCTCAGTCTGAGGCACTTAAGAGCTGATGAACAACCTTCTACCTCTCCGTTTCTGTTCCATGATGATCTTGGAGGTTGGGAAATGGCAGAGATTTAAAATGAAAGTCTGATTGTTTGCTGAGTCACCGTAGGGAGGAGAGCTGCTTTGAGAGGTATTCTGATTTCCATCGCGTTCTGCGTGATGAGCAAGAAAGAAACCTTTGTCTTATGAAACCACTGAGATTTCAAGGGTTGTTTATCACAGCATAATCTAGCCTATGCTGACAAATATAATTGGCTTCTATGGTCATAAACAAATCCATAATCTGTAGTACTAAGTAACCGCTTAAACTGTAGTAATTTGGATCTAATTTGCATGAATATTAATTCTTTGAAACAAGAAAGGAAAATAATGATATTCCACAGACTTTATACCTTCAGAATAAGCCACTTGTTCATTAATTTTTAATGAGAAACATTCATTATTATGAATTCCTTGACAAGACTTTGATTTTTTTGGGTAAATGATGACCATAATTAAGCTCCTCATAATGAACCCAGCAATTTTTAAACAGTACAATTTATATAATGTTTCTCCTCTGGGAGGCTCAGTTTTCCTAATAAAAAGCAACAGTGGATATATGGCCAAGTCTTCATAATGCATGAAGGTTTGTAGTCGTTACTATATCCCTCTCCACTCTCATTCATTCATTCATTCATTACATCAGTACATACCCTTTCTGCACTTTTCTGCAGAACTTCAAGACTGAATTTCAAAATAGGAAACTTTAATAATAAAATGCTGGGTTCCTGGCAACATAACTTTTTCCCCCTAAAGGGCTTTCTTGTTGTTATTGGCCTCATGGCTTCATTTATCTATATAGTTTGAAATCTTTTTGATTCTGCCATCCACTTATACAACGCACACAAACATATTTGTGCGTACCCTAAAGTTAATCATTAATTAAAATACTAAAGCTATTTTTCAGGAGCATTTGATAGCAGGGGAAGAATACAGGAACAAACAATGAAATCCGTTTGCTCCATTAGGAAAGCCCTAATGGGTTACATGTTATCCTAGATCACAGCAGAAAACGTTTGCTAGATGATGTTTGTCTCTACAAAATAACCACAGTTCCCTAGTATGATATTCTGGAAACTATTAACACCATTGCTTTGCTCATCTCATCTTTGTAAAGACAAATACAGACAAGTTTAAAGGTAAAGAGGTCCAAATTGGGCAGATCCACTGATATGAACTCAATGTCCCCCTTTTGTCCTAGTCCGCAGGTCAGATGTCAACTAGCGTTCAAAATCCCAATGCATTTTTGTAAAGTCATTGTTTTCATTTCACCGTTTCCTCTAGGTAAAGCTTGGCCCCTTTTAAGAACTTCTGCTTGCTGACTCCTTTACTGCTCTGCACCTTAACATTATAATCCTTCCACCAACCCTACCTTGCATCCTGGTGCATATTCCATTTTTTCCCACAGCACTTTTTACTTTCCAAAATACTGTATACTTACTATATTTGCTATCTATTGTCACTATCACACTGGAAGTCCTGAAAGAGCAATGATTTTTTTTATCCCTCTGACTTATCAGTGTAAAAATTGGCACGTAGAAGGTAGTCAGTAAATATTTTCAAGTAAAGGAATGAGTAAATGAATAAATGAAAGTTCCCCTGGTCCAAAAAAAAAAAAAAGTCATTCTAAGACTTATTTTCTTGATACCTCTTTTCTCTTCCAAATCCCATTTTGCCTCTGGCTATCTTGTCCCCAGAATTTCATTCATTCTTCGACCGACCATGTCAGCTTATCAAACATGGCTGACCTGCTCCACAATTCAGTTTCTTAGCCTCTGACCGGTGTCTTCCTTTGCTGGCATGATGTCTTTCTGGACAGAAGATCTAGGTAATTTTCTATGTGTATTCCCATGAGCAGCTCTGACCAGAAATGGTGAGGTCTTATTGGATGGATTTTGGTAAACACGGTAAATTTCAACTGAAATTATTTAACACCTAATTTTAAGGTCACTGAAAAGATTTTCTTTTGTAAAAATAACACATGCACAGTATGGTTTAGAAAAGAAGAAAATATAATCACCCATAATTTTGCTATGAGATAAATCCACAGTTAATAATTTAAATTATCTTATCTATCATTTTTCTTATAACTGAACTATTTAAGTTTAAACCAGCCAATTAATTCACAAAAACAGACTTCACATGATCACATTTTATAAAGTTCTCCAAACCTTGCAAGTGGATACAATAAGAAAAGGAATAAAAATAGCATGCTGGGAATTAGGAAAAAGAGTGTTTCATAAATGAAGGGCAGACTTACAAAGTTCTCTGACCCTGAACCACTGTGACACAATTTGAACTTGTTCATACACAGAGCTCGTATCTACAAAAAGAGCTTTGTAGGGAAATGAGAAAGTTAGGAGGATCTAAATATAGGCAGAATTAATCACACTATTCAGTAGTGCTATGGTGACAACCAAATTTGTCCCCCTTTTATCTATGGGGGATACATTCCCAGACCCTCAGTGGATGCCTGAAATCGTGGAAGGTACTGAACCCTGTATATACGATGTTTTTTTTTTCCTATACATAATACCTATGATCAAGTTTAACTTATAAATTAGGCACAGTAAGAGATTAACACCAATAACTAATAATAAAATAGAACAATTATAACAATATACTAGAAGCTATGTGAGTGTAGCCCCTCTCTCAAAATCTCTTACTGTACTGTACTCCCCCTTCTTGTGATGATGGGAGATGATAAAACGCTTACATGATGAGATGAAGTCAAGTGAATGTGACCTAGCACGAGGCTACTCCTTACCTTGTGAAGATAAGTCAAAAGAAGGATCACTTGCTTCCACTCTCCGGTTGATCATGGGGAATTGAAACTGCAGAAAGCAAAACCGAAAATGAGAGGGGGGCCGCTGTATTCCAGTTTCCCTGGGACTGAGGAGTTTCTTGGGAGGATGGCCTTTCAGGGCTAAAATCGAGACAGTCCCAAGTAGACTGGGACAAGTTGGTCTCCCGAGGAGGCATCTTGGCGGAAATATATATGTATGCTTGTACATAAAGCTTACCTTAAGTAATTATTTAGTATTTGGTCAGTAGAGGTGTTATTAGCAAGTTCTTTATGATTGAAATTAAATAAAATGATCACAGAAGGAAGATAAAACAGGAGGCATTCATTGAAACTAAGTCAAAAAGTCAGATGGGCTGAAGCTGATGTCAAGGGTATAGGTGCAGCTCCATCTCGTTCAAGTGCAGGAAATCGGTGCCTATCAATGTCTTTGCATCTGCCAGACAGGGTCAGTAAGAAGAGAAGAATGTCATTCAAGAGATCTGGATTAACTGATGAGCAGAAAAAGACCCCTTTTCTCAAGACCCTGACAGGAACAGGATGGTCAGCTGTCAGATTCAAAATAGGCCTCAGACTGAGTCAACGTTAGGTCAATTAGAAAAAAGAAAGAAGGAATGAAGATGGCACACCTGCTCCCAAAATTGTCTAAGTAACTGCAGTCTCTGGGTGATGTGTGAGAGGAAGAGCGGAAAGGGCAAATGGGGAGAATGCAGAATGCCCCCCTTGTTTACTAATAAGTTTCACCAAGAAAAGTGGCTTTCTGAATGTTCTACCCATGAAAACAAAATAAGAACAACTTAGAAGTCCTCTGGCTTTTGGGAGGAAATGATAGAATTAAAAATTGGTGCTTAAACTGAGATGTTCCAAAAGTCAAAATGTCAAGGGTTAAAAGAAGAGAAGGTTATGGCATTATAACATTGTTTTTACTGAAAAAGGACGAGGTGTTTGAAATAATCTAAACACTAGTTTTATGTTAGATATTACTAAGGCGCCAAACAGGTGCCTTTTTAAGGAAATAGGTACTTGTTATGTTAAGGAAGTGGTAAAACGAGACTGTCTTCAACGGAAGCACGTTTCTACTGCAAGAATTCTCTAGAGATGTCACCAAACACTAGTAACTAACAATCAATAAAATACAAGCAAGAACTTCTACACAATAAATATGCTGACATCAAACAGATTCCCTAACCTTGCCAAGTTCAAAATACCAGCTTCCTCCTTAGATCATGATAACTCATATTTGAATATCACTTTCAAATTTAGTTTCCCAACCACTATGATTTAGATGTTAAGATTATTCCCATTACGCTGAAGATATTTGTGGCTTATTCTACCAAATTCAGGGAGTAGGATTGCACTCAGTTCCTTCGGCTTTAGATGTTATCCTAGAAACACAAAACAAACTCTCAGTTTAATCTTAAAATCTTTTGACTATTAAGGACATAGCACACTTTCCAAAATGACCTTTGCCTTACATTAGTAGGTGTACGAAGTGTGTATCCCTCACTCAGCAATTGCAATGGCCAGAGACTTATTACCTCTTTCACGTTAAGACCCTCATGAAACCTCAGGGGTTGAGGCTGAAAAATCAAAGCCAGATGGCTTTAGGATAAATATTCCTGAAAATTCTGCTACTGTCAAGTCACCCCAACGGAAATGTCCTCAACGCTGATAAAGATGGAGATAGCACATGCAGGCCATCTGTCCTAGCCACATGGCTTTTAATAAGGAAAATCTCTGAGGGTAAAATGAATGAAGACTAGATACAGGCAAAGGGGCATCTAGGAGACATTCTTGTGTGTCTGCTGGTCATTAGCTAATTATGAATGCGGATAATTAAGACAAGTCTCTAAAAGTTGCCCCACTTGGCAGCGTACGCTACTATTTCTGAACATGGAGAAACATGGTGAATAATAAAAAATCAATTTTGTTGACAAATCTGCTTCAAAGAAGTTCAGTAAGCATCACCATCATTTCTTACTGGAAGGTACTACTCCATTTTTTCCCAAAGATATTTGAGGTGGCTTTTAGCAAAAGACATAAGTGACAAAAATTGGACTAGAAAAATAAAACCTGAACGTGGTCTAAAACAATCACCAATGGCAGCCAATGTGTTGCAACCCACTGGTACAGAATTGCGATTTTGACGGGGGACTTTTGAATCTAATTAGGGACATTTCAGGCATCTCAGACTTTCTTATAATCAAGAAAATGCTTAATAATATGATAAAATCATTTGTTTTTTTCTTAGATAGAGACGTATGAAATCCATACATGACTTCCTTCCACGGGTTTCATCATGACATTGTAATCACACTTGGCAGCCTGGGAACCAGATTTCTAGGAAAACATGTAAGGGAACGAACACTCTTACCCAGAGGCATCTACCTGGAAGTACATCTCAGTGAGAGATGATTGTCGCAGGTGCCCCATTGATGTTCATGCACTGATGCATTTTGGCAGGGTCAGGAATGTCAAGGCTAAAGGGAAATTTGTTTAGGGCTCCTGTACATTGTTTGCCTTAAAACAGAATGACAATTTCTTGCTATATGATTCCAAGAAGCAGAGCCACTGAGAGCTGAATCTTCAATATGCCTTAGAACCATCATTTAAACAAAGAAATCTATTTAAGTTTCAGGTTGGAAGCCATATTCAATTGCTTAGCTGTGGTATGTCTGAGTAGCTTTTCAATCCCTGCTGTTGTCCAACTTTTTTGGCAATAGAATTCCTCCATGTTATCATTGTCAGAACGTGTGTTGGGACATCAGTAATCAACCACAATATCGACTCTAAGACTCCCCCACAACAGAAGATCCCCAACTTTGTTCATGGTGACCGTGGTGTCTCAGTAATTTTTTCATGGTGTCTCTAGGCCAAAAGACATACTTATATATTTAATAATTGTTTATTAAATACTTAGGTCCACACAATTCAATATGTATTCATGTCCTAACAACTTAGTAACCATCTGAAATACACGTATATTGAAAGACAAAAATACTATATTTTATTCTTAGGTAACCACAGTTATTTACTAATAGGATGGATGCACTTGTTGTACACTGTACAATACCTTAAACTTGGAATCAAATCGACAGTGTCACCCTCATTTCTTGGTCCACATTGATTTTTGCATAGTACTTGCTTTAAATCTTTTCAAAGTTTATTTATTTATTTTGAGAGAGAAAGAGAGAGAGAGAGAGTGAGCAGGGTTGGGGCAGAAGGAAGGGGGACGGAGAGAATCCCAAGCAGGTTCTGCACTGTCAGAGGTCAAACGCTTACCCAACTGAACCACCCAGGTGCCCTGCATAGTACTTGCTTTATACCATAGTGCCTGTGAAATATATCTGGATACATAAAGATATTCTGTCATCAAAGAAGTGTAGTGGAATCTAATGTTGAAAATATCAACCCTCTGGAGCCACCAGTTTTCATGGTGTCCAAATTTCCTGTGACTAAGTGTTGGTATGTTCCCCCCAACAATTGAAAATTTCCATGGTACTCTCTGAGTTCACTGAAGCACACTCAGGTCGTCTCGGGTTGGAGGGGGGGAGATGGGTAGCTGCGGTTCTACGGAATTGTAGGGGCAATGTACAGGAGCAAAAATACTAATGTTACTGAGATTTGTGCTCCAGAGACTGACCAAATTAAAAGCGGAAGCCATGTTGACACAGCTCTTTTGGATTAGAGAGGGGAACACGGGCGTTGGGCAGCACGAGTCGTGAACCCGGGGAATTGTTTCCGTTCTCAACAAAGGAAATGAATCTATAAAAACATTGTGTGTGCAGGTGGCCTGACTTTCTGGAGGGCTACATGGGGAATATTTTAGAGGTAGATGCTTTAAGGTATAAACGTATCATCCAACTTTCTGCATAGCTAATTAGAAAGCTCAATCCTATACACTCCTTTTTTTTATCTTTTTCTTTGTATTTTGTCTCAATCTCTTTGGGTGGGTATTCTGTACAAATAACGGCAGTCAGTTGCAACTCTTTAAAAGTTCAGCCTTCTAAACATGCCAGTCATATGAATCTCGCCATAGGCTGTCTGACAGTTTAAGTGCTTTCTAAACAAAAGATTCAGCAGCCAAAAAAAAAAAAAAAAAACATTCAGCAGCAATTCACATTAGTGCTGAAGAAGATCAAAACTGTAAAAATTGAATTGCCGAAGTCTAGACATTCAGGGAAGTCATACACTAATGAGGCCTCATCATTTCTACATTTCACTCTGTTCAAATTTGCTAAAGAGCTTTGGGGCAAGCAATCAATTGATGAAAACAAGACCTTGGCAATGATTAACACCTAAGCTGGTTTTTCATTAAAACAAAAAAATGTGTAATAACACGTTATTCAGGAAGGTTTGCTGGGTCACAAATGTATGTAAGAAAACAGAGTATTGTTTTGTGAAGGAATTTAATTTTTGCCCTGGCTGACCTGCCAATTAACCTCATGGTCTTAGGTCAAAGCCATTTTGCTTCCCCGGATCTCACCCCCTGCGCTGGCATGTACAATGGTGGGCGTGGGTTAGCTGTCCGAGAATCTTTGAGTTCCAACACCGAAGACTTGATCAACTTCCCCGCCAGTGTAGATTTTGATGTCTTCTGAAGAATAAAACTGAATCAACCAGTCAAATAGGTGAATTAAAGAAAGAGGGTATTGCTGCTGAGTTTTTTAAATTTAATTATGGTAAAAAAACACATAAAATTTACCATATTTATCATTTATAAGTGTACAATTCAATAGTGTTCCGTGTATTCACATGGCTGTGTAACCAGTCTCCAGAATTTTTCCATCTTGGAAAACTGAAGCCCTATACCCATTAAACGGTAACTCTCCCCTCCTAGAAACCCCTGGCAACTATCACTCTACTTTGCATCTCTGTGATTTTGACGACTCTTGATACCTTATATATGTAGAATCATACAGTATTTGTCTTTCTGTGATTGGCTAATATCACTTAGCATGTCTTCAGGATTCATCCGTGTTGTTGCATATACAGGATTTCCTTCTTTTTTAAGGCTAAATAATATTGTATTGTATGTATATGCCACATTTTGTGTATTCATTCATCTGTCCAGGGACACTTTGGTTGCTTCCACCTTTTGGGTATTGCTCTTACGAATGTGGGTGTAACCACTCCTGAGCTATAAAGGAGAGGAATGCATATTTATTTTCCCCCAGCCCCAAGGAAATTGCAGTACTGTCAATACCCTCCTGATTTCATCTAGAGAGTTTCCAGAGGTAAGGGAAGTAGGTCACCAAGGTGCTTACACTTCATTCTGGGGGACCGATGGGAGGATTATTTGAAATATCATTTCCAGATGTGTCTTAGGGCTAAAATGTGTTTCCTTCTGTTTTATTACCAGTCATTAAAGGAAACAACAGGGAAAGAGGAAAACAAAATTAGGTCTTCCAAAATGTGAAAGGTCTTTGCCATTGGACAGTTTTAATGTGAACTTGAATCTCCAGACATTTTTTTCGGTCTCATTTTTAATTAGTTACAGATCCAAACTTTTGTGAAAAGATATTCTCTCAAGGATTTCAGAATTTTTGCCCCACATATTATTACATCTGTCCCACTTCAAAAAGTGTTACACAAAAGGATATTAATATCTGTGAATAATTTATGTCTGAGTCAAGCCTGACCTTTTTTTAAGCAAGAGGCTCAGAATATTTTTTCTTTTCTTTTCTTTTTTTTTTTTTTTGTGTGTGTGAAAAGAAGTCACTCTTTAAGCCAGATTAAGACTCCTCCTGAGTTTAGGTGCTCAATCGCTAATTAAATACATAAAATGTATATTTTTGACTTAGAAGCAGCAAAGTATTACCTGATAACTCAAGCTACTTCTGTAATTCCCATATTTGCATTTTGTTTGTTTTTGTGCATTCTGCTACCTCAAGCACTTTCTTTTCTGTGCAAGCTATATAAAGCTCTTGTTGAGTGCATCTAGAAAATCTTTTAATGAAGAAAGGCTTTCAACATCACTGACAGGTTTTTTTTTTATTATATTCACATATAAAACTTTTGGAGAAGTGTCATCAGGGGGATCCATTCCAAATTAGATGTGCACTTTGAAATAGGAAAAACAAGTTCTGCTAGAATAAGAAAATAAATCACTCAGCATTATAATTTCCATTTTCCTGTACCTGTGATAAATATAGGTGTGGCGGGCCCTTGTAATGCATTACTACAGGTGAAAAGCCATGTTTGACGCCTTTAGATCAGCGTTGTCCATGGGAATGTCATTACATTTCTAGTAGCCACATTAAAAAATAAAAAAATAGGTGAGATTGATTTTTGAAATATTTTTTATTAAACTAATATATTAAAATTATCGTTCCAAGATGCAATAATATAAAAGTTGCCATTGAGATATTTTGCTCTTTTGGTATTATAGTTTTGATAATACATCTCAATATAGACTATCCGGGGTGCCTGGTGGCTCAGTCGATTAAGCATCCAACTTCAGCTCAGGTCATAATCTCACAGTTCATGAGTTCGAGCCCCGTGTTGGGCTCTGTGCTGATAGCTCAGAGCCTGGAACCTGCTTCGGATTCTGTCTCTCCCTCTCTCTGCTCCCTCCCTGCCCTCTCAAAAATAAATAAACATTAAAAAAAAATATGGGCTATTCATATTTCAGGGCTCAACAGCCACAGGTAGCTAGTGGCCACCATATTAGACAACACACATAGTATTATATAACTATTTCCATTTGAACTGTTCTGCCTTTCAAAACAATTTACATGTATTTATATTTATATATGAATTCTAAATGTTTTAAACTTTTATAAAGCCCAATCTTCATACATTGATGAGTATCTATCTGTCTTACCAAAAGTATCCTTTCTTTACAAAGCAATTCTCATAGGCTTCCTATGAGTGAGCATGTCTGGTTTATTTTAAATGACTTAATTTATAGAAATGTAATTTTCCTTGCACAGGGGCCATGCTAATCTTCTCTGTATCATTCCAATTTTAGTATATGTGCTGCCGAAGTGAGCACATAGAAATATAATTTTCAAACAACTTTTAATGAGCAACACTAACACTATGTAAACCAAAAAATCACCTGTATATCCTTAGGATAAAGGGATCTAATTGGAAATCAAACTTCAGTCCTTATGTGTAATAAATAGAGAAGAGGTGAAAAGTGAGTCAGGACAACATACTATCTGGAATACCTATCCTCAGATACTTCAAAATGGCGCTTATTTTATTTAGATCACACTTAGAGACTTTCCAGTGTCCAAGGTGTAAAAAATATACCATGCATTCCCTTTGATTTCAGGATTAAGTGCATACATTCATATACACTCACGCACACACACAAGTTGAACATCATAAATGTAAACGTACATTATAATTAATTTTTGGCTCTTTTCACAGAGAATGATAGGATGATAACAGCTGGATCTCACATACTTTCTATTTCAGCTTCCTTAATTTTACAAATGAAGAAAGACCAAGAATTGCTGACTCACTTGTAGAAGATAGCATACCTATTTAACGCCTTGTCTCCAATCCTTTAATTCTTTAAAATAATATCTTTTTTAATGCTTTTTTTTTTTTTTGAAAGAGAGACAGAGCATGAGTGGGGGAGGGACAGAGTGATACAGAGACATACAATCCAAAGCAGGCTCCAGGGTCTGAGCCATCAGCACAGAGCCTGACGCAGGGCTCAAACTCATGAACTGCAAGATCATGACTTGAGTTGAAGTTGGACGCTTAACTGACTGAGCCACCCAGGCGCCTCCAATCCTCTCACTTAATAGAGCTAGTGTTTCCTCTTCTCTGCCTTGTTCCTCTTCCGTCACCTACCTTTCTCTAGTTCAAGCTTTCTTTGGTTGGGATAGTAAGTCCACTGGATAGTGATCGTATTGACCTGGATGGTTTCAGGCTTGGTGATTTTCTCAGTTTGTCTCAGACAACTAATCATTTGTGTAATCATAATTGGCAAGTTTTGATGTCGTGGAAGACATTCCAAATATGTTCCGATTTGTCCATTCTTATTTCTACCAGACATACTCTAGGGACAGTAAGTAATCCACAAACATAGGCAGTGGGACTTTGTTAGGGGGAAAAAGCAGAGGAAGGGAATTCCTAAAAAGAAATAAACAAAGATGTAAAAATGCGTGGCACACTGAAGAAAAGACAGAGTCCAGTGTCAGTAGACTGCTGGGTCTGTGGCAAAGAGTGGTGACAAAACAACCAGGGGAGGTGGAAGGCCTAGTCTGTAAGTGGTCTTGACCACTGGACTAGCTACTGAGTTTGCTCTGCAGATAACGGGAAACCAACCACTGATCTCTGTGTGTGTGTGTGTGTGTGCGTGTGCATTAACAAGCGTGTGTTTTAAGCAGTATGGTGACATGTTTGGGCTGTGTTCTAGAAAGATAACTGAGTTAACAATATAGCAGAGGGATTTGAAACCGAAAGGACAGATGAGAAATGGTTTCCGTGGCTCACAGGAGAGCCAATTTGAATATTACTTGGTTATAACAGTATCTAACAATCATCGAGACTTGTATACATTGTCCTATGTAAATCTCACCATAGCCATGCAAGGAAAATTTTGCTACTATTCCCATTTTACAGTTAAGAATTCAGAGAAGTTAAGTTACTTGTTCAAGGACAAGGGACTCATCTATATCAGTTGTGTCTAAACTTTTTTTAAAAATCATGTTTTGATGGGCACCAGGGTGGCTCAGTTGGTTGAGCTGCTGACTCTTGATTTTAGCTCAGGTCATGGTCCCAGGGTCATGGGATCAAGCCCCACCTCTGGCTCCATAATGAGCAAGGAGCCTGCTTGGGATTCTCTCTCTTCTTCTACTCTTCTCCCTTACTCACACACTCTCTCTCTCCGAAAATTAAAAATAAATAAATAAAATCATGTATTGAAGAAATGAAGATTTAAGCATTCTTTCCCATTATAGGTATTTTAATTTATACAGTCATATATTCATTATTGTCTATCCACATATTAAATGTTAATAAAGCATATTATTTTATTACAGCCCAGTGGATCATCTGGTATACCCGTTGGGCTGTATTCACCCTACGTTGGAGACCACTGTTCTGTATCATTGAATTTGAATATCATTAGATGTGGCATGAGCCTTAAATTGACAACCGATCTCAAACTTCTTAAACCTGGCTGCTTCACAAGTTGATGTTACCTTTTTGGCCTCTAAAGGCGTCTGAGTTTGAGACTCTATATGAAATCTCACCATCAAGCTAAACAGAACTACTTGTGCGTCCCACCTGCATATAATCCTTGATTTCTTCCTTCATTTTTTTACTTATTCCTACAGAAATATCTTTAAATGCTTGAGTTTAAAATTTCTCCTAGAGATAATTTAGTTCACTCGACTTATTACACAAGTGAGAAAAATAAGGCACGGAGGAATATAACTACATAGCTATTCAAGTTAGAGGTAAAGCCTGTTACAGATTCAGAATTAGAACTCAAATTTTGAATGCTCGGTGTTTTCCTTTCAGAGCTACAGGCTACCTTGCTGGTGGCTTAGTATGTACATTTCTTGAGTGTCCAGATAGCATTTTATCTATGTGTTAATATGATTGGCTGTATAAATGTGTAGTAAGTTTTACATGATCATGATACTAATTTAGGATACTAGTTTATGACTTTGGTTCCATTAGAATCACTTGGAGAAACTTCTAAAAAATAGCAAAGCCCAGGCTTTCACTCACAGAGGTTCATTAAATCATTCTGCGATGGGTCATCAGGCAATTAAAAATTTAAAAAAATACTTAGGTGATTCTAATGGGCAGCCGGGGTTCAGATCTCTGATTAAGACCTACCCTGATTTAATGCCTGTCTTAGAGGAACTAGGAGACACACATGGTTGTAAATATCACGCCTGAAATCGCTATGAAATGGTTTTCGAGCCATATCATGTAGATATAAGATAGATAAGATACAGAGAATTTGAGAACTACAATCCAAAAGATTGATTTAATAGATATATATTTAATCTTCCACTTTGTAACTAAAGGACGCACATTTAGTTTCAAAACGACTTGGGAATATATAAAAATTTTTCATATTCTAAGCTTCCAAAAAACCAAAACATAAACCACTTGGTATAAATCCAGGAAGCACTATGTGGAACCTGCAATGAAGACAAGCCAAAAACTTTTCTCATGAACTTGAAAGGAGAGTCTGTTATAAGGATCATGTACAAGGAACACACTCCTGTATGGAAATATTCAATACTTCATAAGCTATTGATTGTCTCAGTTTAAGAAGGAATTCTAATCAAAACGACTTTTTTTGGACTGGAAAATTGGGAATTTACTTTAAAATTAATATAGAACAATAAATGAGAAGATCAAAGCAAATTTGGATATTGAAGGCAAGCACTGCAAGTTGTTAAAAAGCACTTCCGTCATTAATTACAACAGTAGGAGCTGTGTAAGGACAAACAGGTCCATGAAACTGAAAAGATATCGAAACGAAATTTAGACATAAGAATTTAGTGTATTTAAATGGCACCATTCCAGGGGCGCCCGGGTGGCTCAGTGGGTTAAGCATCCAACTTTGGCTCAGGTCATGATTCATAGTTTGTGAGTTCGAGCCCCATGTTAGGCTCTGTGCTGACAGCTCAGAGCCTGGAGCCTGCTTAAGATTCTGTGTCGTCCTCTCTCTGCCCCTCCCCCAGTTGTGCTCTGTTTCTCTCTCTCTCTCAAAAGGAAATAAAAACATAAAAAGAAATTAAATGGCACCATTTCAGATCCGAGAGAAAGGAAGCATATTTAATACTAATTTTTAAGAAATTAATTAACAATTTGGAAAGCACTTATGTCCCTACACTCCATCTTACACCAAAGCAAGTTCCACAGAGCCATTACACAGTCAGAGACAGCAGTAGTTCCAGTCTAATATGAGTTAATATATAGGTATTTCTAAGCACAAAAGGAAAAGTAGAAAACAATTTTGGCTATGTAAAGTATAAGAAAGGTCCATATAACCCAAACATATCACAAATGAAATTAAGAACCATAGGCAAACTATGAAAAACTTTTGCAACCAGAGGTCAGAGGGTATAGAAAGAGGTTTTCTGAATTAGTGAGTAGAAGATACACATCTCAACAGGACAATGGGCCAAAGACAATAAACCTGCAATTCTCAAAGGAGAGATTCCAGTGGATAAATGAAACCCCAAAACATATAAAGAATATATACCTCACTGGTAATCAATACTGAATCAAAACTGAAAAATAAATAAACAACTAAACACTATGTCTATCAAATGTCTAATTATTTAAAATAAATTAAAATGTTTATTGTAGGGAAAACTGGATAAAAGTTAGGAAGCACACAATTGTAATTCCTTGTGATTGAGAGAATTCATTGGTATAATCTTCATGAAGGGCAGTTCAGCAAAATGAATAAAAAAATTTAACAGTATTCTTTGATCTGGAAATTCTACTTCTAGCAATCTATGTCAAAGAAACATTGGAGATGTCAAAATTATATCTTTTACAAGTAAAATTATGCTCATTATAATGCTATTCCTAATAGCAAATGTGAGAAAAACCCAATGTCAACAAATCAGGGGATAATTACATAAATTATGGGAAACTCTACTAAAGAATAATTTTCACCAATGTAAAATCAGGAATCTCATGCAAATATAAAATGAACATGAGATAAAGATTTTATTCTACTCATTAATTAATGAGGAAACCAGTAAGAGGTTAAGACTGGCTCAAAGAGCAGTAGAGGAGTTAATATTTACTAACAATTTAATAAACAAATATTAATATAATATGCTGATTTAGTTATAAACTTGGGTATTTTCCTAGAGGACAATATATCCTAAATTATGGAGTTTTCTTTCCTCTTGGAAAGAAAATATTTGCATCTCAATTGAAAAAAAAATCTATAGGCTGACATGTATCTTCAGTAAATTTAGACCCTTTATTAAACTGCAAAGAACAAGTTGACACAGTCTATTCTTACAGTCTTTGAGAGGATTTGCCTTATTTAACACTGAAAGGATGTGCCATATTTTTGCAGTATTTTCAAGTTTTTTGTATTTTTCTTAGCAAGTCACATATGGAGTACTAGAAGCATTCATTTTTTTAATGTTTTATTTACTTTTGACAGTGCTAGCAAGGGAGGGGCAGAGGGAAAGGGGGACAGAGGATCCTAAGCAGGCTCTATACTGACAGCAATGAGCCTGACGTGGGGCTCGAACTCACGAACCGCGGGATCACGACCTGAGCCAAAGTCGACGATAACCGACTGAGCCACCAAGGCCTATTGTGGCATACACGAATATTTAGGCACATGGAAAAGTATTAACACTATTTTGGTAAGTGGAAAAAAAGAGAAAGTGAAGAAAGGACTGTAGAGTATGATCCTACTTTAAAAAAAACAATAGGCAAAAACTTTGTCAAAGGCGCACAAAGCAAAACATGAATCATGTTCATCAAAATGTCAATAGGGGGCCTTCTTCTGGTTTCTGCTCTGATACGCAAAGAGCTTAGAAGACTTCACTCCCATCTTTAATGACATTGTTGAAAAAGCTGAACAAACTGACCCAGCCAAGAACGGAGGTTGTAACTGAAACTGCAGGTCAAATCACTACCCTGAAATCTGGAGAGAAAGGCAAATCCACAGTCACGGTTGACATTTACTTGCCTGGAAGAGACGCTTCTGGAGCTAGAAGGTGGTAATTTTGGCAAATTGCTGGAGGCTGACTGTGAACTAGTTTGAGGAAGAGAAACTCCTGTGGGGGCCACGGTCTTTGGGGATCCCCACACTTCAATGAGTTTTGCTTGTAGAAAAATCTACCAGATTCTCGTAATGAAGATCCAAGAGTGATCTACCTTGTGGCTCTGGTGAGGAAGGGGAAGACTGATCATTGTGAAATATGCCCAGAGGGTTCTCTTTATGAAAGACCTCCTTTCCTGGGAAAAGGCTTTGACCGGAGCTTTATTCCAGCGGGGAGAAGAGATTTCCTCCCATTCTAGTCTCTTCCAGACTTCGGACCTAACCTAAGGTGAGAAGAAACAAGAAAGCTACCCTCCTATTTGTGAAGGTTACGGACCAGAGAAAGGGGCTCACTAAAAAACCGAGATTCAATCATAAGATTACAGGACACGTCCCCTCTCTCGCATCTTACTGTGACACCAATGGGCTCCGGCATAGTAACAGTGGGTTGTAGCTCAAAGACCCTTAAGTGGACTCGTATGTTAAGAGCTCTACTGCAAAAGGTAGGAGAGAAAATGAAAAGAAATATATGAATAGAGACTTTAGTTAATAATCATGTACCAATATTAGTTTCTTTTTTTTCTTTCCTTCTTCTTCTTTTTTATTTATTTACTTTGAGAGAGAAAGAGCAAGCTGGGGACGAGCACAGAGAGGGAGAGACAGAGAATCCCAAGCAGGCTCCACACTGCTGGTGCTGAGCCCCATGCAGGGCTTAAACTCCTGAATCATGATCATGACCTGAGCCGAAATCTAGAGTTGGCCTGAGTCACCCAGGTGCCCCAGTTTCTTAATTATAACAAATATACTACAGTAATGTAAGATGATACTAATAAGAAAAACTGAGTATAGGAAATATGGGAACATCTTTACAATTTTTCTGTAAACCTAACTATTGGTTTTTCTTTGGGTGGCAGTATTTCTTGGATGGTGGGAATTAAAAATTTTTTCCTCTGTATTTTGAGTGTTCCTATGTGTTTATAATGAACCTGTATTACTTCTAAAATTAAAAAATGTATTCTAATATTTTAAAATATATACTTTGTTAAAAAATAAACAATTTTCAGACTGTTTCATATATACATATTTTTTTTCTCCAGTTACATGGTAGGCTTCCAGAAGGTAAGAATAATATTCTTTTCTTTTATTCTCTTTCTTCTTCCAGCATTCCACCCCCATAATATCTGCTAGTGCCCTACTCAGAGTACTAGGTCAATTCATGCTTGTTAACTGACACCAACTAGCCATACTAACTTAAAATGTTAGACTGAAAAATGATGTTCGATATCTTTATTCCATTTTATTTATTTATTTATTTTTAAACATTTTTTTAACGTTTATTTATTTTTGAGAGACATAGAGACAGAGTCTGAGCAGGGGAAGGGCAGAGAGAGAGGGAGATACGGAATCTGAAGCAGGCTCCAGGCTCTGAGCCGTCAGCACAGAGACTGACGCGGGGCTCGAACTCACAGACCGTGAGATCATGACCTGAGCTGAAGTCGGCCGTTTAACCGACTGAGCCACCCAGACGCCCCTATTTATTCCATTTTAAAGAGATCAAATATATGGTCAAAATCGGCATGAGGAGATGAGTCAAAACACAAAAGAACTAAGAAGTCCATCATGTTAATTATTAGATGCCTTGGACCTAGATTTTATTCAACGATTGGCTTCTAATTGTTGGAGGGTTTATATCTATGCCAATTGATTTGGCCAAGTTGAGCTATACGGTAAGTTATGTCAAAAATCATAAAGAAAGACCCCAAATAAAACTACTGTTTTAGCAAGAGCTAGCTTTACAGTCTTTGGAGAAGTCAGTCCTATGGCGGGCACTGAAAAGATTATTTTAGTATACATATATTTCAGTATAAATCAACTTTTCACTGAGAGCATAATTTTCAGAAACTCTCCTTTGGGGCTGAGTTCTTTCTGCTCCGGCTCAGTGCTAACTTCTTCGTCCCCTTCGCGACGACAGAAAGTTTGTACAGAACACTTCTGGTAGTGTTTCTGTTCTATGAGCAGGCCAAACCAAACTCGAGTCCCAGTTGTCTTATTTTATGAAGATTTAAAGTCAGCGTTGCCCTCATGGCCTCCATCCGTGTATACAAGAAAGGCTGCAGCCAACAGCAGGAGGCCCCAACATGCAAGGCCACCCAAATTCTGCCCGCTGCTTAGTGAGATCACACTTAAGAAATCCTTCAAGCATAATGGGAAATGGCTCAGGGTCCAGGGTCGAGCTTTGTGAGTGGATATGTAAAGTAGCACGCCGCCTTTCTGCCCCAGGAATGACCCTCTGCACCGTTCCTTTATTGGTAGAAAAAACTGCCGAGCGAGCCTCGTTATAGGCACATGTTTGTGAGGCTTGGCTAATCGCTCACACCTGCTTGAGAAAGACATTCTTAACCATTTCCTAGGTGTTCTAGAGAACTCCAACTAGTTTCCCTGGCTGCCTTTGCACCCTTGAACTTGGAGTCTGAAAACAGGCCATTGTTCGTGTTTCTAGTACCTCTTTCTTTTTCGTGGGCGGTTTTAGCAAAACTGAAATTAAGATGGTTGAGAGAAAACTCCCTCATCTCTACCTGATGAAAAAAGGAAACTGGCCAAATGCCTCTTTCTTTTTCTTTTTTAATTTTTTAAATGTTTATATTTTGAGAAAGAGAGAGAGAGACAGAGTGTGAGTTGGGAGAGGGCAGAGAGAGAGATGGAGACACAGAATCCACGGCAGGCGGGCTCTGAGCTCACAGCACAGAGTTTGACCTGGGGCTGGAACTCAAGAGCTGTGAAATCGTGACCTGAGCCTGAAGTCGGGCGCTCAACCGACTGAGCCACCCAGGTGCCCCAACTCTCTTTCCTTTTACATATTTCCTTTATATATTCTGATATATAATATATATATATATATATTTCCTTTATATATTCTGATATGTGTATATATATAATCTGATATTTATATAATGTTTTATATAGATATATAATCTGAGAATACAAAGCAATTTGCTGTCATAAAATAGTATAAAATATCTGTGCCATATTGAATCACTCCTTACATGAAACCCTTTGTAGGCTCCCCAGTTCAGCTCGCTACAATGTTCTTGGCTTCGATTGCCATGCAACTCAGCTCATTTTGAGTAGTGCCTTACTGTTCATTTCCTCCCCTCCCCCCTCCTTCCGTTTTGGAATTAACTTGTTAAATTAATCTCATCTTCATTTATTTTACAGTGTCTTCATGTTTAAATGCTGATTTTATGAACATCTGTTTCCATCACAGTTGCAAACCCATTACTTTTATGAGCTATACATATTTTAAAGAGATTTACTGCTGACCTTTGTTGGTGAATTGCATGTTTTTGTTGTCAGTAACATTTCCGTAATTGATGCCATTGTTACTGCCACCCAGATAGTGGTTTCAAATGAGATATGTTTTGGGGAATCTTTGTACTCAAACACATTAAATCAGACAGACATCATTTTAAAATTGTGTGGCTTTGGCAAAAAGAAGTGTGTTAAATCTTGCCGCACGAGGCAAAGGTAAACAGCCACTCAATTTTCCTCTACTTTGAAACAGTTTTAAAGTTTTATATTTGCTAAAAGTGATTTTTTTTTCTCCCAGGACTTGTCATTTAATAATACAATTGGGGGAACTGTATTCCTTACATAACTGCTATGTGACTGTCGACAAATCCATCAATCAAAGTAAGATAAATTTTTCGT
This sequence comes from Paguma larvata, assembly GCA_030068075.1. Classification (NCBI taxonomy): domain Eukaryota; kingdom Metazoa; phylum Chordata; class Mammalia; order Carnivora; family Viverridae; genus Paguma; species Paguma larvata. The sequence goes on from CM057832.1 coordinate 71,029,243, forward strand.
TCAGCTTTCCACCCCTTAGAAAAAATATTGTTTTTCAGAGTCCGATAATAGGGCAAAATACCGCCTAAGCATTCAACCTCCCACCTCTGGGGAGACCTTTTGAATTCTCTCTCTGTGTAAGGGATCTAGTAAACAGTAAAGGAAATTTTTCCCTCACAGCAAGTTGACAAAAATGGCAGGATGTTCAAAATAACTCCCAAGGATGTAGGCGAAATCTTGCCTTCATCCTGGAGAAGGGAATCAGAGTTGGGTACCCGACAGGAACTGGCTGGAAAGGCCATACCCATACCCATAAAGATGGCAAGTTTATTCTCTAACCCACCATAGAGAAAACTTGCCTCTGTTTGGTTATGATCATTCCAGCTCTCTACACGTTGGTATCAGAAGAATTCGGTTTACCTAAAAAAATTATCGGGGCACCTGGGTGGCTCAGTCGGTTAAGCGTCTGGCTTCAACTCAGGTCATGATCTCCAGGGTTTATGAGTTCGAGCCCTTGTTGGGCTCTGTGCTGGCAGCTCAGAACCTGGAGTCTGCTTTGGATTCTGTGTCTCCCCCTCTCTCTGCGCCTCCCCTGCTTGCACTCTGTCTCTCCCTCTCAAAAATAAAGAAACATGTACAAATTAAAAAAAATTATGTACAATTGCATGTCTGTGTGAATCAGAAGGAAATATCTGAATTCCAATGGACAATGCATTTTCTTTGTTTCTTTTTGGGGGCTTCTTTAAGTCTTAGATAATGAAAGAGTCTTTGATTAGCATATGATAGGCTGCTAGTTGTCTTTTTAGGATATTACATCATGAAATAATGTTATTAGAGTTCAAAAGGACATCGTAGTTATGTAAAATTCTACAAATTAAATATTTAAATTTTTTCCATGCCAATAAAATATCTTTTTATTTTTCATAATCCAAAGCATAAAGTGAAAATACTTTTATCCTTTCAAGCATAGGAAATAGTTGTAAATCACAATTATTATAAAGACCATGATTTGCATTATCTGATAAGAAAAAAAAAGAATGCTTTGCCCTTGTCACCAAATCGCTCTCCTTTTTTCCCACTTCCTTGTGATAAAAATAATACATACTTATTGTAGAAATCTTGGAAGATATAGAAAAATATCAGAAATAAGTCAAAAATATCTGCCATACAGTGTAATTACTTCAAAAATTCAAACTACTACCTTTTGAATATGGTTTTGTATCTGGATTTTATCTTTAAATATTACAATAGGTTTCTATGTTATTTTAAAGTTTACAAAAAGGTAAGTTTTTATTCTTGGGCATTTTCCATCAGAAACTTTTACAATCCTAGATTTAATTATTCATCTAAACAATTATTCATCTGATTTTGCACATAGAGGTTGATTCTGATTTTTAAAAACATCATAAGTAATATTGCAATAAATATTTTTGCATGCAAATCCCTGCTCGGAGCTAAATTTTCCTTCAGGATAAATCTGTGAAAGAATTGTTGGGGTTATAGGTTAATTTTGCCATAGGAAAAATAGACTTACTGATGTACAATCCTATAGCAGAGTATGAAAATGATCATTTTACATGCTCACGTATGGTGGCTATTGGATCTTAAAAAGGAAATTTTGACAGATGAAAATTACTTCACTCTTGTCTTAATTTGCATTTTAAAAATTCCTGAGATTTAAGTTTCTTTAAAATTGATTATTTACTATTACTATGCTGCTTTTGTAAATTTACTGTTTATTTCTTTGGTTCCTTTTTCTACGGGTTATTTGTTTCTTATCAAATTATAAGAGCTCTTTGTATATTGAGGATCCCAACCTATTATACGATACTCATGTGGCAAGCAGTTTTTACATTTGTCGCTCGTCTTTCTAGGATTCTTCTATTTATAGAAGTTAATTTTTATGTCACCAAATCTATTTCTTCTTTCACTAATATGCTTACAGAGCCTTCTGGCATCCAGAGAGGATTTAATTATTTTATGGCTTTCTCCTTTATACATAAATATTTAATCTATCAGGAATTTACTTTGGGCTATGGTATGAATTGAAGGTTTTACTTATTTTTTTTTCCATACGGTGAACTACTTTTTCCTGCTCAATTTGTCCAGTATTCTGCCCTCACAATCTCATCCTTCCCCTGTACATCATTCATACATATCCCAGGGTCTTTTGGCGGCTCTTCGTGCTGCTTTATTGACTGTTCTTATTTATTGTTATTACATTTTAATAGTCATAACGTTATCATGCAATACATTTGTTAGAACAGGTTGAATAATTTTTTCCCCCTCATCCTTAGGAATACTGTTTCTGAAGTACCTAACATGACCATATGGTCCAACGTGAAAAATTTCACATTCTTGCGAGAACATTTTTATTTCATTAGTTATAAGACGTACTGATTCTGAATGTCACCTCTGAAACTGAGATCCGTCCTTCAATCAGCGTCAGCGAAGAGCAGTCAGGCAATAGTTATTAATACGTGCGCTAACTTGGTCTTAGCTGTTCATATTGCTCTCACTTCAATTACATTCGGCGCATTGCTGATATTACACGTGTTCGATTTACGCAATTGAAGATGTCCTCCAGATCAGACTGTGTACATTGAAAAGAAGCTATCGTATATGCAGATGTGAAAACTAACCAGAGGGCAGATGTGTTGTTGGAAGCGGCCCTTACGTTATCTAGCAAGAGAAACACCTATGTGCTTTATCCGACCTAAGCAAGGCAGATGTCTTTTAGTAGATGCAACTGCTACTAAGATCCAAGAAAAGGATTGCTTATCATGCACTACCCAATACAATGAAAGACAGGAAAAGTTGCCAAATCCCTTCGAACAGATGAAAGAAATTTCAAAGCAATGAGAAACATATGTGACTGGGTCATGCATTGAGTGGGACTACTTTTTCAGGCATCATATGTTAAGTTCTCAGGAAACTTCTTCCTGACTTTGAACAGGAGTCGCTTCGCATCCAGTACCATAGCTGAGTGAGTAAAAAGTGTTGATATCAAAATTTGCAAAGCGGGTATAAGTGGCTTGGAAGAAAATTTTGGAAATAGCAATAGAACACTTTCGAAAACATTCTGAGTCGTCAATTCTCTTTAAGTTGCTAGGGATGATAAGACCAAATCTCTATCTACATAAGTCTAACAATTTCTTAAGTGAGAAGAAAAAGTTCTGTAAAAATTTAATCGCCAGCCTTGGTACTACATAAAATAATGGTGCATCTTCTGGTGCATTGTGTTTCATATTAGAGGAAAAACAGTAGGTGCCTTGATTTTCTTGTTAGCAACTTACTGCACACATAGGGTGAATCTGCCTTCGTCTCATAGAATTCCATGAACAGAGTTGAAGTCCCAACAAGCATAGTATTGCTAAAGTTCTTAAAGGACATAATAGCACTGCAACTTCTACCTAGAAACCCCACCACCTCACTCCGTAGGCCCCAGAAATTGAAAGCAGTTCTTCCAAATTGAACTCGTATCTAGAGCTTAACTTTCCAAGTTCGTTCCACTTACAGTAATGTTTTAGTAATTGGGAGTGTCCATCTCTGCCTGACTCCTAACGTGATCTTCCGTGTCATGGTTCCCAAAACGACTTCTCTTCTGCGAAGCCTTCTCAGAATGACGGGGAAACGGATGGCTTCTACTCTCTTACTCTGAGACATGTTTGAATTGGAAGCCTACTTCCTTATTCATGTACTTAGATCCCCAATGTAGATTTGATCTGTGTCCTTTCACCTTTACCAGTCTCTCTGGTCAATGTTCCAAAGAGCTTTGGACAACTCTCCCGTCTCTGGGGCTCTCTTGTTGCCAGGAACCTCTTCTGTGTGACTGTCTTCCTAGGCCTTCCTGGCTTTTTCTTCATTCCCCTCTCTGTATTATCTGGTACTTCTGGCACTCTTTAAAAAGTGCAAAATGCCTCCCTTCCCTTTTGCCTTTTTAATTTTTTAAATGATTTTATTTTTTTAATAAAGAGAGAGACATAGTGTGAGCAGGGGAGGGGTAGAGAGAGAGAGGGAGACAGACCTGAAGAGGGCTCCAGCTCCATCAGCACAGAGCCCAAGGCTTTCGTGAACTGAAAGATTATGACCTGAGCCGAAGTCAGACGCTTAACTGACTGAGCCACCAGGTGCCCCACCTTTTGCCTTTTTCTACTCTATCTTCCTTGGTGCTAAATTTGCAATCTCTGGAACATGGTCATTACCCAGAATGCCAAATGTAGGTCACTTGATGTCACTGTGAAAAGCACTATAAAAAGGGAAGTGTACAGTTTCTTCGCGCTTATTACAGAGAAAATGCAAGATATACAATGTTGCTTGGAGTATCACTCAAAAACATTACTAAGAAAATAAAACTTTAGAAAATTGGACACTCGATTTATTCAACATATTATAAAATAATTTAAAATAATTCTCTTTTTCTACTGACTTGTGATGCTAGCTTTACCTTCTACATAATTCCATCTCGGATAAAATCCTAGGTCCTGTGTATAAGGCACAGAATCAGGAATTACTTTAGGGTGGGAAGAGTCTTCCTTCTTTACAGGTTTGGCCATTTAAAAATATACCCATAAAACTTTGGACTGTTCTCCCAATGTAATGTGGAACCTGCTTATTTTTCCCTGGAGTGAGGGCAAGTGACCTGCTTCTAATAACCAGAACATGGCAGAAGTAATGGTATGTGACTTTCTGATACTAGGTCATAAAAGACACTGCATCTTCCACCTTGTTCTCTCTTTCTCTTTCTTTGTCACTCTCTCCACCATTTTGTGAGTATTCAAGCAGCCCTAGGAAGAGGTGCAGGGAGAAAGGACTTGAACCCTCCTACCGATTGCCACAGAGAAACCAAGGCCTCTTGTCAATGGCCTTGTGAGTGACAACATCAGAAACGGGTCTCCCAGCCCCAGGAAAGCCTTCCTATGATTTAAGCCCCAGCCGACATTTGCATCCTCAAAAAAGTCTGTGGTAAGAATGCCCAGCTAAGCCTTTTCCAAATTCCTGATCCACAGAAACTGCGACATTATTGATGTTTGTTGTTTTAAACTGCTAAGTTTCAGAGCAATCTGCAATAGAGAATTTAATGGAAACAGATGATTGTGGCCAAGGTATATCATACCTCCACAACATTTGTGGGTGGAAATGGCTGTAGTCCCAGAGGGTAGGCCTCTGGGATGACACTGGCTATAGTCTCCCTTGCCCTCCCCCCTCCCCCAGTTTATCTCTCCTATTTCCAACATCTCAGTCTCCTTCCCTTTATCATTTGGTGGGGGAGGGGGAGCCTCGTGCTCCTGAGTCACCATATGGAAGAAGGAAGATTATCTGTTTTATTCCAAAAGTCATACCACAAGCACTGTGTTATGTATCGTTCTGAGCGGCTGTTATCCATACTGAAAGATGAAGACGTCAAGGCACAGAGTACATGAGGCTGCTAGAAACTGTTCCACAGCAGTGATAGAACTGTCCCTTAATTCTGGAGATTTGTCATGTGAACTCTATCTACTTTGGGCTAGAGAATCAAACTGATGCATACACATTATCGGTATTCATTTTTTAGGTACGGAAATAAAACCATAATAGGAAAGAGGGAGGAAAAACAAACTAGCGTTATTGAGGACCCACCGTATTCCAGGTATTGGGCTAGGCAAAATTAATATACCGAAAAGAAAGTTTGACATAGTTACTGTAAGTGCCCTACCTTGTTTGCTCTTGACTTTGATGCCACTAATCTTCTTATGCCTTAAATTTGTCTCTCTTATTGCCTTGGGGTCAAATTTCTCTGGACCAGAGACTTGGGCTACTTCTTGCCCAGACTTTTCATCATGGGTTGGCTGATTAAAAAACAATCAAATAACAATACTTCTCTTTGGATGTGCCCTCCATCCCCAATTTTCTTTAATCATGTTTGAGTTCTATGGGAAGCTCTAACCTTCATCTCTCATGACCCCTGATTCCATTCTACCTATCTGTTTTAGACCTAAGGTCCCGGATAACTGATAGCAGGTGAGGTTTTATGGGCCTGGATGGAAAGTGACATAATTGAAAGAGGGGTGTTGTGATATTGCGATGAAGAAGAAAACAGATCGCCGGTAAAAATACAAAACTAACGGTCCATGTAAAAGTTGTTTGTTGGTTGGTTTAAAAATAGTTGTTTAGAAAATGCTTTTATGTTTATCTAATTTTGAGAGAGAGAGAAGGAGGGACAGAGAGAGAGGGAGACCGAGGATACGAGACAGGCTTTGTCTGACAGCAGAGAACCCAGTGTGGGGCTCGAACTCACAAACTGCGAGATCATGACCTGAGCAGAAGTCAGACACTCAACCGACTGAGTCACCCAGGCGCCCTCCTGTGCAAGTTTATTAATTTTCAAATATACTTATCACACTGCTGCAAATATTCTCTCTGATCTGGGGCTGATATATTACTTGAGTGACTGTAGTTCTTTACCTGGAGTTACAACATTCTGTCAGTAGTCAGATGCGGTCAGATGTGGTTCTGTCAGTAGTCAGCTATACTTTAGGCACACAAAACATAAATGAGTCATTTCCCCCCCTTGATCATAGTTAGTTCAAATAAAAATATTTCTCATAAAAAGACAAAATTGTTTATGTAAAAAAGCAAGTTCCTAAAAGAAATATAAACACTCAGATCTGCTCCGAGTTACTGTGAAGGCTAACCCCGGTTTATCCCTGAGCTTGACTTGACTGTTTTTCCAACTTGAGTTGGTAATGTTGGATTCCACGTCTCTTTGGTGTGTGTACACGGTCAAGGATTTGGGGCTTTGCCGTCTTTCAAGTGAACGCTAGGCCTGCATTCTATAAATCAAAGGCAAAGCCTTAGTTTTCCTTTCCAACCTTGCTACTTAACAAACTTACTTTAAAAGGAAAGACTCTACATGTTATTAGTGAGACAGAAGACAAGAAAGAAGTCGCAAGTGTTTTCAACCTCTCTCCACCTTCAACAAACCCTCTTGGAAACCAGGGAGGGGAATTTTTTTTTTTTTTCCTTGCTATGTTGGTTCTTAGGCATTCTTTTGCTCTCACAGAGCTCGGTAAAGGAGGAAGAGGGGACTTGAAAAAGTTGGAGTAGTTAAAAAGAGCCACAAATTAAAGAGGCTGCACAGGGACAGATCGTTCAGGATGCAAGAGATGCCAATTCAGCTAGACCGAAGGGGAGTTTGGGGGGGGAGGAGCAGGGACCCTGGGGGCAGCTGCCACATGTGGAAGGACTTGACAGGGTTGGAAAGAGAATATTTCCAAAGTTTTTCTGGATGTCCCCCCTCAGGCGTTTTTTTTATGAATGGCAGCAGTAAAAATTTACATTGTTTTTCAATTATTTTGGAATCTGGACTAATGCTTCCTTAACATGAAGTTATGCCCGCAAGGAGTCATGAGATGGCTGGGCTTTGTATGGATGATACATCTTATAAACCTTTCTTTCTTTTTTTTTTTTTTTGAGGAAAGGACAGAACTGACTCCAAATTGCTTTACTTATTTAAATATCTTAGGCCTATTTATGATGTCTTCCCTAGCAACAACAAGCTATATAATACACAGTTGAGTTCTTAAAATTAGTTTTGTTACTCGAGAAGTAGCCAATGAAACACAACGTGCAGGTGTAAGAGAATGGCAAAGCTCACCCTTCCAAAGCGACTCCATTTGACTTTTCTCTTCTACCATGTTCTGTGACCCCTACTCCTTCCCTATCTGTCATCCCCGGTGGTTAGCCCATGGCATTGTGACTTGATAATGTTATTCTGTTTTCTCCCATTTGTGGCATTTCTGATTACCTCTTGACTCTGCTGGACTTGGGTCTGGGGACTTATGACTGAGTTCTAGCTTCCTCACGGCTGATTTCCTCGGCCCTTTTACAGTCTTGGTTCCATCATTGTGTGGTAAGCCTCGTGGATTCCCCTTGGAATATACTTCTGTTCTACTTCTAAGCAGCCTTTCAAAATGCTCGTGGTAAAAATGCAACAAAGACAGTACTTATTTTTACTAGAGATGCAATCCAGTAACATTTACTCTATCTCAGAACATTCTATCTGGAAACAACAAATAAATAGAGCTTTACAGGTCTTAAAATAGAGACACAGTGTTGTCATTCATTTATTTTTTCAAGTAGAAATACCAATGAACAAATAATCTGACATACAGTTGAGTATTAAGCTAAGAGCTAATGTCTATATCATTTCTCAGAAGGCTTCGTTAACTACTGGCTTAGGACCAAACCTTCCATTGCAATAATATAAATTTGGCACCTGCATAATAAATATAGCCAAGTGACTAAGTTATGATGAAAAGATCAGAGAAAGTATTTTACTTTGTTAACATAAGGTATCTACTAAGCTAAGGTAAATCTAAACTTAATAAAAAGCCCTTGATAAGTTGATAAGAACTCAATTGTGAAAGCTGAATCTTTCATTAGGAGGCAGATTGAAATCATAGTTGAAGTTTTCTTCTTTCTCTTCTTTCTTTTTTCTTTTCTTCTTCCTCTTCTTTTTTTTTTTTTTTTTTTTAAGAATTAACTCATTTATTCACAGTTGGTTCTGGGTTCGGTCAATGAGAACTGGGCTTAAAAAGGGCAGGTTCAACTCTTTCTTAGTGAGTTCAAGGAGGGCCACACTAAACCATTTTTTTAAAATAATAATTTCAGGAATAGAATTTAGTGATTTATCACTTATGTATAACACTCAGTACTCATCCCAACAAGTGTCCTCCTTAATGCCCCTTACCTTTTAGCCCATCCCCCCACCCAACACCTCACCAGCAACCCTCAGTTTGTTCTCTGTATTTAAGAGTCTCTTATAGTTTGTTTCCCTCTCAGTTTTTACATTATTTTTGCTTCCCTTCCCTTATGTTCATCTCTTTTGTATATTAAATTCCTCATATGAGTGACATCCTATAATATTTGTCTTTCTCTGACTTAGTTCACTTAGCAAATACATTCTAGTTCCATTCATATTGTTGCAAATAGCAAAATTTCATTCTTTTTGATTGCCAAGTAATACTCTATTGTGTGTGTATGTGTGTGTGTATATATATACACACACCACATCTTCTTTATCCAGTCATCAGTTGATGGACATTTGGGCTCTTTCCATACTTGGCTATTGTCAACAGTGCTGCTATAAACATTGAGGTGCATGTACCCCTTTGAATCAACACTCCTGTATCCTTTGGATAAATACCTAGTAGTGCACTTGGTAGGGTGTAGGGTAGTTCTATTTTTAATTTTTTGAGAAACCTCCATACTGTTTTCCAGAGCGGCTGCACCAGTTTGCATTCCCACAAATAGTGCAAAAGAGTTCCTCTTTCTCTGCATCTTCGCCAATATCTGCTGTTGCCTGAGTTGTTAATGCTAGCCATTGTGACAGGTGTGAGGTGGTATCTCATTGTGGTTTTGATGTGTATTTCCCTGATGATGAGTGATGTTGAGGATTTTTTTCATGTGTCTGTTTGCCATCTAGACGTCTTCTTTCAAAAAGTGTCTATTCATGTCTTTTGCCCATCATAGTTGAAGTTTTCTTAAGATGATTACTACCAATATTGAGAAGGAAGGTACACACATATATTTCATAATTGTTTTTATGGAGTTTTATTAAGTATGTGAGAAACATCAGAATATATAGTTAAACGTGTCAATGGAAACAAGCATCAGTTATATATCTCAGAAACTCTTGTCAGGGTATTTTGTGTGTGGGGTGAGTGGAGATGGGGGTGGGGTTTGATGTTATAAGATATATTCCAGATATTTTGACTGCATGTACAGGAAAGATGATTGTTCAAACTTTCCCTCTGACTTGATCATTATAAATAACTCACTACTTGGTTTTTAAAGATTTAAAGTTGGAGCAATTGAAAAACTAATAAATGAGCCTCTGAAAAATACACCCACATGTAATTTAATTCATTAAGACCTACGAAAATTCCAGCTGAAACAAAATTCCATTGGCCACCTTTCTCTGTATCCTCAAATGACTATAATAAGAGTTTTCAGGTGGTTCCTGGCTAAAGAGAAAATTTTAAGTATCTCATACTTTTAGATGAAAGAGAAAGTGTGAGAGACAAGAGACTGTGTGGGGGGTCAGGGAGAGAAAGAGAAAGACGGAGAGAGTGAGAGAGAGAAGGAGAGAGGGAGGGAAAGAGACAGAGAGAGGGAGAGGGAGAAAGTGGGGGGAGAGAGAAAGGGAGAAAGAGAGAGAGGAAATGAGAGAGCCTCAATAGGAGACAGAAAAGGAGTAATGGAGTCAACTCTCAATTACCTGGGCTAATGGAGTGTGGATAAAACAAAATGGCAAACAATCAGCCAATCAGCCTGAGGGTTCTTTCCTCACCAGCACCAAAGTTTCTTTCTTTTACAGATAGAAAACCCAGATTAGATGAGAGGTAGGCCTAGGAAGTAATCTGGAGAAAGATTTCTAGGCTGGTGGTCAAGAGTCAGAGGTATTTTGTTTTGTATTGTTTTGTTTTTTTAATCTGGCCCCTTTAAAGATTGCTACATAAATTTCCTTCCTTTAGCAAAATGAAAATACATTTTCTTCAACCTTATTCCCATGACACATTCACACTTCTGCCTCATCTCTACCAACTATAATATGAAAGGAAGAGGGGGGCTAACTGGTTATATCTCCTCCAATGACAATATAGTTGTCACTATTGTCAGGTTCCTTTAAGATATTTGGAGGAATATATAGGAAAACATAAGAGATGCTGGGAGCTGAGCCTAACAATGTAATTCTAACACATAATCATGAATAACTTAGTGAGGAAGGGAAGGGGGAAGCAATTACAGAAATCAATATGGGGGTATAAGAAATTAGTTAAAAAAAAGAAATAAATTCTCTAGTAGATTCATCTTTTTTAAAAAAATATTTTTTTAATTTTATTTTTGAGAGACAGAGAGATAGAGTGTGAGCAGGGGAGGTGCAAAGAAAGAGAGACACCTAGAAGCTGAAGTGGGCTCCAAGCTGTGAGCTGTCAGCACAGAGCCTGACACCGGGCTCGAACCCACAAACTGCGAGCCGTGATCATGACCTGAGCCGAAGTCGGATGCTTCACTAAGCCACCCATGTGCCCCTAGTAGATCCATCTTTTAAGCTATAACTATTAAAAAAATAAATAGTTATTAATTATTTTAATAATATTTTAATAACTATTAAAAATAAATAAAATGTAACTATTTCAAAAATGGTAGACAGACCAGATAAGCAAAAGTGAAATACAGAAGACATGAAACTTTAAGAAAGGGATTATAGGTGCTAAAGTTAGATATAGTCAAGAAATACCTTTTATCCTTTTTTTTTTAAACAAAAATGAATCCATGTAGTTAACATTTATTCATTGTCTCTCTAGCAATTTGTTCCTTACTTCTCCTGCCAACAGTGCCTCCATTTTCCTTTGCTGAATTCACTCTCATACATCAGGCCTATGTGGGAATGACCCCATTTTCAGTTCTGGAGATGGGTCTTGACTTACTTAATCCAACTAATTTATTCTCTTCCTAATTTAGTTCAGAGATGGATATCTGACCCAGTGACAAAGTATGAATCCCATGACAAATGAAGGAGCTATCAGACACTAGTTCACTCAGATGAGTTGGTATGAAGATAATGTGAAGACTTGCACAGTTATAGCTATTTTTTTTCAAAAAAAAAATCATAGTGGGAAGAGTCTTGAAATTAGATGGAAAACCAGAAAAGACACAGGGGAAAGAGAAGAGAAAAAAATGGATCCAGCGAGTTGCTGCTATTTCTCTCTTGAAGCCAGAATTACCTGTGGAATTTTAAGTTTTGTGAGATAATAAATAGTCTGTATTATTAGAGACCTTTTGAATTGAGTTGAATTTTGCTGCAACCCAAATATTCTTAACCGACCAGAAAACAGAGAATACAGTGTAAATTTACTGGGTACTACATTTTTTTTTTTTTAGTGACTGTTATTTTCTGAGTATTTAAACATGTTAGGTCTCAAAGCATCTCCAAGAGTGCAATAAATTTCAGCAGACCTAAACCTTAACCTGTAAGGAGAGGCTTTCTTGGAAAGTTGAGCTTGAGAGGCAGAACTCCCTTGGACTCGTTCTTGCAGGAATGTATTGGGGGTGTTACCAGTTCCTTGCATCTAGAGGATAGGAACACCTTCAGAAGCTAGACAAATCAAAAGAAAAGAAAAGAAAAACTGGGTGATCATGGCAAAGGAAGCTTCTCTCACAACTTGAAAGTATCTTCGCAATGGTCAGGAGGTGTCTGAGTGGTAGGGTATCTTTATGGGGTTTTGAGAATCAGGGAAGCTTTCCCCTCCACGGAGGACTAATCTGCCTCCTCTGATCCGTGAAGTCAACTGTGTCAGTCGGTTGTGTTTATTCTTCGGCAATGTTAAAGGACCTACTCTGCTGGTGTCTTTCTGTTAATATTGTTCCGATTAAACAATGTGCGGTTGAATATTATTGAATGCCACTCTACGGTGGGAAAGCTTCATGTCAGCTGCATAAGTAACTTGAAGATCACACAAGTTAATGGGAGTTCCAGGGCCTGAAACTGTGACTCTATCTCCCAAGCCCATGTGTTTTCCAAAACACATGATTTGCCTTCTCCCTTCTCCTCAGGGAGAATAATTTTCAAACTGGGGAGGATAGATAAAGTATTTCAAAGAGGAAATTAAAGTATTAAATAGAAGAGGAAGCACCTGGGCATGCTAATTGAGTCTCGGACTTCCAAGCCCAGTTGAATTATATAGTACGGGGCAGAAAAACTTGTAGATGACTTCAACATTTGAGAATCTGTGGGATGATAGGGATGGGAAACGTTGTTCTCTGAAGGGAGAAAAAGTGGGTTCTGGAATCATAGACTGGTGTTTTATAATCCTTGCTCTGGACTGTTTCTCCAAGTTCCTGAGCTATATATCCTATATCTGTGACATTAAAATTAAGGTTCATTTGGATGTGGTTAAACAAGCGTTTTCCAAAAGAGTTCAGTTTAGAGTGGCTAGTATTTGTGCCATGCTACATTTTTTATTTTTAATTAACAGCTAATTGTATTTGTTAGGGTTCTCCAGAGACACAGAATCACTAGCAGTTGGCTCATGCGACTATGGAAGGTGACAAGTCCCAAGATCAGCAGGTGCCCAGCCAGAAAGCTTGACAGTGTAGTTGCAGCCCGAAAACCAGCAGGCTCCAGACCCAGGAAGTGCCAGTGTTTTAGCCCATGTGTGAAGGCAGGAAAAAGCGGACATCCTAGTTCAAAGCAGTCAGGAAGGAGGTTCCTGTAGGCTTTCAACTGATTGGATATGACCCACCCACATTACGGAAGGCAATCTGTTTTACTTATTGTAGGATTCAGATGTTAACTTCATCCAGAAACACCCTCCCGGACACACCCATAATAATGTTTGACCAAGTATCTTGGCACTCCGTGGTCCAGTCAGGTTGAGACAAAAAATTAACTACCACAGGAATATTTATCACATTTGAGAGGACTATAACGGTGAAGGGAAAGTTTATATATTGGGAGAGATAATCACTATTCAAAAGATTTTGAAAAAATTCTGGGTAAAAGTTTCTGAGGCAGCTGGATTATAAAATTAATGTATCACTGAATGAAATAAATTTTAAAAACAAGAAGAAGCAAAGATAGGAAACTCCCAAAAAAGAGCAAACAAAATAGTAACAAATTCACAAGCAGTGACCAAATGAGGAAAGAGAACCAACTTCATATTATATAATTTAAGAGTTGTGGCCAGAAGAGAACCTGATTACTTGTTTCGGGGCACAACATGGTGCCTAGCCCTACCCTTGGATGTAAAATGAAAGAAAGAAAGGGAGTTGATAACATTTTAAGAATTTTTCTAAAACTCTTAATAAGAGAAGCAGACTAAAGAACAAGACTGACAGAAAGTAGAGGCCCCTGGGTGGCACAGTTAAGTTAAGCATGAACTTCTGCTCAGGTCATGATCTTGCGGTTTGTGAGTTCAAGCCCCATGCCAGGCTCTGTGCTCAGAGCCTGGAGTCTGCCTAAGATTCTGTGTCTCTCTCTCTCTGCCCCCTTCTCTGCTTGTACTCTCTCTCTCAAAAATAAAGAAACAATAAAAAGACTGACAAAGCATCAAGGAAAACTTCCCCTATAATAGAGGATACCAAATAGAACCACTGGGTCATGGCATAAGAAGTAGGGTTATGAAAGCATGGCATATTTCAGAAAGTTGTGATGAATTAGGGCAAGGAGATTATGGACGTGGACTATGTCCTTAGTGGTGGGAGATGGCTCTAATATTGGTACTATAATGGGACTCCTGGCGAGCCTGTTTACCTCTTGTGTTCACCATCCACTACCACCCAGAATCACCATACTGCATATATAAGATTAACAACAGAGCAACACCAAACCCAGAGGAGATGTCAGGTGCCTGATAGAGTTTGATTCACCTACTCTATATCAGGGCCAACAAAAAGTCTGAACAGACTGGCTAATGTTGCATATGGGACATACTACAGCCCAAAAAGTTGAAAGGAAGAAATACAGCATACAAAATCTAATAAAAAATACAAATTGGAAGAAAATGTAACTAGGAAATAGAAGAAAACTCTCCTTGGATGTTTTATACTATGAGTTTACAATACGAATTTTAATTTGAAAATAAATTCAATGAAACAAAAGACAAAGAAAGTCTCAGAACAGTCTAATGGGAGGAAAAGGGAGTTTGCAGAAGTAAGGAAACAAACTGAGATAAAACCTACATTGTTATTTAGGGAAATGGAAAAGGAATAAAATAGGAAACAGCAAGAAACAGGACAGATACAGGTGAAAACAGAGGGATATCAGGGAGCAAGAACTTGAGATGATTCTGGTAAAGTCAGAGAAGAAAGTCTTCACCAATGATACACAGTGAGGGCAATGAGGGAAGAGTCAATGACACACAGCGAGGACAAAGATCATCCAACATAATCATAATTGCCACCACTTAGGTACACAACCAACAAAGGAGAACAGCAAAAATTTTCAGAGAGATAAAGAGAAAAAGAAAATGAAGAAGCAACTGAATATTATCATCAAGAGAATCTCTGTATGTCGTAAAATACTTGCTATTGAATGATTATGTTGAAGCACATTCTGGTATAGTTATTGACAATTAACATTTAAAAAGCCAGGCATCCAAGGGCTCCTGGATGGCTCAGTCAGTTGAGCATCCGAATTTGACTCAGGTCATGATGTCATGGTTTGTGAGTTTGAGCCCCTTGTTGGGCTTTCTGCCTAAAAGCACCCACTTCAGATCCTCTTCCTCTTTCTCTTTCTACCCCTTTCCTGCTCGTTTTCTGTCTCTCTGTCTCAAAAATAAATAAGGATTAAAAAAAAAAAAGTTAGGTATCCAGAGTGAAAAATCAGGTACAAGTGGAAAAAATCAGGCTGGCTTCAGTCTTCTCCACAGCGATTCAGTACCAAAAATACTGCACGACTCTGGGTAAAAGAGTGGCCCTGAGAATGCCAAATCCAGCCAAACTGTAGTCCTTGGATGAAGGCCATGGGAAGATATTTTCAGGCTTAAAGGAAGTTGGTAATACAACATTCATGGGACCTTTTTTTCTTTTTTTAAGTTTTTAAAAAGTTTATTTATTTATTTTGAGAGAGAGAGAGCACAAGCAGGGGAGGGACACAGAGAGAAGGAGAGGGAGAGAATTTCAAGCAGGCTCCATGCTGCCAGCGCAGAGCCCGATGTGGGGCTCGAACCCACCAACCCTGAGATCATGACTGGAGCCGAAAGGCAAGAGTCAGATGCTTAACCAACACAGCCACCCAGGCACCCCCATGAGACTTTTTTGGAAACAAACAAACAAACAAACAAAAAATCCACTTCATAATGATGTTACCATCCCAGTGAATGAAGACTCAAAAGAAGGAATCGAGAATGCAGTAAAATTATGTGGTAAAATTATTATGTCATAAAACCTGCATGTATGTACCAGTATGTAGGGTGGTAATAAAATTACCACTGAAAATCAGATGTAAGAGGAAGTTGGGGAGTAAATATAAGAGCTTATTTTTCATGGTATAGAATCAGTTGGTGACTACAAAGCATAATGATTTTAACTTTGTGTTTTCCCACAATTTTTTTTTTTTAAGAAACAGACTTTATTTTTTAGAGGAGTTGTTGGCTCATGGAAAAACTGGGTGGGAAGTAGAGTTGCCATTTACTGCCTGCCCCTTCGCATGTACCACCTCCCCTACTACCAACATCTCTCCCCACAGTGATATGTTTGTTACAATCGATGAACCTACACTGACATATCATTATCTCCCAAAGCACATAGTTTACATTAGAGTTCATTCTATGATATTCTATTGTGTTGACAAATGTATAATGACATGTATCCACTATTGTAGTATTATACAGAATGGCTTCACTGCCCTGAACATCTATGCTCTGCGTATTCCTCCCTTCCCGCCCTCCCTTTATTGCTTGGTAACCTCTGATCTTTTTTGTCTCCATAGTTTTGCCTTTCCTAGGCTGTCATATAGTTGAAATCATACAATATGTTGACTTCATGGATTGTTTTCTTTTACTTAGTGTCTTAGTCTGTTCAGACTACTACAATAAAAAAATAACATACAAGGGGGGGATTATAAATAAAAATATTTATTTCTCACAGTTCTGGAAGCTGGGAAGTCCAGCTGGGGTGATCAAGGTGTCCATAGATTTGATGTCTGATGAGGATACAATTCTTGTTCACAGACTGTCTTTTCCCCATAACCTCACATTATGGCTCCTCTTCGGCCGCTTTTATAAGGGCACTAATCACATTGATGAGGGCTCTACCTTCACATCTCCCCCAAAACCCACCTCCTACTACCGTCCCTTGGGAGTTAGGATTTCAACGTATGAATTCTGGGAGGACACAAATATTCAGTTGATGGTATTTAGTAGTAGGCATTTAAGATTCCTCCATGTCTTTCCATGTTGTGGGAGCTCATGTTTTTCAGTGCTGAATAATATTCCATTATCTGGACATCCATTCACCTATTGAAGGACATTTTGCTTGCTTCCAAGTTCTGACAGTTATGAATAAAGCTGCTATAAACCTCCACGTGCAAAACTTTTGTGTGGACGTGGTTTCAATACATTTGGGTAAATACCAAGGAGTATGATTACTAAATCCTAGAAAGGTGTGTTTAGTTTTGTAAGAAACTGCCAAACTGTCTCCCAAAGTGGCTCTACCATTTTGCATTCCAACCAGCAATGAAGAGAGCTCCTATTATTCTATACCTGCATCGGCATCTAGTGTCAATGTGTTAGATTTGGAGCATTAGGTACACCTCATTGCTTTAATTTGTAATTCCCTAATGACGAATTATGTGGGGCATCTTTAGATGTATTTATTTGTTGTATATATCTATATCATCTATATCTATATCCATATCCATATCTATGTCTATGTCTCTATCTCTATCTCTATCTCTATCTCTATTCCTATCTCTATCTATATCTATATATCTTTTTTGGTGAGACATCTCTCCATGTCTTTTGCCCATTTTTTAATCAAGTTGTTCATGTTTTTTATTTTTGAATTCTGAGTTCTTTGTACATTTTGGATAAAAGTCTTTTTTCAGATGTGTCTTTTGCAAATATTTTCTTCCAGTCTCTGGCTTCTCTTCTCATTCTCTTGACACTGTCTTTCTCAGAGAAGGAGTTTTGAATTATAATGGAGTCCAGATTATTGGTTCTTTCTTTCATGGGCCATGCCTTCGGTGTTGTACATAAAAACTCATTGTCATATCCAAAGTCATCTAGGCTTTCTCGTATGTTGTCTTCTAGGAGTTTTATAGTTTTGCATTTTACACTTAAGTCTAAGATCTGTTTTGAGTTATTATTATTATTATTAATTTTTAAAGAGTGCAGGATCTGTGTCTAGATTCTTTTCTTTTTTTTTTTTTGCATGTAGATGTCTTGTTGTTCAGAACCATTTATTAAAGAGACCATCCTTTCTCCAATGTGTTAATTTTGCTCTTTTGTCAAAGATCAGTCTGCTCTATTTATGTGGCTCTATTTCTGGGCTTTCTATCTTGTTCCATTGATCGATCTGTCTATTCCTTCACCAGGACTGCACTGTGTGGATTAGTGTAGTTTATAGTAAGTCTTGAAGTCAGATGGTGTCGGTTTTTCAATTTTGCTCTTCTCCTTCAATGTTGAGTTAGCTATTCTGGGTGTTTTGAAATATACATTTATAACTAATCCAAGTCCATTTTCAAGTAACACTATTTACCACGTCATAAGTAAATGAAATACCTTATAATAACGAAATATACCTATTTCCTGCCTTTCATCTTTTGTATCTTTACTGTCATTGATTTCACTTATACCTAAGCATACAGAGGCATATACATAATATATACATACAAATACATGTCACAAAAAGCATACATAATTGAATACATCATTGCTATTATTATTTTGAACAAACTGTTATCTGTTAGATCAATTAAGAGTAAACAGAGTAAGTTCTTATTTTACCTTCACTTATTCATTATCCTATGCTCTTCCTTTCTTTAGGGAGATCCGAGTTTCTGACATACATCATTTTCCTTCTCTGAAGACTAAAAAAATTTTTTTAATGCTTTATTTTTGAAAGAGAGAGAGACAGGTAGAGCATGAGTGGGGGAGAGGCAGAGAGAGAGAGAGAGAGAGAGGGAAACACAGAATTCAAAGCAGGCTCCAGGCTCCAAGCTGTCAGCACAGAGCCAGACACAGGGCTCAAACCCACAAACTGGGAGATCGTGAACTTGAGCTGATGCCGGACACTCAACCAACGGAGTCACCCAGGCGCCCATCTCTGAAAAGCTTTTTAAACTCATCTTGCAGGGAAAGTCTACTGGCAACAAATTTCCTCAAGTTTTGTTTGTCTGAGACAGTCTTCTCCTTTACTTTTGAGTACCCCACATGGTATAGACTTCTAGGTTGGTGTTTTTTTCCTCTTAACAATTTAAATATTTTGCTCTTCTTTCTTCTTGCTTGCATGGTTTCTGAGGAGCAGTCAGATATAATTCTTATTTCTGCGCTTCTGTGGGCAGGTTATTTTTCTCTGGCTTCTTTCAGGATTCTTTTCTTTTTCTTTGATTTCTTGTCGTTTGAAAATGATCTGCTAAGGTGCAAGGTTTTTTTTGGATTGTTTTCGTTTTTGTTTTGGGCATTTATCCTGTTTAGTGTCCTCTGAGCTTCCTGGATCTGCTGCACGGTACCTGATTTTAATTTGGGGGAAATACTCATTATTTGCTTTGAATATTTCTTCTGTTCTTTTTCTCTTTCTTCTCACTCTAGTATTTCCGATTTGCATTTGTTATGCCTTTTGTAGTCATCCCACAGTTTTTGAACATTCTGGTCTGGGTTTTTTTTTGTTTTTTTTTTTTCTCCATAGTCTTTTTTTTTTTTCTCTCTGCTATTCACTTTTGGAAGTTTCTGTTGACATATTGGAAGTTCAGAGATTCTTTGTTCAGCTCTGTCCAGACTACTAATAAGCCCACCAAAGGCATTCTTCATTTCTGTTACATTATTTTTTATCTCTGGCGTTTCTTTTGGATTCTTTCTTAGAATTTCCATTATTCTGCTAACATTACCCATCTGTTTTTATGTATTACCTACATTTCCATAAGAGCCCTTAGCATCTCAATCATAGGTGTCTTATATTTATAATCTGATAATTCCGACACCGCTGCCACACGTTGGTCTGGTTCTATTGTTCTCTGTCTCTTCAAACTGTAGTTTTTGCCTTCTGGTGTGCTTTGTAATTTTTTGTTGATAGCGGACATGACGTACTGGAGAAAAGAAACTGAGGTAAGTAGGCCTTTAGTAACGTGAGGGTCAGGTGTGAAGGGCAGGGAGGGAAGCGTTCCACAGGCTGTGTTTGGCTTTCCGTGTTTCAGGGAGCCTGAGTCTTCCGGCTCTGACCTTTACCAGTGCTTTTCAGTTTTCACCTGCTTAGGCAGGATGGGATGGTTAGAGGAATCCGGAGTTGGGTATTTTCTTCTTCCCAGGTTGTTTGGACTCTGAGAAACCCCAATACTCTAGGCTCTGATAAAATGGTTTCTTCTGAGGCGCCTGGGTAGCTCAGTCAGTTAAGCAGCCGACTTCGGCTCAGGTCATGATCTCACAGTCTGTGGGTTCCAGCCCCGCGTCGGGCTCTGTGCTGATGGCTCAGAGCCTGGAGCCTGCTTCAGATTCTGTGTCTCCCACTCTCTCTGCCCTTCCACTGCTCACGCTCTGTCTCTATGTCTCTCAAAAATAAACGTTTAAAAAAAATGGTTTCTCCTGTGGTCAAGCCTTGATAAGAACAAAATGCTCTGATATGTTTCACGATGGTCACTTTCCTCCCTCCACCTGAAGGAAGCCGGAGGGGATTTTTCTCTGCTCTTTACAGTGAGGACCTAGTGAAACTCCCGGAAGTAAAACTCACAAAAGTGTGAGACTTGGGGTCCCCCTGGAGGTTTTCTCTTTCAGACTTGTTCACACTGAGCCTCCAGAAATTTGTCAATTACGGTTCAGGTTTTTCTAGCCTAATATTGCTTCCCGCAGAAATTTCTGGTCTCTGGGTTTCTACTCCCATAAGCTGTGATTCTCTATATCTGCTTGTCTGTCTGTCTCTTCAATTATGGGGGCTGTGGTTTGCTCTGTGACTCACTTCTCTGACAAATCTAAGAAGGCTTGCTGATTTTCAGTTCGTTTATTTTCTTACTTGTTAGGACAAAGTGGTGACTTCTCAGCTCCTTACATGCCAGACCAGAACCACGAAGTCCATAGTCTGCTTCCTGAGCTAGAACAATAGCATTGAATCAAATCTCTTGGGGAGAAGTCTAATTTATCTGAAGTTTGGTAGTTCCTCCAGTTTTATTATAGTTTCTTTTTCTTTCTGTTAAAATAATATTAAATTTAATATGTTTTTAAAGTGAAAATGTGTTTAATGATAACTAAAATTTCTCATATCCACTTGAACACTCATTTATTTTTCTGTTTCAATCTGTGAATGCAAAGGGTATCTGAATAATGTTTCTACTTTTGAAGGGTGGCATTTTTAGTGATTTATTGCTTTCTTTTTCTATATTGCTTATTTTTTAAAAATCATACATGTATCAATTTTATAAAAAGAACGAATGATTTTGAGAGAAATACTTCAAGGAGAGTGGTACAAGACAGCAGTGTAGAAAGGTTCTGAGCTCACCTCCTCCCATATACATAACAAATCTATAGCTACCTAAGAACCCGCTCAAAAGGACCTGAAAGCGAGTTGAACAGCACCTCCACAACAGAGGATAGAAGGACCATACCTAGACAGGTAGGAAAGGTGGGGAGGTTGACTCACCAGAAACCCCATTCCAGGTGCCACAACCCCGTCAGGAAGGATCTCACAATATGCGGCTGGTGTCTGAGGAGCAGGGGGGTTTGTGGCCCACATCAGGCACCTCAGTGCTTGAGACCTGTACCAGAGATGGGATGAGCTTCCAAAGTGTCTGGCCTTAACAACCAGGCTTACTTTCAGGACAACTACAGGGCTATAAGGAACAGAAAATCCACTCTTAATGGGCTCACACACAGACCCACTCATCCAGGGATCCAACACAAAAGACGCCTCGACCATAGGCAAAGGAGACTTAACTTGTTTGTATTAAATTATTGCTGGAGAGCCAGGAACGTATTGGGTCTGTCCCCAGAGAGGGAGGCATAGGTGGTTGCCATTTTTCTATTCTCCTTCTGCCATGTTCATGCAGGTGCCGGAAGGTACCATTTTCACCACCCTCCTCCACCTCCACACCAGCCCGTTAGCTCTGGTGGGAGTGCAGTGCCCCTGTGTTTGCAGCCAAGGCCTGCCCCCCTCTAGCTGACAGGCATGCATGACCAACACAGGGGATGCCCCTTGAGTGCCTGGCTTTGTGGCCAGGGGAGAGTGCATTTCTGGGCCCCAGGGGTCTGAAATAATAGGAGAATTCTTGGCAGGCTACCACCCCCAGGGCACTACACAAACAGCAGGATGAAACACATTTCAGTCTTCATATGAAAAAGGCCCATTTTCCTTCCTGGAGCTTCAGGCTAAGGGGCATGTTTCATTTTTACCACATATCTGGAGGTGACAGAGGCACCCCCAGGGCACATGGCCAAGAAGATATATTAGTGCCTTCCTTTAGCCTCCTCAGAGATCACCGATACCACCCAGAGAAGAGCTCAAACACAGAGCTAAAGCCACAGGTTTTACAACTGTCATCCAGGGGACACCTATGGATCTCGTGGTCTGGAAGTCACTAGAGCTTACGACTGTAGACCCATAAGACTGTATATTTACATACCTAAAGCCTGCTGCCTGAGGATCTGGCTTACGATTACAGGTCTTGGCACATCCTCAGTTGTGACCTATCAAGAACAAATCACCTTCCTCAGACAATCACAAAGGTTTGAGAAACAATCAAAAGCTAGGGCAAGGTTGAACAATAAGATTGATCTCCTACATAAGGCTTCCCTCTCAAGACTAGGATAGGTAGTCATGTCACCTAATACATAAAAACAGACTTAGGGTCACCTGGGTGGTTCAGTTGGTTAAGTGTCTGACTTTGGCTCAGGTCATGATCTCATGGTTCATGAGTTTGAGCCCCACGTTGGGCTCTGGGCTGACAGCTCAGAGCCTGGAGCCTGCTTCCAACTCTATGTCTTCCTCTCTCTCTGCCTCTCCCCCACTCGTGCTCTGTCACTGTCTCTCACAAATAAATAAACATAAAAAAAAAAAACCAGAGAGTCAAGCGAAATGAGAAGACATCTTTTGTTTGTCTTTTAAACAAAAGAATAAGACAAATCCCTAGAAAATGCAGATAAGTAATCTACCTGATGAAGAGTTCAATGTAATAGTCATAAAGGTGCTCACTGAACTTGCAAGAAAAATGGATGCACACAGCGAGAACTTCAACAAAGAGATAAAAAATACGAAAGTACCAATCGGGTCACAGAGTTGAAGAAAACAATAGCTGAACTGAAAAATACACTAGAGGGGTTCAACAGCAGACTAGATAAAGTAGAAGAACAGATTAGTGACAAGGAAGATAGGGTGTGGAACTCACCTAATCAGAGCAGCAAAAAGAAAAAAAAAATCTTTTCAAGGATAGATTAAGAGAACTGTGGTACAATATCAAGCAGAATAACATCCATGCCACCAGGGTCCCAGAGGAAGAGGAGAGAGAAAAAGAGGTAGGAAAATTACTGGAAGGAATAATGGCAGAAAACTTCCCTAACTTGGGTAAGGAAATACATGTCCAAATCCAGGAAGTACAGAGAGTTCTAAATAAGATGAACCCAATGAGAGCCACACCAAGACACATTACAATTAAAGTGTCAAAAGTTAAAGATACAGAATGTTAAAAGTAGTGAGAAAAAAACAGCTTGTTACATACAAGAGAACCCCCAAAAGATTATCGACTGATTTTCCAGCAGAAACTCTACAGGCCAAAAGGGAGAGGTATGATATATTCAAAGTGCTGAAAGGAAAAAACTCCCAACCAAGAAAATTCTACCTGGTAAGCTTATCATTCAGAATTGAAGATTAGATGAAGAATTTTCCAGGCAGGCAGAAAGTAAAGACGCTCATCATCACTAACTTAGCCTGATAAGAAATGTTAAAAGGACTTCTATAAGATGAAAAGAAAAGGCATTAACTCGTAACAAGAAAATATACAAAAGTAAAAATTTCACTGTTAAATGCAAATATAGAGTAAAGGTAGTGGAGTAACCACTTATAAAGCTAATATGAAGGTTAAAAGCCAATTATAATGAAATTATATTATTATAATAATTAGTTAAGAGATACATCAAATAAGATGTAAAATATGACATCAAAAACAGAATATGTGGCAAAAGGGAATGTGGATCTTTAGAATGCACTCAAATTTAAGACACTATCAACACAATAGACTGATACATGTATATGATATTATAGTGCACTTTGTGATAATCACTAACCAAAATCTGTAGACTATACACAAAAACAATGAGAAAGTAATATAAACATAACACTAAAGAAAATCACCAAACCACAAGGAAAGAGAGCAAGACAAGAAGAAAAGAAGAGAGGAACTACCAAAAACATCCAGAAAACAATCAACAAAGTGGCAATAAGTATATACTTATAAATAGTTATTTTAAAATATAATTGGACCTGGGGTGTCTGGGTAGCTCGGTAGATCGAGCGTCTGATTTTGGCTCAGGTCATGATCTCATGGCTTGTGAGTTTGAGCCCTGTGTCAGGCTCTGTGATGACAGCTCAGAGCCTGGAGCCTGCTTTGGATTCTGTGTCTCCCTTTCTTTCTCTGCCCTTTCCCACTTGTGCTCTGTCTGTTTGTCTGTCTCTCTCAAAAATAAATAAACATTAAAAAATTTAAATATAAGTGGACTGAATTTTCCAAACAAAATATATAGTGTTGGTTCAATGGATGGAAAAACAGGATCTCCTATGTTGCCTATAGGAGGCTCATTTCAGATCTAAGGACAGAGACAGGCTGAAAGTGAAGAGACAGAAAATATCACACGCAAATGGAAGTGAAAAGAAATCTACTGTAGCTAAACTTATATTGGACAAAACAGACTTTAAAAATAAAGACTGTAATAAATATAAAGAAGGCCATTGCATAATAATAAAAGCATCAACTGAACAAGAGGATATAACATTTGTAAATATTTATGCACCCAACATAAAACTACCTAAATATATAAAGCAAATATTAACAGACCTAAAAGGATAAATGGAAAGCATACAGACCATAATTCCAGGGGGCTTTAATACCCCACTTTCATCAGTGAGCAGATAACCCAGACAGAAAATCAATAAGGAAACATTGGACTTAAACAATACATTGCACTGGATAGACTTCATAGATATCGACAGAACATCACTTCCAAAAGCAGTAGAACACACATTTTTCTCTAGTGCACATGGAACATTCTCCAGGACAGACCCTACGTTAGTCCACGAAAAAAGTCTCAGTAAATTTAAAAAGACTAAAATCATGTCAAACATCTTTTTGGACATAATGAGTATGAAAATAGAAATCAATTACAGGAAGAAACCTGGACAAATTATCATTATGTGGAGATTAAACAACATGCTACTGAACTACAAATGTATCAATGAAGGAATCAAAGGAGAAGTAAAAAATACTTGGAGCCAAGTGAAAATGGAAATACAACAGTCCAATATCTATGGGATACTTCAAAAGCACTTTTAAGAGGAAAGATTATAGTGATACAGACCTATCTTAAGAAATAAGAAATATCTTAAGAAACAAGAAAAATCTCAAATAAATGATCTAACTTTATACCTAAAGGAGCTAGAAAAAGAAAAACAAGTGCAGATCAAAGTTAGTAGAGGAAAGGAAATAATAAAGATCAGAGTGGAAATAAACACAATAGAGACTAAAAAGACAATAGAAAAGATCAATTAAACTGAGAGCTGGTTCTTTGGAAAAATAAACAAAATCAACAAACTTTTAGCTAGACTCACCAAGAAAAAAGAGGGCTCAGATAAAATCAGAAATGAAACAGGACAAGTTATAACAGATATCATAGAAATACAAAGGATTATAAGAGACTGCTACAAACAATTATATGCCAACAAATGAGACAACCTAGAAGAAATGAACAAATTATTAGAAACATACAATTTTCTAAGGCTGAATCATGAAGAAATAGAAAATCTAAATAGATTAATTTTTAGCAAGGAGAGATCAGTAATCAAAACCTCTCAATAACAAAAGTCCAGGGCCAATGGCTTAACTGAATTCTGCCAAACATTCAAAGAAGATTTAATACTTATCCTCCTCAAACTTCCAAAAAACTGAAGAGGAGGGAAAGTTTCCACTCATTTTGTGAGATCAGCATTACTCTGATATCAAAACAGATAAGGACACCACACACACAAAAAGAAAATTACAGACCAATATCCCTAATGAGCATAGATGCAAAAGTCCTCAAGAAAATATTACCAAACTGAACTCAACAATACATTAAAATCTCATATACCATGACCAAGTGAGATTTATTCTAGGGATGAAAGATGGTGTAACATCTGTAAATCAATCAACATTGTATAACATAAACAAAATGAAGGACAAAAATCATATGATCACCGCAACAGATGCAGAAAAAGTATTTGATAAAATTCGCATTCATTTATGATAAAAATTATCAACAAAGTGGGTGTAGAGGGATGATACTTCAATGTAATATGAAAAACCCAGAGTAAACATCATATTCAATCGTAAAATACTGAGAGCTTTTCCTCTGCAATCAGCAACATGACAAGGAAGTCCTCTCTTGCCACTTTTTTTCCTACATAGTAGCAGAAATCCTAGCCAGAGCAATTAGGCAAGAAAAAATAAAGCATCCAAATCAGAAAAGAAGTGTAAGTTTCAGTATTTGCAGATGACATAATACTATATATAAAAAACCCTAAAGACTCCACCAAACAGCTGTTAGAACTAATAAATGAATTCAGTAAAGTTGAAGGATAGAAAACCACTATATAGAAATCTGTTGTATTTTTTTTCA
Source organism: Paguma larvata (assembly GCA_030068075.1). Taxonomy (NCBI): domain Eukaryota; kingdom Metazoa; phylum Chordata; class Mammalia; order Carnivora; family Viverridae; genus Paguma; species Paguma larvata. The sequence goes on from CM057832.1 coordinate 71,055,774, forward strand.
TGTTTATTTCTGAGAGAGAGAAAGAGAGGGAGAGCAGGAGAGGGTCAGAGAGAGATGGGACAGAGGATCTGAAGCAGGCTCTGGAGAGCCACATGCAGAAGAAAACTAGACCACTATCTGATACCATTTCTGACACAAAAATTGATTCACGCTGGTTTAAAGACTTGAATGTAAGACCTGAAACCATAGAACTCCTAGAAGAAAAAAGGTAATAAGCTCAGTGTCAGTATCTCAATAATTTTGTTTGTTTGTTTGTTTTGGATTTGACTCCAAAAGCAAAAATAAATAAGTGAGACTACATCAAAATACAAAGCTTCTACTTGGCAAAGGAAATCATCAACAAAACAAGAAGGCAGCTTACTGAATAAGGCAAGATATTTGCAAACCATAGATCCAGTACAGGATTGATATCCAAAATATAAAGAGAAATCATACAACTGAAAAACAAAAACAAAAACAAAAACAAAAAACAACTAACAAATGGACAGAGGATCTGAATAGATATTTTCCCAAAGAAGACATAGAGGTGGCCAACAGGCACGTGAAAAGATGTTCAACATCACTAATTTTCAGGTAAATACAAATCAAAACCATAGTCAAATACCACCTCAAACCTGTTACAATACCTATTATCAAAAAGGCTAGAGATGGGGCACCTGGGTGACTTAGTTGGTTAAGGGTCCAAGTCTTGGTTTTGGCTCAGGTCATGATCTCACAGTTTGTGGGTTCGAGCTCCACATCAGGCTCTGTGCTGACAGTGTAGAGCCTGCCTGCGATTCTCTCTCTTCCTCTCTCTTTGCCCCTCTTCAGCTCTCTCTCTCTCAAAAATAAATAAACTTAAAGAAAAAAGTCCAGAGATAACAGGTGTTGGTGAGGATATAGAAAAAAAAGGAACCTACATACATTGTTGGCAGGAATGTAAATTGGTGCAGGCACTGTGGAAAACAGTCTAAATATCATATATACATATTTTTATAAAAGTAAGCAAAAACCTTACTTTAGTTTGGAGAGTCACTCAGGAGCGGCTCTATAATTATTGACAACACAGCTGTTAGAACAATGTATATATATATATATATAGTGTGTGTGTATGTGTGTGTGTGTGTGTGTGTGTGTGTGTAGTATTCCACATAGAATACTACTCAGCCATAAAAATGAAGGAAATCGTGCCACTTGCAACAACATAGATAGACCTAGATGCTAAATGAAACACAAGTCAGACAGAGAAAAAAATACTGCACTATTTCACTTATATGCGGAACCTAAAAAACAAAACAAACAAACAAAACAAAACTCACAGATACAGAGAACACATTGGTGGCTACAGAGGGGCAGGAGTTGAGGGAGCGTTGGGTGAAATGTTTGAAGGGTCTCAACTGTATGGTGAATGATGGCAACTCGATTTATGGTGGCGATCGCTTTCTAGTGTATACAAATGTTGAAATTAAATGTTGCACACCTAACACATGTAATATTCTGTTGCAATTTTATTTAGTTAAAAAATACCTCAGGTTAGATTTGTGGGCCCATAATATGAAGTGTGACAAGGACAAATGTAAATTTCTCCTTTTGGTTGTCAATAATTATAGAGCTAGCTCCTGAATGGCACTCTCAAAACCAAAGTAAGGTTTTTGCTTCCAAGTTCAGTGTCAGCTTTTCATCCATAAATGCTACCAGCAAAGAAAGCCTGCAAGGTCCTTGACTAAAGTCCTGAAGCTTCCCTAAGGTGGAAACCAATTTACATGTATAATTCTATTCTTTTTCAGAATTACAAGTATTGCGGGTAGTACTGTTGTTGCAAAACTATATTTTTATTTTAGACATAGACAAGAATAGAAATAACACAATGAATAGCCGTGCATTCACCACTTATAAAACCTTAGCATTTTGCCTTATTTGCTTTGGATCTTCTTTTCTTAAAAAAATTAAATATTGTGGATACAATTGTAAAATCCCCTCTTCAAATCCATTCCCCTAGCCTGCGCTCCAGAATTTAGATCGTATTTCTTGTGCTCCAACTAAATTTCGGTAGAAATCACATCCATATAACCTCTTGCTGATTTTTTTTGAAATCTTCTAGGATACAGTGAAATTGTTTGATCCCTCCTCACTCCTACTCGAAGTATCCTGTCTGTTTATTCCATATAGTTGTGCTTTGCAACATATGGCAAGTACCTGTTGTAAACACTAAAAATACCAGAGAGATTAATACTTGAGTCCAACCTTGAAAAATCCCACTGTTGGTTTTCATTAAAATTCAAAATTCCTCATTAACTATTAATAACACTCATTCCGGTTTTGCAGTTAGTGAGAAAACAATGAATTTCATTTGAGGAGCAACGGTTGCTGGAAACCGTTCAAAGGTATTAGCTGTCCTACGGGACCCCAACGCTCTTAGTTTTGTCCTCGCAGAAAGCAAGCAAGTGATAACATCTGTCTTGCTTAATTGTATATAAAAAACAAACCTGGGCAGAAATGACGGGTCTAAAACATTAGGCTGCAAGTGACCTGAACAGGTTAGAAATTGGTCTTCAGGGTAGAAGGGCATGCTCTCAATCCTAATGATTCATCAATCACTTTTAAACCAAGAGGTCTAAAAGATTTAGAGTCATGCATACACAAGAGGGCCACACAACCAATAATCTACCTCGCCTTGACTAGAATCCCACTGATGCCCCTTAAAATTTAAAGATGAGAGTTCAGGAGACTTCTAAGGCAGATCAAGCTGTCTCCATGGTCTGAAACCTCTTCCCACCAAAGTACACGAGTGAGGAAGGAAATCCATTCAGTGGATGTAATAAATGAGCGACCAGGGGGAGGCTGAGGGACATTCAAAGCACCAGACATTCAGAGATAAGGGGAAAGAACAAGAGCCCGCCTCTTCCTGTAAGAAATATCAGGAAGATCTGAGGAGAAAATGCCAAAGTTCCGAGTTACGGAGGACTGGTAGATAAATCAAGAGACGGAAGATGAATAATAAGAGCTCTGTAATTTGTATTTATATGCTGTCTTCCTCTCAGAAGTTCATAGTACTTTATGGATAACATCTAATTAAACTTTACAACATGCCTGGAAGTGAGGAATCAAGTGTTACTGCCCCTATTTTACAGATAGGAAACCGCCTTAGTCTGGACCTTGGTTCACACTGTCAGCGGCACATTAGAGAAGGGTCTTTAAATCTGTCTTCTTTTCCTTCGCCCAGTCTCCTTTCTTTGAGAAACTGGAATAGTGTTGTACAATCTTAAGAATAGTACAAGAAATCAGAATGGATCATTCTTTCTATTTCCCGAATGTTCCTCCCCAAATGGATGGCTTCCCTTTCCACGTGCTAACTGCTCAAATTCAAAAAAACACCATGCAAGATAGGAATCGAATTCCTTCTTTGCAGAATGAAAAATTGAGGCTCTGAGCATTTGAAGAAAGATTCGTCTTCACCCAGGATATGTTAGAGCCAGGGTGGAAACCAGCTCTTCTCAAAGCTAAAACTCAAGAGGTGTTAATACAATAGGGGATGGGATTTTTGACCCTCTGGATTCTAAGTTTGAATGTACTGGGGTGGGCCGAACTCCATAAACATCCTCTTTAACATCTTTAGGAACCTCATCATTATCTGGCCCTTGGCTATCTCTCCAGTAGGGTTTCTGAGTATACTCCACCCCGGCGAAACTGAAGAACTTCTCGTATTGCGCTGGACCACAGTACAGCATCTACACCCTCAACTCTGACATTGCTCTTCGGTCTGGCATTCCACTCACCCCTTTTGTCCACAACTGGAGACTAAGCACGGGGCCCAATGCTCAACAATAGTAGGGGTTTGATAAATTCTTACTAAATGAATAAATACTGAACCTTCAGTTATTTGTATTCTCCAGCCTCCGATCTGCCCTGGCCCTTCACCTCCCTTCCTGGAAACTTCCAGGGACTCTCTGGCAGCCTACAGCCTTGATTATATTCTTTCTCTGGGCTTGAGAAGTCTGGGGACAATCTTCATTTATCCAAGCTAAGAAACAGAGACACCAGGTATCTCCACCCTCACTGGTCCCTTGTGCTTGCATTCCTTTGAAGCCAGGTTAGATGACTCGCACCCCTTTTTCTAGTTCATCAATGTCTTGGACACTAAGTGAGCCTGCTTAGTGCCACCCAGTTTGGCTGAATGGCTTCTAGTCTGTCTAGTCTCTTTCTCCTTTTTTTTTTCAAGCATGAGGTTTTTTTTTTTAACTTCTACTTCTCCTTCTTTTCTTCGTCTTCTCCTTCTCCTTCTTCTCTTTCTTCTCCTCCTTTTTCTTCTCCTTCTCCTTCTTCTCCTTCTCCTTCCCCTCCTTCCTCCTCCTCCTCCACCTTCTTCTTCTTTTTCTTCTTCTTCTTCTTCTTCTTAGAGAGAGAGAGCATGAGTGGGAGAAGGGCAGAGAGTGGATTGTAAGCAGGCGATGCAGGGCTCGAACTCACCAACCGCAAGAACATGACCTGAGCTGAAATCCAGAGTCAAACTGTTAAACTGACTGAGCCACCCAGGAGCCCCTAGTTCTCTTTCTCCTTAATTTGTTTTTAGACATTAACTTCATTGGGAATCAGACTCACTCTACTATACTGCTTTTACAGACCCCCTCCTCATCAGAAGAACTGCATGTCACCCAAAATGGTTGAAATTAATCTCCAATTGTTGCTTCCACTGTTTCCATCACCCCCATTCCCAGACTCTTTCCTAATTTCACTCTATCTTCTGGATGGCTTCCTACTAAAGACTCCTATGAAATCTCCATGTTACTAAAGACCTCAGCTGCCAACAGCTCCTCCTTCTCCCTTCCAATACAGCCCATTTCGGCAGGTTCTTCTCTGCTATCTGTATCCACTGGTGGGGGATTAATCCAACCTCAACTTGGCAGTTAAGGCTGACAGCTTCTTTTGGATAAACAGCCTCAACAGAATGTACAACAGACAATGTTACCATGGCTGGTCTTCTTTCCTTTCTCCCTTTCTCTCTTTCTCCTTTTCTCCCTCCCTCTCTCCCTGCCTCCCTTCCATCCTTCCTTCCTTCCTTCTTCCTTTCCTTCCTCCCTTCCTTCCTTCCTTCCCTCCTTCCTTCCTTCCTTCCTTCCTTCGTTCCTTCGTTCCTTCCTTTCATAAGGTCCAGGGTGAAAAGTACAGACTGAACAATGGATCGCGGTCCTCCTTTCTTGCCTGCTTTTCTTGTCATTTCGGAATAGCCAAAGCTAACTTTTTCACTTGGGGGAAGAGAAAATCTGCAAGAACGCAGCAGTTACAGTCTCAATAAAGTATACTTAACAACATGTAGTTTTTACACAATGTATTAGCATTATTCATAAGGGGAGAAAGGCTACAAAAGCAGCGGTGAAAGGAAATGAATATCTTAAAACAAGCTTTTCCCAACATATAAAGTAAAATCATGAATGTTAAAGTGTTTTATTTTCTATCTTAAAAAAAAACTTTTTTATAGATGGCATTGTCCCCTTTTAGTAACTGTAGTAATCCATTCCTTCGACAGTAATTTATTGAGTCTTACTATGTGTTTGGAATATCTTTAAAACTAGATAAATCTAAAATTCTTTAAAAAGTGAGTGAATCTAACATTTCTAAAGCTTTCCTTTGCAGAACAAAATTCTTTTCTAAATGGCCGAACCGCTACAAGTTATACTGCTCTTAGATTTCTTTCCAATCTGTCCATGTATCCTCTGTCACCCAAGTGGCTGCATCCTTCATAATCACCTTTAACATTCCTTTTTTCTTCGTTATTACTTGTCATACCAATGCAGGACATTAACACCTGTTTGCAAGGATTTCTCTGATGTCAGAAATCATTCTTGTCTGAAGTGGGATGGAGAGGAGAAAGAGTCCTTTTCCAGCCTGTGGGCGAGGGGATTCTTCTTAGTCCAGAATCAGGCAATAATCGAGAGCTCTTCACAGATGCACTGAGCAGCTTTAAAAGCGCCCCATGCAAAATAACAGCATCCTGAAAATAGGAGGTGAGTTTGTGTTGCAAAGTATGGAACGTTCAGAAAGGGCTGAGAATGAGACCTTTTTCCGCAGAGCTCAGAGACAGACAGGATGGTCTCTTCTCCACATTTGATTTGTTAGAAACCAAATCCAAGGAGATTTATATGGACTTTTAGTACTCATAAGTCCTTTCTTTCTGTCTCTGTTTCATAGCGCTCCTCGCCGAGACCATAATGTACAGGGGGGACCTGCCGAGGCGCCAAATCTCATCCTTCCCGTGTGTGACTGTCGATGGGAATCCATTTGGCTGTCAGTTGACGCTTCTGCATGGGGAAGCCATGAATTCAGAGTATCAGGCAGCACAACATGATGAGAAGAGGCAGACTCTTGAGCCCAAAAGATCTGGGACCAATCTCTGTGACCTTTACCTGCCACCACTTGCATCACTTTTATGAGATTCAGTTTCCTTGTATGCAAAATGGGGAGACCATACCATGCATCTCCCAGATTGCTATGGGGGTCGGCACGCTCTCAGTTCAAATCTTGCCAGCTGTGCATGTCTAAGTTTGTTTCTGTAAAATGGAGTTAATAATAGCATCTACTTCGGAGGGTTATTGTGAGCATTAAATGCAGTCTTATAAGTAAAGTGGTTTGAATAACACCAGGCACATAATGGGCCTCCCAAAACATTATCCTACCTGTGAGTAGTAGCAGGAGATGTAGTCTCTAACAACGGGTCTGCCACATGGTGGATGTCGGCATATATTAGCATCATCAAATTCCTCCATTAGTTTGGGTAAGGGCTTTTATTTTAGGTGGGATCAGAAAAAATTACATGGTGCTTAGCATTTGGAGACATTATGTTGCATTTCCATAGAGACACCTGACTGATTTAGAAAGGGAAGTGAGTTCCAGTTTGGTCCCTGGAACCTGCCCCTCACTGAACCAGTTCGTCTGAGTCAGAACATGCATTAACCCTCAGATTACTCAAGTGTCTCATTTTGTTTTGAATCAATAGCTGCGGTTTTTGCTATTTATGGGCTGTTGACAGCAGATTAAACTTTCACATAAACTATAAGGATGGTCACCTCCACAGCAGGGCCACAAGGTCCCGAATGTCTAAAAATATCTCCCCATGCTCTGCCAAATTGACCCAACTTCTCAGCACTGGAGTCCCAGCATTGGGTTAACAAGAAAATACATTAGCTGAATGAGGACAGAGAATCAGAGGTCATAAACATATCATGAATGTTTGGCAAAATTTCTTTCTTAGGATGGCTGCCACTTGGTCTCTAGAGAATGGAACACAGGATAGCTAAATTTTGATAAGAAAAAAAATCTTGTGGACTGGCCAGGGAGAATAGTCTTTGGTGAAATATGGAATTGGTAGGGAGGCCATGGGACTGAGAAGGGCCCACTGGCAATGAGGAACATCAAAGACAAGTGGGAAGGCATCACCAAAACCACCTTTTGTAGCCTCACTGTACCTCAGTTTGGCTCTCACTATATGTCAGTAGACTGTATATAGAATTTATTCACTTTGGATGGGCTAACATGAAATTCTGCCTCCTAGTTTGAGCAAGTGAACACAGAAACCTTAACCAATCTTGACAAATGCAGATCTGCCCTCTCCCAGATTCATGCCATGTGCTTCTCTGTTGACTCTTCAATGTTTTTTACAAATCCTAGACCCAGCCATCTTGGAAAGAGGCCAGTAAAAGCAAAGGAGAGACAGAAAACGAAGCTACTTGAGTTGACACAACTCGCTTGTTGTTGGTTCTCATCACCTTCTATCCCTTCTGTCTCTGCAAGAGTAGAGTCTGAATCTCAGAAACTCTGCTTGTGCCTGACTAACACAAACACAGTGTAGGCGGCTGTCTAAAAATCAGTTCTCAAGTTCTACTCACTTTGACACTTTCAGCCATGATGCCCTTTCACAAACCTGCTTTTTTATTTCCTCACAGTAACCCAGGGCTTTCAGGAAGCCGACTCTCTTCCGCAAGGTGATGGGGCTGCTAGGTGGAGGTTCCAGATCTGCCTGAGCACAAAGGCTTTGACCTTCCCCTTGAAGTAAGTGTGGCCATTTCCTGGGTGTGGGGAGTGAATCTTGGGGAGGAGCTGAGGGTTTGGAGAATGTGAAAATGAAAATAGTGTGCGATCTGTTAATACACCGAAATGAGACCCTAAACAATGAAGGCTTAGTTGCTTTTAGAAATCATAGTTTCCTGCCTTTCTTCGATCCTTCTACTCAATAAAGGAAGTGGAACAAAGAGTTGGTGAGGGCTTAAGGAGTGAGGATTTGTAGAGAAATCTGAGGTCAAGATGAGATTTGCAAGCAAAGAAATCTGAAAATTTTCAAGGAGTCGAACATTCTTTAAGTGTGAGAGAATGAGCAAGACAGAAATTTATGGAGGTGGTAGTTAGTGAAGTAGAGAGAATTTTGGGAGAATTAACTGGATTCCAGGTCTGGCTTCATCACTGACTAACTCAGTGGCTTAGAGATTCCGGTAATGGGTTGAGGAAGATGGCAGACTGTGGGGCTAGAACGTCAGGGGAATTGTCTGAACAGGTATATTGAATTTGGTGAGAACTATAACAAGAGAGAAAAACAAGAAATTAAAGACGTTGCCCCATATTCCTATCATATATTTTACAAGCTCTAGGAACTATATCGCATATCATTTTCTTCAAGAAAAGCAGGCAGCCTATAGTGATGTATTTAAATGGGGGATTCTACACTGCTGATTATTTGGGCTAACCAAACTCATTTCTGTCCCATTCTATGTGCCTGAGGTGAACAAAAGTTGGCCTTATTTAGACTGTTTTTATCTAAATCTCTTTGGTGGGTGGACCTACTGTCTTTATTGTCTATTAGAAACTAAAGATCTAATACTCACTAATCTATTATAAACCAAACTGTTCATGCCTATCATGTAACTTTTGAGACTCGGGATTCATGAATGGGGTATTTTCTTTTTCTTTTTTCCTCTTACCAGGAACCAGTGGTCCTTGTTTCCTTCATCACAATTAACTACAAATTTAAAGCTGCTCACTTAAAAAAAAAAACAAAAAAACATGCAGATTTGTATTTGTAGTTTGTTCATAATTATTTTTCAGATCTATCCATAAAGAGTATAAGGAGTTATATAAGATATTAACAAGGTGGGTGAGGACAGTGGGCTATTATGTTTTATTTATTTTTTTAACAATTTTCAGAATTTATCTTCCTACATTTTCCATAATGGCAATATGTTATTTTTTGTGTGGGAAGAACAAACCAACAACATTTATACATGATGTACAATTAATGTGTAAACAAAATAATACTTTTCTTTCCATCCAGATTCATTATGCCTTGCCAGGGACACTATCAAGAATTAAGATATTGCTCAAAGAAGAGGAACAGGAACTTATTTAGAGCACATGCTGGATTGATAACTGCTTATCCATCGGGGCGACATTGCGCATGTGAAAACTAGCAGATGAATCTGTCACTTACTGTACAGTATTTCATTTGGAAACAGCAATATTTGAAGGATGCCTGGGTGGCTCAGTCTGTTAAGCATCGGACCTCAGCTCAAGTCATGATCTCACAGTTCACGAGTTTGAGCCCTGCGTTGGGCTCTGTGCTGACTGCTCAGAGCCTGGAGCCTGCTTCAAATTCTGTGTCTCCCTCTCTCTGTGTCCTTTTCCCACTTGTGCTCTGTCTTGCTCTCTCTTAAAAATAAGTGCTAACAAGCAAAAAAATTAATGTCTGAGAATGACACACCCACACAAGCAGATGAACTACCTGAGGGACATCTTGCAAGCAAAGAATGTGGTCCATCATCTTCCTCAATTAGGAACTGGCTCAAATCTGATAACTTAGATCATTGGGACTGTATCTAATATCTAAACTATGTTAATGGGTGCTATGGGTTAAACTGTGTCCTCCCTGAATATATGCTGAAATCCTAACCACTGGTGCCTGTGACTGTGACCTCATAATCTTTGCAGATGTGATCAAGTTAAGATGAAGTCGTTAGGATGAGCCCTAAAACAATATGGCCTGGTGTCCTCATTAGAAGAGGAGGAGAAGCAAAGAGACACAGCCACGGGAGGGGAAAACGCCATGGGATAACAGAAGAGGCTGAAGTGTAGCAGCTACAAGGCAGGGAACCTCAAGAATTGGTGGCAAATCACCAGAAGCTAGAAAAAGCCAGGAAGGGTCCTCCTCTACAGGTTTTAGAGGGAATGTGGCCCGGCCAACATCTCGATGTCAGATTCTCACGTCCGAAACTGTGAGATAATAAATTTCCTTTAAGCCACCTACTCCATGGTACTTTGTCATGGCAGTCCTAGGAAATTAACACGCCGTGAAATGACAGTTGCTTATTTAGAACCCCAGACATTTACTTCCTAAAAAAAACTATTTTCTACCTGTGCTCAAAAATTCGATGCTTGCAAAGGTGTAGAAAGAGAAAGCATTTAAGTTTGCTGGGAGTCTGTTAAATAGTTTGCTATATTGTTAGTGTTGTTGCAAGTTTCTATGTAGATTTAAGGATTCAGAGTAAGATAGGGTAACACAAACTCTAGCCACAGAGAGCAGTCAACCAAGGAGAAGAACTGAACAGAAGAAAATTTACTGAATCAACAACAAAATGATAGGTAAATCATATTGCCAAGCTAGATAAATGGAAAAGATTGAGTTCTTGGCAAAAGGAAACTAAAATAAATTTTTTTAATGAAGGTTACTAGACTAAAGTTCATAATTATTGGCATTTGCTGTTTTAACAGCTATGTCTTTTGTTTGTTTGTTTTCAGGAACAACCACATGGAGTGGAAGAGGATGCTAAATTCTTGATGTAGTTAACTGTGAATACAGGAGGCCAGGTTATTTGGAATGTAAGGCTATGGTTTGCCCACCAACATATATGTGATAGCAGTGTGTCAACATTTTGATTGCTATTGAGGAGGAAGGAAAAGAGTCTCTTGACTGGGGCCTTGTAAATCAAAGCCCCACCATGGAAGATTAGAGTAAGAATGAATTCCAAGAGGTCAACCTGGCAGGAATTTAAGGAAGAGGCGTACAGCCCCGAGCTGGCATGGGCGGGCCCAGAGCCTCCCATTTCTCAGTGTCCCGTGTAGAGGAAAGTTTGTGCCAGATTCTGGTAGAAGCTTTGTGGTTGTGCTCTGGGGGTGGGGCCCTTCCCGACTCCCCTCCACGCCTTTGCTCTCCTTTCTTATGGGTCAAGTTTGAGAGCACCTCCATCAGTGGGGGATCAAAAAGACTGCTTGGATGCCCCCAAAAACGCTTAGATTGAAGGTCAGGGAAGTTTATAGCAATGGATGGAGAAATCAGCTACCCAATGCATGGAGACCATGAGAGATGTGTGAAGTGTCAGCATCCCCTACTGAAGGGAAGGTATCCCTACTCTGAAATAGCCATTGCCAGGAAACCCAGAAAGCACTTAGGGACATTTTTTCGGAAGACTTTGGTAGATTTCGTTTCTGTTAAAAAGCACACTTTTCTATCAGGTTTGTCTCTGTGGAAGGATTATATTTCTGTTCTCCACATGTGTGGAGGTGACATGTGACAAGTTTGAGCAGAGGCTCTAAGAGCCATTATTGGTTCTGCCATCTCTCTGTCTTGAGACCAGCACACCCCAGACACGGCTTCTCCTTCAGATTTTGTTCCCAGGTAAGGAGGGCATGGAATAGAGCTACAGCCAACACGTAACATGAGTGAAAAATTCACCTTGGTTGCGGTAATCTGTTGAACATTCGGTTTGTTTGTTACTGCAGCACAGCCTAGCAGAAGTTCACTACAACATAAACTGCAAAATGGCACATCCCAGTTACGGGAGTTATGTACTGTGTCCAAGAGCACAAGGGATCGAGGTAGAACCAAAGGGCTAGAAGTCTACAAATGGTGCTGAGGCCCAAAATTGGTGATTTAAGGGATGAACACACTGGGACAAAAATCTGAAGGCTGATCTCAAACTAGGAAAGAGGTCATTGTGGGAAAAATGACAGGTAGGAAATAGTTGATAATACAATTAATAAGAGATCAATACTAGATGTATCTCTAGTGTGCACTCGTGTGCGTGTATGTGTGTGTTGGGGGGAGAGAGATAACTTGTGTAAATGAGTCCCAGGAGACTTTAAGATCGGTTGGCTTAGCAGTGGCTTGTCTTCCTAAAAAGACTAGAGTTCAAGTAACCAAGCATCAAATTGGGCGATGAATGGGGCAGCAATTCCACTTAAAGAATGAAGGAATCCAGTTTGGGGAAGGCTCTTCATGGAAAGGGGGCCAAGGAATACATGTAATAGGAAGGAAATACACGAAGGAAACTGACTCACAGGGGAGACGGGGGTCAAACCAAGGATGTGGCCAGTGAGGAAGAAGGCAAGAGTCAGTCCTAAGGACCAGACAGGAACTCCATCTCTGAGACACTGGGATATCAAGGTTAGAGCAGAACTGGGAGTAAATTGGATCAGGAGTAAACCAGAGAGGCGTCGACTTTATTTCCTTCTGGGAAACTGCATGGAGTCTGGACATGGCACAGAACATTCTCAACTCACCTACATCCTTTCGTCTCCTTCTCCTTTCTAGAAGTGGAGGCACTGCCTTTGCCACTCTCAGCTCATGAGGCCTATCGCAATTAATGGGCTGACCTGATTTGACCTCTTGCAAGGTGACAGCTTTCTCTGTTCGGGGTCTTCTATGCAGACAGCAGTGTGTGGCCTCTAAATGCAGGGGCAATGGCGCCACACATAGATCCAAATCACACCGAAATCGTTAAGGTCTCCCACAGATGCCGTTCCCTCCCATCGACAGTTAGTGCAAGGAATTATTACCCAGGCCTGAACCTTGATTCACGCAACTGAGGGCCGTTGTAGCCTCCCTAACTAAATAACTGCTTTTTACGAGGTGTTTAGACAAAATTTCTCTTCTCTGCGTTTTACCGCGTGCTCTTCCCTGCCGCCCTCACCCTCATCTACGTCCGTTTCCCTTTAAACAGAAACATAAGTCTGCCATTTAATAAAATCCCAATAACGATCCTTCTTGAAAGGACAAGGGCTAATAATCACTCCCCCATTTAACATTCCGGTCACGTGACGGTGAAGGAGAATAAATCAGTTAAGCCGCGAGATACAGCACAACTAATTTTCATGTAAAAGGGGGGTGATTGCTTCTTTTTTTATAAAACCATTGTGATTTTTTTTAAGCTGTTAAAGCCCAAACATCCTTGTCTATCAGTTTATGAATTATTAATAAAAAAGGGAGAAGAAAAAAAGAGGCTTTCTTGTCCTAAATATCATCTGCTAAGCCACCTCGGCCTGAAGAGGCTCACACTGATTTCTGATTTACATAGCCCCAGTTGGAAGTTAATGAAGACTGCTGAGCCACCTTTCAACATGCAGATAAACCTTCATGTATTTAAAAGCAGGGAATCTGTGCTTGTTCCTGGCAAATTATTCATCTCAGATCTGAAGTTTCTGACACCGCCTGCGTCAGATAAACTGTCACCCAAATTGCAAACTAATTAGTGATTCAAACATTTCCGAGCTGATTGATGACAGAATAATTTACGCTTCTTTCTCAGTTTCCAGCTGGCACGGGCTGCTGACTGGAGCCCTAATTAACGCGAGTACATCAGTCATGTTCTGCCAAGGCAGCACGTACAATTAAAAGGCAGTTTAAATGGAATATCACATTAAAAAGGCTGGGAGATGCAAATGTGAAGAAACAGCGCTTTAGGAAGAAATGACAACAAAAACCCACAAACCAAAACAGAATGGAAAAAAAAAGATTTTTTTTTTTTAATGGAGAAGTAAATTGTACTCTGCATTGAGTATTTAACAACAACAACAAAAAATAACCAAGAGGAGCCAGACTGGGCATACTAAATATTTTTGTATTTAAGGAGTTTTATTGAGATGAGTGTTTATTGCTCTTTTTAATGCAAACAGTTTGGATAATAGCCCTTTAAATTTGTTCTTGGTGAAAGGGGGCCTCCTCCTCCCCCTCCTCAGCAGTGTTTGGATGGGCAGGATTCCTTGCGGGCCTCAGGGATTTTTCCTGGGTTCATGGACCCATCCCCGGTCTGTCTCCTTGCCTTTCTTGGGTGACCCTCCTTTCCTGATCTTTGGCACTTTGACTTGCCTGAACCTTCGACATGTAGGACTGCCTTGCATTATTTATTCTTCCATTTTATTTGTTGTTTTTTAAAGTTTATTTATTTATTTTGAGAGAGACAGTGTGAGTGGGGGAGAGGCAGAGAGAGTGGGAGAAAGAGGATGCCAAGCAGGCTCTGTGCTGGTGTCAGAGCCCGACACAGGGCTCCAACTCACGAAACCGCGAGATCATGACCGGAGCCAAGGCCGAGTCGGCTGCTTAACCCACCAAGCCACCCAGGTGCCCCCCAGACTACGTTTTAGGACAGTGTTAGCTTTGCAGCAAAATTGAGCCGAAAGCACGGCCATTTCCCATCTATCCCTGCTCCTATACTTGCACGGCCTCCCTATGGACAGTACCAGAATGGTTCATTTGGTACAATCTGTGAACGTCCATCATTATCACCCAAAGTCCACAGCTTACAGTAGGGTTCACCCTTGGTCTTATCTATGGGTTCTGACATGTATAATGACATGTATCTACCATTGTAGTGTCATACAGAATTGTCTCACTGCCTTTAAAATCCTCTCTGCCCCACCCATTCATCCCTCCTTTCCTCCTAGCCCCTGGCAGTCTCTGACCTTCACTGTCTGCGGAGTTCTGCCTTTTTCAGAGCGACATATAGTTGGAATCTACAGCATGTAGCCTTTTCAGATTGCCTTCTCTTACTAGGTAATATATATTGATGCTTCCTCCATATCTTTACAGGTCTTAATAGTCCATTTTAGTCCTGAGTAATATTCCATTGTCTGGATGTACCACATTCATCCATCCACCTACAGAAGGACATATCTTGGTTTCTTCCAAGTCTGGCAATTCTGAATAAAGATGCTTCAGACATCTATGTGTGGGTTTTTGTATGCACGTAAGTTTACCCCTCATTTGGGTAAGTGCCAAGGAACGCAACTGCTGGATCGTTTGTTCACCTTTACCGCGTACACCTATTACCCTCTCTCAGAGACCGCAAGCTCTTTAGGGCGAGGAGCACGTGTTATATCTCTTTTCATTTCCAGGAGAGCGTAGTATACTGTTTTGCACAGAACATTAACACCATAATTATAATTTCTGTTTTGTAAGCTTTCCTATAGCTTCTCCCTCCCCTTATTTGTTATACTTCTTGATTACTTAAACAGTCCAAGAGCACTACTCAGTGTCTTCATGCTCATATAATTATACCCATAATAACAACACTCATAGGTTTTGTGGCCCGAGTGACTACCTACTCCACTCTGCTGTTGTGGTGCATGAAAGAGGCCATAGACAGCAGGTACACAGTGAGCATGGCTGTGTTCCAGTAAAACTTTATCTACAGACAAGCTATGGGCTGGGTGCGCATTAGAGGTATGGCTTTAAAGTCACATGTTACCTTTGACTAGTAAAACTTAATGGCTTAATTTTTTTTTTTTTTTACAAATTTTTAGTTTCATTCATCTTTGTTTACAAAATTTAGTATCGAATGTCATTTAGTTGTTGCCAATATTCAAATTCACCCTGAACAATGAAGAGCCACCTCTACTGAGACCATAAACCTTTGAGATAAAGGGCGACAGGGTGCAAAGAGAATAAGAAACTCAAACAGCTAGGGACATCTGAGCCACAATGCATCATCTTTCAGTGGAATCACTTGTTGACTCCTTGGGGCCAACCAAGTGCTGTGAACACAGCCCTAAATCTCAGTGACTTAGCAAAGTGAGATTTTGATCTTTCCAAGCAGTCTAGTCAAGGTCTGTAGGGGTGAGAGGGAAGTGCTCTGCCCCAGGCTCCCATCATTAGGGATCAAGTTTCTTTCCGGTCTGTAACTCAGTCATCTTGATGGTTTTGAGGATCTCCAGCAGTTGTTGGTGTGTGCGGACAGGTGAGGAAACAGAGGAAGTAGGGATGATTGCGCTGAAGGGTTTATTGGCAGGCCTGGAGTGGCATGGTTCCTTCTGCACTCATTCCATCAGCCAGAGCTCAGTCACATGACCTCACCTAAGAGCAATGCATGCTGGGAAATGTAGTCTAGTCCTAAGGTCAGGATACAGAGGAAATGGTCAGGGTGAAAATCTTGCCAGTTTCTAATGTAAAGCCTTTGAGGGCTAAGAGTTACAGCGTGTTGTTGGTTTTTAAAAAGGTGATCATACTATACTATTATACTATACATGTATACTATATATTATACCATTATACTATATATGTTCATATGACATACTATAACACATAACATATGAACATATAACACACTCTATAACCATATATTTTTTTTATTTGAGAGAGAGAGAGAGACGCATACTAGCTGGAGAGAGGGGCAGAGGGGGAGAGAGACAGAGAGAGAAAAAAAGAGAGAGAGAATACCAAGTAGGCTCCACATTGAGTGGCGCTGGATCCCACGACCCTGAGATCATGACCTGAGCCAAAATGAAGAGCAGGATGCTTAGCCAACTGAGCCGCCCAGGCTCCGCTCTATAACCACATTCTGTAACTACTAAGTGGTCGAGAGTCTGAGTCCTAAGATCCAGTTAACCTGTAAGCCTACATTTTGTGAAGAAGAGAAATGCCTCATTAGTTTGACCAAGCACACATCTAATGTGTAACAGGAGTTTTTTTACCTCAACGCCCTCCTGAAAGGGAATCAACATTTCTAGATATTCACCCTGACCAATTTAATTTTAAGGCAAAATGACATAAAGCTACTGTAAAAATGACCAAGGTTACTTTATAAAGCTTGCGAGGGCTTAGTCAAGGAGAAGATACCATGGGTGGTGGTTTAAGAAAATCACAGATTTCTGGGCAATGTGTGACTTTCAAGCTGGCACCTTCTTTTTTGGAACTAGGCGAATTGTGTGCCCTAGGGTAATACAAGTATTTCTATCAAAGGTCTCCAGAAGATTATAGAGAAATCAGAGGATTTGGGACCAAAGTTGTAGTTTGTGGCTTCTATAAAAAGTATCTGTGAGAGTTTGGGTAAGTTTTGTACTCTCTCTGTGCTTCAGGTTTTTGTTTTGCCAAATGGAGATAATAGCGGGGCTATTTTGAGAGTTAAATTAGAAAACGTATGTGGAAGCATGTATTCTACAAATTATGGGTCCCTTCCCGCTCCACTGTTAGCGCAGTCACTGACCAGGTGTTTGAACTTGGAAAATTTTCCTTACTTTTCCAGGCTCAGTTTTCTCATCTGTAGAATGAAGGTATTGGATTAAATAATGTCTAAATTCCTTTGAGCTCTAAAATTCATGGGCAACACATGAGAGTTTTCTACACATGGCCTTGTCTCAATTGGTATATTTTGGGAACTTAAGAAAAATAGAATTTTGAAAATAAAAGTCCTGTTTGAAAATTAGTTTTTATGATCTTCTATGTGTCTGTGTGTGAGGCAGAGTGAAGAAAGACAAAAGAGGCCCAGAACACACTAACTCTGATTATCAGTTACTTATAAACCAGGATATAAGACAGGGTATGAGTCATCCTCTCCACGTCCTTGTATACCTTCCCCTCCTTTGAATATTCACTGTGCCATAACATCCCTTATGGCACTGTTCTTGCGTTATCTGTTCTTGAGATAAGTGGATACATCCTACCCCTCTCCTAGCTTGTAGTTTCCTTGAGAGCAGAGTCTGCGTTCTGTCTTGCTCACATCAACAGATCTTTCCAAAGGCACTGCTATAATAGGGTTTAGCAAATTTTTTTGTAAAGGGCCAGGTAGTAAATATTTTTGGCTTTGCGAGCCATACAATCTCTGTGCAATACAGACTCTGCTGTTGTAGCTCAAGGCCACAGACAGTACATAAACGAAGGAGGGCGACTTTGTTAAAAAACAAAAAAACAAAAACAAAAACAAACACACACACACAAACACAGAAAAAACACCTTTGTGGATGTTGAACCTTGCATTTCATATAATTCTCATGAAATAGTCTTCTTATTTTCATTTATTTTTTACCACTCAAAATGCAAAAAACATTTTCAGCTCATGGGTTGTATAAAGACAGGCAGCAGGCTGAATATGGTCCATGGGAGATAGATTACTGACCCCTGTTGAATGCTGTAAATTCTTATTAGTGTTTGCCGCTGAATTCAATTCAGTAGGGATTTATGTATAAATTTTTATTTTCAAAACTGGTGTGTAAGATACCATTCTCCCCCTATCCTGTTAGAGTTAGGATTTCCTACGAATAACTCAGATGTCTGCAGGTTACCATGCTAAGCAGAAACAGAGAGGATATTCCTTTAAGGATTCTTTCAAACACTAAGAACAATTATGTGTGACTATAAGAAGCTTTTGTCATGTATGTAACCAAAGCGGGTGTTAGCGTAACCTTCTTTTAGCCGATGAAGTGAAAAATATTACATATTAATGTTATGATAAAAGGGCAAGAGAGTAGGCATTGGTGTCTGGAGTAGAATCCATGCTCTATTTCTTGCCTACTGTTCCTGGGCAAGCTACTTAATTTTTCTGAGTTTCTCCTTTTCTTCCACGTGGGGATAACCACACCCTTCTGGCAGGATTGGTTTGAGGGTTGGAGCTGAAGTATGTGAGCATCGAGCACAGTTTCCAAAGCATGATCCACTGTTAATAAATGTTACTCAACATCATCATTCCTCTTCTGCTTCTTCTGACAAATGGACAACTTGGGATCTCCGTAGTTTGCAACATGTTTTTGTAAAATAAGAGCGAGTACTGAGAATTCCTTGTGGATATGTGGACCTGGCATGCAAACATGGGAAAGTTCCATGACTTTGTTTTGATAACTTGCAGGCAGATGCCACTCCAAGCGAGCAGAGCTTGGCCCTTAGGTAAGCTGAGGAGAAACATGGCGGCCATCCTGGGAAGCAGTTACTAGGAGGACTAAAGCAGACAACCTTCTCTGTCTTTGTTCTCATCTCCTGTCAGTTATTAGATCTCTTGAAACTGAGAACCCAAAAACTTTATGCTTTCGTATCTCTGGGGGAAAAAAGGGAAACAAAAAAATGCATGGTTGATACAGGAAAATGCACTAAATAGGGAAGTCTGTAGTTAATAGTAAGGGCTGTGAAAAGTTGGAAGTCAAAGTATATGCCATTGATCGGGGATATAAATCAATTCTTTAAACTTAAATCACTTATTAAAGGCAAACTGGCATTGGCTCGTGACACAAGTCTATTCTGCTCCATTGAACTATCTGCTTAGCTACAAACCCAGCCGCCGGGGCTTACAGGATGGGGGTAATTCTGAGAATGAACAGCTGTTTTAACAGCAGGTTGTGGGAAATGCGACCACAGGAGGAGGGTCAACCTATATGACTCATCTAGGTCAAACACAAATCAGAAAAAAATGCAGGTTGACTTAAAAAGGGAGTCTATTGTTCATTAGAATATATAGTATTGACTATAGTTTTAAAACATCAGGGGCCAAAAAAAAGTTGATTATTAACTGTCTAGTTACTGCAACTTTCTTTCTGAACCCACTCCAAGAATCTTGTGAATGAAATGTTTGCTGTCTGCACTTACTATGCCCTCTTTTGGACAGCAGGGACATGGTTTGCTTTTTCTATAATCACATAGTACATAGGTTTGGGTAGAGGTTTGTAATTTATAAAGCACAATTAATTTCAAGTCAATACACATTTAAGTAGCATCTCCTATGGGTTGAATCTGTCTCTCCAAAAGATGCTGAGGTCCTAATGCTTACTATCTGTGAATGTGACCTTACTTGGAAATAGGGTCTTTGTAATTGATCAAGTTAAGATGAGGTCATTAGGGTGGGTCCTACTCCAACATGACTGGTATTTTTTTTTTTTTTTTAAGGGGAAATTTGGACATGGAGGCATACATGAACACCGGGAAAATGCTATGTGGACATGATGCAGAGATTGGGGTGATGTATCAACGAGCCAAAGAATGTCAAAGATCACCAGCAAAGCTTCAGAGGGAAGAAGAGAACCATGAAATAGATTCTCCTCAGCGCCCAGAGAAGAAACTAACCCGCCAACACTTGATCTAGGACTTCTACCTCTGAAATGTGAGACAATAAATTGCCATTGTGGTACTTTGTCATGGCAGCCCTAGCAACCTGGTGAAGCATCTATGTGACGATACTTAAGAATATCCCTGTGACATAAGTGTCATCATTATTCCAATGAAAAGGAAGATTCCAAACTCCATGATTTCTGCCCTATGTCCATAGCAATGGCAGGAGCTTGTGTCTCCATGAACTTCATGCTTCCAAATGTGAGGCTGGCACAGTCCAAGTGGCCTCTCCAGGTAATGATGGATGAGGCACTGTGTCAAGATATTCTTAGCTCTAAGTAATAGAAAAAGCCCATTCACAATGTCTGAACTGTCAGGGATGACTTCCTATCCCATAGAGAAAGAGTTCCTGAGACAGGACAACTCCAGAGTTGTGAATGAAGTGAATTCATTGGTTAATTACATCATTTAGGACCAAGTGTTCTTCACATTTCAGTTCTTTAATTTTCAGCATTCGGGTTTTATCCTCAGTCTTGTTCAATGCTGTCCAATAGGAAATACAAAGCAAGCCACATATGAGATTATAATTTTTCTAGTAGCCACATTAAAAAATGTAGAGAATCTGGTCAAATTAGTTTTAATGATACACCGTGTTTAACTCAATATATAAAAAGTGTTTATCATTCCAACATAAATATCAATACATTCAGTAATGAGGTGTTTGATTCAGCACTTCTCATTTCGGGCTAGCAACATTTCAAGTGCTAAATAGCAACATATGGCTATGATCAACAGTGTGAGTCCAGTTCGCTTCAGTCTTCTAAGACTGCTGCAGGAATTCAGGCATCAGATCCAGGCCTAAAAATGTCCAGAGGTCGTCTCTTCTCTCTTTTGCAATGTCAAGACAAATTTCCCATAACCCCCTTGCATACTTTCGTCGTGTCTCATTGGCCTGAATCGTTTCTTGTGTCCCTGCCTACTCCAATTACAAGCAGAGAATGAGATACTAAAATTGGCTCAGACCAAATATGGTTTCGAGTCACACATATATGTGGGGGAGGATGGATATCTGGTTGTTTCTGGCAGACAGGAGGAAGATGAGGCATGGGTATTGGGAATGCAGCAAAAAATGTCATTTAAAGCATTGAATGCAAGGTAAGATGGTCATGGGACAGTTTGGAACCAAGTGAATCCTGGTAGAAAGACAAAGGCAAGAATAGAGCTTTTTAGTTTGCAGTGGGCATGGGGGTTTTAAAGACTACACCTAGTCAGTCTACAGAACAGTATTGAAGCTGAGGATCCAACTGGTATAATAGGATAGCTTCTTAGAAGTTTAAAATTAGGTAATTATAACCTAATTTTGATCAGGCCATATTAATGTGATAGAGATGGAAGCAATAGTTCATTTTGGCTATGGATAAAGAATCTTTTCACCGCCGTAATCGTAAGGTAGGCATAGTTCATGATATGTGGGTGGATTTTTGTTCTGTTAGAAATTGTACTAAATATTAGCAAAAATATTTTCATAACCAAGAAGAGACTAAAAGAAGCCACTTTAATTAAAGTGCACTTTTCTCCATCACAGCTTATGAGGTCCATTCCATGTATGGCCTGACTCATCTTTTCAGAAAGCAGAGTCTTGGTGCATCAACATGGTATGTGACTTTTGTTTTCCCCCAGAAGTAGCTTGTATTTCCAATCCCCAACACATTTTTGAAGACGCTAACGTTTCTGGGCCCAGAAGCTGAATTAGGCTGGAGGGTAAAGGTGCAGAAAGATGGGCCTCGCCAGTATAAAAAGGCTGCTACAGGCATAGGGGCTGGGCAGGGCACGTGATTCATATCATGGCATCCGTATTCACAAAAGGAGATGATAACCAATATGGTTTTCCATGAGTTCATAGACCAGGATGCCTGGGGACCAGGGACTCTGTTCTATCACAGCCGAAGGGGTTGAGCAGGAAAAGAAATGGAAGGATAGCACCAACAGTCCTCCAGTTCAACTTCAGATTGTCTTCCATCTTGCACTCTTGCAATTTCGTTGACTGGCCCGTCTAACCTGCTTGAGCTTCTGCGTTTTTGTTTTGAAGATTTTCTTTCTGAGTCTACATTGAAACAGTGATAGACAGGGTGCCTACTCAGAAGAGGAAAAAAAAATCACTTGTGATTCTCAAGAGGCTTGTTCGTCTAAGTCTACAAGACTGATGAGGTGTTTGCCTCCGAAACACTCTGTGGTAGCCAAGGGGTGTGAAATGTGACTCATAACAGCACTTGAACTCTGGCTCACCGGTGCACACTGCCAACACGTTCGTGGAAAGAGGAGAGTGTGTGAAGCTGTTGCAGCCAGTCCCTCCATTTCCAGAGCCCCATTCTGCTGCCTTAGAGATGATTTTGGCATTACAGGCTGCTCATCTGGGCAAGTCCACTTCTACCGAGCATGCTTTAGGAATGTGGTCTTTCTGGGAAACATCATGGAAAATGACAGATTTAAGTTAGGTAGTGAAGGATGTAAGAAATATCGTGAACCAGCCTAAGCTGCACACAGAGAGAAATCTTTCCTTCTAAAGCCATGTGTATTAGGGATCTTAAGTAGGTGAGTTCTTCTTTTAGGCAATTACCTGCCCCCCACCTTGGTGTCCTCACCTTCTTTTCAGCCTTTCCCCATGCTGATTGTTTGCTGCCAGAGGCAATTTTAATAATGCTCCTTAAGCCACTTAACTCAAAGCCTTTCCCAGTGACAGCTGATTATCTCCTCTGTGTACATCTAGAGAGCTCTGTCAGCATAGCTGTCCCTCCCCACCCTCCCACCTCAGTGACATTCTGCACTCTGTTTTAGGACTCCTAGAACTGCTGCTACTCACTGGAGCTTTTGTTCTGAAAATTAAATTCACAAGGAAAATTAGATTCACAAGGTATTTTTATGCCCACCATGGGATGTTACAAATGTTTAGAGACATGTTTTTTTTTTTTGTTTATTTATTTATTTTGAGAAACTGAGAGAAAGAAAGAGAGAGAGGGTGGGTGTGCATATGCTTACAGGTGAGTGAGACAAGGGCAGAGAGTGAAGGAGGAGAGAGAGAATCCCACACTGTTAGCACAGAGCCCCACACAGGGCTCAATCTCACGAATCAGATGATCATGACCTGAGCCAAAATCAAGAGTCAGATGCTTAACCTACTGAGCCACTCAGGCGCCCCTAAGACATGTTTTCTGTTTTACAAAGAATAAACATGCACACCATTTTGAAAGTTTTGTCTTTAATCTACTGTATTTTCTTATCTATCTAGTAGAGTTACAGCTTTTCTTTTTGACTTAAACCATCTTTTCTAACTTTCAATGGGCACTGGGAAAAAAGTATATATGACATAGGCAGGTTGCACAAATAATTCTTACCGGAGGTAAAGCAACTCACTTCATTTTACAAAGGCAGGATGTTACATCAAAACAAGAGGCTTGGTGCACCTGGGTGGCTCTGTCAGTTAAGCATCTGGCTCTTGACTTTGGCTCAGGTCATGACTTCATGGTTCTTGGGTTCTAATCCCACGTTGGGCACTGTGCTAACAGCATGGAGCCTGCTTGGAATTCTCTCTCTCTCTCTTTCTCTGTCTCTCTTGCTCTTTCTCTGCCCCTCCCCTGCCCTCACACTATCTCTGTCTCTTCTCAAAATAAATAAATAAACTTTAAAAAAAAACCCTAGAGGCTCTTATCCTTTCACTAATACGAAAGAAAGAGTGGTACTTGTAGAGGGAGAAATAAGTGAATGAATGAGTTAATCTGAAGGAGCCAGCTTGACCTACTGCATAGCTTGATTTAAGCTAATACATTTGAAGTTGCTTTAAATCTTTCAAGTAATTCCAGGAGCCTGGTTGATGGCATGAAGTACTGAAGTATTCTGGTGTTCCTTAAGTATTAGTGTAATTTCTAGATTCTATGAAGTTGTTACCAGGAGAGGAGCTTATATAATAGGAGTAACTTCTCTGCTATCTCCTGGTGAGGGCTGAGCTTACTAGCTCATTACACTAAGGACTGCATGACCTTGGAGAAGTCCTACGTGCTTCTCACAAATATAAAAGAGTACATCAACAAAGCATAGACTGGCTTGAAGATGTAAAACAAAACAAAACAAAACAAAACTATATTCAGCCAAATTACTTCAAAAATAAATTTAGATTATACAGTTTCAGAGCAGTCGTTTGCAAACTAAACAGTTTTTCACTTCGTTTTTCCCCTACTAGTTCTTTAGATGCAACAGAAGTGCCTGCATTTGTGGCTCATGGAAAAGGAAGTCAATGGCTGACGAGGGGTTGACAGTGCTTATTGCCATGATGATAGACGAACACACTTGAAGAAGTGGTTTACTAAAGAGACCCTAGTGGCTGGCAAGAGTGGCTGACCATGTCCTGTGGGGCACAGCTGATGCTCTCTGACCAGGTTCACAACCTATAACTACTGTGATCTGGTCAAATTATCTGGAGGCATGGGCATCTATTTTGAAATGGCAAAAATGATGGAGGCATCCACTATGTAGAGTTCCAGGCTCTGTTATCTCTCTCCTTTCTGCTTCTTCCTTTGTCTCTGTCTCTTTCACACAAGCATGTGTGCGCGCGCGCACATACACAGAGAAATGTATTAGATGTATAACTGACACGTAAGAAATTATAAAAGTCCTTGAAGATTAAGACTAGCGATTTTCAAGTTAATTTTAGCAGCAGAAAAATTACCCCTAGATAAGTTTTCAGGGAGGCCTCTTAAATGGGAAAGAGATACAAGCAGAGCTTAGCCTCCTCCTTATCTTCTACCCTAGCCCTACTCCCCATTTCCAGGCCTCTGGTACATCTCCTAGAGCTCAAATCCAAGAGCACACCTCTATTTGGATTTAAAAGGAGATGGCCACTGGGGCGCCTAGGTGGCTCAGTCAGCTGAGCTTCCGACTTCGGCTCAGGTCAGGATCTCACAGTTTGTGGGTTTGAGCCCCACATCAGGCTCAGTGCTGACAGCTCAGAGCCTAGAGCCTGCTTCTGCTTCTGTGTCTCCCTTTCTCTCTGCCCCTCTGGCCTCTCACTCTCTCTCTCTCAAATACAAATAAATATTAAAATAGAAAAAAATAAAAGAAAATGGCCACGAATTATCTATAGTTGATAACGTTACAATCACATGCTTAAACATTTTTGTAAACAAACCTGGAAGTTTTAGTCTTTGTGGAAAGTAGCTAGGATTTCACCCCTTTATAGCTCATGGACCTTAGAGGTATTTCTACAATAGCAGAAATTTTATTTCATGTATTTTTTGGAAGCACCTCAAGCCATCAGTTATAAACAAAGATCTTACATCGCATTTTCAGTGTAAAAATATTTATTTGTATGTATATATCTATATATCTATATCTATATAAAGTAATTTTCATATACAAAATGTTCTGCCTGGTGTAGAGAACTCGACAAGGACTTTGAATCATGGATGTACCAGATCCACAATTTTAAAACGCGTTTGAATTTTTGATTGATGATGGCAGGGGAGGGTAGAGCTGGCCGTGTTTCCTTAAGGACCAGGAAGCAACAGGTGGTACCTTAAGAACCTACAGCCTGTATTTTGAGTTTGAAACAGAAAAGCTGCTTACAAAAAAAGATTACAGGTGGCTGTGTTTCCCTTGGTGAACTTTTCTTCTTTTTTCTTTGGTGAGACTCCCAAGGAGGGCCCTCTTTACCCTTCAAATGTAGATTCTTTTGCAAAGAGAAATGGTCAGTTAAAATCTAGCCATTGTTCTGTTCTCAAGCAAGTCAGAAGGTGAGGGTATAGGTTGAGGGAGAAATGAATACAAGGCCTTTTAGGGGGATTTGAAAGGAGACCACACAGCTTACTTCTATTTAACTCTTAATTAACTAAATAAATGTTGGGGGAAGAGTTCTTTGAGAAAATGGTCTTATAAAAAGTGGATGTTAATCCCTTTAATGTCTTTGGGAGTTATAAGACCACAAACCTCATGGTAAATTTAAAAAGTGAATTTTGAAGTATCAACAGCGAGACCAATTTTTTCGTTCTATTTTCCAGAATTTCAAAAACAGTTGCTAACAGTCCCTTACCCCAAGTCCCAGGAGAACTAGATTCCTAAGCGTAGGTCCGTGGACCACAACCCTGTCACTCACATCTTTCCTTTCAGGACAGGGCTTTTGGGAATCACATGACACCAACCAAATTAAGAACAAGCTTTTCAAATGCTCTCCTGAAGCTCTATAGCAGAATTAAATTTAAAAACATCATTGAGGTTTTGTGTAGTTTATATGTTATATTTTGTGTGCTCTAGTTTTGGAATTAACTTTATTTTAAATTATTCAGTTGTTTTTGAATAGCTGATACATATCCATGAAACATGATTCAAAAGGCACTGGAAAGTGCATATATTTCTTATTCCTGTCTTCTGGCCACCTTGGTTCCTTGGTCTCTTTATTTGTTCCTAGCATTGTCTTGCAAAGACATTCTATGCACATACAACATACATTCTCATAAATGACAATATATTTTAAAGTCTATTACAAATTTTTTTCACTTAAAAATACATATATAGATCACTCTAATCAGTCTACACAGAGCTTCCTCATTCTTTGTAAAGTTGTATAATATTTCATTGCAAAGAAATAGAAATTTATTTACCAAGTTGATGCACTTCTAGTTATTTATAATCCTTGACTGTGCAAACAATTTGACAATAACCTTGCACACACATTATTTTAACCATGTTACAATACACCAATTAGAGAAATATCTAGACGTGTATTTTCATTTTATTTGTATTTTAAATTTGTATTTTGATTTTCTATTTGTAACTTATGTTTGTATTTTAAATTCTGATAAGTCTTGAAAAATTGCTCTTCACAAAGATTGCGTCAACCTTTGATGTATGGGAATGTCTATTTCTCAAACTCTCCTCAACATGGTATTTTACCAAGATGTTTGATATTTGACCATACTGAAATATTCTATCTTGGCATTTCTCCACTATGAGTGAGGTTAAGCATTGCTTCATATCTTTAAGAGTCATTTATGTTTCACTTTTTGTAATCTGCCCTCATATGTCCTTTTTAATTTTTCTATTGGGTTGTTAGTCCTATTGATTTGTAGGTATTCTTTACATATTAAGGACATTAGACTTTTATGATATGAGTTGAAACATTTTCCCTACTTTTTCATTTGTCTTTTTTTTTAAACTCTTGACTTTTTAATAATATTTGTCATATTTTGGACCTTTTAAAAATGATTCTATCATATAGAAACTTTTGCATTTTATATAGCTAAATCATATTTATAGCTATATCATTTTTTCTCTTCTATAGGTTCAGAGTTTTGTGAATACTCAAAAGTGTTCTGATATTTAAATGGTTTTTCCATGTGTATTTCTAGGACTTTTCTCATGTTTCACTACAAATATTTAATATCTCTATAATTTAAATTGGTGTAAGGACTAACAACAAAGTTTAGATAGTTCCTTATTTGTAATTTTCTCTACAATTTCCTTTAATTCCTTATTCATTTCTGTTTTTTAATTTACCTCTGGTAAAACTCAGAACCCATATTTCTTAACATATTCTCAGAAATGTCTACTCTCATTTATGCTTCTTCTAACTTGGCTTTCTTTAATGTGATTATTTTGCTTTTCCTACTTCTTGAGCTCTGCTTATTCATGTTTTATTCTCTTGCTATCTTGCTGTATCTTATCCGAGTTTCAGTACATGTGCTTTATTTTCTTGCATTGTATGTAACAAAAAAAATTCGCATTGATCTGTTCACTCAAAATTTTCATGTACTTACAGCAGCACCTCTGCAGTGTGTTTTATTCATTTGCTCTTTGTTATTCCCATTACTGTCTTCATTTCCTTCTCATCACACCTTCGTATAATTCTTCTGCTTGCTCATTTTTGATTATTACTTTTTTTTTGAGTAAGGTGTGTTTATTGGAGTTTCATGTAGTACGAGGATTAAAGATCGTGTTTCAGGCTGCAAGGAAACCATTCACAGAAGTGGGGTGTTGCGGGAGAAAGCAATTTCCATCAGCCATTACTTTTCCTAATTAAGTGTGACCCTGTGGAACACACTCACATTGCCAACTTTTTCTTCTCTACCTTCAAAAATGAACTGTGCCTTGCAAATATGACTGCCCAGTGCATTTCTTGAGACTCCGTGCTACTTTCAGAAAAGTTGTTGTCATCTCATGGTTCCAGGCAGGAGACTTTTGGTTTTACTTCTAGGCTTAGAGCAACGGTTTTGAAGAACTGTTCCTTGAGGTTGTGTCTGAGACCTGCAAACATAGACCTGTTCTTCTGGGGGCACCTCTCTGACCTCTAGTGTCTTTGTTAGCTTTCCTTGAGTTCATAATTTTAGGTTACAGATGCCTTCAACATTCTACAAGGATGAGTTTGGATCTTTGTTTTTTAATCTTCTTGTTGCTATTGGGTGATTTTGAAGAGGAGAAAGGTAGAGCAACCATGTTTACTCAGCTAAACTAAGGAATCAAAGATCATGTTCTTGGATACAAGAAACTCTTTTAAAGATACGTGTTGTGAATGTATTTTTTTTTTATCCTGTGGGTACTTCAAGGACCATATGTATGCATTATATCAGTCAGGGTTCTTCAGAGAGACAGAATCAAGAGATATACATAGGTAGATACATAGGTAGATAGACAGATAGATAAGAAATTGGCTCATGTGATTATGGAAGCTGAGAAGCCCCATGATCTGCCATCTATAAGCTAGAGACCCAGAAGAGCCACAGTTTTGTTCTAGTCCAACTCTGAAGGCCTGAGAACCAGGACAGCTGATGATACGTTCCAGTTTGAATACAGAAGAGTACTAATGTCCCAGCTTGAAAGCAGTAAGTCAGTAACAATTAATTCTATTTTTTATTGCCTTTTTTTTTTTGTTTTATTTAGATCTTCAACACATTGGACAATATCCACCCACGTTGAGGAAGGCAATCTGTTTTATTTCGTCTGCTGATTCAAATAATAATGTCATCCAGAAACAGCCTTACAGACTCACCCAGAAATAATGTTTAACCAAATATCTGGGTATCTTATAGTTCTGTCAAGTCGACACATAAGATTAACTATCCCGTGCACCAAGTTACACGTTATAGCCCAAGGGCTAGTATATATTGAACTTGCATCAAAGATGATTGAAAGTCACTGCTACCAAGTCAAGCTCTTTAACACTTGAGAGATTTCTCCTAATAACTCATTAGAACAACTATCAGCCAATACCATCCTAATAAACCAGCACAGTGTCTTTATTCTTGTTCATATAACATAAATACCCACTCCTTATCTTATTATCTCCTCACCCTGCAAGGGAAGGGGAATCTACTATTTATAGATCACCTGTTACATTTTGTCTTAAGGTATTTTGAAGTGAGTTAGTGTTTGGTCACCAAGCCACTAATAGTATCTTAAGGGTTCTGGTATGCCAAAGAAACACAGTGGGACCGGGTATGCCATTTTTGTCAAGATTGCCAAACCTTACTTTAAACAGTAGCAAAGAATCCACATACATAACAGAAAAAAGGTGCTTTCAAAACCACAGTGCTGAAGGATAATAGGAGTGGGTGTAAGTAACTGAACACAAATTCTTGATACTTGTGTACACTGAAGACAGTCTAGAAGTAAGCTAACAAAACTTGTCTGTCCTTCACAAACTGAAAGATTCTTAAGATGCAATGGGATGACGGCAGCTTTGTCAGGAGGAGGAGGAAACGGATGACTACAAATTCCTCACTAAATGTCTAAAAACAGTGTTCAGAATTCCACCCATCAACCTGAGGAGATGAATAACTGAAATCACATTATACCTACATTTTCTGAAGTGAAAACTGTCAACATTACTGTCACAGACAATGTTCTGACTGAGCCGGAAGGAGATCTTTGGCAGTTCACAATCTGTTAGCTCATATTTCTGCAGCTCTGGGGAAATGGCCTCAATACTTCAAGACCCAATACTTGGATCGTCAGGGAGAAATTGGGGTCTGAAGGAGAGTCATTGATCTAGTACTTTCAAAGTTCTAGAAGAAAGACACATTACATGGTGTCAACAGATCTGATCAAGATAAAGGAACAGCTCTGATAGCGATAAACCTACGACTCATATCATACAGAGAGATTATGCTTTTTACATGGGTACTTATTCAATGTTCATTTATTTAATGTCTATTAAATACGATTCCATGCTCTGTTCCAGGTGCTGAAAATGTAACGGTGAACAAGCAAATCCCCTACCCTTTAGGAATTTATACTCACATGTAGTATATTTGTGTGGAGACAGAGATGGGAGTGATATAGACATAAAATGCACAAGTTAAAAACAAGTATGATATTTCAGATTGTAGTAAGTGCTACAAAAGGAGTAAACAGATCTGGCACAGAGAGAGATTAGTGGGACGGTAGTTCTTTAGAAAGGATAGCAGGCAAGTCCCCTTTGAAGAGGTGGCATTTGACCTCTGACATATGTCGCTGTGTAGGTACACTGTAGCTGTTGTATGTATCCAAGGTTTTAGAGACTATAGTCGATCTAATTGTAGTGAATCAGCCAATGATCAGCTTGATGGGGGAGGGAGCAGATATTTTATCTGAGGAACTGAGGGCTGAGCCAGTCATTTCTTTGATCTTCCTTTTGGTTTTACGCATGTTTTATACGTGTATAGAGAATTATTTAGTGACCATGTTTTAAACAGGAACGTAGAAAGTTTTGTGACCATGTTTCTTTTTTTTTTATTCTTTATATATAGTGATTTTTTCTACCTGGAGAATTTGGTGACCAAATTTTATACCTGTACATGGAGCCCTGTGATCTTTATGTATGCATTCATAAAACTAAAAAAAAATACAGGCTACCTGAGTTTACAAAGCACACACACACATGCATGGTCTCAGTTACTCTTCACAACACAATACCATGGATAGTTAGTATGAAGCATGGACAGATTCCAATAAACCCTCTTCAGAAGCAGGGAAGAGGCTGCATACACACCATTGCACTTTAAATTTGCCCTTCCTCCCACCAAACATGCCAGGTTGGATGGGTACCACCTAAGTAACTTAGGAAAAGCACTCTGTGGAATAACATGCAGGCTGATATATAAAGAGCTATATGATAAAGACATGTAACACCAAGGGCACAAAAGAATCTAAACAGAAATGTTTTTATTCCAATTTGGTGGCAACGTTATTCTGTAGTGTAATGAGTCTCGAGCTCAGATAGATAATGCCTTCCTCTGATAAACTTTAGCAGAAGAATATTGCCGAGCTTTTCACTGGAAGGGTTGCAATTTAAATGAATAAACAATCTGTCCGAGTACTAATACTGTGCAAAACATTAGTTACCAGATTTTAGCACATTGAGAATACCACCTATTTTTAAAATGGGAAAATCTCTATCAATTTTTTTGTCTTTCTCCAGTGACTCAAAATGCCTCAGGAACTTTTCCTCAGATAGTCTCAGGATGACGCACCTCTAGGCTGAGATTAAGCATGGCACATTTGTTAAAAAATGTTCAATCTCTTTCCTCTAGGTACAGTGATGAGGCATACAGAGTGAGTGCTTACTGCTTTGTCTCCTGGGTTAAAATCCCTCTCCCCTCGACTAGCTCTTCGTCTTCACACTTTCAGGTATTTTAGTGGCCTGCTGCTTTCTCTCCTCCGCCTGACTTATCAAAACATTCTCAGGACAGACTCTGACATTCATTGATCCTAAAGTACAACTGACCAATCACAGCTTGAAGTATTTACCCCCCAGTGGACATTTATGCTTTCATAAGGATCAAAACCATGCTCCGACAATAACATTTTAGATACAGTGAAGGCCGAACAGTAGGAACTCTGTGAAATTACGGCGGGCAGTTTTAGAATCTACTCATTTCTGATGCCACCTGCTTCTGAGCAATTGAAGACAGGACTCTCCGTAAATAGTCAGAAGCACTTAAATACCTTATTTTTTGCTGATGAACAAAATAAAATGTATGTCTGTTTCCTTTGCTCCCGGTATTAGCTTTCTTTTCTACCTCATGACCATGCAAGTTCTGACATGCACCGAAGTAATTAAATGCCAAGAAGCCGCCTCAAATTTTGTTCAAGCTCAGCCAAATTCATATCTTCTTCTACACCTCTTAGTAGGTGTGGAACCAGAGCCCAAAGGAAGATTGGACACATTAGTCCCTTCAAAAAGGAGGAGCTAGGCAGCATGGATATAAAGTTTCTTCCCGCGGGGGCACTCTCCACAGCCCTAGTCTATGCGGGGACTTCTCCCTGCCATTTTTATCCTTTGGTTAAAATAAACACGAAAGGAAACCTTACGATAAAAGGAAGAACAATGTTAACAATAAGCACAGGAGACACAGTGTTAAATATTTAATGACCACTATTTCATGGAATCCTCACAATGAACCTGTGACGTAGATGTCATTAGACCTAGACTGGTTTACAGTCGTGGAAGTGGAGGCATGCACTGATAGGGAGCGGATGATGGGATTTCGATCCATCTCTCCAGCCTCTTCACGTGGGCTGAGGAAGTGAGCACTGCTGCAAGGAGATAATAATCTTGCTGGGCGTTCCCAAGTGGGCCAAGTGGATGCTTTGCCCCCATGACCTCAGATACAACTCTCCATTCTGGTTGCTTCCTTAAAGTAATTTCATAAGGAAGACAGTGTCCTGGCTGGTGAAGATGAGGAGGGAGCTGATGGTGACTGTGCTTCTTTTCCTTCCTTGCCCCTTATCTTTTGTTTCCTAAGCATCTTGCTCATTTTTTGTGGTTAGTAGTTGTCATAATACATATTCACTTACCATTGGATTATGAACTCCTTGAGAGCAAGTATCAAAATTTTCTTTCCTCCCTTATGTTTTTTTCCCTTCTTAATATTGTCCTTTCCTCCCACCCTTCCTTCCCTTTTTTATTCTTCTAGGAAGGTTTCTATAAATCTATTATGGGCACCCAACTCCAGAATCAATGGGTTTTTAACAGTGATCATGAACCCTCACCTCACTGTTTGCACTGTACTCTGATTCTTTTTGTTCCACTAAAAGGTCCTTGGATTACGGCTTTTATGATGGTTAATATGCCACCCACTGACCTCTGCTAAATTCTGTCTTGAATATTTTAGAGTCTTTTATTGCAAATGGAGTATCATTTGATAGAATTGGGATTATTTATTTTTCTTATATTTGAATATAAGATCTGTGTGATTTAATGTGTGTCAAAGGTTGGTATTGTCAAAAAAACATGACTCAGATTATTCCTGGGGCAAAGTCCCTGGCAGGATTTTGACCCTGAAGGGAACCTTCAGGTGTTGATTGATTGGTTCTATAAATTCACAGGAAGGACCTACAGGGGGAAGATGAGATCACCAGGTAAGTATGATGAGTGCAAACAATTTCAAATTATTCCTTTCAGTAAATGGTTACCACGGTCCAAATGGGGAAAGACGTATGGCAATATAGAGAAGAATCTGACCTACTAAAATGTCTTTGACAGCCTATTCCTGTTAGATGTCTGAGAGATGACTTATTATCTAGTCCCATGACTCTACTGAGAATCTACCATACTTTCCTAATAACCACAAGGAAGCCAAAAGCATTTATTTAGGGCATGGAAATGGTGGGAGAAGGGTCTTCTCGTTCCATTTGTACTTATACAGTCATTCATTTAAAGGAAGTAGACAAGTCAGTAGAGCACGTGGCTCTTGGTTTTGGGGTCATGAGTTTAAGCCTCATGTTGGGGACAGAGTTTACTAAAAAAACAAAAAACAAAAACAAAAAAATATATAAAGGAAGTAAACAAGAAATGGCAATACTGATGATTTGTACTTTGCTCAGGATAAACCCAGGGTTCAATACACATAGGATGCACATGTGATTCACTTGTGGAGGGGGGGATTAATGAAAGCTTCTAGAACAGGTGACATTCTAGCTAAGTTCTGAGGATAATGTAGGAATGGAGAAATGAGGGTGAGAAATATGCACCAGGTTTTGAAATAAGATTATCATCTTTCCTCATTTATAGGTGAGAAATTGAGGAATAGATATATTCTGTCATGTGTCCAAGAGGCCATAAATAGTTAGGGGCAGAGCTGGGATTTGAAGATAGATAGTCCTGTTGGAGCCTTCGTGCTTAGCTGCCACACTATACTACATTACAGTGTAACTAATGGAACAAGGTCCCTGTGAGAGGGAACACTTGGGATCCAGGACACAGATCAGAAGGTTAGCTTTACATAGGAGGAGGGAAGCACCTCAGATGTGAGGAGGAAAAATGAGAGCAGGTACAGGAAGTTCGCAGATGGAGACCGACGGGAATCTGAGAGAATTCCCAGTGCAGAGTTTCTATTCTCTTTAGGCGAAAAGGAGGCAAAGTTCTGTTTGAAAGTGAAGACATGGTAAGAATTTGAGAATAGAGAAAGCTTTAAACAGAAACTTTGGGAAATGAAATATTGACCAACCAAAAAAACGGAAGGATTCCCAGGCGTGCATGAGTTTTAATTTTGAGATTGGAGACCACAAATCTACTGTGGCACCAATCTTTGTGCTTGTGGAATTAACTCCAGCAGAGGTCAGTACCCTGCCTTTGCCCTCAGGGGATGGTTTTAATGACTGACTGGATTTTTTTGTTTGTTTCATACATATCAGAAGGACTGAAGACCGGGGGATTTGGACTATTTGGAAATGTATCACGGAGGCAACCATGGGGTTGGGCTGGACAAGGATGGAAGTGCAGACAGGAAGGAGTGATGAGAGTAAGAGGAGAGGTCCAAAGATCACAGACCTCAATAAGGTCTAAATATCTGTGGTAAGTGAGCAAGAAAGCTGGAAAGATAGGAGGTGGTCAGAGGTAGGATATTTGAAATGTAGGACAGTCTTGATAATGACAAGGTCCAAGGTGTGGTCATGGATCCCGGGGACTGAAGTGAGGATGAAGGGTGGAGAGCAAGCTCATTGGAATTGCGGAAGCCAGGGAAGAACTGGGACATTAGGTTTTTAAAAAAAAAAAAGGGGGGGGTGTCTTCATAGGGAACTAAAGACATGCCGGATACTGTGAAGAGCTGAGAAGAGGAGAAAGACTAAAAATTCAAATCTTAATGAAATGCGGGTAGTGGCTATGAGTTTTGTAGATGACTTTGAAAAGAGAAGAGGATGGAAGAAAGAAAAGAAATGGGTGTACAGCAGCATGACACAAACTACAAGGGAACACGATTTTTACATGAGGTGGAAGAAGACCTTTCGAGAAGTAGTCTTTATATGTTTGAGCTTATTTAGCACAATTTCTGGCACACGGTGGGTTACCGAGAAATGTCTGTGAAGTGAACTAAGCAGCAGTGTGGAGGAGTGCTCTCAGGCGATCTGAGAAGAAGAAAGAAAGTCAGAACGCAGGAAAGACCAGGATCAATGACCGACTAATTTAGAGAAGAGATAAAAGGGCAGACCATTTGTTAATAATTTCCTCCTGATTCTGCTTTATTGCCTTTTAGTGCATTTTAAACAGAGATTAGAGAGTGCAAAGGTATCCCTTTCTCATCACAGCAAATCTTGAAGAAACAAGTCTTATCAGCGTCTTCTAAACTTGGGGCCTAATCTCATTCAGGACACGACAGCAACAACTAATGCATAGCGCATCAGGCACAGTTCCAAGTGTATTATACTCTTTAACCCATTTGAAGTTTCCTCAGGGATGAAGCCACTCAGTTCAGGAACCGATGTGGTAAAATCAAGGAAAACACACGTTCCTTTTGACCAGAGGTCCTCAGCTCTTTTCCACCATGACACAGGAGATGTTTACAGGTGTAACACACCCTCATACTAAGATTTTGATAGAAAGTTCAGAGACGCCAGTGAAGACTTTCTGGCACTATATTTCAGGGAGTTTCCCATAAAGGTTCTTGTATGGGTAAGAGTAGAGGTGGGGGCAGGTGATATTATCAATAACTTCCTGGTTACCCGTATGGCGACCTATTTCACTCCTTCCACAAGGTTTAAATGTGGATGACAAAGACTGATGTTACTATGGGAATGACTTTGAATTTTGTCAAATTCAGAACAGACAAATGAACTATTTATACATTTTAGTGCATTAGCTCTTATTAGAAACATCACTCTATACCATCCTTTCCCCTCCCCTCCCCTCAACCGATAACAACTCATCCACGTGTCTGTCGTGCATTGGGGTCGGGGTAAGAACATCTGTCTTAAATCATCAATACACAATACTTCTGTTTGCACATACCTCTTCTGACCTTTTTTCTCGAAAGGAGAGGGACAGAGCGGGCATATAAAAACACTCTCCTCGTGTCCGTTGAGGTATTCAGCTACAGCACTCTTACTCTTATTCTCTCTCCATAAAAGTAATTAGATATATGGCAGATGGAGTTAATAGGTGGAAGCCTTCATGGCCACTGAGACCTTTTGGTTCATCTTCCTGTGAAAATAAATGACTTTTTCCCAACCTCATCCCTGTCAGATGCTAAAACCTATCCTGTTTCAGTACTCTGTGTTGCTTTCTCAGACATCTTTGCATTGGCTGAGAAGGTTTATCAGTTTCTTTCTTCAATATCAGGTTATAATGGTGGGATCAGAGGGGGCCCCGGAGCTGCGGGGTGGGGCAGAGTAAGGGATGGGGATTTGGAGAAAAACGGCTGCTCTACTCTTTGTCTCCGATGGGGACTGTGTTCAGCTTCTCGTCGTGTTGTGTCTTCTCCAATCAGGACGCTGGGCAGGCTGATTCTTCCCTCTCTTCCGTCTTAATCAAACAGTGAATCGAATCAGGATGTTAATGCAAACATGGCTTCTTATTTCATCTCAGCACGGGAGGTGTCTCTTGGCAACGCAGGGTCTTGGCGCCCTGACAGACCGAAAAACCAATGTTTATAAACCATTTTTTTCTCTAGACTTGCACAATGGAGTCGAGGTTTTCTGTTATCAGCTCACTCTTCCTTCTTTGGCCTTTCGAATGATTTGCATTTAGAAATGGAAATTTCCTCTAGGGCCAGGACTAGACACCAATAAAGTACTGCCTCTTTCTCTTTCTTTCTCTTTCTCTTTCTTTTTCCTTCTTTCTTCAGTCCTTCCAACCTTCCTTTATTTTTCTGTCAGCACAGGAATCCTTTCTTCAAGAGGGATAGTTGTGAGATGTCAATATATTTAATTGATCAACACCAAACTCCTCTGATTGAAATTGAGGTGAGGGACCTCGAAGCTACCCACTAGACGTGGCTGTCCCTTCACCTTCCCAATGTTCCATAATACATCAACATGGAACCCATGACTCAGCGGAATGCGCCATGAGAACAACTCTTCTCTCTTCTGGCTATTTTGACATTGTGGACAACATTCTGTTCACAGTAGAGTTGCCTTTGCAGATTCCCCGTGTCCCCTCTTCCTCTTGGTAGTCCCTGCAGACCCCTGCTCACTTTTAAAATGCAAACATGGTGGGGGTCCTGGGCGGCTCAGTCAGTCAAGCATCAGATCTGTTCAGGTCATGATCTTGAGGTTCGTGAGTTTGAGTCCTGCATTGGGCTCTGTGCTGAAAGCTTAGATCCGGGAGCCTGCTTCAGATTCTGTGTCTCCCTCTCTCTCTCTGCCCCTCTCCCATTCGCACTCTGTCTCTCTTTCTCTCAAAAATAAATAAACATTAAAAACAAAAAAAATTGCAAACAGCATGACTGTCAGTAGACTTGGGAACAAGATGACTTGGATGTCTACTAAAGTCTGAGAACTGCTGTAAATGTGTCAGTGCCTTTAGGAAATTTGACCCGACGACCCCTGGAGAAACTGTCCCAAACAAAAGACATAGGTATTTTTGTCCAACACATGTATTTACTATGTGCCAACTATGTGTTTATCACCATAGCAGAGATTCCTGGGACTACAGAGTTAGTGGCACAGTCACTTAAAAACCATTTTCTAAAATACTTCCATATCATGGTTAAATTAACATATATAGGGAGGGAATCTGAAAAAAACAAGAAAAGCATATAAGGAAAAAAATAAGAGTCATTCATACTCTCACCAAGCAGAAAGAATTACTGATTATTTCCTTCTAGTCTTATAAGATGGATTTCTAGTGGTAGAACGTCAGGCGAGTTAGCATTTGAAGAAGGCATTTAGGGATAGTGGTTTTTCCTGGTACCTTTCAAATCCTGTTAATGAGGGGGCTACTTTTGACATGCGGTTAACATCTATGAATCCTCCAAGCTGTTTTTTCAGTCTTCTCTGCACATTTAGTTTGTTCCATTCAAATAATTGTTGTGGCAGCCATCTTTGGGTGTTTAATTAATAGCCGGACAATGGTGAGCTCTCTCTTGAGGTTATATTTTCTATCAAAAATTGCGTGTAGTCCATATGTGCTATAAATAGCATCTACGTTTGTATTTGTGTGCATAAACACACTCAGAACACTGGCAATAAGTCCCCCTAAATGATTTCCCAGCCAGTGCATTGCAGAACTAGTCATATTTCCTCAATGACTTTCTGGCGCTCAAGAAGAAAAGTAGAAAAAAAAAAAGATGCATATACATACATTGATTACATACTCCTTGCACACTTAAAGCATGGAATCAATAAATTCTTTACAATGAATGTCAATGTCCTGTCAGAAAAATGAAATGTTTCATAGCAATTCTCTATTAAACTTTGAGAAACACATCTTACCCTTCTGTATGTGTAATTCCCTCCTAGTTTTAAGTGCCTTCTGACTACACTGATACTTTTTCAGCTTTACTGAGGTATAATTAACAAATAAATTAGAAGACATTTAAAGTGTACATTGTGATGAATTGGTATATGAATACGTCGTGAGAGGACTCCCCTCATCTAGTTAATTAACACATTCGTCACTTCGCATATTTAATTAATTAATTTATTTATTTATTTATTTTTTGGTGAGAATATTTGAGTTCTACCCTCTCAGCAAATTTCAATTATATAATACAAAGTCATCAACTATAGTCACCATGTTTCACATTAGATCCTCTATTCATCTTATAGTTGAACGTTTGTACCATTACCAACCTCTCCCTATTTCCCACACCCCTCCAAGCCCCTGACAACCACTTTTCTACCTTCTGCTTCTATGGGTATGATTCTTCTTAGATTCCACGTATAAGTGATGTGATTTAGTATCTGTTTTTCTCCGTCTGGCTTATTTTACTTAGCACAACGCCCTTGAGGTCTATCCATGTTGTCACAAATGGTAGCATTTCCTTTTTTTTCTATGGTTGAATAATATTCCATGGTATGTGTGTGTGTGTGTGCCTGTATGTAGTATATAGATCAACAATGGGTCGATTGATGTATAGCTCCCACACTTTCTTCATTCATTGACGAATGTTTAGATTGTTTCCATATCTTGGTTATTGTGAATAAGGCTGCAGTAAACATGGGAGTGCACATATCTCTTTGATACCCTGTTTTCATTTCCTTTGAATGTATACCCAGAAGTGGGATTGCTGGATCGTATGCTCTAACTACACTGATAATATTAAGAAGAGCCCAGATTCCCCTCATTGACTACAAAGCTCTGGGGGTAGGAACGGACTGTGTATGTAATTGAATCTTTGGTTCGGCAAGAATATTTGTAAGTAAGAGAGTCTGCTACATCATGTACACAGCACACCCAGCTCACAGGCATGTGGTGTGAATTTGTAATATGGCTACAGACACCGATGCAACTGAGGGAGATGAAGGTCAGCATTAACATTTAGCGTTTCTCCATTTTCACAGTGGTGTACGAAACTCTAGGTTAAGGGACACACATACCCACAATCAGTATAACTGCATTTGACTCTTTATTATGTTTTTTTCTGTGTAACTACTCATGTTATTCCTCCTTCCCTCTGCTCCTCCTTTTCCTCTTCCTGTTCCTCCACCTCCTGGAGGTCTGGGATTGTGGTGAGCCACCTGAACTGTCCCCTCGCTTTGGTCCTGATACTGGCCATAAGGATATCTACACAGTGTCTCAGTCATTACACAGAAGATAGATGTCGGGTTTCTTAGCAGGTCTTTTCTCCTATTCTCGAAGAGAAATAGGAGATTGACTGGCAGTTTCATTTCTACACAACCGCAATTTTAAAGTTAACCTTTACCTCTGTTTCTTTTCACTGGCCTCCATAGAGTATGCTTTTGTCACCATTCTCTTTGCAGAATTTTGTGCCCTACATTTGTTTATATAAACGCATTCATTCTCTCCAATCTCTCCCTCCTTCCCATTTTTAATAGCAAATTACTAACCCACAGCCAACTATTGCCCTTCAGGGCCATACGAAGACCCACATCTATGCAGCGTGAAGGGTAACTTAGTTTTTACAGATATTTCTTACTTATCGACTTCATCATAGACATTTTTCATCTCTGTATCTTTATTGCCAAGATTAAACCTCATTCACCACTCTGGAAATAGATAAATAATGGAACAGGTTTTAAAAAAAATCTTCAAAATTCTTTAACACAATATGGATTGGAAAAATTTGGAGAGGCAGAGATAAGAAGCGAGAAACCCCAATAGATAATATGTGTGGCTTTTTCAGATTGACAGGACACATAATTTATATTTATAACACCACTCTATTTGCCATAAAATACTAGATGCTATCATGAGATGAGCTCAAAAATGTACGAACAGAAGGAAAGTTCACAAGGAAAATGCACATATGAAAATTCATTATTGGGTTGAAAGATAGTTTAATTATGATATATTACATTTTATTAACACCTCTATCTGGGGATATGGATGTGGAATTTCCTTCCTGAGTTTTCTACTTATTTGGTTGGCTGAATGGAAAGCGTGGGATATAACCTTTTACGTCTTTCTTCCATAGTTAGTGGATTTATTCTTCTGCTTCACCAAGAAAGAACTAAACGAATAACATTACAGTAATAATGTAGGGGCTCTCCTGGGATGGCCACAGCCTGGCTCAATTGAGTCTCTTAACTGTTTTGGGGTTTACAGGCACTTCCATCATCACTTCCTGAGACCTGCCCTGAGCAGTGCCTAGAATTTGCTAGAGTTGCAGAGGAACAAAGATGAAATAAGATCAGATCATCCTCATCAGGGAAGTCACATACACACACAAAGTAACACAAGTCAAGATACATTTTGGGATTAGTAATGGAAATATCAAAACAGTACAATGCGAAAACTGGCGAGGGTGGCGAAAAGATGGGCAAAGTGGGTTTTTGTTGTTGTTTGGTTGGTTGTTTAGTCGACCTGACATAGCATTCTAATAATGCCCTACTCTTCTCTGATTTAACGTTCTGAGAGAAACTGGGTTAACCACATAGCTTCAAATAATCACATGGCATTTCCCCTCGAAGGAAAAGGCCACTGATTTTGACTCCAGAGGAAAAGAAGCTGGGGTAAGAACAAGAAAAAGGAGAAAGAAGAAGAAACAGGTCTTTTCGTTGGCTCCAGGACAGTTTTTTAGTTCCTTTCCAGGGTTCAAGAAAAACTGCTCGGGACCCGGATGACCCGATCCGGGGCTGGCCTGTGGGACGGAGGGCAGTGGGGCCGGACCCGTCTTGGGTGCGCACTGGTCACTTCCCCATCCCCCCGCCCGCCAGCAAGAGGCAGAAGCTCCTTCAGCAGCACAGCCAAACCCTCAGGTCTCTGGCAGGCCCGCTTCTGTTTCATAGCACGACTAATTTGGAAAATCTGACAGTTATCCCAACTGTAGTTTCCATGTGGGCTGAGAGGAAGACTGTGTATTTATCTTAACAGAGCTGCATCTGCGTTTCAAATTCTACCTTGTGTGGAGGAGGCTCTTTCGTACACCACCTAAACAAATAAAGGGACTGAGAGATTTTCGGGGTCCTCTCTATTTTTCTTTCTTTTCTTTTTTTTCTTTTCTTTTGATATCCTCCACCAAGGCCTTTTCTTGTTAATTTTGTCAGCTAGTTGCTACTTAAAGCCAGCTTCCACAGGGATGTATTTGCAGGTCGGCTTCATCAAACATTCATTGTTCAATACTGTGACAGCTGGTAGCAGGCGTACATACTCTTTCCTTGTTTGGTTTTCTGATAAACCTGTCAAGTACTGGTTGACTAGAACTGAATTTGTCACCCTCTCAGAAAGGTTATACCTCTTCTTACTATGAAATAAAACAATAAAACAACATTTCGAACCCCTCTTTGCTACCCCTCCCGGGTGGACAAGCAAATAGATGAAGAGCGGTTTCAACCAGACTACTGCCAACGAGATTCTTCGTCGATGCGAAATTCTCACCCATCTAAAAACCTCAGGATCATTCTTGGGAGCAAGTTCTTGGGAGCACACTTGCTCGGGAGACAAAAGAAGATGCAGAGAAGGTCACAGAACGAGAGCCCTGGGCTTGCTTGCGTGCGGTTCAAATTGAACATCTGAAATCTGTCAGATAGGGCAACACATCATTCCAACCAGGGACTTGGTGACTGCAGGCCTTCTCTCCGGATTTCTTTTTTTTCCCAACATTTCAAAGTGGTTTTTTGGTGTGATGAGGACAGGTTCCCAAAAGAAAACTGATGAATGCTGTCTCCTACAGGATGTACAGCTTCTAAAGATGAGAGCCTATGATGGAGTTGGAGTTTGAAGTTCACTTTTATTTATTTATTTATTTAATTTTTTAAATGTTTATTTATTTTTGAGAGAGAGACAGGGAGCAGGCGGGGGAGAGGCAGAGAGAGAGACGGAGACACAGACTTGGAAGCAGGCTCCACGCTCTGCACTGTCAGCACAGAGTCCTATGAGGGCCTTGAACTCACAAACCAGGAGATCATGACCTGACCCAAAGTCAGACACTTACCCCACTGGGCCATCCAGGTGCTCCCGAATTTCACTTTGAGATGGAATAAGGGGATGAAATGCTTCAGGGGGCTAGCAGCCACCAGGCTGAATTCTGCCTGCCTCCTGCAGAAGTCACAACATCAACTCTATCAGTCCGTTAGCTGGGCTTCCCTGAGCTTTTGATGCTTTTCGGCTCTCTCCCCATCTCTCCCTTTCTTCTGCACGTTCTACTGCAAGTTTTATAATGGAATCTGAGCTGCCCCCCATGGTGGTAACTGCATCTAACCTCAAGGTTGGAAGCTGAAAAAAATATTGGGAACTCGCCCTATACAGATCTACTCTCCCAGGTGCCGACTTCCTTCAGAAGCCGAATGCTTGCTCATTCTGCTATGCTTTCAGGTAGTTGAACTTCATGGTTTGAGCAGAGTTTATAGCTCTTACCTAGGAGAGGGAGCAGTTAGGTGTGAGTCTGGAAGGAACTTAGTCATGCTCAAAGGGGAACTCCACACTGGCCCTTCTTACTACTCACGCTGATGTACTTATTATACGGAGGGCTTCAGGGGGGCAACAATTTACCTGATATTGACCTGAATTGTCAAACTGTGTTTACATAGTGAATTTCTTCCAGTTGCTTAAATATCTCCTCTTATACTGGCTACTCCGTGTTTTATTCCAACAATGTAATAGAAATGATTGAAAATATAAATAATACCCTATAAATTGTTTCACAGAGGTCTTTCTTACAAACTGTGATTTTCTCCACATAAAATATGAGTTGAGAGATTATGTGAGAAAAAAAAAGTTGAAAACATCTGTCTTCTCTTGTAGCAAATTCGCTTTGGTTGTTGATTCAACAGCCATTCTGCAAAGTGAAGAATTTTGTTCTTCTCATTTTATTTAAATTGTTTATATGTAAAAGGATGTGTTTAGTGGTCCCTTAAAAAACAGATTAAGGGTATATCATTTTTCAATTAAAAAAAGTTTTCTTAGCTTTATACAGAGTTTTAAAAGACATAGCTTTTGGGGGGTTTCTTTTTTATTTGTACTTTTAAATATTAGAAACATTTATGGTCATAATTATTTTGGGTAAACATTACTTTGTGAACCCCAAAGAGTAATAATATTTTGGAAACTGCTTTCCTCCACTGAATCCGCTAGTGAGTCAAGTGGGGTTAGTGTTTCGAAATTTACAAAAAGGAAAATACGTTGCCTGTTATTGTGCTCTCCTACAGCTGTATTATTAGCCGCCCACAGAATCACCCTTTCTGGGCTGCTTGCTCTACAGGAAGGCTAAAATTTTTTTTAACAAATGTTGATTGCTAACACTGCACATAGAGCTATAAAGGAGATACCTTTCTTTCCTTCTTTCTTTCTTTCTTTCTTTCTTTCTTTCTTTCTTTCTTTCTTTCTTTCTTTCTTTCTTTCCTTTCTTCCTTCCTTCTTTCTTTTCTTTTTCTTTTTTCAAATGTTTAGTTTTGAGAGAGAGATAGACACAGAGTGAGAGCAGGGGAGGGGCAGATGGAGAGAAGGAGACACAGAATCCGAAGCAGGATCCAGGCTCTGAGCTGTCAGCACAGAACCCTACGAGAGGCTTGAACCCACAACCATGATACCATGACCTGAGCCCAAGTCGAAGGCGTAACCGACTGAGCCACCCAGGCGCCCCTGAATGGCGCACGTCTTAATTCTCAAAGTGCTCACTTTCTTCTGGCTACTTTCTCTAATTAGGGAGTAAATACTCACTTTAATCTCTGTGATATTGATCTCTTTGGGAGAAAGGGTAGGCATTTTTTTTTTAAGTTTATTTTTGAGAAAGAGAGAGAGAGAGAATGAGGGGGGGCAGGGGCAGGGGGCAGAGGGAGAGGAGATAGAGGATCCGAAGCAGGCTCTATGACCCATGCAGGGCTTGAACTCACGAACTATGAGATCATGACCTGAGCTAAAGTCTGGCACTTAACCGACTGAGCCACCCAGGTGCCCCAAGTAGGCATTTTTTTTTTTTTTAACCTTTCGGAAGCTTGCGGTTTTCTGGCCCTTCCCCTTCAAACTTGCTAGACGTATTCTTTATTCTGGCCACTTCACTGCATAGCACACTTACGCTTCGGTCTACTGCAAGGTGTCTTCCTC
Source organism: Paguma larvata (assembly GCA_030068075.1). Lineage (NCBI taxonomy): Eukaryota > Metazoa > Chordata > Mammalia > Carnivora > Viverridae > Paguma > Paguma larvata. The sequence continues at coordinate 71,100,716 of CM057832.1, forward strand.
CTCTTCTGTGGTCTAAGAACTGATACATTCACCATGGCTCCTTACAGCATGTTGACCACAGAAGATTCTCATTATTGAAAGATTTCGTATTTGCCCCAGTTGCTAAAATTTATTTATCACTCCCAAATCATACTTGTGGCCTTCTCTCAGTCATTCGTGGACACGCATGACATACATGTTTGACTTGACATGTATGCTCCCAGCCGAGGTCATATGAAGACAATGCTCAACTTTCTTGTTTCAACTCTCATACTGAAAACAAGTGTCCTTTTCACAGTCAATTTAGTGCCCTATTTGTGTGTGTGCGTGTGTGTGTGTTTGCATTTTTGTCTTCCTTTCCCTGTTTTCCCTGATTAAAACGGCTCTAAGGCATATCGCTAAAGTGCTGTCTAATGTGTAAGAGCAAGAAAACTATGATGTCCCTTATGAAAAAATTGTGTTCTTCTAGGAGTAAGTAAGATAAAGAGCTGTTGGCCACAAATTCAATGGTAATAAATCAACCGTATATATTAAATAAGGTGTCTTTGAATGGAAACACACATAGAACAATATGCATTTATCAACTAATGAAATATTACAGCCAGAGGCTCACAGGAACTTAACCTTGTACTTCCCTTAGGAGCAAAGGCTCAGCGTTCTCCAATTCAATGTGGTGACTTAATCGCCTATAACTACAGCGAATAACCAGAATCAATTGTACTCCATTTCTTTCTCCTTTGTAGATGTCTTTTCCTTAATCTACCCTTTACACTTATGACTCTTTAATTGCCGTAATCTTAGGGGACAGAACACTGAGAAGCAAAGCCGAAATCTGATAATGTAGGACTTAAGATATGAACTGAAGCAGAGACTGGATTTGGCCAGGCAGAGAAAGAGGAGGCAGCAGCACGGCATGAGAAAGGAGGCCGAGGTGGAAATGTCCAGGCATATGTGAGAGAACATGAGGGAAACAATAAGGAGGCCGGTGGGTCGCGCAAACAGAGCACATGGTGAGGATGGTTAGTAAATAAGCTTGGAAAGGAAGGGAGGTTCGTATCAAGTGAGTAACATTGAAGGAGCGTTCAAACAAAGAAAAACTCCCAAGGGAATAGAGAAGAAGATTTGTTCTCCAGGGAATGTTTCTCATTTCCTGGGTCATACCCACATCCACATCTGCGTCCACACACAAGTGGGACGGAGAAGCATCACAACAAACGAGAGTATATCACATGGGCTGCAAGCTTTTACTTCCTTAGTTCAATGGAAATTTCCTAAGGAACTGGGCATTCACAGAATCTGAAGTTTAATTATTTGCTCAAATTAAGAAAAGTTCTCTTAAAGTAAAACTGAAACAAAAATAATTTTTATAATTGACATATGTCAAGATCATTTTTAATCGGGGGCGCCTGGGTGGCTCAGTCGGTTAAGCGTCAGACTCTTGATTTCTGCTCAGGTACTGATCTCGCCATTCGCGAGACTGAGCCCCATGTAGGGTTTCATGCTCTCAGCAAGGAGCCTGCTTGGGATTCTCTGTCTCCCTCTCTCTCTGCCCTTCCACTACTCTCAAAAATAAATCAATAAACATTTTTGTTTTTTTAAGAAATATAATTTTAAATCACATTGTTGGGAGATGAGAAATAAAAACAAACAAACAAAAGGCAACAAACCTCACTTAATAGCTGACATCAGCCCCTGACAATTCTTCCTGGGAGTTTTGTGTTTGTGAAAATGGGGGAGGGTTATACTGGAAGCATTTTTACTAACTGACTAACGCGGCGCTTGCTTTCGTAAATACCAGATAACATAATCTGCACGGTCTCTAAAGACTTGAACGCACTCGGAAACGGCTCGTGCATTCCATGCTTTTGTCACATGAGACAGGCGATGTGCTATGAAGGCGGCACCATTTTGGTATGAAAACTGCCACTTACCGGGAGTGTATTTGTAATAAAAAGGGCTTTTCCCACATGAAAGCACGTCTTTAAAGTTCCATTTCTCCCCAAATGTAGATGCACTGGGGGTCTCATCTGTGCTCTTCACAGTTGAATTACTCTATATTGTATTTACTCAGGAAAATCCCAGGTGCGCTCCTTCCCCTACCCTTTCCAATTCCTGATACAATATTGCCCTCTGGCAATTGGTTCTGAAACTCTGAACTGCTACCTGACTTCTTTTTCGCATCAGCAAAATAGTTGTATCTTCGGAGGAAAAACTTAGGGATTGATCATAAGACTAAGATTAATGAAGACCAATGAGGTGCCTAATTCCTTCTTGGTAAGTACTTTTATTATTATTGAAAGATACCCTGTGGGTCTGAATTATCTTAATAATTGCCAACTTCAAATGATTCCCAGATAGCCATATCTGACTTCACACTCCTTCTTAAAGGCTATGTCTCCAACTGCTTGCTGAACATCCCCACAAATTTTGGCTGAACACCCACTGTTGGCAGAATGCTACACTAGAATTCACAGATGATACCGCACAATAAATTATGATTCATGACTGCAAGCATTTTGCAATCTATTTTGTAGCATTAAAACAAACGCACAGCAGGATAGAAGTGTCATACTGCAGCGGCAACCAATTATTGTTGGAGTTTGGACAATCAACCAATAAATAAATACGTAGTATTTTACGTGCTGAACATGCAATGGAGAAAAATGCAGCTGAGCAAGAGGGGAGAAAGTGGCAAGATTGGTGGTCAGGAAAGTTCCCTCTGATGAGATGATATCTGAGCAAGATTTGTAAGGAGTCGGTGAGTACACAATGTGGCTATCTGTGGGAAGAGCATTCCAGACACGGGGAGCTGCTAGCACTACTGGGTGAGGATACACACAGCATATGCACATATAAGGTATGTATTTTTATTTTTATTAAATTTTTTTTTTAATTTAAATTTTATTTTTGAGAGTGAGAGAGACAGAGAATGAGCGGGGGCGGGCAGAGAGAGAGGGAGACAGAGAATCCAAAGCAGGCTCCAGGCTCTGAGCTTGTCCGTACAGAGCCCAATGCAGGGCTCGAACTCATAAACTGCAAGATCAAGACCCTAGCTGAAGTCAGATGCTCAACCGACTGAGCCATCCAGGCGCCCCATAAGGTATGTATTTTTAAAGATCTAACAAATACTTATAAAGTGCTTAATGTATATTATGTATTGTTTTAAAGTAATTACAAATATTGAGTCATTTAATCATTACAATATAATCCAAGTTTTCTCAACCATATTATTAATGTTTTCAGCCAGATAATTTTTTATTTTGAGAGCTAGCCTATATGTTGTAGAATGTTCAGTAGCATCCTTGAACTCTACTCCCCCAAATTGCCAAATGTCTTCCAGGGCATAAAATCATCCCCCATTGAGACCACTGATATAAACTTATGGTCAGGTACTATTATCATTTCTAATTACAGGAAGAAACACGTGGAAAAAGTAACCTAGCCAAGATCATGCATCTAGTAGGTTGAGTTGGAATTCAAACCCAAATAATAGTACTGACAATCATACTGTTATCTGCCACAGGTGTCCATTTTCTAGAAACAAAACAAAGCTCGAAGCGGTTAGAAGAGGACTAGCAATGGGGGCAGATGTGGTAGTTAGAAGATGAGGCCAGAGAGGACCAGGGGCGGGGTGGCATTTTAAGGACTTTGCTTTTCACGCTAAGTTAAATGGAAAGCTATTGGAAGGTTTGAGCAGAGGACTGATAAAATCTGACATATATCTTAAAATGATCACTTTGCAGCCTTACTGGAGAGTAGGTTAGGGGCAGATAAGGACCGAAGAACAGTGGGGGATTCCTGCACCAGTCCAGAAGACAGGTGATGGTGGCATGAAGCAGTGTGGCAGAGATGGCGACGGTTGATAATAAAATGATTCTAGAAATATTTTGAAGGTAGATTTGACAGGATTTGCTAACAGGGTTACTGTTATATGAGTTGAACAACAGGAGTCAAGAGAGCTAAGGATTTTGGCCTGAGCAACCAAGAGAAGGGACTTGGCACTTACTGAGCAGGGAGGACACTTAGATGCTCAGGTTTGAGGCTGGGGAGGTCTTCAGTATGTAGTAACGTTGAGATGGCTATCAGACATTCAGATGGAAATATTGAGTAGACAGCAGGCTATATGAGGCTGGTGTTGGGAGATAAAACTCTTCGGAGTCATCAGCATATAGATGACCTTTATATCCATGATACTCAATGAGATCACCAAGGGAATTAACAAAGATATATAAGAGAAGAAGTTGCCCTGAGACGTTCCAATGTTCACAGGTCAGAAAAATGAAGAAAGGAAGAGGAAGAGAGGACCAAAATAGGTTTCCACTAAAATAGAAAGAGGAGAACAGGAGTGGAACTTAACAAGCCAAGTAAAGAGAGAATTTCAGGGAGGAGAGAGGAATCAATTGCTTTAAATGCTACAGCTAAGTCCTATAAGATGAAGTAAAAAAAAAATCATCTATTAGATTTGACAATGTACAGATCAATGGTGAACTTGACAAAGCTATTTGTACAGAGGTAGTGGTGAAAGACCGATTGGCAATGGTTCAAGGGAATGGGGAGGAAGGGAGTAGAAAAGCTCTGTAGCTGTAGATATAACTCTTTCAAGAAGTCTAGGATAAAGAGGAGCAGAGAAATGGAGTGGTAGCTGAGGGGAGGCTGGAGCAAGGTGGACTTTTTACCATTGGAGGAATTACAGCATATTTCATGCTGATGAGAAAGAGTCTCTATTGAGAGAAAAATGGATGATATAGAAGAGGGAGGAGAGAATTGATGGAGGGGTGATTTGAGTAGGTGAGTGGGAATGGGATCAGCGCAGAATGGGGGAGACTGCAAATGGTTAAGAGCAAAGACAGTTTATCTACAGCAAAGGGTGGCAGTAGACGACAGAGAAAATGGGTGCAGAGGCAGGAGGACTGGCGAATATAATGGTGGGAATATGTACAAGTTCTATTCTAACTGCTGTTTTTTGTTTTGTTTTGTTTTGTTTTCAGAGAAATAGGAAGCAAGAATATTAACTGATTGAAGAGGGAGAAAGAAGGAGGTGATGGACGTTAAAAGAAGGAAAGGCATAAAATAATATTCTAAAATTTGGGTAGAGAGGATAAAGTAAAGAAACTAATTTCACTGCTGGGCAGCAGTTAGGGTCTTTAGAAAGTCTGAATCATGAATTTAAAGAGAAACCCTTCAGCATGGTTGTAGGCTTCCCCTTCAGTTGTATTCATTCATTTGGGCACAGGTCCCGAATGGACAAAGGGGAGAGACCAAGTAGAATTTTGGTTCAGATAGAAGTGTGGTGAGTAAGGAAGATACAATAACAGATTTAGAACTGAGGTGGGAGTCAGGGAACAGGGAGCAACATGCCATCAGAGCAGTGGTAGAATTGAATTGTAGGGCTCTTTGTGGCTAAGGAACTGTTGGAATTGAGATGCTGTATAAGATGGAGCGAGCTGGGAAGTTAAGTGGTAGAAGCCAGTGGTCATGGAGGGATGCCAGCTATGGAGTGATTACTAGAGAGAACCCATGGCTGGAATGACTGTCTACATGCATATTAAGTGATGAGAAGCTACAACAAGAATATTAGAGATAATGGCAGCCAGCCATGTCTTAGAATTTTCGGAGGCATGAAAGTGTGTTTGAAATCTGTCTTTCTTAGATTTTAATTCCATATTGCTATTTATACATACATGCACATATGCATAAATTAATTATAAAAGGACCAGACAAAAATCAAGCAGAAAATATCAATACTACTTGCTCAACAAACAAATCTGGAAAATGTAAACATCTTGCATCAGACCTTTTGTATTTTGCAAAGAAACACATTATAGATATTGTTGAATTCCATTGACCTTTCCAACTCCCTCTCCCTTCCCAAACAGTTTTCTCCCCTCCCTGCCCTGAAGGTGGCATGCATCCAAATCTTCATAAGTTGTCAATATGTACATGACAATAGATAGTACTGACTAAAATAAATACATAAAAGGAGTCAGACTGCAAGCATACTCAACATCTATCCATTTTAATACAGTTAGATTGCTTTCGTTAATTTCTACTGCTGCACAATTACTTTTTAATTTTACATGATATTAATATAGTAATTTGTGTATCCATCTCAGTGGACATTTAGGTAGTTTCATCTTTTTGTAATTACTAGTAATGCTGCTATGGATGCCCATGTTTCCTTGCAAAGGCATGTGAGCATCTATGTGTGCATACTTAGAAGCAGAATTGCTGCGTTGTAAGGGATGAATATTTTCCACTTTGTTAGATAATTCCAAATTGTTGTGCAAAGCAATTTGCCCATTTATACTCTCCTCTGGGTATATTTCCCACATTTCCCACATTTCATGCCAAAGTTAGTATTTCCAAACTTTTAAATTTTTGTCAATCAATGCACTTGATGAGGGAGAGGCAATATCCAAAGAGCTTTTGATAATGGGGTAAGATGTAAATCCTTAGCTTTAGTATTCATAATGAAGCCCAAGTGGGATTTAAAAAAATCTAGACATGTTAAAATTTCAGAGATAATAATTAAAAGAATAGAAAACATTGTATAACTTACCACCAATATAGAGAATAACACTGTAAATATATAATTATTTACCTTGTAAGGTATTCAATAGCAGAGGTGAAATAAACACATTTTTAGCAGAGCAAAAACTGAGAGGGCTTGCCACCAACTAACCCCTATTAACAGACGTTGTAATAGATTTCTTAAAAAAGACGGAAAGTGCTCCTGGCAAGGATCCGCAGAAGAATGGAGTGAAGGAATTGGTAAAAACATAGGAAAATATTTAATTGAATAAAATAATATTATCAAATTTGAGGATTATAAATACAAGATGTAATTAAATATTAGACAACAGTAATAGGGAAGAGAGAATATGGGAGATTGATATTCAGGTATTCTAAAGGTCTTGTATTATTCAGGAAGAGAGGTTCTGATGATTAATTTTAGACTCTAAAAGAATAGAAACAGTTTGCATAATAACTAGAATAATGGAGGGAAGAGAGTGGAATAGAAATAATATTAATCCCAATGAAAGGAGAAAAAAAAGCATAGAAAAAAGCAGGGCAAATAGAAAGCACAAATAAGATGGTAGAATGAATTTAAAATATTTTATTAATCACATTAAATATAAATGTAATAAATTATTATTGGTAAGAGAAAATTTCTTAGATTGGGCTAAAATAAGCAAACTTCAACTGTATGTTATTTATATGAGGTACCTCAAATACAGGGAGCAGGAAGATTAAAACTAAGAGAGTGAAAGATGATCTACCAGAAAAATACTATAAAAAAGAAAGCTATATAAGTATCTGAAAAAAATAAAGCTTAGACAAAATAAAGCATTATTTTGACCAACGAGAGGTAAATCAATTGAAACAGGGATTGAGAATTAAGGGCAGTTATAACATATTCAGCATGTTTATAACATATTCAGCCACAATTTACTCTCCAATCCTATGTATCTGTCTTTGTTTTTAAACACCAACCTGCTTTATTATATTTACTTCATTGTTGTCCTTGTCAATGCTTATTTATATTGTCAAAATTCGTATCAGCTCCTCTGCTTGTCAATGTTGTTTATCCTGATTTTTCCTTCTATAATTATGATCATTATTATATTATTAATATTATTAGTTTGCAGAAGTACATTCTTTAATAAGTTTTTGGTGAGGACTTGTGTGTAGTAAACTGTATCTTTGTCTTTATTTTGTCATTATTATTGAATGATAGTTGGGGGAGTATAAAAGTCTAAGTTCTTTTTTATCTTTTCTCAGTCCTTTGAAGATAATCCATTGTTTTCTTCTGCTTTGACAACTGTAATTCTCTACTGATTTAACTGTGTCTCAAGCTTGGATTTTGTTTTTATGTGTGAGTTTTATGTGTGAGTTTCTCCTCATCCACCTGCCTTAATGGATGAAAGTTTAATTGCCATTTCCCTGGGACAATGAGCAAAATTTTTCTTCACTCCTTTTTAATAGAAAGCTCAATCCATCAAGGTTCCAGGTTTTAAGCAGTTATTAGAACCAGTCCCTTGCCTTGCAGGGCTAGGAGCCATGATATCTGTCTTCCCATGGGCATTTATAATCCTGGCCCTTAGCCTCGTAGGCTTCTATCTGAGCTTATTCCCAAATGGATCACGGTGACATCAGTTTCTGCTTACTTTTTTTGGCTTTCTGTTCTCAATTTACTTTATTCCTTTTGAATTTGTCTATAGATTTACAAATATAATGTTTTTGGTGTGCTCCATTTTGTCTCTTTTCCTCCTTCCTACTCAGTTGTGACAAGAAGTAGTTACTTTACTTTCCATGTTCCTTCATACTTTGTATGTTCTTCTTTGTTGGATACAACTATGCTTAGTAGGCTATCTGTTCATTCACTCCCCTGTATACTATGAGTTATTTGATGCTGTATCTTACTCATCCCTATTGTCTAGCACATTGATTAACACATAGTAAGGACTCAATAAATGTTTGTTGTTCAAATAAATGAAACTCTTTCCACTTTTTTATTTAAATATTAAGATATAATTGGGCTACTGAGAGCATCAACTCACACAAAAGGGAAAATTTTTATCTATCATGTCTTTCTGTTCTCAAAGAGCAACAATGGGTTTGTTCATGGTGTAGAATTAGAGAGAAGCCTTTGCTCATATCAGTTCAATCTGTTCTTGTTTTATTCTCTCCTGTGTAAGTGAACTGTGCCATTTCCATCAATCTACAAATTGTTCTCTCAAACATCTTCACTGTTTTAATTCCATGGAGCAAAGCACTGAAGAGTTAAAACAAATTCAGTTGCCAAATGTAGATAAAATTTCATAAATTAATGAATTTCGCTGGAAAAGTTGGCTTCTCTCTGAGAGTCAGCAAGGGATTTAGGTTCTATCAAGGTAATAAAAACTGCACATTGACATCAAAGCATTTTTGTCTCTAGTAAGTTCTCCCATTTAAAGACAGAGTGAAAGAGTTCTTTGGGTCCTGGTATGTATTACAAGTGAACAATCAAATCATTGCTGATTTGAACATTGCCACTTGGATGACGTTTATCTATTGCTCAGTAGTGCCAAATCAAGTCAACAGGACTCAGAGACAAATCCCGACACTGATTGCCAATGTGACAACCTGCAAGATGAGGAGTATTACTGTATTTCTTTCTTCCCTGCAGCATGTGTCAGGATTTTTGAGTTGCTACTTACTTCAAAACTTTCTATCCTTTGAACAAGTGGTAGTGTCCAGCATTTTGTCCCTAACAGATTCTCCTGGCCCCGGAAGGGACTTTGTGATTTTCCAGTACATTTATTGTGAGCTTACAATTGGCTAAACTATGGATTTAAAAAAAAATCACAATGACTGCTTCAAGCTATAAGGCAAAGAGACAAATATGTTACATAATTCTATAAAGTGACATGTAGAATTTTTCTATAATATGTTTTATAGCATGGAGTAAAGGAAATAGTACTTGGTCTAGGAAGCAGGAAAGCCAGTTCATAACTCCTAGCTAGATGTGACTGACCTTGGACAAGCCATCTACACCCTTTGGGCCTGAATATCCTCAACTCTAAAACTTTAAATAAGGACTAAGTGATTTTTATGATCTATTGATAGCAACATTCTGTTTTAAAGCAATGCACTGACTTCAAAACCTATCACTGTAAATTAGATTGTATAAAATAATTTCAGAGAGAGAGATTTTCTCTGTTTTCAGAGAGTTAAAGCATTTATATTTTCACATCACCCTAGACATGCTCTTAAACATCTCTTGGGGCTGTGGGTAAATCTGTGTCCTCCCATACTTTCAATCAGCCTGTCCATAGTGACATGTGGCTCAAAGACTTTAAATATGGTATTAATTCTCTATTTGTAGCAGTGTTAGCTACCTAGAATGACATTTGTAGTGATTAAGTTGCCTTCCTGAGGGTTACTGAGTAAAAAGGTGGCATGGGAATTTAATAATGTCACACAGGAGGCATCTGAGCCCCGGACCATTTATGTCATACAGGAAGAAGTGTCCCTGCACTGAACAACTGGGGAATTCATCTTCCAGTGAGTCTCTATGGGGAGTTAAGTTTACATACAATGGTGTTTTAAAATCACTTCAAAATATGATCCACAGTGAAGGTAAATTTAAGTTAGATAATCTGAGATGTACTACTTATTACAAGATTTAACCAGTAGAAAAGAAAAATGTTGTGATCTTTGATCAAGATCATGAAACAAGATGAAAATGTAATTGTAGACCACACTACTTGGGATAAAAGCTATATAGCTCTGGTCAGATAGAACCAGTCCAGAGATTGGTCAGACCAGTCTCAGAGCTTCGTTATAAATCCATAGTCAAGCTCAGAAGAAAGTAAAACTCTAGGTATCAGAGACAGAGCACCTAAGCCACAGGTGTAAGCAGAAAGTGATATTGGTATGATCCATTGAGTTCTGGCTTCACTATGAGTCCAAAAGGTTGGAGTTTGGGATTTAAATATTTATAACAAATAATTTTTAATTAAATGAATTGAATACTGCAGAAAACAATGTCAGAAATATAGAGCACAAACCAGATATTCTCCAAAGAACTCAGAGGTGGGGGGAAAAAAGAGACTTAAAAGAAGAGGAAAAATTATCAGAGAAAGGATATTCTGTATATCCAGGAATCCCAGAATGAGAGGAAATATTGAAGAGAAGAAATATCTCAAGATAGAACCAAAGAACATTTTCCTAAGCTGAAGAGCTTGTAAGTTTGAAATAAAAGGGTACACTGAGTGACAACTGAAATTAATAACTAAGATGCACAACCAGATGAATTTTCATGATTTTTTGACTGCCAATATTAGAGAAAAAATTCTGTGGGTACTTAAACAAAAGAGGGAGGTTATCAACAAGGGGAAAATATAAGATTGGCAACAGACTTCTGTGCAAGTCAAAATGTCAGAAAAAAATGTAGAAATAGCTATGGAGTTTCAGCATAAAAGTACTGTTATATGAAAATTTCGTATCCAGTAAATTTACCATTCATGTGTGAGGGCAACAACAATAAAAAATTTCTCAGATTCTGCAAAGGGTAAAAAAAATAATGAAACACAAGTAACATTCCTGAACAAATGTTGAAAAAGTTATAAGCAATTGAAAAATGAAATCAGTTTATAAAAACTTAAATAATGTTAGAGGGTCTGGGTGGCTCAGTTGGTTAAGCATTGGCTTTGGTTCAGGTCATGATTTAGTGGTTCATAGGAAAGAGCCCCGTATCGGGCTCTTTGCTGAGATCTCAGAGACTGGAGCCTGCTTTGGATTCTGTGTCTCCCTTTCTCTCTGCCTCTGCCCACCATGCGCTCTCTCTCTCTCTCTCTCTAAAAAATAAACATTATAAAAATTATTAAAAACTTAACTAATGAGGAAAACATGATCTCAAGTATTAAATAATAATATAATAAGACATAGAGGAATCACAGTAATTAACACAAGTAAGAAACATGTAGCATTAATGGGCGCCTGGGTGGCTCAGTTGGTCGAGTGCCTGACTCTTGATTTTGGCTCAGGTGATGATCCCAGGGTCATGGGATTGAGCCCTACCAGGCTCTGCACTAAGCATGGAGTCTGCTTAATATTCTCTCTCTCTCCCTCTGCCCCTCTGTACACCCACAGCCCCACACATGTATCTAAATATACAAGAAAAATGTAATTATAATAATTGTGACCTAAAATGCCAGGTCATTTCAACTTCAAAGCAATGGTAAGCAAGAAGGTAGGGAGACCATAAATCTGATTAGTGCTCCTGGTCCCCTCAGGACAGGGGATCTGAGATGAACATACAGCAGCCCTTCTGAATTGAGCGTGAGGAGAACTTGAGTATCTTTCCACCTCAAGGCTTGTATCATCTTATTCTGAACATGAGAGACTAATAATCAACTTCAATAAGCAAGTACCCAAATATCACACCCACTGGGAAAGTTAGTGAGTTGTAGTTCCCTGAGGTACCTTAATCATGACTAATCTAAATTCTGATTACACTGAATATTAACTGGACAAACTGGACAATAAAAGGTCACTGGAGTTTTTGTTTTGCTAGTGATTTGGGGTTATCTGTGGTCCTATGACTTACATTATCCTCATTAATCTTGAGTTCCTTAATTATATACCATTCATAAGAGTTGCACGCAAAAGTACAAATAAACAGGAAGGCTTAAAACGAAGTGCATTAGTTTCTCAGGGCCGCTATAACATAGCCCACTAGCTGGATGGCTTAAACCACAGAAATGTATTGTCTCACAGTTCTGAAGGTTAGAAGTCCAACATCAAGGTGTTGGTAGTGTTGGGGCCTTCTGAGAAAGTCTGCCAGAAAGAATGTGATCCATGCTTCTCACCTAGCTGCTGGGACTTGCTGGAAATCTTTGGAATCACCTTGATTTCTGCCTTCATCTTCACATAGTTTTCTTCCTGTGTGCATGTGTGTGCCCAAATTTCCCCTTTTCATAAGGATATCAGTCATATTGGATAAGGGGACCATCCTACATTTTGATAATTCATACTGCATAATTCAACCAATAACATAAAGGAATGGACAAAATTGTATCAGGAAAATGGAAAAACAAAACCAAGGTTGGCAATAGTAATATTAGGCAAAGTGGAGTTTAAGGAAAAGAAGAATTAAGCTTGAAGATAGATCCATACAATCCAATCCAAAATCAAACTCTTACAGTCATGAGTATCCTTGTACTAAGTAATAATGCAAAAATATATAAAACAAAAATACTATAAATATATAAAAATTCATAATCTGAAAAAACAACTTAATGTACCTTTCCTTGTCTTTGCCAAATCATGTGGACAAAAAATTAATAAGGTTCATTTAATAGACTTATATTGAACTTTCTACCATTCAGGAAATATGCATTTTTAAATTATTTATAAAGTATTTATAAAAACTTATAACAATGTAGGCCAGAAAAGGTATACAAGGTATATCTCCAAATTATAAATTTGTATAGACCTTGATGTCTGACACAGTAGGGTAACACTAGATATTAATATCAAGATCACTGTCACTTTTTAATTTTGAGATTTAATCAATAACTCCTAGATAGAAATAAATATGTAATTACTAATTATTTAGAATATAATTATAATGAGAGTTTTGATTAATTATAATTATGAAACAGGGCAAGAACTCTACATAGAGGAAAAAATTAAAATAAATAGCTTATTAGAGAAAAAACTACTTAAACTTAAGAAAATGGGAATCAGTAATATAAATATTAACTAAATAGTAGATGAGAAAGCCCCAAATGTAAAATTCATTTTTTAAAAATAAATAAGTTCCAATTCTTTAAAACAATTAAATAAAAAGCAAGATTCTGGAAATAGAATGAAAAAAAGAGAGAAAACTTCAATGAGGAATATTAGGAATAAAAAAGAAGATATAATCTCAGATATGTAGGCAATCGAATATTAGAATACCATGTAATAAGAAAAAGAATACCATGTAATATTTATATTCATTAATTAGAAAATAATTGTGTAAGTGGATTACTTTCCCAGGAAGTGGACCATAGACAATTAAAAATTAGAATGTATGACATATTTATATTAATTAATAAGAAGTGTCTTATACATGGATTCGTTAGTAGATCAAATTTGACTCGTAATGAGCTAAGAATCCAGAATGTGCTTATTACTACATAAGAAATCAAAAGCCTTGTCAAAAGATCTCATTGTCTAAAGGTCAATGTTACTGGACCCACCTAAAAATTAAACAATATATCTAATAAAAGGTTAATATCTAAAATATATAAAGAACTTCTACAACTCAACACCAAAGACACAAATAATCTGATTAAAAAATGGGCAGAGGATCTGAACAGACATCTTTCCAAACAAGACCTACAGAAGGCAACAGACACATGAAAAGAAGCTCAAGATCACTCATCAGGGAAATGTGAATAAAAACCACATGAGACATCACCTCACACCTATCAGAATGGCTAGAATCAGAAGCAGGAGAAATAACACATGTTGGCCAGGATGTGGAGAATAAGGAACCCTCACGCACTAGTAATGGGAATGTAAATTGGTGGACCCACTGTGGAAAACAGTATGGTCGTCCCTTGAATAACTAAAAATAGAAACACCATATGATCCAGCAATTCCACTACTGGGTATTTACTCAAAGAAAATGAAAACACTAATTTAAAAAGATACATGTGGTCCAATGTTTACTGCAACATTATTAACCATAGCCAGGGTACGGAAACAACTGTCCATCAATAAATATGGGTAAAGAAGATGTGGTACATACACACGATGGAATATTATTCGGCTATTAAGTCTTTTTTAAAATGTGGATTTAGACTATTCTGAAGTGCGCGCACACACACACATACACACACAAAATCTTAATTTGTTTCATACAAATAACATAAGGCCAATACCAAATTCTGAAGGCTGTATTATATTAAAAGGGGAAAAACAGACACAAGCTTCACTTATATTTAAAAATGCAAAAATCACAAATTATTTAAAAACCTTAGAGTAAATTTAAGAACCACATGGCATGAGCGAGTATGGTTAATTCTCAAAGTGAAAGAATAGTTCAAAGCCAGGAGATGCACTAATATAATTTATCACGTGGTTGGGGAACACAGGTTACTTATAAATGCTGCAAATGGCACTTGATAAAAACAAAAAGCTCTCAGAAAATTAAAAATAACAGAAAACTTCCTTAACTCAATAAGAATATCTTTCACACCAACAGCTGGCATTATACTTAACAATGAAACTTGCAGATTTCCCACTAAAAAACCGCAAAACATAGGATTCACTATTGCTCTGTAAGATTTACTACTCCGTTTCATAAGATGAGGGGAAATATACAAATATTCATAACGAAAGATCCTAAATCATCACTGGTTGAAGATGATTTGATTGTTAGAAATGTAAATAATTGATTGAAAACATTAGGACTAACAGAGTTCAGGGAAGTGGTTGATTATAAAGTAAACACACAAACCTCAATGGTTTTCCCATGTTTCAGAAAGAGTTTGAAATGTAATTTAAAAAAAAGGGTTCCATTTATATCAGCATATATGTCAATGTCTTCACCATTATATGTCAGTTACATGGCACAGGCTGTAAGAGTAACTTTATGGAAGATGATTTAAATACCTGGGGAATCATATCACACTATTTGGTGGGAACACTTCATATAAAGATATTGATTCTCTTCAAGGAGGTCTCCATAGTAACATTTTTGCAAGTTTACTAAATTGTCGTCAAGTTCATTTGGAAGACTAATTGCTTAGGAATAGCTATAGAATTTTTGAGAAAAAATGAGTACTGAGAGAAAACTTACTCTCTTGATAACAAAACAAAAAACAACAACAACAACAAAAACAATGTAAGAGTGAATTGACCCCACTTAGGAGAAAAGAAAAATGGGAGAGAATTAAAATTCCATGAACCAATCCAAGTACATATAAAGTTTTGAGGCATGTTTACTATGCTATTTGAAATGGGTGGGGAAAAGGATGATTCGCCAGATGTTACTGAGACAATTGGTTGGTTTTTGGAGAAAAAAAGGAAGTTAAGGCCTTGCTTTCCAAAACAAGCCAACGTAATTTAGATATTTACATAAATAATGAAACTACTGAAGTAGATGAAAAAAAGGTTAATATATATATAACCTTGGGGAGTAGAAGTCCATTCTGATTAGGATACCAATTACCAGATAGCATAAATGAAAATATTTCTAGGTTTTGCAAATATATATATATATCTGTCAAAACTGCTATAAACATAATTCATAGGGGAAAGATAAACTAGAAAAATGTTTGCAAGCCATACATAAATTTCTCTCAATAATTAAGAAGGAAAGATTTATGAAATATGACAGGCGACCTATAAAAAATATGAATAAACATGAAAAAATCCAATTTCACTCTAAATAAAAAAATCATAAATGGCAACAAGCTACCATGTTCTGACTATCAAACTGAACAAGGATTTAAAAAACTGTATAGTACTTTAAGTTGGAGAACACTGAAATGCATATACACCTATTTTTCTTCTGGAAGACTAAATTGGGAAAATTTTCTGAAGGGTTATCTGGCTAATTTTAATTATGCTGTGAACCAAACAATCATTTTCAAGTAACATATCCCAACAAAAACGTTTATGAGAGGGTACAAATATAGAATCAAGAGATTGTTGCAATACAGTTTATACAAAAGAATCCGAGACAGACTAACTGTCCCCAACTTGGCAATTGACAAAATATATTGTAAGAGAACCACAGAAGAAAGGATTCACAGAAGCCATTAAAAATTACATGGGGGGCGCTTGGGTGGCTCAGTTGGTTAAGCGTCTGACTTTGGCTCAGGTCATGATCTCACGGTTCTCACATCTGGCTCTGTGCTGACAGCTCAGAGCCTAGAGCCTGCTTCGGATTCTGTGTCTCCTTCTCCTCTCTGCCCCTCCCCCACTGGCATTCTGTCTGTCTGTCTGTCTCTCTCTCTCTCTTTCTCTCAAAAATAAATACACGTTAAAAATTTTTTTTTTAAATTACATGGGTACGAGACTGCGGGAAATCATCACAATCTATCATTAATTTAAAAAGCAGATTCCAAAAGAACATGTACATTATTATCCATATGTTTCTGGAAAAATATAAGGTTAAAAATTAAAGTAGTATTCCTGTGTACATAATCTTCCATTTTGTATATGATGAAAATATTACTTTCAGAATGAAATAAAAAAGAAGTCATGGTTACATGTAAATAACAAGAGATAACTGAGTGGATGAGAGAGATGTACTGGCCTAAGGTATTTAGGCACCACTGAAGGAGTGCAGAATTTCACATCAGAAGGATGCATGTTCAAGTTCTAGGTCTATCCCCTTAGTAGTGGGTGACCTTAGTAAGGGGCAAGTCACTTAACATTCCTTCACTTCAGTGTCTTATTGTCAATTGCAGACTGAAAGTGTATTTAACTCTTAGGGTGACTGAGGATTAAATGAGATGTACGAAAAGCACCAGTCAAATAATACTTAATATGAAATGATTTCAGGGGTGCCCAGTGGCTCAGTCGGTTAAGCATCCAACTCTTGATTTTGGCTCAGGTTATGGATGATCTCACGGGTCATGGGTTTCGAGCCCTGCATCAGGCTCTGTGCTGACAGTGTGGAGCCTGCTCGGGATTCTCTCTCTCCCTCTCACTGACCCTCCCCACCTCATGCCATCTTTTTCAAAATAAATAAAAAATAAATAAATAAGTAAACAAACAAACAAATAAATAGAAAAAAATATGAAATGATTTCAGAAGGTACCAGGAAAGGAGAACGACAAGGTTCTAAGTAATCAGACCTAAAGAAATATTGATAATATACGGCATTTTTCTTATGTATTTTTAATTCCAGATGAAAATGAAGAAAGCACAAATAATGCCTAAAAGATATAACTGTAAGTATAAATTAAAGGTTTTAGGGGGCAAAAATTTCACTATGAATAAGAAAATGTAGCACAGTTCTGGAAGAAGGAAATTCTTTTAGCATGGAGACTCACCGCTCAGTTGGATGGAGTGTTTACTCTCCATGTAAGTTCATCTTTGGCAGAGTATATGCAATGAGACACAGGAAGAAGTAAAAACGCACAGTCCATGAATCAGAGATTATTGCCTGTTGTTTAAAAAAGATAAGTGGTAGGCAGTGGCTACTGAAAGTAATGGATGCTCTGGGATCCAGATAATGTATCAATAGGAATTTTATTTTTAAGACTTGGAGTGGTAATGGCCAGAAAGATACAAATGAGTGGGACAGAGGACTTAGTCACTCTGTCCAAGAAGTGGGAAGAGCATGGTAAGGAAGGCACCAGGCAGCTGCTTAGCGAAGTAGTCTGTCAGTGAGGATTCATTTGCATGCACTATACCAGCTACAATTTTAGCAGAAATTGAAATCTCGTAGGTTTGGCGCCTAGCATTGGCATAGGCAAAAAATTATCTCCGAAAAAGAATGAAGTTTCAGGAAAGTTCAGAGGCAAGAGGGAAATATGGTTATCAAAGTTGAAAAAGCAAATGCGTACCTATGTTTTTAGTGACATTTCTGTTATCTGTGCAGAGGCTGATTGGCAACTGTGGTTGATGATTTTGAAAATTAGTTGGCAATATGAGATCCAAAGTCTGAAAATCTTTCAAAGCACAAAAGAAAGCACTATTCATCGTGAAATACAGCTTTGAGTAATAGTCACTTTGATGATCTGATATAGATATTTGCTTAAAAGCTTGAGCAAATGTTACAGCCTTTTTATGTTATCCTTTCACTCAGCCCATATCAGATAGCTGGCTAATTACGTCAAACAACAACAATAATCAACCTTCAAAGGTCATTTTGCTGGTTAATCCGGCAATGCTTAGAATAAATCTGAGAAATTTCATATCAGTTGGATCGATGGCCTGTTACAGCAGCTAGAAATTCTTATTTGATTCTACACTGGTCAACTTGATCTACTAGTTTCACCTTTTCAGCAGATTTGACACCAATTCCTCATTCATTCAGTGAATCTTTATGGAATGTTTTCTCAAATATTTATTGACCAGAACCAACATTACTGAGCATAGTAGGCCCTGCGCTAAGCCCTAGACATTTGGCAGGGAACAGGATACCCAAGACAGTTACAGTCGTGTTTTTTTTCTCTTCCTTGAGCACAGTCCTTAACAGGAACTTTGACCTTTTCTAGATTTTTTTCCATGGCTTTCTCTCTTACTTCATTCAGTCTCTGCTCAAAACTACCTCTTCAAATATGCCTTCCCTGTCTACAACCTCCCTGCATACCTTCCATCTTTGTCTAGCTTCCTTCTTCCTTCTGATGCTTAATTTTGGGAAAAGATGAAAGCGATGTATGGAAATGAAAATAGAAAATATGTTTTGTTAATTCTTCTTTTCTTTGGCACGGCACGGTGCTTGGTAGAAAATGTTGAAGCTATGGACCAAACTGATGTTTAGAGTGATAGATTGGCTTTAATTTCTCACCTTCTCCCAGCCCAACACAACTAGTAACGATCTAGTTTTAGTCCACATTGTCTCCTGAAAATTGGTCAACCATAGAGAGAACTCTATTATTATAATCAATAATGCAACTACACAATTTTAATTAAAATAATTATTTAAACAGGGCCTTAAAACCCTAAGGATACTGACTTTGTAATTGGTAAAATGAAGAAATTGTTTTTCACAAACAGTTGAGTTTTAAGGATCTCTTTTGTTCTAGAATGCATAGGATCGTTTGGAATCATTTGTGACTTTTGTCACTTTGCTTGTCTCATAGCTGCTGTAGCAGGGAATGTGCTTTTTGTTGCCCTCTTCATCTAAAAATAATATTATAATAAACCTCTCTTGAGACAGTGCCTTGAGATTTACAAAGTATAATTCTATGTCTCTATGTGATTGGCAATATTTATTTTCTTCATAAAAGTGTCGCTCAATAACAAGAGGCCGTTCTAATGACAATTTAATGATAGACCCTCCAATGACAGTTTACATTGTCAAATTATTCATTTTAGCATTACCCACATCCCTCAGCTCGTTTACCGTGCGTACTTAGTTATTCTTTGGGGTAGTATATGTGAATTTTTCATCCCTTCCCTCATCTCTCAGTAAGGAAATCTTGGAGGCTAATTAGTTCATCGATCATAATTTCATTTTTGGAAGCAGTAATTCAATTCTACTCTTTCTCTTGGAGGAAATATTTAATCATTTCTTTCTTTTGAAGTGAATTCACATATAATGCCTCCATGGCTAGATCAAATGTCATGGTATTTCCTACCTAAAAGGGCATTGTTACTGAGGCTATTGGGTTGAAGCTAAAGATAAATTGATGGTTTTAGAAACCAACTTTGATATGTTACCTTTCTGGTAAGAAGATGTCACCTGAATGATTCTGTCATTTTTGAAAATGTGCATGACATTTACTACAATATGACAAGTGTAAATAGGTGATCTTAGACTATGTTTTGAAACCTGGTTATAGGACTCTGTTGGAATGCAAATGATTGCACCTGAAGCTTCGTGTTAAGCCAGCCAGCAGTGGGTCATCATGAGGAGAGCAACTGATTCCTCTGTTGCTATAGATTGGAGCCGATTTTTTAAGTTAATTTATTTTGAGATAGAGCCAGCATGAGTGAGGGAGGAGTGGAGAGAGAGAGGGAGAGGGAGAAAGAATCCCAAGCAGGCTCCACACAGCTAGCACAGAGTCCAATGGAAGGCTCAAACTCATGAACCATGAGATCATGACCTGAACCGAAATCAAGAGCCAGACACTTAACTGACTGAGCCACCCAGGCACCCCCACTGGACCTGATTTTTTCAAGGCAAAAATTAAGAGTCAGAATATGTCTTCCATTTAGAATGTAAGTTCTCTTTGAATATTTTGATTAGGCTTATAAATTTCATAATTTATAGTTTTCAGTTATAAAATAGCAGTAAATTCATATAGTATAATCATGTTCTTATTTACATTAATAAAGTGGTCTAAGGGTTACTGTAAATTCAGTCTGTGTCTTGGATTTGTGGAAGGCATTTGCCAATATTACTAGTAGCTCAGATGGCCATCGTAACCACATAATGTCATTTGTTAGGATGAAGACAGACAAAATGCCATGATGAGATATAGGAAAACTAGAAATAAAGCAGGGATGAAGCTATTTATGAAGACAAGAAATGGGATAAAATTGCACTGTTCCACCATTTCCCCCAAAATTCAAGCAGCCTTCTAGACTAGGGATGCATGACCAAAATAGAAGAACGAGATGTGGCTGAATCCTAAGCATGAATCTGATGCTGGCCCTGTCTCCTCATATTTCCTTCATGGACCCACACGCTCATCATTCTGACCAGCTTCACTTCCTTCTATTTCCTCCACCCCAACTTTGGTATTAAAAGATTTATGCAAATTAGAATTCACTTTTCATCAAGGGAAGCGGGAGCAGCTCTGACTCAGACGAACCCACTGGCAGAGCAGGGATGTAAAGCAGGCAGAATGGAAGCCATGTTGCTCTTTGAAAGGTTAAATCCACTCCCCAAAGTTACAGCCTAAGTTGGAGGTAAGGTTGAAAATGAAACCACTATCCCCGTCTTTGAACTCTCAATCATCCTACCCTAGCAAATGTATTCATACGGAGTTCTCTCAAGGAATATTGGAGAAAAGTTTTTAAACCGATTAATGGAAGCAAGAAGAGATGTTGCAAATTGCAGTAAAATAGACTTATATAGGAGAAATGGACATACTTTTGTCTCTACAGGGAATGCATTCTTAAGGTTTAGTTTTTTAATTCTGCACTGCTGGGCACTAAGATTTTCGCGAGACAGAAAAAAAAATTATTCCAAATGCCAGGGCTTACCATAGTTGGAGATAGCTGAGGGGTATAGTGAGAATTAATTTTACTGTCTCCATTCAGAGTTAATTTAGTGTGCTGCCATCAAACTGAAACAGCTGAACTAAAACCACCAGTAGCAGCAGCAGCATCATTTAAAGCTGTCTCCTCAATGGTGTGGGACGTATCTGAATGGAAGGGGAGAAACTAAGATGAGGGTTCAGGGCTGTTTAATCCAGGTTGAATACCTGATAGACTAATATCCTCAAAGGATAATATGATGTGCTCTTCATAAAATGCCCTTCAGACACAATATCAGAAAGGTAGAGAAAGGAAGATTTCTTCTTAGGAAAAGGAGATTGGATTTGGATAAAATTGGTACCACATCTTTGTTGGAGATTAAATTCATTTTTTCTGATGTTAAGGAAGTTACATTTGCTGTAGGCGATATTTGTGATTAATATTTACCAAAACAAAGCTAATCAACTATTCTGTTCTCTCTCTTATTTACTTATTTATTTATTTTGAGAGAGAGAGTATAAGTGGGGAGGGGGCAGAGAGGGAGAAAGAGAATCCCAAGCAAGCTCTACACTGTCAGTGGAGAGCCAGACTCAGGGCTCGATCTCATGAACTGTGAGATTATGACCTGAGCCTATATCAAGAGTCAGATGCTTAACCAACTGAGACACTCAGGTTACCCAGCTAATCGACCATTCTTATTATTGTTTTAGGGTAAAAGTAATTCTTAATTAGGATTTTTAAGGTTTACAAGGCCAATGAGGTACTTTTTATGAAATTTGCTACTTAATTTTTATTCTGTTTTAGAACTACCAAGGAGGGATAAGAGACAATGCTCATTGAAAATTACTCATAAAAATAAAATTCCAAAAATGCATGAGGAAAAAGTATCCCTAACAAAATGTATTAACAAATGTAACAACTAGAAGAATATATGCCATAACAAATCTAAATAATATTAGAGGGGTACCTGGGTGGCTCAGTCGGTTAAGCATCCGACTTTGGCTCAGGTCATGATATCTCTGTCTGTGGGTTCGAGCCCCGCATAGGCTCTGTACTGGCAGCTCAGAGCCTGGAGCCTGCTTCGGATTCTGTGTCTCCCTCTCTCTCTCTGCCCCTTCCCTACTCATACTCTCTCTCTCTCTCAAAAAAAATAAACATAAAAATTTTGAATAATATTAGAGCAATCTGATAGTGACTTTAAAATCTATAAATTTAAGATTCTTAAAAAGATAAAATGACAATAACCCATAAAACAGAACAAAAAAAATGCCTTTATTTTGAGTCAGTAATGTAATAGTTAGAATCAGTAATGTGTAAATTGAATCTGTGAAGATGCTTTCAGATTTTAGAAACTCTATGTTCACACCAAAACATAGTACTTTGAATAGGTTATACAAATAATAATTTTCAATTTATATGACATTAGAGGAAATTTACAAACAAGAAAAATTTATTTTGAAATATGTACTTTGCTCAGCCCTTTTAATCAGTTTATAATTTCTTTGTAAAGTCAGGTTAGTCATGACACATACACCCATTGTTTTTTCTGGCAGAATTCTGGCAACTTTCATCTATTAGCTCTGTTCATTAACAGTAATTGCTTTTTTTCATTCAGTTAGATCAGAGTTGTTTTCTCTGACCCAAATGCAACTTTTTAGGACCTCTCATAAGTCAATCTGCCTTAAATATTTCCCCTACATCCTATCCATCCATCCACTCAGAGGGAAGTGTAATATACTTTTATTCTCAATGGGCAAATTCTTTTCACAGATCCGGTAAAAATGTCATTGTGAGTTCTTGCTTTACGTGCTCACTCACCTTCAGTTAAAAAAAAAAAAAAAGATTAAGTAGGGATTAAAATATATGTTGGAAATCTCGTGGAAGGGGAATGTGGCAGGAACACAGGGTGGCTAAAGCTGTGGGTTCCTGGGTTGTGGGATCCCACACGGACAGAAATGGCCACAGATTAAACCACTGTGGGGCAGGCAGATTAAAAAGGGTCCTTCGCATTTGGCTGGAGTTAAAAATTGGGTCCTCAAGCACAAACTGATAAAAAAGAATGATAAAAGTTGTGACTGCTACCCAGGGACGTAGCTTTTATTCAGTTACAAAACAAATGTGGTCAGAGGGAGCAAAGTGATGACATAATGAGGAACTGGGCTAAGCTGCCTGCTGGCTCAATGACTGGATTTTTTGTATTCCTAATAGAGGACAGAAACGTCTAGAATGCCAATGTAACACACACGTTATACACTGGGGCTCTGGGGGAAAGGTAGGGGCATCTTTAAAACTACCAGACAAGGAGGGATAAGAGAAAGTGCTCATTGCAAATTATGCATAAAAATAAAATTCCAAAATGCATGAGGAAAAGTGACCCAAGCAAAAGACAATAATAAATGCAACAGTTGGAAGCATGTATGCCACAAAAATCTAAATAACTAAGCAATCAGATTGTGACTTTAAAATCTGCAAGTTTAAGATTCTCAAAAAGACAAAATGACAATAACCCATAAAATAGAGGAAAATGAAATATTATTAATCCAGAATTGGAAAATATATATTGGAAATTTCTTATATTGCACATATAAGAAATACAGTTATTTATGTATGTATGTATGTATGTATGTATGTATGTATGTATTTACTTATTTAAGTTTAGAAGGAGTGAGCAGGGGAGAGAAGCAGAGGGAAAGAGAGAGAGAGAGAGAGAGAGAGAGAGAGAGAGAATCTCAAGCAGCCTCCATGCTCAGCATAGAGTCTGATGCAGGGCTCAAACCCTTGACCCGTGACATCATGACCTAAGCCAAAATCAAGAGTCAGGGGCTCAACCAACTGAGCCACCCAGGCACCCCAGAGATACAGTCATTTAAACTTAGAAAATCAGGGGCGCCTGGGTGGCTCAGCTGGTTAAGTGTTCAACTCTTGATTTCAGCTTAGGTCATGATCTCACAGTTCATTAGTTCGAGCCCTATGTTGGGTTCCATGCTGGAAGTGCAGAGCCTGCTTGGGATTCTCTCTCTCTCACTTTCTCTCTGGTGCCCCCTCTCTCTCTTTCTCTCTCTCTCAAAATAAATACATAACTTAAAAAAAAATTTAAAAATAAAATAAAAAATCAATAGGTGGGAATAATAACAGACACGAAATCAAAGAAAGAGTTAATGGATTACTATACCACAATGAAAAAAACATCCAGAACAAATTTCAGAGACATAAAAGAATAAAAACTATAAAAGAGAATTTAAACGAAATGGATGGGATAAGAGGCTCAAACATATTTGTAATGAGAGTTCTAGAAATAGAGAATAGGCAGTGGAAGTAAAGTAATATTCCAAAATAAATGATTGAGAATTTTCGATTATTGATGAAAGGTGAGTCCTCAGATTGAAAGTTTATACTAAATGCTGAACTAGATAAATAACAATAAATCTATATGTAGATACATAGAAATGTAGATATCTAGAATTAATATAGTTTTGATAAAAGACCTACAAAGGACAGACAAATATATAGAGGGCTTCACATTAACTAGATATCAGAAGTAAATGAATTTATATTTATAAAAGTATTGAAAGAGGTTGTGCTTGGGTGGCTTGGTTAAACATCTGACTCTTGACTTTGACTCAGGTCATGATCTTATGGTTTGTGAGTTCGAGCCCTGCATCAAGCTCTGTGCTGACAGCATGGAGCTTGCTTGGGATTCTCTCTCTAACTCCCTCTCTTCTCCACTCCCCCTCACTAAATTAAGTAAGTAAGTTAGTAAGTAAGTAAGTAAGTAAGTAAGTAAGTAAGTAAGTAAGTAAATAAATAAATAAATAAATAAATAAATAAATAAATGGAACTATTGAAAGAAAAGACTACCCAACTTAGAATTCTATACCCAGATAAACTATCATAAAGAGTTAAAAGAGTTGAATAGCATTGTAATGTTCTGTTAGATGTTTTTTTTTTTTTTTTTCACATAACTGTATGCCTTGGAGAATATTCCATATCAGTACAGAGTGATCAAATTATTCTTTCCAATTTGTGAACCGAAGTCTATAGAATATATATAGCATAATATAATGATTGATAGTCCCATTACATCTTCTTTTTTGCTATTAGTTAACAGTGCTGTAAGAATTAGCTTTATACACGTTTATTCCCCCATTCTTGTGAAAATTTCTTAGGGAATATCAAGGAATTACTGGTCAGAGAACATGCAAGACTTGAACAGATACTTGTCAAATTGGCTTTGAAGGAACTCAACCAATAGAAACTCTCATCAGTGGTAGAGAGAATACTTCTGTCCCTATACCCTAATCAACATTTGATATTACTAGTCATTTTATTTTTTGCCAGCTAAACTATTATTTTAATTGCTGCATCGTTATTATAATTATTATAGTATGATGCCATTTAATTCTTTAACGGTAGTTTCATATGATGATTAAAAAAATATTTAACTGTTCTATTTTGCAATTTGTTAACTCCTAATGAGATTAAACATATTTTCATGTATTTAAAATCTATTTGTGTTTTCTCTTCTATGAATTGAATGCTCCTGTACTTGCTCTACCTCATACTGATTTTTCTATCTATTGATTATTGATTTGTATATTTTAAAATATATTTTTCATGATATATTCTTTATTAAAAGTGTAATACAAATGTATTTTCCTAGTATGTCACCTGGATTTTAATTTTGATTCTTTTTTGGTAGTCTCATTGGTAAAGGAATCCAAACTAACCAGAACTTTAAGTTAGTGACAATATTTGTAATATTGAAAGAGTATATGATATAAACCAATCTTTTGAAATGATGGATAGCTATTTGTATAACCAGTGCTAGAAGAATGTAGGCTATTTAAAGAGCACATACTGGAAGCAATATTACAAAAACAACTGGTTTCTATGACTGGCATCAAAAGTCTCTAAGGAATGGTCACTGTAATTGATTTCATTTCATCATACAGTTTGTGAAAATAACCCAAAATAAATACCATATTTTTTAAATATAAATATGACTGTATTTATTAATATTGATTTTGTCTCATTGCAATAACTACCTTTACTCATTCACATCATATATTTTTAAACAAAATCACCCATATTGATAAATTTGGGTAAATTGATTTTAAGTTCAAATCAGCTATTGTTAGGAATTTTCAGATTTCAAGAAAGAAACTTAAAGACCAAAATGAGAATATATTGGCTTACATAATAAAACTGCGAAGGGCAAAGATGTACCAAGGCCTCAGCATGGGGAGTTATTTTCTCTCAATATCTATCTTATATTTTCATGCCTGCTTCTTCACGTGTTCAAACTTTCTTCTCTCAGTCTAGATTTTTCTGCACCATTGGAAACATAGACACTAATATCTATGAGGCCCATGTCTTCTAGCCTTCTGTACAAGGACTCAAACTCATTATCTCTGATATAAGGTTCCTAGTCCCTGACCAATCTCTGTGGTTAGTGAAATTGAGGTTAATATAATGTCAGCCCAGAATGCCTGAGCAGGGAAATTAATGTGTCTCAGAAGAAGAGGTGCATTTCTCAAAGGAATTTTGGGACAGATAATGCAACTGGTGTCCACTACTATGATCACTATAAAGCTGGAGATAGAAAATCATGGGGAAAAAATCCTCAAAAAATTCTGTTGTAAAAATTGTAGGGGAATGAATTAAGAAAATGTTTATTTTAGTCCAAGATGTGAATTATGAGTAGAACAGAAATAATTTCTGTGCTAGCTATTGCCTTTCTGGCATTCATATTTCCTTTTGGGGAGGCATTATTTATATTACCCCTCCCCCCATTCAGCAGTTCCTATTTTTTTTAAAGTCTCAATTTTATTACTAATTTAAATCACATTTTTAACTTTACCAATTTATATTCCTACTACTAAGTTTCTATTGTCCCACATTCTCACCAAAGTTTGATATTGTCATTCTTTTAAATCTTTGCCAGACTGAATGTACGTAAATTGATATCTCATCGATTTGCATTTCCATGACTACTTCTGAGGTGCGTATCTTTTCATACATCGGTGGTCATTCCCTGTTACCTAGTCTGTGAATTCCCTATTCCTACCCTTTTAACCATTTTTTTTTCTATTAGGGATTGTTTTTTGTTTCTTCTTATTACATTTTAGGAGTTCTTTGTAGATTCTAGAAATTAACTTTTTTGTCAACTCTATGTGTTGCAAACATCTTTTCCCAGGTTGTGAATTTTCTTTTAAAAATGGTGTTGGGGCACCCGGGTGGCTCAGTCGGTTAAGCACCTGACTCGATTTCAGCTCGGGTCAAGATCTCACGGTTTGTGAGTTTGAGCCCCATGATGCGCTCCATGCTAACAGCAGGAGTCTCCTTAGGATTTTCTCTCCCCCTTTCTCTCTGCCCCTCTCCTGTGTACATGCTCTCTCTCAAAATAAATAAACTTGAAAATAAAATAAAAATCGTGTCTTCTGATGTACAGCGGGTTTTCAATTTAATTAGCTAATATATCATTTTATTTTTTCTACTATGGCTTGTACTTCTATATGTCTTATTCAAGGAATCTTCTCCTGGCTTGATAACATAAAGATTCTCACACAGGTTTTTTCCTAAAAGTTTTAAAAACTTTCTAAGTTTTTTAAAGCTTTGCTATTTATATTTTACTCTTATCCATTTGGCATTAATTCTTATATATGGAATGAGGTATAGATTCAATTCTACATTATGTTATTAGATACTCCTACCCTAGGACTGCTTAACAAGAGTCTTTCTTTTTTTTTTTTTTTAAAGTTTATTTATTTTTGAGACATAGAGACAGAGCATGAGCAGGGCAGACAGAGAGGGAGACACAGAATCCGAAGCAGGCTCCAGGCTCTGAGCTGTCAGCACAGAGCCCGACGCGGGGCTCGAACTCACAGACCGTGAGATCATGACCTGAGCCGAAGTCGGCTGCTTAACCGACTGAGCCACCCAGGCACCCCAACAAGAGTCTTTCTTTTCCCACTGATCTTCATGCCAGGTCTTTTTCTACTTCAAGATGTCCTTATTATTCTTGTCCATATAACTTTGAGTTTGTCTGTTAATTTCCCATTGGGATTTTAATTAGAAATTTACTGAATTCATACATCAGTTTGGGGAATGCTGACATCCCTATAATAGTGAATCTTACTTTATATAAACTAGGCATATTCATTACGTTTAGATTTTCTTTAATGCATTTTATAATTTAATTTTCTCCTCAAAGTTCTTACACATATTTTATAAGATTTATTCTTCTGTCTATTATTTTTTATTGTTATTGCAAATGGTATCTTTTCTGAAATTACCTTTTCTACATATGTATTATTTGAAAATGGAAATGCTTTTGGTATTTGAATATTGATTTCATATCCAAGAATCTCACTAAACTCTCTTAATTAGTAAAAATAATCTTTTAGATTATTTTTGATTTTCAGTGTAACTCTGAACAGTAGTAACACTTTTTCTTGACTTAGTTTGCTGACTAAAATCTCCATTTACTTGTCTGAGAGTGTACCAGAATTTATTGAACTATTTTCCTATTGGGGATATCTATGTTACTGTCATATTTATTTATTTATTTATTTACTAATATAAAAAAAGTGGGATTTTTTGGTACATAAATGACAGCCCAAATTTTTCAACAACTTCTTAGCATACATCTTAATAGTTAAGATTATAGTACTCAGGAGCAGTGTCAGTTTAAGATTCCCAATACGTATTGCAAAATTACTTTTTAGAAAGGTCATTACAATTTACTGACAACCGGCAGTGCATGAAAACATCTGTCTCACCACATCCTCATCAGTATATGAAATTATCCTTTATTTTCTTTTGCTAATTTGATAGACAAAAATATTACTGCATTTTAATTTGCATTTATTTGATTACTAGTGAGGTTGACCTTTTCCATACAGTATTTTTCAAGCTTTTGGTGTTTTCTGTCTTTTGACTCCTAGCAGGATCTCATCAGTATGGAAAGTGTGTATCATCGATATGAAAAGTTGATAAAAGATATTAACCCTTTAAAATCTGTTTGTATTTATATCACATTGTATTTTTATTTGTGATCTCTTTTTTGTAACTCAGTGAAGTTTGTTATTCTTGTATTATTAAATATATCCATTATTTCCTTGATCAATATCTTTCATTGTTTGTATGCATTATTAGAAAATTAGCTTACTCTTTTTTCTTGGGTATTTATAAAATATAACAAAACTTAGTTGTACCATAAATTTACATATTGACTTGCACTAATTCAAATCTATAAACTTTTCCTTCTAAAATGAAAATTCTCGATCTTGGATTATGTTGTTTTTATTTTGTATTCTCAGGGTATAGTTCCTGGTGCCTAATAGCTATCCAAGAAATATTTGTTGAATAACTGAGTGGTGTGTGTTTCAACTTGAAATGTTCCTATGATCTTAGTTTTAAAGAAAAGTAGAATAAAGTGTCTCCTGATATATTAATTTGGTAACTTCCAAGTATTGTAGAAAGATGATACTGTGATCTTTAGCTATTTTTGATACTCCTAAACTCTCCATGGGCTTAACCTGCCTTATTAGCCCTCAAACAGCCCACTGATCAGCAGTGTCCATTAAGGAGGGCTTGAGGGTATGACCTGAGGTCACAGAATAGTAATTTCCTCTTTGTGTGATGTGACATTTCTACATTAGGTACAGAGGCTCTGAGTTTTACTCTGATTTTGACCTCTGATCTCCGTGCTCTAACCACGAGAAAAGAACTACTTGACTGAGTTAGTTGAGTTGAACTGATGTATACCTACCCTTAAGATGATCACTTCGGGCAGGCAAATTTTATTCATGTTTTAAAACATAGTTCAGACATTAAACCTCCTTATTTCAGCTTTCCCTCTACTACAGAATTAAATGCTTCCTCATCTGTTCCCATAACTCTGTACGCATTTTACTATAGCCCATAAAAGTGGGTATTTGTTGAGTGCTTACTATCTGCCTCCTCATACTCTATGGGACTGACACTATTCATCGGCCCCAGTTTTTCCAAACAGGATACAGGCTTAGTAAGGATAACTTGCCCAAATTTAAGTGCTTGCTGCTAAGTGTCTATACCATGAATCAACAGGTTATTTGACACCAAGATGAAGCTCTTGGTTGTCTCTTATTTCACTGCTCTTTAATAAATTACCCGTAAGGACAAAACAATGGCATAAGAAATTTTGCATTTCTAGTAACTGATTCAATTCCTGGAACTTGGTAGGCCCTCAGCGACAATTTTAGAAATTGGGAAATGGAATTTGGTTCCGGGAAGGCCTGCCTAGTAGGTCCTGTTTGGCTGCGTACTTAGTTTCTGTGAAACATGGCCCTGAACTGGCTTGTTTGTTTCAATCTTATCCAAACTAACCACAAGTATACACAAAACCTGTATCTAATCAGAGACTGTTTCGCCCAAGGTGACCAGGGGTTAATTTTAATTTTTAAAAAGATATTCTCCTGACATGCATTGCTGGAGGGCACAGACTAATGGATTCACTACAAGTCATTAAAGACACACCAACAAATTGTGAGTCACATTATCCAGATAATGTGTATGCCAGGGTATTTTCAGGTTCAGTCTCCCTTATGTTTCTTATTCTTCATGTTTTCCCTGTTGTGTCCTGCATAAGACTCTGACAGGCAAACAGAATTAGTGTATCATTTTCTCACTGAGGAATAGGTATAACCAAAAGGTAGCATTTTCTACCCTTGTTCCTCTTTCAGGGGCAAGATTAACACACATATACAATAAAACTATTGAGCTATTTTAATACTTTTCCTGTCATGCATTCAGGATCCTCTAAAGTTGTCATCAGCTACTGTTTCATTTAATTCTCTGGCCTTCAGGGTAATGTAAGAAAATTGAAGAGATTAGGAGTTATCTCTTTCCTGTTCAATGCATTTGTGTTGCTGTAAATTGGCACCAACCTTCAATCTCACGGTCGGGGCTCTCTAGGGTCCTCCCACTGATATGACAGCCCAGTCAGCATGATAAATGGTGCACGCCCTCCAGCAGGACAGATGATTCTTCCCTTTCTGACTCCACAGTTCTCTTTCCAGCACTAGCAAAGAGGCAACGTCTCACCGTCTTACTGCACTGAGTGGCTGCCCCATTACACTGATGTTCCTCAAGTTAATTAGAGGATACCGTTTCTTTGATTAATTATTTTAGATCCACTGACAAAGATGACTTTGGCCCTGGTTAATTGGGAAAAAAGAAGCCTCCCATCCAGAAAACTGTACTTCAACATTATGTTTTTCCTTTTGCACCTGTTTGCCTAGTGGAAAATTTTCTCATCTGAGGGTAGAGGCAATTCCACTGAGTGAAAACACAAAGTCCCCGGTAAGTCCAATGACCCTAGTTGAAGGATTTGCAGTGTGCAGTCTTTTTGTATATGTAGATATGTGACAGGGAAAGAAACGGTGACACACAAGGAGAGAGAAGAAAAATATTTACACGTACAGAAATACTTTCTTTAAAATAAAAGCATCATTTTTGCAAAATCAGTCCATTAGTTCCTATTTATATACATATGTGCTTAATTAAAAACATTCTAAATGACTGATCATGAACACAAGGAATAAATGAGTTGATAATGCTCAGAGTTTATTATTTTTCTATAAGGAAATAGAAGTGCTGGGAATTTGAAGACACATGGGAGGCATGTCCTTAAAAAGTGTTTTGTCTATTGTCGAAAGTGCTGCTATGAACATCGGGGTACACGTGCCCCTATGCATCAGCACTCCTGTGTCTCTTGGGTAGATTCCTAGATATGCTATTGCTGGGTCATAGGGTAGGTCTATTTTCATTTTTTTGAGGAACCTCCACACCGTTTTCCAGAGCGGCTGCACCAGTTTGCATTCCCACCAACTGTGTAGGAGGGTGCCTGCTTCTCCACATCCCCGCCAACATCTATAGTTTCCTGATTTATTCATTTTAGCCACTCTAAGTGGTGTAAGGTGGTATCTTAGTGTGGTTTTGATTTGTATTTCCCTGATGATGAGTAACTTTGAGCATCGTTTCACATGTCTGTTGGCCATCTGGATGAAAAGAGACCAAGTGCCCACCAACTGACAAATGGATAAAGAAGATGTGGTACATATATACAATGGACTACCATGCAGCAATGAGGAAGAATGAAATCTGGCCATGTGTAGCAACATGGATGGAACTGGAGGGTATTCTGCTAAGTGAAATAAATCAGTCAGAAAAAGACAGATACCATATGTTTCCACGCATAGGTGGATTTTGAGAGACTTAGCAAAAACCATGGGGGAGGGGAAGAGGGGGAAGGAAATAAAAAGACACAGAGAGGGAGGGAGATAAAACATAAGAGACTCTCAAAGACTAAGAACAAACTGGGGGTGAAGGGGGTGAGGGAGGGGGGAGAGTGGGTGACGGGCACTAAAGAGGGCACGTGTTGGGATGAACACTGGGCATTATATGTAAACCAATTTGAAAATAAACTATTTTAAAAAAGCGTTTTGTTTTTGTTTTGTTTGTTTTGGAGTAACAAAAAGACAGGAGTACTAATACACAGTGTAGTGTTGCGATTTTTCCAACACAAGATACTTTAACCCTTTCAATAAAAAATGCCAGAGTCCTTCAGCAAACCGCCCAGTTCTCTGCCTCCCCAAGGACTAAGCCTGGAGCTTGCTCTGACAGGTCCTCACCTGCCCTTCTGCCCCAGGGCGCCTCATGTGAGGTGGAAGACACGGACAGCACATGGCATCATCCCTACTCCCCGTCCATCCATCACATCCTATCACAAAGTTCTGACTGCCAAAGTGAACAAAGGCTGGAGGAACCATTGGTCAGCACATCTTGGATGGCACGTCCAGAGGTGACAGCCAGTACACATGTTTATCCTACTTGAACAGGGCCCGGGCATCTTATTTATTAGCCAAAATCTTCTATGATTCTCTAAAAACTAAAGAATGAGGGGCACCTGGGTGGCTCAGTTGGTTGGGCGGCCGACTTCGACTCAGGTCATGATCTCACGGTTTGTGAGTTCGAGCCCCGTGTCAGGCTCTGTGCTGATGGCTCAGAGCTTGGAACCTGCTTCAGATTCTGTATCTCCCTCTCTCTGTGCCCTTCCCCTGCTCATACTCTGTCTCTATGTCTCTCAAAAATAAATAAACATTAAAAAAATTTTAAAAATAAAAATAAATAAAAAATAAAGAATGAGAACTCTTCAATATGGCATCTGGGGCTCTACAATGTGAACCCAGTCTCCCTTTCCAGTCTTAAATGCATATATATATATATATATATATATATATATATGCGCATATGCATAAGCCTGTATATGCTCTTCCTTCTCCCCCCAGAACCATATGCTTTAGCCACACAGGGGCATGAATTTGGCCTGATCTTTATGCCTTTTCCCCGGAGTTGTTTCCTCCATTCCTACCTACCATGCCCTCCTTCCCTTCCCATGTGCTACTTCTTGAACTATTGCCTTTCAGCTCCAAGCCTATTGTTCTATATAATTTGCTGTGCTCAGTGATACTGTAGCCGGGTCTACAAATTATCTTCCCCAGATACACTTGTCAGCTGGCTTCTAGTTCTGTTCTGCCAATGGAGGTGCAAGAGGAAGATTGGGAGGCAACAAAAGAGAAGAAATGGCTTCCTTTTTGTTTCTGGTTCTTGCTAGCATCACTCTAGCAATGGAGGCCAGGGACTGGTCCAGTGTCTGGCACCCAGCCACCCAGCTCTGCAGCATCAATGAAAGCCAGCTACATAGGGACCCATCTTCCAAACTCCTATGTTCTGGTAAGTCAACCTTCCCTTTTACCTCTTTTTAATAAAAACACATAAGAGTTGAGGATTTACTGTGTGTGTCACCGGCTCAGACACAGATAATAGAGTCAATCCAGATGTATACATGTCCAGGATAGAAGACAAGAGATGATTACTTTGGTTTTATATCAGATGAGTTCCGGACCAGGTAGAAGCAAATGGTAGAGATGGGAGAATCTGGGACAAGATGGTGGAGACCAGAAAACCTTAGATATTCATCCACTCTCGGTGAACTTTCACCAGCATCCCCCAGCCTCTGACCCTGCTTCTTTAGATATCTACTTCAAAGCATTTTCTTTAACTTCAGCCTGTACTTTCAATTCTTCTCCCACTTGTCCCAGAGAAGAGATGGGCTGTCATTTGGGCACTCCCATCTCTATTCATGTCATTATTTCCTAATAAAATAAAATGCATCCCTTAACCAGTGTCTTGCTGAGCCACATGGGAGCCTCAGGCAAAAGAAAATGTCAGTTCTACAAATGCTGAAAGTTTTCAGATTTGAATTTCATTTCTTACTCATATGTTTCTAGTTAATTTAAATATTTACTTCCAGGCACTTATAACAGGATGAACTTCTTTCTCATTAGACTTCTAATTTTCAGAAATTTTATTAAGTATCCAATAGAACCTTCAGACTTTCTGGACGAGGCGTCTCCTAAGTGCCCCCAGAGACAGTCTTTTTGAGAGAATCACTCTCCATCATTACAACCTTCTCTCCCAATCTGTCCTTGATCTAAGAGGAGGCCTGACAAGGGAGACGGCTCTTGGCGTGGGGTGTAGTTTGGAAAGAGGGTCTCTCCTCACCTCTCCATCAATATTTCCAGTGCCTGAACTGTCTTTCTCTTCCCCTGAGTTGGGGACTGGTGATTGTTTCTTGCTTTAGTGAACCAGCAGAGCCCCTAATGATTCTAGAACAAGGAGAGTTAGGAGAGAGATGGTGAAGCAGTGAGAGGGGGTACTGGTAGGGCAGCCTCATAGCAACATGTATTTCCTGTGGGTCCACCCTGCAGCGGTAAAGTTGCCTGGGGTCAGTCTTGCTGGTTGGTATGAATTCCATCCCCTCCGCCTACTGCCACCATGATCCAGTGGGCTTCCTGCTGGGCGAGGGAACCCCAGCAGCCAAGGGGTACAAGGTACGCCATTTGCAGAGTTGTGAGGAACATGAGGAAGAGGTAACTCTGAAGCTGCAAATCCACTTGAGGGGTTGTGCAGTGGGAATTCTGCATGGGCCCTCCGAAGAATGAGTAAGTGAGCTTTGGGGGGGGGGTCCAGAAATTGAACCCTTTTCAAATGGGGGAAGCTTGGCTGGTCAGGGAGAAAGAAGCAATGGCAACCAAGACAAGGAGAATAGTCTTACTGAAGACAGTCTAGGAAAGAAACTGGTACAGGGCAGCAACTCAGTAGGAGGGAGGGGATATGAGAGAGTAGGCTCTTCTGGCCTTGCCTAGAAGACTCCTGTCCAGCTACTCTTAGTGGAGCAAGAGGGCATGGCGCTAATAAAGTGTGAGATGTAGGTTTTAAGAAGAGGACTAAATCCTGAAGAACCAGCATAAGCCTATTCTAACACCCAAAACAGATTAGAAGTACAGTTGACCCTTGAACAACACAGGGGTTAGGGACGCTGATTCCCCTACCTGATTAAAAATCTGCATATAACTTTTGACTCCCCAAAACTTAACTACACATAGCCTATTACTGATGAATAACATAAACAGTCAGTTAACAAATATTTTGTATATCATATGTATTATATACTGTATTCTTAAATAATATTTTTTTCTTTCTTTTTCTTTTCTTTTTTTTTTTTGGCTTGGTATTTCTAGGTTATGCAGTTCATCTTTGAGTTTTTTCAAATTGCCCACTTTTTTTCAATATATTTATTGAAAAAATATCTGCATATATGTGGATCTGCAGAGTCCAAACCTGTGTTGTTCAAAGGTCAACTGTATAGGGAACCAAACTGAGTTTTCCTTAAAGGAACGGATGACTTCGCAGAGGAGGGGGCTTCAGGGAGCAGAACTGGATGCTAGTTCTTGGGAAAAATAAGACCATTTCATGTCTATACCCCAAAGAGTAGAGGCTCTCAACAAGCTGGTCACATGCACTCTCATTTAAAGGTTAGAGCCGAGGGTTGCTCACCTCTCTATTCCCAGATGTACTAGAACAGTGTACTGTGTGTGAAATGCAGGTATAGTTGAGGACAATCCCTGGGTACAAAGCAGGAAGAGCTTCACTGGAGTTCTTCACCATGGTGGATAAGTGAACTATAATATATCTTTTTCTTTCCTCACTGCTGGTCTTGATCTTCTGTTTTGATTTTAATTTTTGGGAGTCATAATACCTAATTATTTACCTATTTCTTTTCTACTGTAAAATAAAAAATGAAGGCTGTTGTAAAGGTATTGTAAGATGTTGAATGATAATTTTCTCTAAGTTGTTACAAGTCCTTCAAAAATGGAACAGGTTATGAACACATAAGCCAACAACAACAACAGTAACAACAAAGACAAAATTCTATTCTGTGTCTTTGTATAAGTCACCTAAATTCTTTGCACGCCAGTGTTCTCAGCTGTCAAAGATGAGTAGTAATTATATATGGACTTCACAGGTTGTTAAGAGGGTTAAGTAAGATGAAGGGAAAGGTTTAAAAAAACTGTCAAATGCTATTCGAATATAACATATCATTATTTTTATAGTAAGTATTTGTTGAGTCATACTGCACAGGGATCAAGAGATAGAGTTAATAAGAACAGAAATCATGTGATATTCCCATGGTGTAGGCACAGTGGTAAACATTAAAGTTGGAGAAATCATTTGTACTTAATGTTCTGGAATACAAATCACAGCCAATATGACCAAAGACACTTTGAGAGGGCAGAGATGAGCAAATTTGAGGTGAGCTGAGCAAATTTTCATACAACATCCTGGTGAAGTGGAAATAGGGAGGCTCAGTGCCCAGGATCCAGATCCCAGCCCTATTGCCAAAGCAGCCTTAATTAGTGTTAGTTATTGGGCAGAAGCCTTGGTGAGATTTCATTTGAAATAATATCCAGCTACTGCTCTTTACACCAAGGTTCAGAGGGTGCTGAGAGATTTGCTGAGAGTCATGAAATGAATCAGGGGAAGGTCAGGTATCGAACCAGGCCTCCTTCTCATTGACCACTCTTCACATCATATAATACTGCTTTCCTCAGATTCAGAGCTCTTGGCTGCAGACCGCCAGCCTTTGGCCAGGCAAGACAGGAACAAACTTTGGCAAAAATAGAACATTTTTAGAGGAAGCAGATTATCATTTAAACAGAACCTGGGTAAAAAAGACAAGAATTCAGAGTAGCACCTAGTGGGAGGACTGCCTTAAGAACCTGGGTTCACAAATAGAATTATATTAATTTCATGCATACAGGGGATTTTCCAGGGACTCAGTTCTAGATGGCTGCCACTCACAACCAAGACAAATTAGATTTGCCAAAATTAATAGAAAGTAACATGAATTATTCGATTCGGTCATATTAGCTGCCAAATATTTCTTTAGTGTCTTGGATTAACATAGAAGTAGAAAGGCTTGTAGAGACAGACATGAATAAGGAAAAAATGGCCAAGAAGTGGCCCCTGTGCATGAGAGAAGTAAGAGGCATGTAAGAGTTATGTCCAAGAGATACTTTTAGTTATTGTCAGAATGAACTTGCCTCTTCATAAGTGATCAAATAGTTTTCTGGTCGATGGGAGGCAGTAAGTATCTTGAGGAAGGGAACGTCTGTTTGATTCTCAAAAAGACCCTTATGGGCTACAGTGGCACTATTACCTACAAGATGTAGGAAGAAGAGCTACTCTGACGGATTACCCAGAAATTCCCTAATAGAGTGGGAGTGGGTGGTCATGGCCTTCATTCTCCTCTGGCACTTCCCTCTCTTGCCCAGCTACCTGATGGCCTCCTAGTGGGTTTATCTGCCATATGAGTCTGATCCCTTCCCTGATCTGCATTCGTAATGATCTTCCAGTAAAGAAAGCCAGATATCGTTATTATCAGACCTAACAGGTCCAATGGCATCATCCCCTTGCTTCTGAGATCAAAATACTGCATTCAGATTACAAAGTTCTAAGACTTGGGCCCAAAGTCTTGATCCCAGATGTCCATGGTGATCTCAGCTCAATCTTTGCTCTGACCTCCTGGTACACACTGAGTCCCATTTTCAGAGCTTTGGAACATACCACATTCTCACTCCTTGGGGTTTCCACACACACTGCTTCTTTGGCCTAGAAATGTCCTCTCTTTTCCTCCTGCAATACCTACTCATTCTCCAGGGCTCAGATAGCCATTGCTTCCTTGGAGAAGAATTCCCTGATCTCTAATGCAGGTTATTTTTGTGTTCTCATCAGCCCATGTACATCTAGTTTCATGACTTTTAATATTTTATTGTGCTAACTTGTGTGACTGGGTAATTAAATGTCATTATTAACCATGGACACCTTCTAACGGGCTGGGTCTTATTAAGATGAAGAGCCCCTTGGTTTTGTGGAGTGTCTTGAGTTTGGATAATCAAAGTTGGGATTGGAGCTGAGTTATATTTAGGTATGGAGCAATTTGAATTTTTCTGAATAAAGATATAAGAGGAGTTTTTGATTGGCTTATATCTGGAAAGATTTGAATTTTTCTGCATAAAATATAAGAGAAGTTTTTGATTGGCTTATTTCTTACTGAGCACTTACTATGTATGGCCAAGTCTGGTCTAAGGGCCTTCCATGTATTAACTCATTTAATTTCATATCACTCTCATAAAGGTACCATTCTTATCCCTATTTTACAAGGAAGCAAAATCTTTCCTAAGGTTTCATCAGTAATGAGTGATGTAGCTGGAATGTGGTCCTAAGAGGGAAGGGGCACAGGAGAGACAGAAATAGCCAAGGAGACAGGCAGAGGGGAAGAGATTCTTGAAAGTCATACTATACAGGGAAGGCCAAGATGAAGCTGTTGAGGTGCCAACGGGTTATATTTTAAGAAATGGGATTTCTAACTACTGACTTTGATCTCATTTATTCATTCTTTAGCAATTTTTATTAAGCATATACTACATGCAAGGCACGGCTCTCAGAATTGGTGCTCAGAGGTAGGAGGCAGAGAGTCTTGCTCATAAACTGATAATTGGGTAGAAACCTGGAGAAAAAAAGTGGAAAAATCATGCATCTTTATAGGGAAGGTGATCGAGAGGGAACAGAAGATGCAAAGACCCTGAGCGGGAGTGTGTTTGCTGTTTCTGAGGAAACTTCTGGTAGCTATTGTGTCTGTAGCAGGATAGGGAGGGTGAGGATGCTGGAGATGAGGTCAGCAAGGAAGTGAAGGTTATAAACAGGTACCCCCCTTGGGTTTTTATGCTGAGCGAGCCAGGAAAGTGGAGGGTTTCTAGCAGACTAGGACTTGATATGATTCATATTTTAAAGGGATCACTCTGGATGTTGCATGAAGAATAGGCTCTGGAGGCAAGTGAGAAGCCAATTAGGAGGTTGTTGAAATAATTCAAGTGAGAGATGATGTCAACGTGGACATGGTGAAAAGTGGTCAAAATCTAGCCATATTTGGAAGATGGCATTGTCAGTGTTGCTACAATGTATTTCTCATCTCCCCAAACCCGCATTAAGTCTCACTCACTCACTAAAGCAGTGCTATGAATGGTACCCGTGTGTGTATGTGTGTGTGTAAATTAAGGAAGAGGACTGCGTCTCATGTCTAGTGAAAATGTGATACAGAATAGAACTAACACACACCAAACAGTGAAAAGTTTCCTAAACCAAACTAATTCAGCAGAAGAGGATGCTCAGACCCAGACATAGAATAAATACGCATGACCTTGGGGATTCTTAGACTCCTGGGGAGGATACTGGACTTCCCAAAATACAGGAAATGAGATTCAATAAATTTTTTTTCAAATTTTATTTAAATTCTAGTTAGTTAATAGCAGTGCAATATTGGTTTCAGGAGTAGAATTCAGTGGTTCATCATTTACATACAACACCCAGTGCCTGTCTTCATAAGTGCTCTCCTTAGTTCCTACCCATCACCCATCTAGATCTCCTACCCACCTCCTCCATCAACCCTCAGTTCTGTATCTTTAAGAGTTTCTCATGATTTGTTTCCATCTCTCTTTTCCCCCTATTCCATCTGTTCATCTGTTTTGTTTCTTAAATTCCACAAATGAGTGAAATCATATGGTAT
Organism: Paguma larvata; assembly: GCA_030068075.1. Classification (NCBI taxonomy): domain Eukaryota; kingdom Metazoa; phylum Chordata; class Mammalia; order Carnivora; family Viverridae; genus Paguma; species Paguma larvata. The sequence continues at coordinate 71,141,076 of CM057832.1, forward strand.
TTGTCTTTCTCTGACTGACTTATTTTGCTTAGCATGGTACGCTCTAGTTTTCCATCCATGTCTGTCATTGCAAATAGCAAGATTTCATTCTTTAAAAAATGTTTTAATGTTTTTATTTCTTTATTTTGAGAGAGAGAGAGAGAGCACGAGTGAGCTGGGGAGGGGCAGAGAAGGAGGGAGAGAGAATCCCAAGCAGGCTCTGTGCCAGTAGAAAGGCTCAATGTGGGGCTTGATCTCACAAACCATGAGATCAAGACCTGAGCTAAAATCAAGAGCCAGACACTTAACTGACTGAGCCACCCAGGCAGCCCAAGATTTCATTCTTTTTGATGACGGAGTAATATTCCATTATATATATATACCACATCTTCTTTATCCACTCACCAATCGACATACTCAGTGAATTCTTAAATGGCAGAAAGATGCCAACCAAAATCTAGACTACTTCCGTTTCCACCTTGCTCACTAGGTTGTGAGTTTCATGAAAACTGGGACTGGGTTGTGCTTCTGTTACTTGTCATTGTGTACCTAGTGGCTGGCGCATAGTAGATACTCAACAAATATTCGTTGGAGAAAGAAAATGAATAGCTTCCATGTCCAAGAGAGGCTAATGTTCTACAGGCCCTGTTCATGCTAGAGGTCCAGAATTGGGAAGAAGAACTAAAACTCAAAACTTTGGCTCTTCCTTAAGAAATGCAGACCAGATCTCAGTTGGCCAAACACAGAAGCCAATATTCAGGTGAGGATTTTTCAACCATCTTTCTTATCAGCAGCAATTTCAAATACTCTATCTACATATGTGAGAGGCACCTGTGGGGAAGAGAAAGGCACACAGAGGGACAGAAAGTAGAAACAGGTGATGGGGAGAACCCTTGACCATGTTGTAGCAAGACCTTTAGGGCACTTCCTAGTTCTTCCACTTATTAGCTGAGTGCACTTGAGCAAGCATTTTACTAAGTTGAAACATGAAAGGGCAAGTGATTTCTAAAACCTGGGGCTTACTGGGAGAACATCTCACGAAGACTGTATGAATTCAGTGAGACCATGTTTGTGAATATGCTTTGAAAACTTCAAAGCATAGCACATGTGCATTTATAATTGAGCTTATAACATCTTTGGTGAAGATAGAATCATAGAATGCATTTGATTGTGCTATATGCTAACATAAAGAATTAAATGCTTTAGCAGAGGCCTAAAAGTGCTCATTTTTCTGTCCCAGGAAGCCTGTTGGATTGGTCCTTGTCACCATGCCCTGTGTTCTTTGGTATGTGCTAGCCACAGGTAGGTGCCAGGCAGTACCAGAGAATCCACTGCTCATTCTTAGCTTTCGCTCCCTTCTGGACTTAAGGCATATTATGGAATTATGGTAAGCCAATGAGTCTCCATCTGTAAATGAGGGATAAAATTTGCCAGCTGTCTCCTAACCTCCCTGGGAGGAACCAGGGTTTAATAAGATAATGAACATTATTCTCTCCATATGCACTCTACACCCTGGGCTCCTGTGGTCTTCAGAAGGCTCTCCATAGGCATACATGCAGACTCTAAAATCAAATTCAGACAGTCCTACGGCAAGCCGCTGAGACTCATGTCAACGACTATTCATCACAAATTAATATTAATATCCATTAGTTAATGTTTTCTATTAGTGATTGTACAATTAATCAAGAACAATATGTCACAAGGCAGAGCCAGCTGTAGGTGGATAATTGGAAGGTAGGTGGCTGCCTTTCAGTGGCCATCACATCATTTTTGCTGGTTTTTTCAAAACTTCCCATCCATTCTGTTGTTTCTTTCTCTGGCCATTAACCCTAATCATTGAATCCACATAAAGGTACTGGGAAATAACAGAAATATTTTCAGGGCACAAAGAAAAGGAAGAAGACAAGGCATAAAAATAAATAAAACCAATCAGTCATTAATGATAATGAAAAAAAAATAGTAACAATAGCAGCTCTCACTTATTACACTGTGAAGAATGAGGACCCTCAGAAATGGTCCATGATTTCAGAAGCCAACATTTTCCTTGGGTTGACCAATAATAACCCTATGGAAGTGAAAGGACTATGCTATAAATAACAACACAAAATTCAAACGACAGTAGAAGGAGATTTAACAAGGGTAAGCATGCAGACTTTTGGCTCAGATTGGCTGGGTTTGAATTACAGTTCTGCCACTTATTAGCCTTGTGATCTTAGCCAAGTTATTTAGCCTCTGTGTGTTGTAGTTTCCTCACCTGTAAAATGGAGGGAGTAATTATTCTTATCACCCAGGTCTGACTTTGAGGATTTTCTGACATAATATAGGCCAAGTACTGAAACTACCCCTGTGCACATAATGACAACACAACAAATTATGATGTATTATGAATCGTAAATCCTACTGCGGAGACACTAAGGACAATGGTAGTTCAGAAGAGGAAGTCAACATCATCTGATGGAAAAGGTAGAATCTGGGATGGATATGATCCATGAATGACCCTTAGAAAGAAGTGGAACATTCTAGAATGGAGGTCATTGGGTATGACGTGGGTAGCCAGGGAGGGGTGCAGAGTATCATACCCAGAAATCAGACCAAAAGGGCCTTGAGCCCTTGGCACTAGTGTTAGTGCCTTAGGAAGATGAAGCCAGCAATCGTATGTGGAGGAGGGGGAATGAGGAGAAATTGGTAGCAGCAAGTAAAGTTAAGAACAGAAATTTTAGGCATCAATGAGAAAGAAATTTGGGGTCCCAAGGAACCCCTTAAGCCTGCTTATGCATAAAGCAGGTCCTTTCAGTAGGCTTCTTTCCCATCGTAGGAGCTAAATGTGAAGGAAAATGCTAACGACCTCTCCAGAATGCAGAGCTAATGGTGTGCAGAGTTATAGGTAGAATTACTCAGTGGAAGTGCCGGCAGAATTTCTCAGGGAAAAGTTGCATCGCTGGTGCACATGCCTGATGATAGTCAAAATGAGACGTGCTTTACTTAAAATCAGATATGTCCTTCGTGAGCTGCAGAGTTTTTCCTTCATGTTAAGTTGCACATTTGCAGCTTGTCAGGACTTGCCTGCTATCTTTTGAATATCCAGCTATCAACCTTTAGTGTGGAATTAGTAGCACTTTAATTTCCTGACAACACCTAAATTAAGGTAAGGGTTCTAAATACTTTATTAATAATGTACACACTAATTAATAGAAATTACTTTTCCGGCATGTATTATTAAAGGATGTGTTCTAACACGCCTTTTTATGTTTTCCAATTTACTTGCTTAGAAAACTGGTTGCTGTTTCCACACTTACCCAAAACTATTCTTGATCAATTCTACACAGTATGGAAGGAGAACACTCTGGATTTGAGAAGCAAGCCTTCCTCAGTTCTCTCTGGCTATCTGTTGAAATGATTTTTTTTGTTGGATGGAATAAGTTCTTTCATAAATATGCTTAATGTTGGACACTTTGGACCTAAAATTTTATTCTCCAAATGATGAGTTCTTTATGCTTTTCACTGTGGCTCTATAATTCCTAATATGAGGAGGAAAACTGGAACTTTCAGTCTTAAACTTGAATTTTTTTTCTCTAATCGACAGGATGCCTATTGCCTTTTCTTTTCCCTGAGCGAAAAGTCTTAGATGTCAACATTCCTGACACATCTTTGTTGCTGTTTAACGTGGAATTAGCTCCAACTCTAACTCAGTGGGAAGGTAAGGTGACATTTCCTTTCAGAGAGACACCAGAATGCCTTAAACTCTGCTGAGTTCAAATTCAGACCTTGACACACTTTCTCAGTGTGAGGCAGGGGCCAAAGTACTTAGCCTCTGTCCCTTCATTTCCTCATCTGTCGAAGAGGGATGGTTCTGCCTGTTCACAGGGTTGTTGCAAAGATCGAAAAAGTCAATTTGTATGGAGGACTTAGATCAAAGCTTAGCACAGAGTAAATACTCAACAGACCCTAACAATAGTTACTTCTTAGGCGCCCCTTTCCCCACCTCTGTCCCCAGCTCAGAGGACCTGTGTCCTGATGCTCACATTGAGGCCAGGCAGGCACTCCTGATAATTTTCCCAATTAAGTTTCCACATAATACATGGCAAATGCTTGCACAGAGCCTTCTGGGTTGTCATGAGTTGGGGGCACAGGGCCCACACGGTTGAGGAGCTGGGCAGGAAGTGAGCAAAGAGGAGCCATCAAGTGCCTCCTGTATTATAAGGTTTAGAGATGAGAGTCTACCCTGACCTATGCCTGTTTTGTTAAGAGGCAGAGCTTTCAAAAGTAATGAACCCCAAGCTATGGGGAGTCTGTACTGCCATAGACTCCACAGACCTCATGTCGGTCCATATTCTCTCATGTCCACTGAGATTTAGGACTCTTTGATGCCTTCCTCTTCCCTGCCCTATGTCCAGACATTCAGCAGATTCTACCTCCAGCAACTCTCCAGTTATTCTTGCCCAGGGAAGTGTGGGGAGCTGTAAGAGAGATTAGATTTGGTGCATATTGTTATTTTTTCTCTAATAATTAACAGGGGGCTTCTTCTTTCTCTTTTATTCCCCCCACACACACCCCAGAAGAATGTTTTGAATTCCAAGGCTAAGGCTTGCCAAGAGCTCCTGGTATCATGAGACTGAAGATGGATTTCTCTCACGGGACCCGAGGAGGCCATCAGTGCAATTTATTTCTGTCTCAGTTCTCAGTAATAGACATGACCTTGTGTCTCACAAGGCTCTCCTAACACCCGTGGCCCTGGATGTGAAGAGTTAAACATTCCACTCCTCTGTAGAGAGATGTAGATACCTTGACATTCAGTTCCTAACCTAATCCTTTCTAAATCAGATTAGTCCATCCCATCGCTGACAGTTCACTGACGAGTGCATTCCTCAAAGAGAATCTCATCTGAGATGCAGAGCACTCGCTGCAGTTTTATAGTATCAGGGTAGTAATTCATGCCCGGAGTAATAAAGAAACTCATTAAATGTAGAATCTCGGTTCTTGCTTTGTACTTAGACCTCCCAGCAGTTTAACTTATGCATGAGTCCAAATACTTTAAGGGATAATATAAAAATTATCTACTATTCTCTCATATCTAAAATTGTGCATTTGTTTCCCTTCACTACATTGCTAACATAACTAGGAAACAATATATTACCCTAATTACATGTTATTTATTAGAAAGGAAGCAAATAAGTCATTTGGAGACAAATCCCCATAGTTATTCATGGAATTGCTTTAGATGACAGAGATAGAGTAAAGCCGGCAGTCTTTCATTATATTTATTACACACTCTTTGTGCTAATGAACAATCACGGGCTTCACTGAAATAATGGTCTCAGCTCCAAGTTGTACGGAATGCTATATGGGCCATATTTATCAAGAACAAGTCAGGGCTTTGCTTGTCCTTTGTGTCTTTGCTTTCCGTTGAAGGAAGAGGGTGGAAGACAAACAAAAGTAGCTTGGGCGATTTTTATAAATACAATGGAAACCAGTTAGCATATTTAAAGAAAAAGTCTCCATGCAACCTTCCACAGAAGTTCACTCTTGAAAAAAATGCCGTCCATATGAATCCCGAGTAGGGTCACTCTTTACCTTGAGATAACAGGGATACACACACACACACACACACACACACACACACACACACACACACAAATATGTCTACTTATGAATTTTAAATTTGGATAAAAAAGTTTCTAAGATTTTACCAAGGTACTTTAAATATTCATTTGCTTCTCTCAGAAATGGGGCGGGGTAAAAAACTAATACAACTCTTTATGTTAAAGTGAAAAACAAAAAGAAAATTCTGAAAATCTAACCTGAAAAATTATGCGGATTTTCTTTTTTTTTTTATTTTATTGAAATCCAAGTTAGTTAACATCTAGTGTAATAATGGTTTCAGGAGTAGGATTTAGTGACTCATCACTTACATATAACACCCGGTGCTCATCCCAACAAAGTCCCATGATGGGGACTCTCTTTTAGGTCTTGGTTTTGTAGACACTATTAACTCCTCCTTGTCAGAAGAGTTGGAATAAGAGGAGAAAATTCTCTCAGGAGAAGAACTTTCAAAATAGATATGAATAAATGAAACAGTTTTCTCTGCATGTCATATATGCACAATATATCTATATATTGTGGCTCCTGCTGCCTCTTCAGGAAAAGAAAATCTTCAGCATGAAGGCAAGGGGTGAAACATTTTGTACCTGTGTGTTTTCAGCAAGCTACCCAAAGTTGTGGTAGCTTCAAGAGGAAAAACATTTTTGTTCTCTTCTTTCGGAATAATTGAGTCAACATGTTAGCACTTCGAAATGCTGCCTCATGGATAGGACCAGACTGTGTTTGAGGATTAAACCGCAGATAACAAAAGAGCGCCGGAAAATCTAGGAGGGAACGAAGCCAAAGAAGTCAGCTGGGACCATCTCTTCTTTCGAATTAGCAGTTACCCTTCAGTTGCTTTTTATTCAAACATTTGTCTAGTTCCTCTTCAGAGCTGTTTGGTGCACTCTCTCCTGCACAGAAATATACAGGAGGATTTCCCGTCCCAGATCAGACCATTGGTGCGTGTAGCTAGTATGCTAACATTGGCAACCTTCCAGTAATGAGGCATCAGCAAGGCAAACCAACAACAAAGCTTGTTGCCAATGAGGCGAGGCTGCAAGCAAGGTTAAGTTTGAGGGTGGTGCCGGTGGGGGTAGAGACAGTAGGAAGAAGATGAGGGGACTGGGTGGCGGCGGGGGGCAGATAGTGAACAGTTTAGGGGTAGACATAAAATTCTGCTTACCCATTCCCATTCCTCCTCTAAATCCCTCTAAGCTTTTCGCAGAGATCAAAGCAAGTTAGTTTATTAAATGTATATTTGGGAGAACTTGTCCCTGAGTTGTGAGCAAAGAGAGGGAGTGAACCTGGGTGAGTTCTGTAAATGCTGCTAGAAGGATAAATCCTGCTAAATTATTCCCATGTCTTTAATCCATGGTCCCTGGACAACATGTTTTATAGTCTCGAGGTGAACTACATGTCACTAAGGTGACCATGCCACCCGGTTTGTTTGCAAGTCCTGTTCATACCTGTTGTCCTAGAGCAGGACACTTTTTTTTTTTTTTTAACATTTATTTATTTTTTCTTTTTTTTTCTTTTTTTTTTCTTTTTTTTATTATAATAGTTTATTTTCAAATTGGTTTACATATAACACCCAGTGTTCATCCCAACATGTGCCCTCTTTAATATCCGTCACCCCCTCTCCCCACTCCCTCACCTCCCTCACCCTCAGATTGTTCTTAGTCTTTGAGAGTCTCTTATGTTTTATCTCCCTCCCTCCCTGTGTCTTTTTTTCCTTTCCCCTCTTCCCCTCCCCCTGGTTTTTGCTTAGTCTCACAAAGTCCACCCATTCGTGGAAACATATGGTATCTGTCTTTTTCTGACTGACTTATTTCACTTAACATAATACCCTCCAGTTCCATCCATGTTGCTACACATGGCCAGATTTCATTTTTTTCTCATTGCCATGTAGTAGTCCATTATATATATGTGCCACAACTTCTTTATCCATTTGTCAGTTGATGGGCACTTGGTTTGCTTCTATGTTTTGGCTATTGTCGAAAGTGCTGCTATGAACATTGGGGTACGTGTGCCCCTATGCATCAGCATTCCTGTGTCTCTTGGGTAGATTCCTAGTGGTGCTATTGCTGGGTCATAGGGTAGCTCTATTTGCATTTTTTTGAGGAACCTCCACACCGTTTTCCAGAGCGGCTGCACCAGTTTGCATTCCCACCAACAGTGTAGGAGGGTGCCTGCTTCTCCACATCCCCCCCAGCATCTATAGTTTCCTGATTTATTAATTTTAGCCACTCGAACCGGTGTTAGGTGGTATCTCAGTGTGGTTTTGATTTGTGTTTCCCTGATGATGAGTGACTTTGAGCATTGTTTCATGTGTCTGTTGGCCATCTGAATGTCCTCTTTGGAGAAGTGTCTATTCATACCTTCCACCCACTTTTTCACTGGATTATTTGTTTTTTGGGTGTGGAGTTTGGTAAGTTCTTTATAGATTTTAGATAGTAGTCCTTTATCTGATATGTCATTTGCGATTATCCTTTCCCATTCCGTCGGTTGTCTATTAGTTTTGTTGGTTGTTTCCTTTGCCATGCAGAAGCTTTTTATCTTGATGAGGTCCCAATAGTTCATTTTTGCTTTCAATTTCCTCGCCTCTGGAGATGCGTCGCATAGAAAATTGCTGCGGCTCAGGTCAAAGAGGTTTTTTCCTGCTTTCTCCTCTAGGATTTTGATGGTTTCCTGTCTCACATTCAGATCCTTCATCCATTTAGAGTTTATTTTTGTGAGTGGTGTAAGGAAGTGGTCTAGTTTCATTCTTCTGCATGTTGCTGTCCAGTTCTCCCAGCACCATTTGTTAAAGAGGCTGTCTTTTTTCCATTGGATACTCTTTCCTGCTTTGTCAAAGATGAGATGGCCATATGCTTGTGGGTCCATTTCTACTTTTAATGGCGACACATCTTTGTTCTCAGAAGTGTCCTAGTTTGGACAATAAACCATATGGTCACCCTGATGGTAATCTAGAACTCAGCTTCAGTCCACTGGGTGTCGTTCCTAATTATGTTTGGGGAAACTCCTAATTATGTTTTGGCTCCTAGAAATACCCATTTCTACTGTGTGTTATGGGTTATTTTAAAGAAGTCTCCAAAAAAATGACCTATTCTGATGAAGTATTTTCTTGGGAAAAATTCTAAGAATGCAACCTGCAAAGAGATTAGGAACCTACTGTGTTTCAGAGTAATGAAGCCAGAACCAGAAGACTGGTCCGTGTGCGATGTATTGGCAGGCATAACTGGATGCTGGCTGTTTTCCCTTTGCTTTATTATCTTTTTTAACTTTTGAGCAATGTCAAGGGTACACTTGAGATCACAGGTCCATGACAGAACAAATAAATGCAACTCCTGCTGTGTCCTTTGCTTCTCTGGGAGATACATTCAAAGTGTGTTGGTCTTGACAGCTAGCGCAGAGTGAGGAATCCATAAGGGCAGAGGATCCCAGAAGTGTGGGCTTGCCCAGTCCTAGATAGATAGTCCTAGACTTTATTTAAAGCTGGTGTGAGGGTAGGAGGTTGGAAGGAAATGTATATAAGGCTATATCTACTCTTCCTAACAACTATATGCTAGGCAAATACTTTTCTTTTTGAGCCACAACTAGGTTACCTTATTATTTCTGAGTTTCATTTCTTATTGTGCTGTCAAGCCTAATTTGGATTTCAAAGCCATAGGATTATCACATAAGAGAAACTCTAATTTTTGGTCTATGGAAAATAACTTCTGGCAGATTTTAATGGGGATAAATTCATCAGACAGATTTAGGGCAGGAGTCTCATGATCGGATGCCTACTAGCATCAGGCAGATAATATAAAAAAGAGAAGGCTAAGTTAAACATAGCCTCTTGGTCTAACATTTTTTTTTCCTGTTCTCGATCCTTTCTTTAGTAGAAATAATATAGTAAAACATCTACGTACCGTTTACATCTACTTTTAGAAAACACAACTCTTAGTAAGTGAAAGATAACCCAGGACCCTTGTTTGGGAGAGAAGAGAGAATGTATTAGAACTATGAAGAATGGAGGTTACACGACCCATCAGAAAGGGGGAAGCCAGGCTCAGTTTTAGCCATCTGTTAACTTGCGGAAACGGGGTCCGTTGTGACAGAATTTCTAATTTGTTTTTCAAGATAAACAAAAATCTGTATTTTCATAAAAATCACCTGCATACCACTGGGACTGAGGTTGTCTTTTATACTCTTCAAGGCCTTTTTAGGAGTATCATTCACCCATATTCCCTTACCATCACTCCCTTCCAAATGTATTCTTTTTTTAATGTTTATTTATTTATTTTTGAGAGAGAGAGTGAGCAGGGGAGGGGTAGAGAGAGAGGGAGAGAGAGAATCCCAAGGAGTCTCCATGCTCATGGCACAGAGCCCTACATAGGGTTTAGTCTCATGAACCCATGAGATCATGACCTGAGCTGAAATCAAGAGTTGGACACTCAAGCGACTGAACCACCCAGGTGCCCCTCAAATGTATTCTTTTGAAGCACAAGTCAGAGGATTATCTTATTCATTTCTCTGTTATCCCCTCTGGTCACTCCCTTCATTTACTAAAGGAAGACACTGGCCCATGCCTAAGGTCTGTGTCACCATCACACTCATGCAGGATTCTGGGAAGTTAAACACTGATGTAGATGGCCCATCCAACACCCTGGCTTCTCAGTTCCTTGGTCCACTCAAATTCCATGGTATTTCATCCACTCCACCTTAGTCACCCACTTCCATGGTCATTCCCTCTACCTTGTTAGTGCTACTTCTTCAGTTCCATACACCCCACTCTCTGGCTGGCACTTCCTGTTTTCCAGTTTATTCCCTCTAATAATCAGACTCCAGTTCCTCAAAGTTATCAGAACTACCAATCCATGAATACGTGTTCTTGCAAAGCTTATACATAATTATTATATATAATGATAGTCATCCTATTGCATATCTCCCCATCTCCTTGCCTCAGTAGCTCCATCCTACTCCACAATTACGTCAACCCTGAAGAATCCAATTTTACACCTGCTCTGCACCTGAACCAAGCAGCTGAATGTGGCTGAAGACAAACACATAATCATGTAGAATGGTTTCACTTGACATTCGTCACTTCAAACCTGAAGTGTATTCTTCGTGTTGTCATTTCTCTGTCAATTCACTTCCACTATCCCCAAAACACATCTCCTCCTTTCTCTTCAAACCTCCAACACTGCGTCTACTTCTTCAGTCTCAGAGATTGGCCTTGATTTTTTTTTTCCTGGATAAATATCACGAATAATGAAGATGTTCCACATTCTCCACCAAATCTACTGACTTCCTTGCATCTATACCTCTGTATAACCCCTTTCCATGTTACAACAGAAAAGCTATGGTTACTTCAACCTAATACCTTGGATTCCACCCCTGCCCGTCTCTTTAAGGACAGCCCTCTACAATCTGATCTTTTCATTTTGCTATCTCATTCTCTACTGGATCACTCCTCTGAATACATAAATGTGCTATAAATCCCTCACCTCACTTGCCTCCATCTTCTCCATCCCAGTTTACCCCTACAGTCACCGGCCTATTTTTCTGCTCCTTTCACAAGACAGACTCCTAAAAGTGTTGTCTATACTGCCTGTCCCCATTTTCCTTGCCTTCTAATCTGTTTGAGTCCCATCCAATCAGGCTTTCTTCAGGATACATTTATGAGACAAATCCAGCCCTATGAACTGCAGTTGTATTTTCTGACTTGTTGAGCATGAGATATTCTGCCTACATAGTACTCTGTAAATCCTGCATTCCCAATCTCATCTGAGTCTAACATTACCCCAGGAGATAAACAGGGGGGAAGTTAATCTTTCATTATGCAAATGAGAAATATGAGATTTGGGAACATCGAGTAACTTCTTCAGATAAACATAGATGTTGAAGTGGTAGCTGCAACACCAGGAGTCAGAGCTCTCCAAAGCCTTCAAAAAGATGGAATACAGAAAGCCTAGATTGGTCGTTGTAACTGAGGCTCATTATATCTAAATCTTTTAGGTTGAAAAGGCCCTTGAAAATTATGTATTTCCATGGAACACTAGAGAGGCTATTTGACTGGCCTAAGGTCATACAGTTATTTAGTGACAGAACCTGGGCTCACATTTCCTGATTCCTGGGGAATGCTCTGTACCAGATACCCTGTCTGTGATTTGAAATTCACCCCTTCTGCTACCACCAGTAAACAGTGAGTAAGCAGCTGTTGGGTATATATTAAGAGAGCACTGGTGAAAATACCAAGACAGCAGCAGCAATCACCAAATGCTAATGTCTCATAGCGCAATCCAAGAACCACTTGCGTCAGAATCTTACTTGCCACGATGCTAATCATGAGTTCACCGCATTTATGTGTTAGCAGGTTCTCAGGACTAGAGGCCCAGGAATTCACATTCTAAACAACTTCATTAGGTGGTTCTTAAACACCTTTAGTCTTGAGGACCATTGTAGGAACAAGAGCGGATGGACACAGCACAAATTTCCATTTGGAATTTCACCTGCAAAAGAAATCTGTCAAGTGCTTTGACTTTTTGTTAACGAAATAAAAGAAGGCAAAAGACATTAAGCTCCCTCTCCCCATAAACTGTTAGAGTCCTATGCATTTTTGTTTCCTTTCATAGTTGAGGATCGCCTTACTGCTAGGTACTGTAGTGGTAACAAACTTCATAACAAACTGCCCTGTGTAGCTGGGGGAAGGAGCGTGACTCATCAGTCAGGAAAAGGACTCATATTCTGGAAATGCTAGGGATGAAGGAGGTTCATTTGACTCTGCCTCACAGCAAAGGTGGTGCCTCTAGGTCAGGGTGAGAACATGAGGGGAGCCGACAGCAGGCTTGCCTGGTGATGAATGGGATGGAGCAGAGGCCACGCAGGGATCCATCTCTGCAAATGATTTATATTTGTGAACACACACAGAGGCTGCTGGCCCTAGAAATATTATGGGGGCTGGATACCTCAGTGCCTCAGCAAATCTACTGATGCACACCATAGCGCTGTTATGATATTGCCAGAAGCCCAACTTTCTTATTCCTCCCTCCCTCTCCCTTTGGCTAAACTTTATATTTAGAAAGCACTCTTGCCCAGGCCCACATCACAGACTGGTCTCACAGATTTAGCTTGGATGCAACTTTGATGTAGGAAAAACATTCAGGGCCATAAAATTTTCTTAGATACCATAAAAAGTGGTGAAATGAGAACTATATATTTTGTAAGGTTAGAGGATAACTGTTTACAAATAACTTGCAGAATATTGTAACAAGGGTCATTGTCATATTCCTTGCCAGTTGGGGAAAGTAATGCTTAAGGGCTGAATCATCCTATTTCCTGGGCATCAATAACATTTCCCCTGTTAGGTGGTTAAAATCTTCAAGATTTTAGACTTTTATATTCCCTAGTTCAGAATCAAATATATCATAGAAACTAAATAACTACTTGATGATTAAAATTAATTGGCAAAACTAATTGGTTGTTTTATTACTTCATTTTCATTATTTAGATGATGTGGTCAGAATATTGTAAGAGAGAAAGAAAGAAAGAGAGAGAGAGAGAGAAAGGAAGGAAGGAAGGAAGAAAGAAAGAGAAGGAAAGAAAGAAAGAAAGAAAAAGAAAGAAAGAAAGAAAGAAAGAAAGAAAGAAAGAAAGAAAGAAAGAAAGAGAGAGAAAGAGAAAGAAAGAAGAAGGAAGGAAGGAAAGAAGGAAGAAAAAGAAAGGGAGGGAGGGAGGAAGGAAATGAAGGAAGGAAGGAAGGAAGGAGGGAAGGAAAGAAGGGAGGGAGAAACAGAGAGAGACATCTAGACAAGATCAAGTTAAAGAGATTTAATTCCAACAAACCCTTTCTAGCAAATATTACTCAGATGGCTAGGTTACTGGGAATTCTTCTCTCCTTCTGCATACCTAAGCTCCCACCCCTCATAAGTTATGGAGAAAGAGCCTATGAACTCAGGAGAGAAATATACATGACTGTACCTTCCTGGTGCATTTTCTAGATAGGCCAGTGTGTCTTTGTATTCACGCGTGATTTTTGCCAGAGCCATTGTGAACAAATGGTTGTACAGACTGTGTCCTGCACAAGTGTGCTAAATGAGTGTGGGGAGGGGGGTGGATAGGCCATGTTTGCTGCCGTGGGCCTACATTTGCCTGGAGCCTGGATGTCAGTTTCTAATTACCACAAAGGCACTATATGGGCTAGTTGTAGTCCTGACCTTAGTGGCTTTAATACTGAGCTTTGAGTAAGTATCTATGCTCTTTTGGGGAGGTTGTTTAGCATCTGTATGCATTGTTTACATAACAAGTTTACTGGGCTTTCTGCTTCTCTCTTGCCAAAGTAAAAGCTTGCTGATTTGCATTAATGCACATAACTTTCACTGCTGGCAGGCCCAGAGGTTTGAATGGATTGCTCTAGAACCTCATCTCTATGGGCCTGATGAAGTGGGGATAATGATCTGGTTATACAAAATTTTTTTTACTTTCTTTTTTTATGAGTTTCAGGTGTGCAATATAGTGATTCAACAATTCCATACAGAACCAGGTGCTCATCACAACAAGTGCACTCCTTCATCCCCATCACATATTTAACCCATCCCAACATCCACCTCCCTTCCAGTAACCATCAATATGTTCTCTATTGTAAGAGTCTATTTCTTGGGGTGCCTGGGTGGCTTAGTCAGTTAAGCATCTGACTCCTGATTTCAGCTCAGGTCATGATCTCATGGGTTGTGGGTTCCAGCTCTACATTGGGATTCTCCTACTTGGGATTCTCTCTCTCTCCCCGTCTTTCTGCCCCTTCCATACTCTCTCTCAAAATAAATAAATAAACTCTAAAAAAAAGAATCTGTTTTTTAGTTCATCTCTTTCCTTTTGCTCATTTGTTTTGTTTCTTAGATTCCACTGGAGTGAAATCACTGGTATTTGTCTTTTTCTGACTGATTTATTTAGCTTAGCACACTACTCTTTATCTCCATCCATGTCATTGCAAATGGCAAGAGTTCATTCCTTTTTATAGTTGAGTAATATTCCTTTGTGTGTATATGTGTATATATATACACATATATACATATATACACATATATATTATATACATATATACATAATATATATACATGTATATAATGGAGACATTATCCATTCAATATCAGTTGATGGACACAAGCTGTTTCCATAATTTGGCTATTGTAAATAATGCTGTTTTATGGTTGTACAAATTTAAACAGTTTATTTTTTCAGGATCTGGGATAAAATGCATTAGTTTGTAACCTCAGATTTGTGCATCACCCTTGTAAGACTTTGGAAATATTATGTGGAATGGATATAGGTCTTAATTTTGCCCTCCTATATCTGAAAAAGAGGTACGACATCTAGTAAACATCTTTGGAATCCAGAAGAAACACATTAAAAGTTTGGGGATGTTGTTCTGACTCAATCTTACATGAGGGCACCGATTTTTCATGAGGTCCAGAACAGGAGAAGGCTCTATAATGGTTTGATGCTTCCATTCAAGATGCTTGACCAATTGTGCTATATGATCCAGTGTGAACCATATTTTGCTGAATTGTGTCCCCCGAATTGGCCTTAAACTCAAGTATCTCAAAATGGGACTGTATTAGAGCCATGGCCTTTAAACAGATGGACCCTAATCCAGCCTAAATGGTGTCCTTTGAAGAAGAGGAAATTTGGACATAAAAAGAGACACCAGAGATGCCTGTGCATAGAGAGAAGGCTGTTTAAAGACACAGTGGGAAGGCAACCATCTGAATGTAAGCGAAGGAGAGAGGCCTCAGAAGAAACCAAATCTGCAGATACCTTGATCTTGAACTTTAAGCCTCCAAAAATGTAAGCATATAAATTTCTGTTGTTTAAGCCACATAGTCTGTGATAATTTCATTTTGGCAGACTTAGCACACTAATATCTACCTCTTCTTTCTTTATTTCCTCCTCTCCTTCAACCTGTATCTCTGGTCTCTAGGGAGCTCCCTATGGGCAACTGACTGAGGAATAAAGACACACACACACATCCTGATATTCTGGTTACCGCCTCGGGCAGGATGGCTGCAGAATTACATCCCCATTCAGGAGTTATATTAGTTTTCTATTGTTGGCCTAATAAATGATCACAAATTTAGCAGCTTAAAATAATACCTTTCTATTATTGTACACTTCTGTATATCAGATGTCTAGGTGGGCTTGACGGGGTTCTCTGTTTAGGATCTCGCAAGGTGAAAATTAATTGCTAACTGGGCTGAGTTCTTATCTGGAGGCTCTGGGAGAGAATCCACTTGTAAGCTCCTTCAGTTGGATGGCAGACTCTAGCTCTTTGCAGTAGGTTTTAAGTACACATTTCTATTTTAGATGTTAGCAAGGAGGTCTCTCTGCTCCTGGATGCCACCCGCGTTCATCCTCGCATAGCCCATCCCTCTTCAAAGCCAGCAGAGGCTCAACAAATCTCTCAGTCTTAGAGTCTCTCTGACTTCTGTCCACCAACTACAGGGAACACTCTGCTTCTAAAGGGCTCACCTGGAAATCTCCCTTTTGCTATATAAGATAACATGACCATGAGAGTGATATCTCATCATATTCTCAAATTCCACCTATACTCAAAGAGGAGGGGATTCTAAGAGAGTATGAGTCATTGGAGCTTATACTCAGAATGTCTGCCACAGAAGTGGCCCCAAAGCACATTGGGAAGGCAAGTCCAGCGAACAGTGTCTCATGGTTGTTTGCTTCATCTGGAAGAAGATATGGTAAAAGTATGAATCTCTCCCCATTCATGGATGGAGTCTAATGGTTTTGCCAGATGGTCAAAGATTTGGAAGAAAAAAAGAAGTCTGGGGAGGCAGTTTGTGGATAGGGTGCTTGTTTGAGGATTTTTGTGTCCCACATCAATGTTTAACAAAGGAAAACCATCACAGAGGAGACTCTCAAGAATCAAGTGGACAAGATGACCTATTGTGTGGATATCAGTCTGTCTCCTTCTCTAGCCACTACCATCCCTGCTCAATAGGATCGTGGATGAATTGGCCAGAGCAATAGAGATTTCCATCATGGGAAGTGCCCTGGATTTTCTGGAGTATACTTTGGATTCGCTTGCCTGCCTGTAGTCTTCTGCTAGCATCACTACAGGGGCTTTATTTACTATCATGGTATCCCACACCACATTGTTTCTGACCAGGGTCTCATTTTATAGTGAAATACTGCAGCAATCACCTGAGCTCATGGCATTCACTGTTTTACCATATACTCTGTCATCCAAAGCAGTTGACCTTGTAAAATACTGGAATGGTCTACTGAAGACTCAGGTATAGCACTAGTTGAGTAAAAGCTTTTCATGGGACTGAGTACAATTCTATAAAAGTACAGTATATGCTGTGATCTAGTGACCAATGTATGGTACATTTCTTTTATAGCCTAATACACAGATCAGAGTACCAAGAGGTTGGGATGGGAGTGACTCATCTCTATACACTGGAAAAATCTTTACTTCTCTTTACTATAACTTTGAGCCTCGCTGGTTGAGAAGTCTTATGCTCAAAGGATGAGTGCTTCTACAGGAGTATAAGGGTCCCATTGAGCTGGAAGTTGGGACTCCTATCCTGTCATTTTGTCACAAAGCTTCTCATGCCTTGAATCAACAAAGAAGGGCCACTCTACTGGCTGTGGTGGTTTTTTTTTATTATTTATTTTTTTGATAATTAATGGGAAATTTAGATTGCTTCTATATAGTGGAAGAATGAATGTGTCTGAATCCAGGATATTTTTCAGGGAGTCTCATTAATCCCACGCTCAGTGGAATATGTTAATGGAAAACTGTAGAACTCATTACCATCAGGACAACTAATGGCTTGTTTTTTGGAATGAAGGTTTGAATCACCAGCCAGGTAAAGAATGAAAGCAAATGAATGGAAAAATGGGTCAATGTGTTGCAGAAATTGGACCCTTCCCTACATGTAATATTTCGACGTAAAAGCCCATGGATGGTGCCAGCACCAATCTATATGTGAGGTATTAGGAAAGCTTAATTTCTTTGTTACTTTTTAAGATAAATATGAACAAAGGGCCCAATATTTTCTCTTATCCCTTAGTGGGATGTTTGGTACAACCCCATGGGCAAAACACACCTGAAGATCATTTTGAAGGTCACTAACATAGATTGTGGTGATTTTGCTCACTAGCTAGATAGAGGACTAATTCCAGGGATGCCAGAAAGGTCTCCCTGTCCAAGATAATGTCTGGCTTTCTGAGTATCTGATTCTGAAATTATCCAATTTCAGCCCTAGACCTTTGTGAAAATTAAAATCATTAAGCGTCACTGACAACTCAGAATGGATTTGGTTCATCAGACTCTTATAGATTTTGTTGAGTAGGAGGAAAATAAGAGGGCGTATCAAGTGCCATGGTAGAGAGGGCCCTGGGGATGAAAACGGAATGAACAGGTCTATCTGGCACCTTTTTGTTGGGCTAGGAAATTTCACTTATTTATCTCATTACTTTTTCTGAATAACTCTGTGAATTGATATTAGCCACACTTTTACAGATTAGAAATTTGAGTTTCAAGAAGTTGCTTAAACTCACAGTTTGTAAGTGGCAAATCTGCTTTAAGCCAAGATCTGTCAGATCCTAAAACAGATGTTCTACATACTATAGTGTTTGCAAACAAAGACAAACTTTAGTAATTTTATTGACTTTGTTTCCGATGATTATTATTTTTTTCATTAGTAGAGAGAAAGAGAGAGAGTCTAGATTCATAAAGATAAATATACAAATAGAAGCAGATTTTTTGTTGTTTCATTTTTGTAAATAGCTTGCTTTCCAATCTCAGAAGCTTAAATTAAATTGTTAAAGAAGCCTGGAAAAGGAATAGTTGGACATTTTTGGCTCAAGACTGAATCACCCACTAACTCAAGATTTGGGGGAGCCAGACCCGGCCTCGGTCTCATATAGCCAGGGTTCTTCTGCTCTGACAAGGAAGGCAACTTCCCCCTTTGTATCCAACACAGTCCTGACTGCTTCTTACTTTCTCCTTTTTCCTACTGGAAAGGTGGGGAGGGTGGCAATGGTCTAGTGAGGATTCTTCCAGGGAAGAGGTGGGCCAGGCCCACTTTTCGGGCCAGAGGGTAGTTCCCCCTTCCCAGTTTAGTGGCCCCAACACTTGGCTGGTAGCTGGGAGCCTGGGAGGAGCTGTCACCTCAATCATGGTGCATTCTGTCATCCTTTCAGTAACTGTAAAAGTCCAAGCGTGGCTGGACACCGCCACCGTATGACCCCCTTAACCTCAGCTCTCCTTTCCCCAAAAATGCTTGTTCTTCTTATCATAAATATAAGTGGCAGGATGAGAACACTCCAAACTATCAGAAAAAAGTTAGAAATCATCCACGATGCAGATTTATTGTGATATGTTCCCATATAATTGTGCAATGACTTACATCTGGGCACAGGCCGAGCCTGTTATTCAATTAAGAATGGTGTATACATGCATAGTCACATGCTCACTTAAGCTGAGACGTATGGGCCTATGTTGAAAAAAAAAAAACAAAGAAGTAAAAGACCAATTTGGATTTCTCATACTCCTAGCAACAGCATATACACAGATATTTAAATACGTACCAAATATATACCAGGGCAGCCTTGTTGTGAGGTGTGTACAATAAAATCCATATGGAGATGCTAAAATGATGGAACAATGGTGTTCTCTAATGTGTTAAATGTCGGAATGTAGCATATTTGGGGCGTATGGGTTTTTATGTGGCCTTTTAAATAGGGAAATATAAGAAAACTATGCTAATCAAATATTTGTAGAACTTCGATATCCATATGCTTTTCATTTGGACAACACAGTTCAAAACGCTACGGGTGTGACAGCACAGGGCAAAGTGTAGCTTTACAACTTGCTGGCTATGTGACTTTGGGCAAGGTACTTAACCTTCTGGGACTTCAGGGTCCTCACCTACAAGTCAATGCTAATCGAACCTCCTCACAGAGATGTTGTGAGATTTCATCAAAAATAGCAGTGGCATAGAATATGTCGGGCAAATAACAGGCACCAAATAAATTTTAGTTAGCTCCCCACCGCTTGCAAGGGGCATACAAAAACGCACACACGTGCACGCACGCACACTCAAGCGTGGGAACCTGCCGCTTCTCCAGATAGTCCCCTGCCCCTGGAGCATCTTAGGTTTTCAACCCCAGAGATAAGAAACAGTGCTTTTCTTTGTTAATAAAGTCACTTCATATTCAGAGCACACCACTTTCCCCTTTACAGGAGAATTACGATACAAGAAACAGGTGGGGTTTTATTGACTGTCCATCCAATAGGCTTTTGCTTCCCCAGGAACCAAGATGGGTCAGCTGGGCTGGAGACCCCAGTAAAGAGAACTTCTTCTATGTAACAGAAGCCCCGGGAATCCCCAGCTGCGCATGCTTGGAGGGAGCTGCTAATGTGACAGGTGAGATTCAGAATAGGTATATCTCAGATACATATATATATATGTATATATATATATACACACACATACATATATATATATGTATCTTCAGGCTGGAGGAAAGAATATTCCAAAATTCTCTGCATATCCCCCGTCCCCGCCCCAACCCTTTTTAGAGATTTCTTTTTCCTCTTCTTTTCCTTTTAAGGTGATTTTTGCCATTTTGAAAGTTATCTGCTGCATCCTCATGCTTTTGCTATGTAACCGCCTCGAAGTTTAGTGGCTTAAAATAATAAACACTTAACTTGGCTTATGACTCTGGGGTTGGCCATTTGGGCTGGGCTTCCTTCTTATCTCAGCGGGGCTCACTTATGTGTCTGTAGTTAGCTGGTGAGTTAGCCAGGGGCTGGTCGCTCTAGGACAGCCTCAGCTGGGATGGTTTGTCTTTGTTCCAATGGTCTTTTGTCATCCAACAGGCCAGCTTGGGCTTGTTAACAAGGCAGATGGGCAGGGCTGAGTGAGAGAGAGAGAGAAAGCAAAAGTATTTCGTGAGGCCAAGAGTTTGGAAATGTCACACTGTCATGTCTACAGCCTTCTCCTTACTGGCCACAGCAAGTCCAAGACAAGTCCAGATTCAAAGGCAGAGGAAAGAGATGCTTTCTCTTCATGAGATGAGCTGTAGTCACAGTGCACAGAGATTTGACGTAGGGAGAGACGAAGGATGATAGCCATTTTCACAATCTACTGCACCCTGAGAGTTCCAAATTGCAGCCTGCATGGGGGCCGCGGGGATGACTGATACGGGAGGCGAGACTCAGCCTAACAAGCAAATGCATCAGGCAATTGAGGCTGATGAAAGACCAGGCATTCAGAAGACATTTTAAAACATTCCTTCCTCTCTTTCCTTTTCAAGGTGATTTTGTCATTTTGGAAAACCTCAAAATGGTGTCTGCCCGAGAGTTGCTTCGAGCCGGGAAAACTTCCTGGGCTGGCGTGACTGTACAGACGGTGGCCTGAGCACCTCCTTCCTTTCCAGCCACCTCTGCCATCTCTGCTGACCGCGAGAGGATCCCTGCAGCCACGGCAATCTGAATCGATCACGGTGAAGGGTGGCTCGCGTGGCTTGGCTGGGGTGCAGCACAGCTGGCCTCAATCACTGCATCTTGAATGTCTCCTCTCAAGCTTTTAAGGGTTGCCGAGAACTGAGTGCGCAGGAATCCAAACAAGCCTGAAGACTGCCTGTGCTAAACTGGCTCGGGATCGCGAAGAGAGGAAACAAAAGACGGGGTGAGGATAACGACCTGCTGGAAACCGTATTTAGCAGACTTTTCCTGTTACATGGCCCCGGCGGCGGCTCAGACTCCCAAGGGCCCCTCTTGGTGGGGAGCTCGGGACTCAGCCTGCTCTGTGGTTGTGCGAGCTGGAAGGCACAGACTGTGACCAGGGACAGCTGCTATCCTCAGAGGAGATTTTATCCATCATTTTTTATCTGTGGTCAGTCAAGGGAAGAAGAGACTTTGGATTGTATTCAAAGGAAATGGACCCCAGTTTAGAGCTGAGTGCCACTTCTTCTTTAAAAGCTTTTTCTTTTTAATTTAATTGTTTTAATTTTATGTTCCAGTTTTGGCCCAGACCAAGACTGTAGTGTGGCAGTAACAAATGTGGCATTTCCCATCGCTTAGCACCTTACTTCCTCCTTGCCTCCCCCTTCCCGTCCCCCCCTGCAACACACAATTAGATATACCCAATCCAGGGAGACGCTAGAGGCAGTCAGTGCCGACAGCTGGATTCCGTGCACTGGGGTTAAATGAGAATACCCTGACTCCTTCGAACACATATTTTGTTCTACCTGACGGCAGTCGGAGAGGCCGAGGGACAAAGTGCAAGATGGTATTGCCCTCTGGCTTCGGAGTCCGAAGTGGAGGGCTATTACAGCGAGTCCTGGATGATGCTACAGAGCTTAAAGAAACGCCATTGAACTACTCTCAGGCAATCGATTGAGATATTAGGGTTTTCAGTTTTCCAATACTTGGCTCTTTGCAATCCAGTTCTGTAAAGATTTATGTAGCATTGGGGGATGGTCACAGAGGCAGCATATACGGTTTTGAGGCTGTCTGTCAAGAAATGAGGCCAAACGATGCCTTTGAAGTGCTGGCCCCTCTCTGCTAGTGCTCTGCCAGGCAGACAAGGCTAATGTCATTGCTCTAAGACCGGGAGACAAGACTGGACTTCAGTTCACAAGTGCTCATGAGCACTTACTATGTGCCAGACACTAAGCACTTTACAAATTCGGCCTCACCTAATCTTCATGCCTTAGGTCTTCTTCTTACTCTATGGATGAAGAGACTGAACCCAGAGACCGTTAGTAGCCTGCCCAAGATAGCGTATGGCTCCTAGTGGTCAGAGTCAGGATTTGAGCCCTAGGAATCTTGCTCCAGGGTCCACGTTCTTGGTCACCGTGCTGTCCTGCCAGTCATGTTTATGAAATTTTTTTTTTTTTTTTTTTGCCTAATCTGGCTTAATTTCCCCCCTCGCCCGGGTTATTGATTTTTGAGAGTGGGAGCAAGAAGAGAAGAAAAACGAGGGTTAACGCCACCATGCTAGATGCTGTGCCTGGCACTTTATGGTTACCTCAGGCAATTACTAGAACTCTGCTGTGAGGTATCCTTACCCACGATTTAGATACAACACTCAGGCTCAGAGTGGTTAAGTGATTTGATGGACAACACACAGCTATCGAATCTTTGGCTCTTGTACTGCCGCTTTGAGTTATCCGTGGGTTTGTCTGTTCGATGGAAATAAAGTCATCTCCAAGCTCGTTCCTTGGATGGGAAGATTGGAAAATGGAGCTTTCGGCCTGCACTCCGGGTCTCTGCTATCCCGGCATGTGTTAGAGTGGCTCAGATCAATCCACCTCTCTGTGTTCCGTGGAATTTCACCTTGAACCCAACCATGAATGTGCATTTTGCAGACTCCTTGCAGAGTGCTTACGGTACTCTATCACTGTTACTAGGAAGCAGGTCTGGAGTGGTCAGTAGTTGAACTGTCACACAGAAAGGAGAGCACAGAAAGTTCCAGCAGTCCTCCAGCAACCAGCAGGTCCTTCATTGTGCGTTCCTTATCAGAGCAGGCCTCTAAGGATGGAAATTAATGTCTTAAGTTGATTTTTTTAAAGATTTTATTTTTAAATACTCTCCACATCCAATGTAGGGCTCGAACTCACAACCTCGAGATCAAGAGTTGCACACCCTACCAACTGAGCCAGCCAGGCATCCCTTAAATTGATGTTTTAAATCCCTCATAAAATAAAACACAATAGCGGAAGAGAAACAACAAAAGCTTTTATCCACATCGCATTTTGCAGCTTATGAGTGTTTCCAGGGATCCATCTTATTCTAATTTTGTCCCCCATCTGTAAAGAGGAGAGGCCAGGCATTGTCCTCCCATTTTTCAGACGATGGAGCTCCCAAGCTCAGAGAGGTTACGTGACTTGCTCAAGATCAAACAGCCAGCGAGAGATAGAGCTGTGGCCTGGGTCCAGGTCTTCGTCCTCCAAACTTAGCAATCTCTGCAAGATAGCTTAATTTGCTTTTATATGACCTATCAAGTAACAATAACAGTAGGAATCATAGTGAAATTACTTCGATTATCGAATAGCTTGGGGTTATTATAAAACACAAAAGCAATAATAATTGCTGGCATTTTTTGCTCTCTTACTATGTGCTAAATACTTTAGGCATATACTTCTCCCTTCATTCTCTTGAATCACATGGGTGTCTACTGTGGTCCAGATGTTGTACAGGGAGGCAGAGATTATTTGCCCCATTTTATAATTGTATAATCTGAGGCTGAACAGAAAGTAAGATGACATCCCCAAAGCCATGCTGCCAGGAAGCAGCAAAATCAGGACCAAAACTCTGGTCTCATGATGCTAAAATCCATAATCTCAACCATTTCACAGACACGCTAATCAACTAGAATTACCAACTATTTCAAAATGAGGAGACCACAGTCTGGCTTTGAGTCATCATGTCTCAATGATGTGCCTACAGCCTAGTTCTGGTGAAAACCAAGAGAGAAATATACATTTTGCCCCCACACGACCTCCTCTTCCTTGGCTGTTGCACATTCTTCCTGTTACAGGTGATAATTCCTAGTACTTTTGGATCTGTTTCAAGAAATAAATTCTAGTAATTGCATTTTTACAATGTTAATTATTTTACAAAACATTTTCTATGTGAACCCTGTCAGTGCTCAATAAATAATTGTAATAGTAATTATCATGACATATTTGACACCTATGGAAATGAGGGGCTGTTAATCCAGCTCAGATCCAGGCAGGGTGTCTGCGCAGAGACACAGTGAGCTAGGGTGATGCCTGAGGGACTCTGCCAATTTCCTTGGGTCTAACTCACAGTCTGCATATACCTCAGGCATGTGTAAATTTCCATAGAGATGCAGAGAGGTTGGGAGATCTGATTGCGGAAGCCTGGTGCATAGAAAGGACTCACTGCTGTCACCGCCTATACTTGGCCCACCCTGGAGGTCCCCTACAGCCTTTGTGGACAATGCCCTAGTGGCTTCTTCCCCCAAGCTCCTGTACCTCACTGCTGGAGATTTCCCTCTGGCCTGGGAGGAGCCAGGGAGTGAACCTATTAGAGGCACATGTTGGTGGATAAAAATATCCCAGTTTCCTGGATGCCCTCTTCACACTTAACTGTCCACAGCAGAGGCTTGGTTCTGTTCCCTTCCTTTTGTCTCTTCCCCAGCCTCATCATACTGCAGGGGCCACCTCCCAAATAAACTACCTACAAGCAAATCCTCGTCTCAAGTTGTGCGTGGAGGCAGGGGAAACAGATCTCAAAATAAAGCCTCCTCATTAATCATGAGTGACTCTACTTATTCCATGGTTCCCATTGCTGGCTCAGGTCTCTTGAACTTTTCTCCACCCAGCAGGACAGTGATCTTTCTCAAATGCAAATCTGCTCTTGGCATTGCCAGACTTAGAGTCATTCATTGGCTCTTATCTGTTCCCAGAAAAGTGTCTCAATACCTTGGACTTAGTTGGGTGTCAAAGGCCCTCCATGGCCTACCTACTGAGCACCTGGGGCTCTTCATTCAACACCTGCCCTTCTAGTCTTTGGCTCCAGCTGCACTGAACCACCAGCCCTGCTCTCTTCTTTCAGAGCCTGTACAGCCTGTACAGCCCTCTGTTCAGCCCTCTGAAAGCCCTCTGTTCAGAGTGTCTTTCTGGCTCTCTACCTCTCTCTCCCACCCCCACCTCATCTTTGCTATGTTAACCCTCACTTGTCTCACGTCTCCAATCAGATGTCACTTCATCGGCAAATGAAGTTCTTCTAAACCTCTCAAATTTGAGAGAGGAAGCCTACGACACCTCATAGGTCATGCCAACCTGTTTCTTGTGCCTTATGGCTTTGTGCTAGTTCAGTCTATGAATTTGCCTTTCTCACCAACCAGAGTGTGAGCTGTTTGAGGGCTAGACCTGCCTTCTTATCTTAGGACTTAATAACTGGCACGCGGTAGGTAGGTGTTTATGAAACGTTTGTAGGAAAAAAAATTGCTATTGGAATTTGTTTTGACTATAGGGGTGGTTGAATCCTTTCAACCCTGTTTGGTTTCCACATATATACGTGTCTTTTTTTTTTCCTGTGAATGATCTGCCAGGCCATTTTATTATTTGTTTTCTCTTTTCCTGTGGTGATAAGGTCCCATGTTGTAGGAGTGCTCTCCAAAGGACATGTTTACAGTCTCCGCAGGTGGAACCTGTATGAATCTCTCAGGTATAAAGCTTCTCCTTGAAATCCTTCTCTGTAAACCACAAAGGGTAAAATACTGTTCCTGGGAAATCCATTCTCAGCCACCAACTGAGGCAAACCAGAAGAGTCTTTTGCCTAGAGGGTACTCCTGGCAGGAACATCCTAGGGGTGTTTCACAGATTTATTAAATCTCTGATCCAGTCTGCCAGTTGCTTGTGCTTGTGTTCCAGCTCTCTGGCTTTGGGTTCTTGCTCAAAAATTCATTACGGACTCTCAAATGAAGCACCAATTTAATGTGCAAGTTTGGCCAAAATGGCAGACTTTGGAGGAGGAGTGAATAGCCATTCTCCTCATCAGGTAAGTTACCCAATTCTCAGAGCTTTCAAGTGGGCCTGACTCATAGGCTCAGGACAAACGCTCCTGAAGAAGGTGTCACTGAATGTCCTCTATGCATTGTCCCTCTCTTCCTGTCATCACAAGTGCTCTCTGAAGAGCTCTTACCCGCCTTTGCTGCAGAAAGTCAAAAGCCTTCCCAGACAGCCTCTACACAGCAGTAACCTCCCAGCTCTCAAGATTTCAGTTTTGAAGTTTCAGGAACATTCTTTGTGGTTTCTTTCACTTTTCAGAGAATTGGCTGAGGGGGTGTCTCAGGGCATGTTCTAGCTGGCCTTACTTCTTGTGAGTATTAAATGGCGAAAATATATGCAAAGTCGCCAGCATTGTGTCTGACAGTAGGTTCTCCATGAATGTTAACTTCTCCCACTGCACTTGCTGTTGACTGATTCAGTGACCTCAGGGGACAATCACTATGTATTAGAATGCTGCTAGGGCTATGCCCACAAAATTCAAAGAGGGGGCCTTCTAGAAAGTTCTATTTACCCAGAGTTTCAGTGCCACTCAGGAAGAGATGAGTGGATAAAGAGAACTAAAGTGAGGCTCTGTATTGTTAGCACAGAATTTCAATAATAATGCTATTCATAACAACGCAGCAATTATAATAGCTACCTCACTAGATGCATGGAACATGCTAGAAATGTTACTTGTATTATCCCTATTCTTCACAACATCTTTTCAGAGTTGGTGTATATCACTCTCATTTTATTGAAGGTGAGGAAACTGAAAGGTTAATATCAACTGAATAGTGTGAACTGAAGGGGTACAGTCAATAAATAGTGTGACTTCAATCCTGCCCACCATTGCCATTCAAACTCCTTCTGTCAAACTTTCATTTCTCACTCCCTGAGAATATCTTGGCTGATTCCATAGCTTCCCAAGCTCATTTCAGATATTCAGAGGCCTCCTTTTCAGATTTTTAAGAAGTCCAACGAAAGTTAAATCACACTTCACTTTCTCATCTGGATGAAACTCCTCCTCCACTCAAGCCCAGGCTGAATGCAGGCTCTGGAAGGTACGGTGGGGGAACATGTGCTGGTTTGTACTCTAGCTCTAGGGGTAAGACAAGGAAAGGAGGAGAGCTGACTGTGCATTTTACAGGGCCATGTTTGTGATTCTCTCTTGGCTATTAAATGCCCTCTGTTAAGTCAAATGTCCAAATTCTCACTTGATGTGGAAAGCTTTGGATAGTTCTTTATGGTTTCCTCCATGACACCTCTTAATTCCTTTATTTCCTCCCACTTCATGTCCCCTAACCTTCCCTAAACTTCTCCTACCCCTCTCCTTGGCACCAGGGACCTCTGACCCATGCTCACTGACTTTGGAGAGGAATCCTCTCTCTGTACACTTATGATTCTCCTTTTCAGCCTGTTTCTATGGGGGTTGATTCATCTGGCAGGTAGCCCTTAAGGATAGAGCCACTCTTGAAATTTATGGGGCTCAAAGCAAGAGTACAAACAGAAGACCACAACTTTTAAATATTTAGGTATATCTTAAAATTGTAAATCAAGATAAAAATGATTTAACAAAATGTGTCCTATCCTTGTTCCCTAACAATGACCTGGAGGGCCAGACAGACTTGTATCTAGAGTTCTTACGTTCCTTGGAATTTCATGTTAGAAGCTGGCTCCAAGCTTGAGCCCCCAGCCCACTGTTGACCTCTCCTCTCTCTCATCCTTGGCTGTCCCAATGGGTACTGTGTCCCAGAGGTGTGTAGACACCCCTGTTCTTACATCATCAGCAGAAAGCTAGCTCTTGAACAGCATTGGGCCTGGGCATGTGCACATAATGATGAGCTCTACCCTCGGAAGTAGGCTTGACTTGCGGCCATTTGGGAGAGAATTCTATGGTCCCAGTGACCCAAGTCATGGTTTAGAAGAAGGTAAAATCTCTTGGTGAGCATATCCTTAAGGTGGGCATGTCTCCTTGGCCCCATGAACCAATTTCTCTGAAAGAGAGGATCATGCCTGGGGAAGGCCGGAAGATTCCACTCAAGTGCAGGGGCCAGAGGGCAATCCTCTTTCCCTGGCCAAAGGGTGCTACTGGTCTTGAGCATGGACCTTTGAAGACAATTCATACCCATCTGTCCTCCACAGAATTCACTCAGCCTTCAGAAAAACCCAAACACTGCATTCCTGCAGGTTGCCCCAAGAAGATTTTTTAGTCCTCTATTCTCACATAATATAGATGAGCCTATAGATGGACCCTCGTTCTCCCCTCTCCCTAACAACCAGATCTTCCCAAGTGCAGCTAAGGGAGCCCTCCTTGCCTGGCTTCAAGGTAAGCAATTTCTCTTCACTGCTATATCCCCAGAGCCTTGAACTGTGCTTGAAACCTATTAGGGACTCAGTTCAAATTTGTTAAATGATCAAAGAAGAGGAAAGTACCCCCTTTGCTCCCCTTCCTAGGGGAATTTCCTACCAGGACACAATGTTCTTCAAAGACCCCTGCTCTGATCAGTCTCCGCAAGGCACCCCGATTTTGGGGTGATGAGCTATGAGGAACCTCTTGATCCTGCCTGAATGGGCACTGGGGAAATCAGTCCCGTCTTTAGGTTTTAGCTGGAATTTTGAGGCAACAGGATAAATTCCACTTAGCAAGTTCCATGAAACTTGCCTAGGTCATACAGCTATAGAGGCAGAGAATCTTTTGAACTCAGCACTGACTGGTTCTACGAGACATCAATTTTCATTATGCCATGCTGCATCCGGCACCCCATTGAAACGAGATAGGGTATGGCTGGGGAGTCTGTCTTAGCACACTGCCAATCACACATGGCCGAGGGCAGCCTGATTTCTGACTGCCCAGGATTGAATCTCCGACGCTTTTGACACACAACTGTTCCCACATCTCATTTGGCGGCTGTTTTATGTCCATCATCAGACACTGGCCTCCCGGGAGTAGGGGAAGCGCCCCTAGCTAGTTTGAAAGTTCAGTCAAATGGTTGCACAGATTACTTGGGACTGTTCCTGTGATTCAGCTGCACTGTGATTTGTACAATTAGAACAGCTTTCTCGCCTGAGGCCTTCGAAGAACAATTACAAAAACAAATAGCAGCGGCAGTAGCAGCAGGCATAGCTGCAGATAAAAAAGAAAAAAAAAAAAAAGAAGAAAAGAAAAGGCACCAAACAAGACAAAGGCCTCCCCTTGCTCACATCATTCAGTGGAAGGCAGATGCAGTTTTTCATCCGAGGCCTCTGAGAGTCAGCTTCCTTAAGAAAAATAGCAGTTAGCTTCTTACGTAATTATTACAACAGATACTAACCCATTATTTCATCATTCTTCAGACATGACTATGCCAGTAAGATTCTCTCCTGTGGAAATTTCCCCTATTAGGGGTTGGATGACCGACCCAAGCCAGCAATTCTGGGGCTGTTGAAAGTCAGGCTGGGCTTGATTGGAATGTGGTGTCTGAGCTGTCCCTCCCACTCTCGTGTCAGCTGATTGACTGCTCTTTTTGGGCACGGACATCTTCCCTTGCTCTCAGCATCCCTGATGGTGTCTTTCCTAGCATCGACGGCTTCCGTGCCTTTTAATTTTCAGAACACCTTACCCTGTCGTCCCACTATGCCTGAATGAAGACTATTCCCAGAGATTTTGATAATACCCCAAACCCATGTAGGGCGTTATAATTTACCCAGTGGGACATCTTGTCATCCTTATTTTGTAAATAAAGGAGAGAAAGGGTCAAGAGGCCAAGATATAAAACTAACAAATAGCAGAACCGAGTCGGGGACTCGGGCTCTCTTAACACCAAACTCTTCTGTACTATTGCTGGATCGTTTGCAGGATGGAGAGAAGATCCCCCAATTTCTCATGCTACCATATTTTACCAGAATCTCAAATCTTATTCAAAGGAAACACACATACACACACACACACACACACACACAGAGAGAGAGAGAGAGAGAGAGAGAGAGAGAGAGAGAGAGAAAATATATGTTTAGGACAGAAAAATTAGAAACACAGAAAGAGAGAATACAACAAAAATCACCTGGAGTTTCAGTAGGCAGTGATAACCCCTGTTAACATACTGATTTACATGCCCGACACCCTTGGTGTCTATGTATACGTAGTTTCAAAATTGGTATCATACCCCAAATGCTGGTTTTTAACTTGCTTTTCACTTAGTGGTGTTTTGTGCTTATTTTCTTCATATCCATAAATACAGAAATTTCTCTGTGATAAAGTTTTGATTTACAAAGTTCAAAGAAAGAAAAAAAGCTCAGCTTTGGAGCTCAAAGCATACCAATTCCTCCGGCCACAAATAAAAAGCATTAGCAGTCACTTGTATTGTGTCCAACTGGGTTTGTAAACAAGCAAATTTCCAAACAGGTTTTTGGAAACCAATGAGTTCATACATGGAGAGGGGTCTCTAGAGTGTTCCCCCAGCCCCTAACAGGCTGCATTTTATTCCCTTGTATGGGCATATTGTAGTTAGAATATCCTGTGGCTGGATATTTTGTTGGCATAAAGAGTTCTAAAATGGATGCCCTTCTTCATACAACTTTGTTAATTTTTCTCATTATCCAAGGTTAGCATTATTGGACTGTAGCTGAGTGCAGGCATCAGAGGCTTTTTATTCCAAAGGAGAGTGGCTGGAGGAAACAATATTCCCCTCAGAGTCATTGTCCAGCCTGAGCTTTCCCTGCTGAAGGGCTTCCAGCCCCTCCAAAGCTCTATCATTGTCGCCGGGGTTGATGGTTCCATTATTAAGCACATATTCCTTTGGATTATGTCTTTGTCCTCCATGAAATGCAATTACCTCCAGAAAGAAAGCACGTCTTGAGAGTACATTCTGATGCAAGGTTATCCCTTTATGTCGTCTCATATTGTTTTTAATTGTTCATGAGTCATAGAGAGAAGCAACGGAGGAAAGCTGTTACAAATGCGGGCTCTGGAGCCAGCCTGTCTGGATGACTACTACCATTACCACTTACTCACTAGGCTAAACTCAGTCCGGTTATTGAATATCTCTGTGCCTCAGTTTCCTAATCCATATAATGGACACAGTAACACTACCTAACATCATATACTTGAGAAGGGCAAATGGAAAGTGCCTAATATGGTGCCTTAAGCCCAGACATTGGCTCGAAAAATGTAGTTATTATTATCTTCCCAATAAGACTATGATCTCTACAGTCAGAAGGCTGTAGCTATTATAGTGGAGGTTATGAGTGTCCTGCCCAGATCCCCTCGGCACTCACTGCTGCCCTGCATGTTGGCAGCTTCTGAGGGCAAACATCAGCCACTCTCTGCCTGAGGGCTTCCTCTGGTCTCTGGGGTGTGACTGGACTACACGCAGGACAGGTTGGTCGGTAGTGCCCTGGAAGCAACTCTCACCAAATGCCAGTGGGAAGCGATGTGTGTGTGTTTCATCTTCCTCGCCCTTCAGGTAGGGCAAGTCTGAGGCGTGTTCTGTACCATGCCCCAGAGGTCTCCAGCAGATTGAGCCCTAGTTGCCCTGGTAACCTGCCCGCCCTCTGCACTGGCACCCTCCATTCACTGCTGTGCTTCATCCCTCCCTCCCCAGTGGGAGAGCCAGGAATACCTCCCCCGAGAGAGCTGGGGGATCCAACCTAAGCCTAAGCCATGTATCAGGGTTCTTTGAATATGCCACAGTAAAACAAAACAGAACACGGTAGTATTCACCTCATAGTTTACCAATCAATATTTGTTTAATAAATTAAGTGCCTCTGAGAAAGCGCCACCTGGACATGTGGCTTTCTGCTTGTTTATGGGACTTCATTAGGGAGGGTTCCATCCTATCCTGTCACCTGGAAAGCACAGGGTCATTCCAGGGAGAAAAATAATTCCCTTGATAGTTATCCTTTCCCTCTCCCTCTCTCTCTCTCTCTCTTTTCTCCTAGTGTGAGTCTCCAAGGAGAGGTTCTAATTCAGAGATGGCAAATTCACCTGCCTCTGGGGGTCAGGCCAGCAAGCCAATTCAAAACTGCAGTGAACTGACACATGGATGTGATGAAGCCAGGGAGTGGCTACCTCGCTCCTACTATGCACGGCCACGCGAGATGAAGACCCTTTGCTCTCAGATCTTCTGAACGTATATTTTTGGGTCAGAACCTTATTTTAAATTATTAACAATGAATTCCATTTTTTTCGTAAGCATCTCATCCATGGACACAAACTCTGCCGCTCAAGAGCCTTCTAACATGTAATCTCGGCTCCAAGCGATGACCCAAGTTCACCTTGGTAGCGGCAAGAACGAATTTAAATGATACAGTAGACCGCAGCACCTGTCCCTGGTTTCCAGAAGGCTCGGAGAGGCTGCATTCTAAGAGGGGATCGGCCCTCGTTTTCAAACCTGGATTCTCTCCACATTATGTGTGGCCGAGTTCATTTGCCTCCCCGAGCTGACACCGATCTGGAATTGTGCAAGCAGATCTCATTTCCAGACCTCATGGAAAATTAATTTCCATAATTCTCTCAGTTCCTGCCTGTCTATACATATCTTTCTTCTTTAACCACTTTATTTCCATCTGGACTGCCTCTGCCCCACGTCTGGGAGGCAAAGATTGCAGGCAACTTTTAGCTCTGTGTTAGCGAAACGCGTTCTGGAGTCCTGAGCTACTACTGGTCTTGGAGTCTACCTGGCAGTGCCCTTTAAAATATGAGTGTAGTACCAAAAAAAAGCATTAAGCCCCATTATGAATAATTAAATCAAATAAAATCTTAGGGAATATTGCTCTAGTGAGAGAAGCCTAGGTGTCTTTGAACCCACAGTGGTTCTTTGCTCAAGTTTAATAAGTTTTTTGATTGTATAAA
Organism: Paguma larvata; assembly: GCA_030068075.1. Classification (NCBI taxonomy): domain Eukaryota; kingdom Metazoa; phylum Chordata; class Mammalia; order Carnivora; family Viverridae; genus Paguma; species Paguma larvata. The sequence continues at coordinate 71,174,002 of CM057832.1, forward strand.
GGATGCTTTAAGCTTACACGGAAGGCTTCTCATGGGCCCTCTGCTCCGAAGAGACCATTCTGTAGGAACAGTTCTGTTCTGCTTTGATTCTGAAACATTCCCTAGTTAAGCTGGGTCCTATCCACCTACAGCCTACATCTTGCCAGTTGCTCCCTTTTGAAATTGGCCCCGGGTACCAGCCTACCAAACGTCTGTGTTTGTTGTTGTTGTTGTTGTTGTTGTTCCTGTTTACATGGGTCAGGTGGAAGGTTCTACAAATGAAAATCATCATTTTGTTGGGGTCCACGGGGCCATCTCCTATGAGGGCTTTCTTTTGTTGTTCTATGTTTGGAGAGAGGTTTGTTTTCCCTTTTCGTTTTTAATTAAACTACAGATCTGGTGGTGCTGCCGCCACAGAGTTGACACCGTGCTATGTCAGAAAGCAGGCGGTGGGTGAGGCACTAGATGCTCGGGCTGGATCAGTGTCCTCAGCCGACCTGAAAGGAACATCGGCGTATGGCAGAATTGTTTGTGGGGAGGTATTTTCATGCTTCTGCACAATGATTTGTTTTCATACTGGTGTGCATTTTTTAATGCTGTGGCTTTCATTTTTTTTTTTTTTTTAAGCAGTGGAATGTATTTTCAAACAAATTCTTCGGTGGTGTTTTTGTATCAGTAAAGATAGCTGCTTCCATGGAAAAAGGTGGAAAAGGAGGAGGGAGAGCTCTCCTGTGGTCCTGCTCCAAGTCTAACGGGAAACCTCAGAGAAGCTCTGGGTCCCACTGCCCACTGTGGGGTCTCTGGGTCACCTGAGGTTACTTTGGAGCTTATCAGAGATGCAGAATCCGGGGCCCCACCTCTGCCTGCAGGCATAGCAGGCTGAAGTTTAACAAGATTCCCAGGTGATTCCGATGACCATCGAAGATTGAGAAGCAACCGGTAAAAGCTTTAGGAAGCACTGCTGGAACCCTGGTCGCGACTTCCCCCCAACGGTCTAATAAAGACGGTCCCAATCACGAGACTCCGGTGCTGTTTATTTGGTTTCTCCAAAACCGGTTGCAAACCCTGATACTGTTATGTGTCTACTTTGAAATTGAAGTTAATTAAACTTCATTTTTCTTTAGTATAATTTGAGATAATGGAAAATAAGATTGAATCCAACCTTGGGCATTGGTGGCCACGACTGGGAATATGAAAGGTATTATTCATGGCTCTTTAAGGCCACCATCTGTCTCCAATGGGTCCTGACCCTCAACACCCCGCCCGGATGCACATCGCCATGCTTCTTGGAGTCACTCTCAAGTGATAGAATGACATACTTGGGTGGTCTTTGGCTCCAGAATGACTGAAGAAAATGGGCTCATTATACTTTACGTGCATGACTTCCTCAAGTGAATGTACATTAAATGTCTAGGTGGAAATCCAGAAATAACTAACACCAAGTAATATGACTAAGAAATCATTGAGCCTCTCCATGTCTCAGGACATGTGACCAACTTGTCCCAGTCTTCCCCGGCCTTTCCTGGTTTTAACATTAAAGGAAGCCCTGTAGTGCTGGGAAAACCAGACAGTTGGTCACCCCATACTCTGAGCATTGTACTGGTAGAAATGGCGGAGCAAGCTCTGAATTTTACTATTTTCTTCAATGCTCAGTATATGAATTTCAAAAAGGGGCTTAATGATATTGTTTCAACACTTATTTCTTAAAGAGCAGTTGCAAATGATTCCAAGATATGAAACAGGTGTTTCTGCATGGTCCGTTGGATAGAATGAAGAAAAACGTCCTCCCAGATTACCCTACAGATGACGTACCCATTGGTTTCTACTTTCGAATGAAAAATACGCTCAATCACATGGGCGACAGGATTCCATCTGGCCTGTCTGTAATATTCAGCGCCGAAATGGAAACCTCTGTGTCATTTCTGGATTTGGGCAAAAACCTCACAACGCTTCGTGAAGCAATCAAAACAGGTGCGTGTCATCCATACTCGCTGCTTCTGCAAACAGTCAGCACCCATCCACATGGTCTTTTGGTGTGGGTCTGTGCAAGAGCAAACAAATGCTTTGTCAAGGCATGCTTTTGTGGCCACCAGCTTCTTAATAGGGGATTCGGGGCTCCCTTTAGAGAAATGTCACTTTCTTTGTTGTCATAGAGGAATCTCCCACCCAAAGATCCTCTAATTTACTATCTTTGGGTCCGGTTCTCCTCTTCTTACAGTGTTATATAGTCCTAGGTTCTAGCAGTATTGTGATGTTTGAACATTCTTGACATGTATAGAGCATGGGGACTGCCAGTAAATGAGAGGCCAGACCCTCAAAGAACACCGAAGGACTCAAAACAATGGAGTGCCATTTACAACTTTAACCCTAAGAAATACTATAAATGGAGGCTTGAAACCTTTTAGGCCAATGGATATCAAACTCGGTTAGGACCCAAGGAACACCAGGGAAGTTCGAAAAAATATTGATGCCTGGATCCAATGACACAGATTCTGATTTAATTAATCCAGAGTGAGGCCTTGGCATGAAATTTTTAAAAGCTTTCCAGTTGATTCTAATGTGCTCTAGGCTCTCATATAATAAAATTAGTCTTCTATATTCCCTAACTAATTTAGTCTTATTTATTTGTTCCCTCTTTCCTTTGTTCATGCATATCTGCTTATTACCTTCCTATAAATTAATTGATTCCTTGATCCATTCATCTATCCCTTCTGCTTACTTCAGCATTGCATAATATCACCTCCACTGGAAGGAGGGAAAATGCTGGGCAAGGTGTTTTTTTTCAAAACCTTGGATTCTTGTTTCTTTTTAAATTTTTTTTAATGTGTATTTATATTTGAGGGAGAGAGAGAGACAGATCATGAACAGGGAAGGGGCAGAGAGACAAGGAGACACAGAATCCGAAGCAAGCTCCAGGCTCCTGCCATCAGCACAGAGCCCCATGCAGGGCCCGAACTCACAAACCATGAGATCATGACCTGAGCCGAAGTCAGATACTTAACCGACTGAGCCACCCAGGTGCCCCTCAAAACCTTGGATTCTTTTAAAGTGATTAGATCCAATGATATGATTCCTGGGTAACCTGTAAGCAGAGTTTTCCCCTGAGTCTAAGCATAAACTCAGATAAAATATTTCATTTCTTCATCTTCTACCTCAGATGTACCTGAGGGGTATGTAATAAAAAAAATGCACAAGTCATTTCTAAACAATTTCAAAACTAATTGGTTGAGGTCAACTTTGATTTCTGAATGTAGGCTTGTGTTAATTCTGTACTCATATTCATTAAACGTGCAGTTCAATTACTAACACTTAAAGATGTCATCAAACACGGGGTAATTCATGCTATTTGTAATCATAAAGATGATTCCGAATGCAGTGGGAGAAAATTTATTCCTCATTAACGACTCTGTCATCTTGAAATCTCAGAATATCCTTGGATCTAACATATTCTACTTAGAGATCTGTGCATAATTTTGGGGGTTGTCATGACAAGAGCACTGGACCGGGGTCCAGAAATTCCCCCCGGAAGTCATCCTTCTACAAAGAAGACCTGATCATGTTATTGTCCTAGTTTGATGGTGCCCACACTTTAATGCAAATTTTCACTATCACTTGGAGGGCTTGTACCAACGCAGTGTTAGGCTTCCACAGACTTTCTCATTCAATAGGTCGGTGTGGGAGGTTAAAAATATGAGGTGCACACTTTGAGAACCACTGCCTTATATATACACTTCTGCAGGCTGCCTGGTTTCTTGTGCCTTTTTCTTTTTTTATGTTTTTATATTTACTTTTTGAGAGAGAGGAGGGAGGCAGAAAGAGAGAAATCCTAAGAGAGAGAGGGAGACAGAAATCCCAAGTAGGCTCTGCACTGTCAGTGCAGAGCCCGATGTGGAGCTTGAACCCATGAACCATGAGATCACAACCTGAGCCGAAACCAAGAGTCAGGCACTCAACCAACTGAGCCACCCCGGCACCCTGCTTGTGCCTTTTTTCTTAAGATGAGGTCTGAGCCCAGCAGCACTGATGTCACCTGGGAGCTTGTTAGAAACTCAGAATCTCTAGACCTATTGTGTCAGAATCTGTACTTAAAAAAAATGTTTATTTATTTTGATGGGGGAAGGGGCAGAGAGAGAGAGGGAGAGACAGAGAATCTCAAGCAGGCTCTGCAGTTTCAGCACAGACTTCGACATGGGGCTTGATTTCACCACCCACGACATTATAACCTGAGCCGAAATCAAGGCTGGACGTTTAACTGACTGAGCCACCCAGATGCGCCCAGAATCTGTAGTTTAACAAGACCCCTGGATGATTTCTACACTCTGTACAGTTTGAGGATCACTGGTCTAAGCCCAAATCCTCAACACAATGGACAAGACTCTTCAATTTCTGGCTCCAAGCTTCCTTCTCTTGAGCCACCTTTTGCCAGTTTCCTTACGTCTCTCTCACACTAGTCTGCTCTTCCTGGATCCTTCTATGTATGCTCTTAGAGTTCCAAAGTTTTATAAATGCTGTTCCTTCTACCTGGGCTGACTTTCCCCCTTCTCTAATTGACAAGCTCAATTCATCCTTCGAGATAGGCTCAGATTTCCTTCTCTATGAAGCTTGTCCTGACTTTTCTATGCAGGCTATTTCGTGCATCTCTCCCCTGTCACTTACATCATTGTATTGTAATTACCTGTATAATTGCATATTCCTTCCCTTATACTGTGAGCTCTCCAACAGCAGTGATATATCCCTTAATGGTCTCTATAACCACCGTCCTATTCATGAAGCATAGAGTACGTGCTCAAAAAAACATATCTTGAATAAATCTCAAGAAATTGTGACACTTGGTTGAGTCACAATGTTTTTGAGTCTCTGTTTACTCATTTGTTACAGAATCTCTAGCTGCCTCTCCACCATCAAATTTATTGCTCTCTCTATGATTTCAAATTATTTAAAAATTTCTGCAGATACTTATTGAGCAAATTCTGAGTGCTGGGCATATGGCTATAGACAGGGCAATGATCATAGTCCATGCCCTTGTGGCCTTTCCAATCTGGTAAGAGAGATAGACCACAATCAAGTCCTAACAAAAACAACTTATTTTTAACTGGTTAATTATTTATTGGAGGATATGAAGAGTGTTATGGCTTCCATAAAAGGGAAAGTTAGCCCATTAGAAGAATCTAACTTCTCCTTACATTACAATATTTCATTAGCCCCAAACAAAGAACCAAATGTATTAACTATCTGTATCTGTATCTGTATGTATATGTATCTGTATATGGTATAAGTCCAAGGAAATTACAAGCTAAGAAAATCAGCTACACTAACAGCTTATTGAAGTGGGCTAGACTAAAATCTTCTCTGATTCTTCACTGTCATACAGCTTTCTAAGTGAAAAGAGGTTGGAATGTGGCAAACAATCTAGAAACTATACTGAATAAATGTGGCAACGGCAGAACTATTGTACACAGTTTTAAGGGGTAAGGATGTGGCTTAGTGGAGGGGACGCTGGAGCCATCAGCAGGAACTGAGGGTTCTAGTCCTGAGTCGACCGTGAAAAACTATGGAGACCGATCCTCAGTTTTCTCAATTGTGGGATAAGGAGGATGAATTGATGCTTTGTAAAGTTAGATACATTCCCGGGGACTCAGCTGCCAGCCCTGGTGTCAGACAGTGATGATTATCAGAGGACGCAACTGGATGTTTCCTTGGTGGGAACTATTCAACTATTCATTCCTGAACCACTTGAGTAAATTAAATTGTCTCTTCCCATTTCCCCACAACTGTCCCTTCCAGCTGATGGGGTTGGAACGGTCTGAACATATTAGATGGGAGTTTGGCCTTGCAGACAGCTAACCTCAGACAGACCGTGGCAAAACAGAGCAGGAAGGGTCCCTCCCTCCTCTGATCTGCTCCTCATCTCAGTACAAGTTCAGCTAAGCTGCCATTCAGCAGTTGCAGGAAGAGATATATCATCTGAAGAAGCTGGGCCAAATATTTGATTTGGATGATTATGCTGCAGGTGTCTCATCAGAGCTGCAGTGCCGGGATTACTAATTATTTTCCCTCAACCTCGTGCCTCTTACAGGGAACACGGAGCATGGCAGGCATCATGAGGAATGGCTCTAATAAATGAGGCCCTGGACAGCTGATGACGGGCTGGCTAGAGAAGCAGAAACGGTAAAGACAATGCAATCAGTGGGCAGAGAAGAGGGTGGGCCGCATCAAACATTAGACTGGGAGCCGTGGAAATAGGGGCTATCTATGGCCACCTTGTTTGGTTCAAGGGAAACAGCCATCATTTATCAAGTTGGGCCACAAACGGCAGCTCATGACCACAGAATCCTCAGGTAGGCACTCACATACCATTCAGAATACTTCAGTTTTCATACCTTTTAGTGTCTGGAGGCATGAAAGAGCTAACGTAGCTTTCCAAGCTGCCCAGATCTATTTTGGCAGTCATTTAATTTCACACCTATAGTCATTTTGCCGCATATGAAGGAAATTCATGTTCACTATTTTGTTTCAGCCTCCCAACAAACGAGAGATATTTAATTATCTTGATTTTGACGAAGGAAAATGACAAGGGCTTCGTGCTGGAGACTAAGCGATTTCTGCGAGGTCACATGGCTGGGAAATGTTAGGACCTCGGCTGGGTCCTTCTGAGCCCAAGACCAGGAGTGGGCTATCTTGCCTCACTCCAGCTATAAGAGTCTTTTAGCCCATTTGGGGTGAGAGAGGTCGGTGTGAGGAAGTTCATTCTCATGGCAGCCAATGGGCTTCCAGCCTCTAGATCCACAGACTACTCTTCCAGATCTCGGTGTTTATGAATGGCTATGTATATGTGGACAAGCACGGACTGTCGCTGCATCTAGAATACGTTGTTAAATACACTCTATACACTGATGACGCCCAACTTCACATCCTTAGCCCAGATTCCTTTTTCGAGATTCAAGGGCATGTATCTAGCACTATATGCTGTAGTAATAGTGCATATATGGGCCTTGTCTCTTACGGAGTCAATGAATCCATGGCGGCAAGCCCCAGAGCCCCAAACCTCTTCCTCTCCTTTTCTCTGTGTTAATAAGACTGCCATCCACCAGCCTTCTCCAGACAGAAGATTGGAATCATCCTTATTCTTTCTGGTAACTCTACATGCCCTTTGTATCTCACTGGAAAGGTCAGCTTCATGGGCACGTGTGCCCAGAAGGGCCTCATGCTTCGGGCCTAATGCTCTATCATTGGTGTCCTGAAACTACTAATATTTTTCCTTTGAACTTGGGTTTTGTAAGAGAAGTTTGATAGGAGAGTGCCGTAGGATGGGTGGGGTCATGGGTATGAGCAAATGTGCCCATCCGCCAAGCAGTGGGGCCAGGCTCCGGGCTCCTGTGAGGGTCTCCACACGCTTTGTGCATATTGACATGCCCGAGGAAGAATACATTCGATAGCAAATAAAATACACTATGCCAGGTCGAGAGAGACTGCAGAGGAAAGGAAAAAGCTTTTTCCCACCTTTCGAACAAGGGACCCATTGTTTTCATTTTGCGGTCAGCCCCACACAGTACACTCTTTGCCCCGCTAACCAGCTGTAAAGTTTTAATGATTCCACCCCTCTCCTGAAACAAAACAAAACAAAATACAACCCAAGCAATTGAATCTATTGCATATCGTGAATCTGTTTCCTTCTATTCTTATCGACACTCTCTAGCTCAGGAAATGATTCCTTTCTCTGAAATTATTACGACAGCCTCCTCTCTGGTCTTCTGGTCTCAAGCTCAGCCCCTCCTCCAGTGTTCTCTTCTGTATGATGTGGCCAGAGTCATCTTCCTAAACGGCACCTCCTATTCTCCAACCATTCTGAAATGACCTCAACCTCATCCCAAATGGCTCTGTATTGCTCTTGGGATAAATGTCACACTCCTGAATGAGGTTTAACGAGGTCTTTTATAAGTTGTTTACTACCTATGATGGTTGATTTTATGTGTTGCCTTGGCTTGGTACTCAGATGTTTGGTCAAACATCGGTGTATGTCACTATGAAGGTATTTATTAGATGAAGTTAACATGGCAACCAGTAGACTTCAATTAAAGCATAGAGCGGGTTGGCCTCATCGAATCAGTTGAAGGTCTTAAAAGAAAAAGACTGAGGTCCCCAGGGGAAGAAGGAATTCTGACTCCAGACTGCCTTCAGAGCTGCAACATTAACTCTTCCGTTTACCAAGGCCAACCCTATGAGTTTGGACTTGCCAGCCTCCACAATCACATAAGCCAGTTCCTTAAAATCTCTCTCCCTCTCTCAAATTCCTTGAAAGCACCACACTTCTCTCACCTCCAGACATCTACCATGTTGTTTCTTACGAACAGAATACTCTTCCTTGTTATTCTCCAATTTATTAACACTTACCTCCATCTCTGGGCTATAGACTCCTCTTAAATTCTCCCAGTCACTAAATATTGACCATCTTCTTGACTGTCCCCTTCACTGAGCTGTACGTTTTATAAGGATAGGGACCATGTGTATTTTGTTAAGACTTTTATCCCCAACACAATACAGTAAGTATCTGGCTTACAGAAGGGACACTTGGATGAATGAACAAACTGAATAAATGAGTCAGTTAAAAGGTGCATAATTTTGTATTGTTAGAAAGAATGACAAATTTGCATAACGTGACATTCACACCCTTGTATGCCAAGCTCTCAAAGACCCTCCTTCCAAGGTTTGTGTTAAGGAGATATTGGCAGGCTTGATGAAGCTAGTTAAAATTTCAACCTGATAAAGAAAAAAAATAAATGGCTTCTTCACTAATTGCCTTATCTCTGTTAAAGCCTGAGGGTAGACATGAAGCAACATTAAAGGATTAGGTTATATTTGATGGTCTGTGAGGGATATCGTCACTGATTAAGAGTCAAATCTCGATGTTTTCTTTGTGCCTGGAGTACTCCATTATGGATCAAAGGAAATCCATAAACACAAACAAATAACCGAATTTTCTGGGAGGATAAAGAGGTCCATAAACAAAGTAGGAGAAGGAGAATCTGAAGTACTAAGTTTAGTTCCTGTGGTTCATCCTTGACAAGTGTGGGACTCAGTCAGCTATTTATATCCCTTATGATGAAAGAATCATCAATGCCGACAAGGGACCAGCGGTACCTGTCAATCACTAACCTGCCGACGACGGCTGTTTCACAACCACCCCCAGTGCAGAGAAGATGAAGTATAGTATGCTGCCGCCAATTATTCTGGTTCCAAAGAAAGGACCAATGCCCAGGTGCTGATTTTTTTTTTTTTTTTTTTTTTTTTTTTAGTCTTGGAGCCATTTTCCTAAGAATTATTGACACATGGGACCAGGTCATGGGTGAACGTCCACAGTCTCTTCAGACATAGGGCTTCCCTCTAAAATCTATTCTTTCAAGCCAGAAAGGTGGGTTCTAGGCCTTTCAGGGTGTGCCGCGGTCTTGGGTCCCGGTCTAGGTATAGTGTGAAATGGTGCAGCCGGTGGCCAGTGGGACGCAAGGTTACTTTCAGTTCTACAGCGACACCTTTCCTCCTGCCATCTGCTGCTGTTCTGTGGCTGCCTGACTCTCGCTCTGTAATAAATAGGTTTGTTGCTTCTGCCGATACAGCCGCCAAGGCAATTGCCCCCTCTCTGAGATGCGAGCCTCCCTCCCCACCCATACTTCACCCCACAGGCTGCCTGGCAGAGGCAGGGGGTACGATGCACAGTGTAATAAATTCCATCCACTGCTGAGCTGAGGGATAACAGATGGATAGGTTTCCTCGTGCAATTTCCACTTCGCTTGGTTTGGGTATAAAATAGCAGAAGGGTGGTTTCTCCTTGTGCAATTTTCAAACAGATGAAACCGGGGGGCAGAGGGGGGCGTAAGGGGTGGGGCAGGGAATCTGCGAGGCTGGGAGGAAAGCATGGGACTGGACGGTCCTTTAGAGAGAGCCAAATGAACAGGGCGCCCTGAAAGCCCCGTGAAGGACTCAGACTTGTTTTTGCTGCTAGATAAAAGTCAGTTCTTTCTTCCAGAGCTGCCTGCTCATCCCTAGCAGGCATGGCAAAGGAAATGATCCTGGGAGGCCAGACAGTCTGTTGTTCATGTTGTTATAGTGTTATGGTGATTGCAGTACAAATTCTCAGGGTGGAAAAAAAGGTATAATGACAGATTGTGTGATTATACCCATACTTATAATTAAGCTGTTACAATACAGACAAGCGCCTGCTCTCTAATGTCACCAACAGAAACCTCTTTGCTTGGAAAGGAAAGTGACTCACTCTGGCAATTAGAAGGAGTTCCCTACAGGACTTCATTTTCAAACCTTATGAGCACTCCAGTAGGAAGATGTGTTGCTTGCTTGAATTACAGGGAAAAGTACAGAGATCCAGGAGCGACCACCTGATCGCCAGGTACGGGATATGGTACTGGTTAGAGAAGGAATTATTGCCATCACCTAAAACTTCGTTGCAATGCACAAAGGACTTGGCTCTCGGGTAGAGCACTTTATCATGGTGTTTATATCCAACTCTGTGGGGCAAGTTGAATCTGTGGTTTCCATTTTAGGCCTGGGAGAGAGAGAGAGAAAGAGAGAGACACAGAGAGAGAGAGAGAACAGCCAGAAGGCAACAGAGCGAGTTGGTGTGTCCAGCTGGGCCTCCTGGCCACATGCCAACATGGTTACTTCCACTGGCTGTCACTTGCCTGGTGGTGAAGTGGGTGGTTTCTGCCTGAATAGTCCTCAAAACCCCAGATGGATTGTGTTCAGGTTTTCCAGTAACTCTGAACTTTTTCAATTCCAAGGGAGTCAAAGGAGCTCATCCTTCCCTTTTCTTTTTCTTTTTCCCTCACTTCTCTTTGATTGCTCTCATTGTCCTCTTCTGGTAGCCATCTTTCCTGGTAGATGTAGCCACGAGGGAGCAGACCACTGTTAACAACAGATACGTGCATGGGAGTCTCCTCAGGAAATCCATGACGCAACTGATGTAAAAACTCATCAAGGACAAACACATCCCTCTGTGTAGCAGGCAGCTGTTGGGAGATATGCACCCAGAGCCCCTCCTTACCTGGTATTGGGGTTTCCCTTATTTGAATTCATTGGTGGTATTCTTGGAAGTTGTGTAACTTCTCTGTATACTGTTCTCTTATCTGCAGCACCAGGTAATACCTATCCACCTCCAGAGAGGCATCTTAAAGACTAATTAGTTAACAACGTTTGTGAAGTGTCTTGAAGATGAAAGGCAACCACAAGCGGTAAGAATTAATGGTATCGTACTCACATAAAAATCATTCTTAGGTGCCAACGCTTGAGGAACTCATCTTGAATTAGTTCCATAAACGCAGAGAACATATGATTAATACTGAGTATTTCTGACTTTTAAAAAGTGACCGGGGCGCCTGGGTGGCTCAGTTGGTTAACCATCCGACTTTGGCTCAGGTCATGATCTCCCACCTCATGGGCTTGAGCTCCTCATTGGGCTCTGTGCTGACAGCTCAGAGCCTGGAGCCTGCTTCAGATTCTGTGTCTCCCTCTCTCTCTGCCCCTCCCCTGCTCATGCTCTCTCTCTCTCTCTCTCTCTCAAAAATAAACATTAAAAATAATGTTAAAAAATGACCACTTGGTTGAAATGTTGAGGGGGCAATGGTGGAAGAATTATACAGGGCAGAGACTTGTTGGGGAAAATATCTAAGTGAGAGGGAACAAACAGGAGTCTTCTGGGCGGTCATTCCCTAAGCTCCCGGACAGCATTTATAGACTTTCCTGTCCAAAGTCCCTTCCCTCCTCTGATAGTACTTACATCTCCTTTTGGGGATTTACCTCTCCTACTCTTAGTACAGTTTGAATAGGGATGGCCTGTAACTCACACCTAAATCAGTCAGTAAATTCTGTCTCCTTGGCCAAAGTGATTTGTTCAGGGGCTGTCCTGTGATACTATAGCCCCGATCAAAGGAAACCCTGGCATTTGTGTTGAAACTATTGTTAACAGAACATCATGTATGGTGGGAGGCACAGGGTATAACTGTGCCACCAGAAAGGGAAAAACTACACAAGCAAGGTCAACCCAAAATAAAGGACCAAGTCCCGATATAAACTCATTTGAGCCCTGCATTCAGTCACGCCTGGACTTTCAGTCATATGAGACAACAGCTTCCTTTCTTACAAACAAAATTTAACCTAGGGTTGAGTTTGGGTTTGGGTTACTGGCAACTGAAAGAATCTGAACTAACATAATTCTTATCAATCTTGAACTTGGCAGTATAGTTCCAAACTAAACATGGCTGAAGCTGTTTGATCCATTGAGCTGCCTTTCTCCCACTGGTATCCTTCCCAGCAAAGTTTGATCACATGAATCATGCATTCGGGGAGAACACCCTCACTGCTCGTCTACCATACACAAGGAGCTGGGAAAGATCCAAAGATAAAGAAGACATGGTCCCTATTTTCAAAATGTATGGCCTAATTTGGACAGATGACAGGTATTTAAGGCACAATAACGTATATTAAAAGGAATCTCAGTCACTGATTTGAGGATTTGCAGTGGTGAGAATTACTAGAGATGTCTGGGAGGGGTTTATGAAAGCAATGGAATCTGAGCAGAGATGTAACCACTTTTGAGAGGACAACAGAACTCAAGATTGGGGAAGAATCATTCCAGTCAGGAGGAGCAGTGTGAGCAAGAGAGGGGCAGAGAAATCTTGGACAGGAAACAGTGGGATAGTGGATGGACCTTAAGTCCCCTGAAAGCCAAGAAGAAGAAATATGGTTGGAAAAATTAATTTAGCCCAAATTGTGGAAGGCCTTTGTACCAGGCCTGGGGATTTGATTTTATCCTTCAGCAGCAGGAATCTATGGAATCTTATGGTCAGAGAAGAAAGACAATTATAGCCGCATACAGACTGAAGGGGGAGAGATGATAGTGACTGCGTTCTCTTTGGAGATCATCACCATTACCATGCTCGCCATAATCCATAGGTAATGAACGCCTCAACTGGTGGTACAGATTGAAAAAGAGGCTGAGAGAGTGGAAAAGGTATCACAATATCTTTATTGAGTAAGTGAACTGGTTTTAGCAGCTGATTGGATGTGGAAACAAGGGAACATCATGGTTTTTAGTCTTGAACCTGAGAAGATATCATGCCATGAACAAAATGAGGAAACAGGGCATTCTGTGGATGAGGTAGCTCTGTCTTCTTCACTCGCCCAGATTTCCTTTACCCACGTGGTTTTGGAGGAGTATTGGCCACAAGACACATGTCCCATGAGCCCTTAAAGTGGACGGGAAATAGACCATATATTCTATGCTCTAAATTTTGGTGCCGGGTGCCAGAACTGTGGCAGCTCATGGGTGTTGCCACGGATCTGCCAGCTCACCTTGTTGGTGTGTGTACCTGGCCATGCACCTCCTCCTGCTCCTGCCAGATATTCTGCAGCTTCTCCAAGGCCTAGGCCAAGCACAAATGTACTCGGAGGGCAAGGGCACTGAATTCTGTTGCAAATGACCCAAGATGGCACTTGGAGGCGGTAAGAGATTAACGTGTGGGTTCTAGCTCATCCTCATGTTTATCCTTGTCCTTGACCACACCCAGCTCTCCTTTTCCAACTGCCAATGTGGCTGAGCCCCAGGACTTCAGGCTCAACACCAGGCACAGAAACGAGAGCACTGTAGACACTCCTCAACCAGCTCTCACGATTGTGGAAGATCTAAACCCCATACTACATCCTTTATTCTGCACACACTCATGGTTCTGCTTCTCTGCCTGAACTCTGATTCAGTGGGATCAGGAGAGCTGAATCCACTCTCTTAATGCCCCTGAAACTGGAGATGTCGGTGGCACATTCAGGTAGAAATGCGTACCAAAGACAGGTGGAATGACGGGTTATGGGCTTTGAGAAGGCAGTCAGGACCAGTGAGAGAAAGCAGACAGTCTTGCACATAGACATGGTAATCAAAACTGAACAGTGGATGAAGCTGTGGAGGCAGAGAGTACAGAGGAGAAGGCCAAGGTCAGAACTTTGAATAGTGCCTACACTGCCAGCGCGAAGGAGCAAAATGAGACAGGGAAGTAACCTGAAGTTAACGAAAAAAGCCAAATGAGACAAGGAGAGCATGTTTATAAAACTGCAAAGAAAAGGTCTCTGGAGAAGGTGGTTGTGCAAAATTATAGCACAAAGGACAGGTACTTTCTTTTTTATATTGTCGACTTAGCATTATAGAGGAGACCTTGGACGCTATTTAGTCCAACTCTCTCATTTTACGGGAGAAAGAACAGAGGCCCTTGAGAGCTTTCTTGAGGTCCTGGAGCTATTCTGGAGAAGAACTAGAAAGCAAATCCAGTTTCCCTGCTTGTGTTTTAATGATCCTGCCACTACACTCTCCTTCCTCCTCTTGTTTATGGTGCTGCTAGAATCAATGAGACAATATTGAAAAATACGGAGTCCCTGGGAGGAAAGATCTAACGATAACGCTGACATAAATTCCAATATTACCTTGTCTCTAAGGCACACGAAGCACTTTACATAGATTAGTCTTTCTCAAAAGAATTATCTACCACAGGAAAGTGGCAAATACTTTTATTATTCTTTTACAAACAGAGAAACTGAGTCATGCTGAGGTAACTTTCCTTGTGCAATAACTACAACGCCTGCTGAAGGGGAGTGCACCTTTAGTGCTGCTGACAATGAGGTTTCGTGAGTGCCACACTGATGTTTCCATGTCTGACAGGTTTTCTTTGAAAGGACAGACTCCCCACCTCACCCGCCCTACAATCAGAACAATAACTGAGTGGTTTGTGAAATCTGCTTCCTTGCTTTATACTTAGATTCATGTGTGGTCTTTGATTTTTTTTATATAATGACAGGCACTGGGAGCCTACGTAGGTATGCAAAAAATATTCTTGACTTAAATATTCTCAGGGGTGCTCTTTCACTTCTGTGATCTACAAAAACGGAATAGGAATGAAACCTCAAAATAATGTGTTTTACATCCTTTTTAGTAGTAGCTTCAACAAGCTCCAGTGCAAATGCATGGGGATGTTGGCAAAGCAGCAGCTGGCTGAATTTTGAGTTTCATCTCCTGGACAGTGCTTTGGATACTTGGTTAAAATGTGCTCACTCATCAATGGTCGTGGGTCAGACGGAGTGAAATGAAACAGACACGGGTGCTGGAGACACGAAGGGGGAGCAGACAGCCTAGTGGATATCAGCCTGGGAATGACAATGGACCAGAAGGGTCACCATGTGTCCAAGGGCCACATCTGTTTCTTCTGATTGGCTCTGACACTCATCAAGCTGTATAGGAGTTTAGGAGAAATACCGCATTCTTTTCTTAAATTTTTTTTTAACATTTATTTAGTTTTGAGAGACAGAGAAAGACAGAGTGCAAGCAGGGGAGAGACAGAGAGAGACACACACAGAATCCAAAGCAGACTCCAGGCTCTGAGCTGTCAGCACAGAGCCCAATGCGGGGCTCGAACCCACGAACTGTGAGATCATGATCTGAGCCAAAGTCAAAGGCTTAACGGACTAAGCCACCCAGGTGCCCATAGGAGAAAAACCACATTTAAAGTTCTTACTATGTGCCAGGTACTTTGTCATGCTCCCAGGCACTACAGACAAGAGTCTCTTTCCCTAGTTCCTCTCTGCGGGCCTAATTACCCATCCATCTGTCTATCCACTTAGTTAACTTACAAATATAGAAGGCAGATTGCAAAAATGCCAAAGTTTCACAAAAACCGTCTACTAAAGATCAGTCCAGGGGTGGAGGCGTGGATGCGAAGGCATTGCTGTCTCAAGAAGGGCTCCCTCTCGGCTAGCACAAACCGGAAGCCCATCGGCAAAGGCGGGCCACCCCTTCGTGGCTGCATCGATTTCCTTTCCCGCTCGCAGGAGGTTTACTGCTGTTCCACGCACACGCGGCACGGCCATCCCCGCAGCGTGTTGCTGGGAGGGGAGGACCATAATCACCCCTGACTGGTCCCATCCCTTTCTCTCTCTCCCATCCTTTGTGTCTGCAGTTCAGACTGCCTTTTGTCATTCTTGCCAGTGGAGTTTTCAAAAGCAAGAATCTCGCTTCCTCTGGCCACTCGGAGAGCGTACAGTATATTTGATGTCTGGAACATCAAACAAATGCTTGTGCTCACAGTGCAGAAATAATCCCAGACAAAAGGAGACTGTGGCCATGTGGAGCATACGAAAGAAACAGGGACGGGAAATTACCAGTCAAGTCAAAGAAGAGGCTGTTTCCCCAACCCGGTTCACCCGGGGGAAAGAGGAAGTGTGAGGCTGTCAAGAAGCTTCACAGAGTACCCTGTTCCCCAGCCACCACGGACGGTGACCCAGCCAAGGAAGGCGGCCCCTTGTCAGAATCATTAGCTCACCCCTTTATCTTCCACGCAAGCAGGATCTTGAGCAGTCTCGTGAATGTTCCTCAGCTTGGGCATGGCCATTCAGTGGGGAACACATATATGTTCCTGCCCCCCCTACACACACCCCCACCAAGGAAAGAACTGATCCTGCTCTAGCTTTCTCGCATAAACCCAGGCTGCTCGGCATCTGGGGAGGCAGGAGTCAAGGTTCTTAGTTCTTTCTCCCTCTTTCTGGGCTTTTCTCTGAGCTCTTCTCCCTCTTTGCACGGCTCACAGAAAGGCCCAAGAGTTGACAGGAATCTGTGGGATTTCCTCCTCAGCATCCGGCTCCTGGCCGCTGTCTCCCACCCCCACCTGCTTGTCCCTTCCCTGCGCGACAGCTGGTTCGGTGACGCAGCCAGAAGAGTTAAGGGGTGAATTAATTGGAAGAGGAGGGCAGAAAAGGCAGGGCAGGGAAAAGAGTGCAAATCAAAGGGTTTCTCTCCCCCGAGGGCTGCTCCTGCGACTGAGGCATGCTCACAATAGCAGTTCAAGTTCACCTTGTGTGAAGGGAAAGAGGTGTTTTAATGGCTCTGTAGTGAGAGGGGAGGAGAGAGAAAGAGGGATAGAAAATCAAAAGAGAGAGAGAGAGAGAGAAAAGGGGAGATAGAGAGAGGTGCAAATCCAAATGTCGATGTGTAGACATAGTGAGGAGAGCCGGCTGGCTGACAGGGTGATTTATTGGATTCTTCCAGTTAATCACTGCCGGCCTGTGGCCAAACGGATCTCCAGCAAAGCTGAAAGGCAGCCGAGGGAAACAGGCTTATAAGCATAAAGCCGCATAATGGTGTTCAATGAAGTGTGAGACTTTTAGTTCAGTCTCGCTGAGCCGGCCGCACCGCCGGAATGTCAAAGAGGGATTGTGGGTGGAAAAATTATGGATTTAAACTGCTAGCTGTAAATGAGGTCAATATGTCTGGTTCATAAACAGTCCGAGCCTATTCCAAGAATGCAGTGAGGGGGAAAATTAGCGTGAAGCCAACACTGTAGACAAACCTCATTGAGATATAATTGCAGCTATAAATACAAGCGAAAAGCTTACCGAGTGCAATAAAATACAGACACGCTTTTTTATTCCCCCTTCTTCTTCCTTCTTTGAATCTATGCATTTGTTAAGGGTGGTGCATCCCTAATGCCCCCCTCCATCTCTCCCCCCCTCTCCTAGTGACACCCAGTGTTGCAATTAATTGAGTGTTCTTGATCTCCCATTCCATTTTATTCAGGCAAGATTGGAAAAAATCAAAAGACCACATCTAAAGCATTTTCTTCCCTTTCGCTTTTCTATTTGAATCAGGTTGAAATGTGTAGAGAAAAAAAGCAGCGCTTATTTTTTATGAAGGGGGAGAAATCCAAGTAAAAAGGCTTTTTAAACTAATACATCTGTTAGATCATTTGAATCTCCATTTAATGAAGGGACATCAAAGGCATCTACAGGATCCTATGGTGGGGATTCTTTCAAGGGCTACCTGGGCTTGGCTCATGAAACACTGACTCGAAATTAATATATATATATATATATTTTTTTCTTCTTCTTCTTCCCTTTCCTTAAACTCCACAGACTCTCATTACTGTATTTTGTACTCGAGCTCAAAGGACAGAGGACAGACATTAGCAAACTTGCTTCGCCCAGTTTAAAAGCCGATACAGTAATAAATTGAAGTCTAATAGCTCCGGTCAGGCTGTCTTTCCCCCTCAACCAATTGATTTAAATGGCAGTAATTTGGCCAGCGAGGCTAGTCCTGTTTAAATTAAACCCATTAATATAATAGCACAGGTCCTGAATGAAATCCATCTGCAAAAAGGCTCCACTGGTCAGTAGTTTCATAACTGCCAGGGGATGTCCTAAAACACCCACAATCGTATAATCAGGAATTACAGATTGCAGGCAGGACCCCGAAAGGCTCCTGGCCAGAGAGAGAGAGAGAGAGAGAGAGAGAGAGATAGCAGAGACAGGGAACGCGGGATACAAACAAATAGTATGAGTGCACACATTCAAAACAAGTGAGAGACTGACCTGGAGTGTTCAAGGGAAATGACCTTGGTTATTAGTAACAGTAAAAGGTTAATTGTATTAATAACGATAAGCAGAGTTCCTGCCGGGAAAAGCCCTCAGCATCCTTCTTCTCTTCCTCCCTCCCATCTCACTAGGGAGGCATTTTTCCCCTTGAACTGTTCTGCCAAGACCTCATGGCCCAAAAGGCCAGAAATAATTTTTTTCTTTTTTTTTTTCTAATGTTTATTTATTTTTGAGAGGGGGGAGAAGGGCAGAGGGGTTGGGGAGGGCAGAGAATCTGAAGCAGGCTCTGTGCTGAGAGCAGAGACCCTGATGCGGGGGGGCTCAAACCCACAAACCGTGAGGTCATGACCTGAGCTGAAGCCGGACACTTAACCAACGGAGCCATCCAGGCGCCCCTAGGAACAATTTCTTCAATGCAGGGACATGGCGCAAAAGGACAAAATAATTTCTTCTGAGCAGGGAATGTGATCTTCTCAGCTGAAGGTGTGTGTGCCCGTGGTTTTCGACACTGGTTTCAAGACGATGTCCCTGCCGCACCCGCGTTCTGCTCAGAGTCGGTTTCCATTAAGGTGGTCCGGTGGGGGGTGGGAGTGGGGGGGGGGATTGGTTTGGGAATCAGGAATGCAGCTGCCGTTTTCAGCGCTGAGTCTGAGTCCATGTTGAAACCCGAGCAAATTGTCCGCCATCTGTTCAGAGGGAAAAGATGCTTCCTAAACAGACCAGGGGGAGCTTGAACTCAGGAGCTGTAGAATAGGGGCCGGCGACTTCAGCGCATGTGTGTGTATTTGGAGGTGACAGTGAAACAGCGCCACACACGTTCACAGGTGGCCGATGAAAGTTTAATTACTTTACGGGCACACTCTGAAGCCAACATTTCAGGAGCCAGGAGGCGGTGGCTCAGGTCTGACAGCAGGACCAGGGGCTGGGGACTGGGGAGCTCCAGGTCCAAGTCTGCTTGTCATTTATCAGCTGTGCCGTCCTAGGTGAGCACCTCAGTCTGAGTTTGCTCCCTTATTTTAAAAAAGGGGGCAGGGTTACTTGTTTCGCATTCTCTACAGATTATTGCTGGAACCACATGAGAAGAATCCACGGAAAAGTATTTGGCAATCAGCAAAACTCATTTTTTAAAACGTTTATTTATTGTTGAGAGAGAGAGGGACAGAGTGTGAGCAGGCGAGGGGCAGAGAGAAGGAGACCCAGGACCCAAAGCAGGCTCCAGGCTCTGAGCTGTCAGCACAGAGTCCGACGAGGGGCTCCGACTCACAAGTTGTAAGATCATGACCTGAGCCGAAGTCTGACGCTCAATCGACTGAACTACCCAGGCGCCCCATTATCTTTTAGTTTTTTTAAATGTTTATTTGTTTTTGAGAGAGAGAGAGAGAGAGAGAGAGAGAGAGAGAGAGAGGGAGGGAGACAGAATGAGTGGGGCAAGGGCAGAGAGAGATGGGGACACAGAATCCGAAGCAAGCTCCAGGCTCTGAGCAGTCAGCACAGAGCCTGATGGGTAGGGGGACAGGGGGACAGGAGCCTCAAACTCAGGCTCCTGAGATCATGACCTGAGCTGAAGTCAGATGCTTAACCACTGAGCCACCCAGGTGTCCCTTTAAATAACGTTAAGGCAGTAGTAGTAGCCTACTAGCAGTGTCTTACTACTAGTGGCCAGTATTAGGTTTGCTAACAAGGCACTAATTTATGACTCTATTAAATTATAAGGGAACTCGCAAGAATTCACGCAATCTTCAGTGGACGCTGACTGTGTTTGGGACACAGTGACAGGGTCTCTCTCATACAAGATCTCACTCATGCAGTCACGTGAGGTAAATATCATTGTCCTTCATTTTGTAGATGAGGACACCTAAGTTGAGACAATTTGGGTCACTGCCGTCCACTAATTCAATATATAGTAGAAATAGAATGTGAATCCGATTTTTCTACATTCGGTCTTAATGTTCTTTGAGGGGATATGATATTCCCCTTCATCCGAATTGCCACCCCTATTTTTTTTCCTCAACTGTCTGTGCTTAACTTAGCCCACTGGATCACAACCC
The DNA here is from genome assembly GCA_030068075.1 of Paguma larvata. Classification (NCBI taxonomy): domain Eukaryota; kingdom Metazoa; phylum Chordata; class Mammalia; order Carnivora; family Viverridae; genus Paguma; species Paguma larvata. Next base: position 71,194,437 of record CM057832.1, read on the forward strand.
AGAAATGCACATTAAAATCCCAGATATATTTATTTGTCCGTTTGTTCTTAATAATGATACTCAAGGCCATCCCAGAGTTTCTATCTGAGAGCTGTGTTAGGACCAGGGTGAGAAACACTGGCTTAGTCCCCGAAGAATGGGAAGAATCAGGAGTAAGTCACTACTCCCCCTAAGCTCTGTGCGTTGGTCTGTATGATTGACACACACGTGCACGTGCGCATTCACACGCACACACACGCACACACAAGCACACAGAGTTTACAAATAAGGAAAACTGTACAGATTGCTATGACTGCTTCTGTAATTCAGTCTTTCAACAGCAAAATGACAGGGTAACCGTAGACCTCCCTACAAATGCCTTCTTTCCCTTCGGCACTGCTCGGCTAAAAAGACAATATTGCTTATCCTCTTAATGTGGATAACATGAGGCTATACCACAAAGCAGCAAGGTTACCCCCCCGGCGACAGACCCTCACAGCCACCACACTCAGGTATGCGGTACTAGCCATGGTGGGCAGGGCTCTCAACAGAAAGAGCAAGAGCAGAGGGCGCACCCAGCTCCATGTTAAGCTGCTTTTTTGGGCAGGAGGAGATTTCTTTGCTGCCTCTTCTTTCGTGGAGGGGTAAGCACGGCTTCTGTCTTACATGGTCAGCACTACACATCTCCCAGCATTACAATGCCGGACTTGAGCCTTCTCTGAGAAACAGAAGTCAAAGAACACCAGAAATCTAAGGGGTTGATTCCTCAGATTTATAGTACGCAGCATACAGATTCTAGGATGTAGGCAGAATACATCTGCCTGTACATAAATAAATATATATTTATTTATTTTGAGAGAGAGAGAAAGTGTGTGGGGGGGGCAGAGAGAGAGAGAGAGAAAGAGAGAGAATCCCAAGCAGGCTCTGTGCTGTCAGCGCAGAGCCTGAGGCAGGGATTGATCCCATGAACCAAGAGATCATGACCTGAGCCGAAATCGAGAGTCCGACACTTAACTGATCGAGCCACCCAGGGGCCCCCAGGATACATGGCTTTAATCCACATCTCACTTGTAACAAATTAGGAGATATGTGACTCACCCACAGTTACAGAGCTAACCTACATTATTGTGGGGATATGTTCATTCCTAAACAAGTCTTAACTGAGTGCCTACTATATCCCAAGCAAAGTTCCCAGTCCTGGGAAATCTGCTCTCATGGAACCCACATTTTCGTTAGGGAAAGAGAGATAACAAAGCAATAATAAACAAATGTATAATATACAAAGGGTGAAAAGCGCTATGAGGAAAATTAGCAGGGTCTAGAGACACGGGACGATGAAAGATGTCAGGGATATCCTTTCTGGTGAGGTAGCATTTGGCCAGACCTGAATGAAGGGAGGGAGGTAGCTAGGGGAAAAGCCTTTTAGGCAAAGCTTCCGCAAATACGACCTCCCTGAGGCACGGTTGTGCTTGTCTGTTCAGGTGGTTCAAAGTTAGTTTCTTAATCCGAGTCCAGTATTCTTTCAGTTATGCAGTATAGACACATGGGTGCCATATACCTTAGCACAGGGCATCTCCTCATTGTCTCCATTTATATCCCTAATCTGGGTCTATCAGCAGATCTTCCAAGGGTAAAGCCAGGAGAGCACACCTGTCTCCTCACCTGTGATGATTTCCTGGGGAGGAAAAAGGATGGTGGGAAACAACTCACTGGAATGGCCATGCATCGGTGGGACGAAGAACCACTTTGCTCTCCCCTGCCTTTCTTCGCGGCCCCTAGTTATATGCAGCTCATTATAAAACCAGAAGATTTTGCTTCCTTTTATGAGCTTTTTCTCATGGCTAGATTGGTTTGCTATGGAGCCAGGACGGGGGTTCGAAAGCCACAGAAAGCCTTACTTCACAGCCAAGCCTTGCCACTGCCAACTGGGCTCTGCCATTTGAGGAGTCACGCAAATACCATCTAAATAGCAGTGGAAATACAGAAGTTTCACAATGCTTTTGGGTCAGTTCCCACTGCCCGCAGACCGCTATCTCCATCAAAGAAGCTGCCTTCTTTTGGGAACTGCTACCCTATTCCATTTTTTCACTCCCGGACCGCAACCACCGTTTTAAGCCAACGTGCTGGGAAATGCAGAACATGTAGGAATGAGTATAAAATAGCACAGATGTCGTTGGATTATGGGTCAGCTTTCTCTTTCCAATTAACAGTAATATCGAGACATGCTTTCTTTAAATGTTTGTTATTCCCACCTTGAATAGCTTAACATCAGGGTTAGAATCAATACTTGTAAATATTTGCTGGGAAAACTATGCCTACCAATAGAAGTGAGTCTATAGATGCCTACCAATAAATGACAGCTTAAAACTCTGCGATCCATTAACTCTTGCGTGGACATTTTGAAATATAATATACAAGTTTGAACTTGGAATACACACAGATACACCGGTAGGTTCTTTCGTTTGCTTGCAGAAGCCTGCAAAATTGTTGGTGACCCAGCAGCCAGTTTTTGAGAACAAGTTTGTTAAGAGGAGTCATCCTGAGAAGATAGATTGTAACTTGCTTCACAGGCTTTCTGTTGTTTAAGACTCTACATCTCCTGTATCACAGCCTTCATGAGAAATTGACCAGGAAGAAATCAATGAGGAAGGAGCATTCCTAGATTTGCAAACCTCTGCCCTCGGCTGTTACACTCTACAACTTCGGCCACCATTGAAGCCTACTGCCCCCCAGGCACACAGTCAGGGTTCATCTTTCCCTTTCCCTGCGGTTCCTCAAGGTATGTTTGTTTTTGTCCTGCATGTGCAGAGGGCTGGCTTCATCATAGTCCCCAGCTCACAGTACACGCTCATGACTGGTGTACATGGTCTCCTTGTTGCCTTTCTTTCCTCCTTTCCTCTTACCTACCGCCCACACACCCTTTCTCTTTCCCTCTTCATCAGGCAACCCTTTTTATTAGTTTAACACACATCATTTGGCTTGAGCGTATTTTTGTAAAAGATGTATTGTTTTCTGCACACATTTTTAATTTACGTAAACAATATCTGGTATATCACAACCTGTTTCCCTTTTTAACTCAGCACCATTTTTAATTAATATTTTAAGTAATTATTTGATAATTACTATTTTTTAGAGCAGTCTCAGGTTATGAACAAATTGAATGGAAAATACAGCGCTCCCATATACTCCGTCTCCATCCTTCCTCTACTTGCGCTTACAAGATTCTTCTATTAACGGCTTGCGTTAGTGTGGTATGTTTTTTATAACCGATAAGCAGAGATTGATATATTAACTAAAGCCAGTAAGGTACACTCTTGCTGTTGTCTATTCTGTGGGTTTTGACAAATGTATAGTGGTATGTACCATCATTATAATATCATACTCTGGAGTTTTACTGCCCTAAAAATCTCTTGTGCTCTGCCTGTCATCCCTCCCTGCCCCTTCATCCCTGGCAACCACTGACATTTTTATTGTCTCCATAGTTTCACCATTTCCAGAATGTCATATACTTGGAATCATACAGTACATGGCCTTTCAAATTGGCTTCCTTCACTTAGCATATGCATTTAGGTTTCCTCCATGTCTTCTCATGGCTTGAAGTTCATTTAACACCAAGTAATATCACAGTGTCTGCATACGCCACGGTTTATCCATTCTCCTCTTGGAGAACATTGGTTAATTCCAAGTTTTGGCATTTATGAATAAACCTGCTTTAAACATTCACATGAAGGCTTTTATATGGACCTTGCATCTTTAAGGTTCATTCGTGTTATCTGTATAGTCGCTACATAAATGTGGGTATCCCGTTCTCCATAGTACTTGGTTGTGGGCGCCCACCACAACTCATTATTCTTCCTTCCGCTGACGGGCATCCAACAGTGCTTCCGAGTCTATCGCCATGACCAAGGTGCCATGATCACCCTCATAACTCCTATGGCCCTGGGTAAGGATGTCTTTGTCATATATATTTGGGAGCAGAATGTATGCCTGGATAGGCATAAACCTAATCTGACCGGGGAGTGTCAGCTTGCTCCCCAGCATTGAGGAAATGGTCCATTTTCCCCCAGCTGTGCATGAAAATCCCCCCAGCCAGACACCTTCACAAATCCTTGCATTGGCCAGCCGAGTTCTATCATTCTGATGGTTATAAAATGATAGCTCATTGCTCTCTTAATTTGCATTTCTCTGATTACTGCTTTGAGCCCATTAACCTTTGAGCTCCCTCTTCTCTAAATTGCACCTTTATGTCCCTCTAAGGTCTATCTTCTCTCTGGACAAAATGTCCTTGCGGTCATTAAATAAGCCCATGCTCTCTGGCATGGCCCCCTCTCCGGGGCGGGGTAACAGGCCCTCAGCAATGGCTTTACCCCACCCCAGGCAGTGAATCTTTTCACATTTTTTCAATGCCCAGTTGCTCCGTGCCAAGAAGTCGAATGCTAAGTGTGCCCTGACATGCCAGAGCCAAGTTACTCAAATCCCATTGTGGGAAAAATGCACAGAAAGGGCACACAGAGTTTTGTACATTGTAGCATCCATTTTCTAGAAAGAGGGTTTATCATGGTTATAGTGGAATATATACTGAATTCTCATTAATTAGAAATGACAGGCTCAGCAAGAGTTTCAAGAAGAAACTAATTTGCCAATGGATTATGTATAGGTGCCTTGTTGAATGAAAACTGAAGTCTAATACATTGCATACCATCATGTGTAATATTTATGCCTTGTTCGTGGGTCTTGTTTGCAGAGTAAATACACTTTTAGTTTTACCTACCTGCTTAGTTATTAATATGGCTGAAGAAATGAAAAAGAATTATTGTCAGCTGTTTTTTATGACTCACAATTCCGTTAAAAACTATATTAATTTAGTGAGATTATCATGTCATTCATTGATACTATCATTTTTGTTGTATGTACTTTTTACTACAAGGATTTTTTTTCCCCTGAAGACCTTCTTTTTTGACAATGGGAATTCAAGTATTCCAAACTCAGTGCTTTTGTCTTTCATTTACCAGTCAATATCTGCTCGTTCCTTTCTTTCTATGGAATGGTTAATTTCTGAGAAATTTCTGGTATGAACTAATGGAGAATTCCTTCCCATTTTTTTTAATTGTTAATGTTTATTTATTTTCAGAGAGAGAGACAGAGTGTGAACAGGGGAGGGGCAGAGAGAGAGGGAGACACAGAATCCGAACTAGGCTCCAGGCTCTGAGCTGTCAGCACAGAGCCTGATGTGGGGCTCGAACTCTGAACCATGAGATCATGACCTGAGATGAAGTCGGACATTTAACCGACTGAGTCACCCAGGTGCCCCTTCTTCCCATTTTAAAGGTGAAGGTAGGGGCGCCTGGGTGGCTCAGTTCGTTGGGCGGCCAACTTCGGCTCAGGTCATGATCTCGCGGTCTGTGAGTTCGAGCCCCGCGTCGGGCTCTGTGCTGACGGCTCAGAGCCTGGAACCTGCTTCAGATTCTGTATCTCCTTCTCTCTCTGCTCCTCCCCTGCTCATACTCTGTTTCTATGTCTCTCAAAAATAAATAAACATTAAAGGTGAAGGTAGGGGATGCCTGAGTGACTCAGTCGGTTAAGTGTCTGACTCCTGGTTTCAGCTCAGGTCATGATCTTGCAATTTGTGAGTTCAAGCCCCACATCAGGCTCTGTGCTGACAGTGTGGAGCCTGCTTGGGATTCTCTGTCTCCCTCTCTCTGCCCCAACCCCTTTTGCTCTCTATTTCTCTCTCTCTCTCTGTCTCTCAAAATAAATAGGTAAACAGACAGTTTTTAAAAAGTGAGGGAAGGATTTTGTTTTGTTTTTGTTTAGAGATAGAGACAGTCTCAGGTAATTACCTGGGGGCACAGATGTGATCCTGCTAGAAAAGATCCTTCTTGTATAAAAGAATCTTCAAGTTGTTTTCATAATTCCAGAGAATAAAGGTCTCCTTGGTGTAGCTGGGATGTCTATTTCAATGTCTCCTTTGAGTTTTCTCTTCCTAATTTCTGGTATGTTCCTGAGGCGCTGTTTACATCCTACAGAAGTGTGTTCCCTGTCAAAAATTTAAACAAGCCGTAGGGTCCACTAGCAGGGGATCGAAAATGCACGTTGAGTAAATAAATGAGGGAAGGCGGTAAAGATTTAAGGCTTGATTTCCTTTCCCCAGGAAGATCTGATTTTTAATAGAGGTATCTTAAAAAAATGAAACAAACAAACCAAAAAACAAACTTTGAAAACCCAAAGCCATTAGCTCTGAAAGAGGGTTCTGGGGTGCTTAGAAGCTAATGGGGATATTTTGAGTAAGGGGAATTTAGCCAGACAGCGTTAAATGACACCTCATAGACAGCTACCGAATTTACTCACTCACAGTTCAATTTTATCCCCTCGGAAAAGTCATCAAGACCTCCTATGTCTGGGCTTGGCCAGAGATGGTTACATAAATACCCATTTTCACAGTTTAATAAGGAAAGTGGAAAAATTGACATAATATGATACAGTTTGAGAGGTTTTGTTCCTGAGGTGTGCACCGTGAAGCCAGAAGTAGGAAATACCTCATCCTAGGAAAATTCAGGAGACTTCCTGGAGGAAGTGGTATTTGAGTTGTATTCTCTAGATCTTAGAGAATGAGCAGTTCAGCCAGTGACTAGTAATGAAGATTTTGGGAGACTAAAATCAGCATACACCAATCTCAGTATCATAGATTATCAATAGAGACATAAATGACTGGACAAATGTCCCAAAGCCACTTGCTTTAGGACATTTTGCCAAAACAGGTCAAGAATGACGAGGACACACCATTCAACCACACCTATTCCTCTTATATTCGTGTCACTTTTTTCAAGGGCAGTCTTTTCCCTTTTCATTCTTAGGTTGCCTTGGTACATGTCTGTGTTGTGACAATCAAGGTTGATTGTCTTGGATTAGTTATACTGTTGAGTTTAATTTTCCTTTTGAGTTGTTAACCATTCCAAATGTGCTTGAGTCTGTGATTAGTTTTGCTGCGGAGATTTTCTGTTTGGGAACGTGGGTAGCTTTTCAACCCTGCTTTTCTGGCAGCATTATGCAGATTTAATAAGAACTCTGGTTATAGGAAATTTGGGGAGACAAAGAGATGTAAAAACCAATATTACATTTGTATTTCTTACCTCTGAGCGTATTCTGAGCCATGAAGGAGAATGACTGCTACCCGAGAGGTCAGAGTTAACAAAGAAATGACCAAGGATGTTTCACTATAAAGCCCGGCTTTTCCCCTTTTGCACTCCCACCCCGTTTAATCTTCTCTAAGGAACTGTGGCAGCTCATAGGGAAGGGCCAATCTCTGCCTTCTGTGACTTATCTGAGATGGCGATACCATTTCACCGTTCTCTCGAATAAATGAATACTGCATGCTAAGTACTTGTTGCCATTTCCATAGCAAAGGTGAGAGTTCCAATTACTGGGTTCTAAAAAAAGGGATTTGGGCAAGGGCACAATGGATTTCTGTATTGTTTTTTTGCAAGTAGAGTGATGTGCATCTGAAAAGAATCGTAAGAAGATATTAAGACAGGAGGGGAGGTATTTAAGCATGGTAGCTAGAAAAGCCAGCTTCTAGTCTCAGGTAGATGATGGGCATTTTGGCAGTGAACCTCTCAACACCTCGGCTTTCTTGTCTATAAAATGAAGGTGGACTAGATGACTTTTTCCTTTTTTGTGAAACCTCACGTGACGGTTCATGGTAAACTGTGTTGTGCAATCTGAAGTTTGAGAATGGGGGTGGAATTCTCATCTGTGATATTATTGTTTGTCCCATAAATCTCCACCCCCCTTCTTTATTGCTAACAAAAAGCCAATGGGTCGGGGCGCCTGGGTGCCTCAGTCAGTTAAATGTCTGACTCATGATTTTGACTCAGGTCATGATCTCACAGTTCATGAGATCGAGCCCTGCGTCCAGCTCTGTGCTGACAATGTGGAGCCTGTTTGAGCTTCTCTCTCTCCCACTCTTTCTGCCCTTACCCCACTTGCTCACTTTCTCTCAAAATAAATAAATAAACATTTTTTTTAAAAAAGACTAATGTGTAGTTTTTGAAGGGGATAGGGGGAGCATCGCATTCAGTATCAAGAGAGATTATCACTTTCCCAATATCCTTTGCAAGTAGGTTTGGCCACATGACACACTTCTGGCCAAAAGATCCTAAGAAGACGTTTCCTGGGAGCTCTAAGAAGACTTTTGCTTTTCCTGATAAAATCAATGACTGTCCTTCTTCCTGCCTTGAATGAAGAGGGACCATAGTGGCTGTCTTGTGACTATGACGTAAAATCATGTGGTACTGGACGCCAGTGAGCAGCACGCATCTGCAAAATTATTATATGACATAAGTAAATTCCTCCCAACTTGTTTAAGCCATTAAAGGTTTCTTTTCTGTTACTTGCAACACTGTCGCTTCCCTTTGCTCCTTGAGGCCAATATATGCAATTCTAGTAAGGTGAAATTAACCTGTTCGGGATGGAGAGGAAATGTTTAGAGTTAATCCTGCTCTATAATCTCTAAAGTAGCTGTTCTTTTAAACATGTATGAGAAAAATCAGAATATTTCAAGGTATCTATGCCACACACCTATAGATTGTATGGCCAAGATAACTTAAAGCAGAGGCTGGTGTAGGGATGTATCAAAATGTGATACAGAGAAGTTTCCTTGATAGAGTTTCAGTTCTCTCATTCCTATCGTCACTCTTTGAAGTCCTTATTTTTCCATAGAAGGATAATATGCTTAGTTACACACTAAGTTATGAGATGCTAGATAGTCAGTAATTACACCCCAGGAGTTGCTTGGCCCATAGGAGCTTATAGATAACAGTGAAATCACAGACATCTGCATAGGAAGTTTTTGTTTTTGTTTTTTTTAATGCCAAGGAAGAGTTTAAGATCTCTTTAAATAATATCCTACAGGTAAAATCTACCATACGCCCATATGAGGCCAGCCTGGCATCTATAAGTTGATAAAAACCTGCTTATAGGTTTTATTCTCACAAACAGAGGAAAAATTGTGAGTGTAGAATTATAGATAACCCCAAATCATTTATATCTAGTATTTTTTGGACAGAGTTAAGAACAGCATTTTGAGACATGCATACGTCTTGTACGTGCACATACATATTCTGCACCCACTTGCCCATAAATCTCTTTTCAGTTTACTTTTATCACAGAGACACTGATGTATGGAAGGTGGCACCAGAGAGGCACAGATAACTACTACTTCGCTATCATCAAAATTTGGCAGGAAATAGTCCGTGTCAATGAAGGAAGTAGACAAGACTTCATCCACACAGGAGGCTATGGTTCTCGGCCTTACATTTCACCATAGTCCCCGCTAGGTTGACAGAAAGCCACAGTCTGGGTCTCTGCTAGAGCAGCATGAGGCAAGCACTGGAGTCCTGCTCAGAAGCGTGCCGGGCCTTAAATGTGCATCCCGTCCCTCCCAAGCACACAGCCGCTCACATGGAAACCCTTGATGTATGGGCCATCAATACTCAATGTGTTTACAGAGAGGTCCCCAACTGGGATCTCCTGCTGCAGGAAATACTAGATATGATACAGAACACAATACATTTCAATTAAGGCAGAAAGAAGTTGCTACTTCGTAGAAGGCAATGAGAAGCTAGAAGATGTGTCTTGAATATAAAATCTGAAGATGAAAGTCTTGGTAATGCTAGATAGTAGCTTTCTAGGTTGTACGATCACTTGGGACAGATCACACTGCCTTCCCCTACTCACGCTCAACAATGTTATTCCAGTTCGAGGTGAAATCGGGTTTAAGTCGTTGGCTCCTTTGTCAGCACGAAAGAAAGAAGGATGTGGCTTAAGGAGGCAGTGAGTACCGACTGGGCAAGGAGGAGACAGAACAGCTCAGCCATTTTGCTTTAGTGATATCCCAAGCAGAGTGGCGGCTGTTATGACTGAATGTGGAGGGCATTTTTAGTGCATAGCTTCTCTTGATAAACATAGTTTAAAAGCACCTCTAGATTTGAAATAAAAAAAGAGACTCTCCAAGTAGGGAATGGGGACGTGATTAGACCCTGGTCCTTCACTCCTGCCCCTAAGTTGCAACTGTCCCTTTGGGAGTTTTTAAAACTCATCAGCGTGGTCAACTGCCAGGGGTCTCAGGGTCCCCTTTTGACATCCTCATCTAATACGAACCCAAACTCTTTTTTGGTTTTCCCTCAACGTGGTTGGCATTTCAAAGAAAATCTTACTAAGGGAAACAAAAATAATGATAAAATCAAAGACAATATCAAAAGAAAAAACTATCGAAATTAAAAGAAAAAACAACTTATGAAGCACAAGTATTATTTTGTCTTAAAATTACTATATCATGACCTCTGAAGAGCTGGGACTACTATATGGGCTTTGATTTCTTATCTCCTGATTCCTGATCTTCACTGGGTGTGTAAATCTTTACTTTTCATTATTGGAAATATTTTCTAAAATTTTTCTGGAAGTTTATTTATTTTGAGAGATGGAGAGAGTGAGCAGGGAGGGTCAGAGAGAGAGGGAAAGAGAGAGAATCCCAAGCAGGCTCTGCGCTGTCAGTGAGAGCACGATGCAGGGCTCGAACCCATGAAACAAACCACAAGATCATAACTTAAGCTGAAACCAAGCCCCAAAGGCTCAACTGACTGAGCCACCCAGGCACGCTTGCATTATTGGAACTATTTTCTAGACCACTGACTTCCTCTGTTGTCATGAATTATTAAAGTCTTCCTCTTCCTGGTAAGGGAGAGAAAGACATCTTTACACATGGAAATTTCCTTTATAAATGTAAATTTCTTTTACAAAAGTAAAACTTGTGTTCTGTTTTTAGAGCTTTTCCTGTACTCGCCATTTAGCTCTAAATAATCCATACCCCAAAGAGGTATATTCTGGTCCCCTCTAAACTGAAAACCAAAAAAGACCTTGTTTCATTGTTTCGGCACTCTGCGGGCATCTTCATGAAACTCCTTGTCATGGCTCTTTCACTGGTCATGGTTGCATGGTCTTCTTGGTTACCCTAATGCTATGATGTCCACTTCACGGAAAATAAAAGACAATATTTTGACCACATCATACACATATGATCTTACTAGATTCTGAGCCACAGTCTTGAAACAGGTTTCATTCAAGAAACTTAGACCATCAAAGAAAAGTAACTTAAAATTAATTTAGGTACTTCCCTTGTATTTCTTGAAAACAGTGAAAGGACGTTCATAGTTCATAGGATAACATTTCTACCTTTATTTTCTCTTCTCACTACTTACTTTACACCACTCGGGTGCGCTTTTTGTTTTAATTTATTTTTTAGACGGAAAGCATGAGCAGAGGAGGGTGGGGGGTGTGAGAGAATCTGAGTGGGTTCTGCACTGATAGCAGAGAACTCTATGTGGGGCTTGAACTCATGACCTGAGCTGAGGTCGGATGCTCAGCTGACTGAGCTACCCATGTGCCCTCAGGTGCTCTTGACTGATTTATTTGCAAACTCCTTAAAAAAGGTCCTGTCCTTCTCCCCACCCTCCACTCCCGGAAAAGCTTTTCCCTAAATCCAGCCAATGCATTCCTTCTTTTTCTACCTCACTCTTTCCTTTTATTCTACCCCTCTCTCTTCTTTTATTCTGCATTACAAAGGCCTGAATGACTACCCTGGTGATGCTGGCAGTGAAGTAGCAGAAACTTTCTCAACAAGTTAGGAAAGAAGAAGAAAGTGAAGCCAAGATCTTTATTTAGTGGGCAGAGGAAGGGGCAGGTTTGCAAACTCTCAAGTCAATAATTTTTGTCCTTCTACACTTTGAATAAGATTGCATATGATTGTCTTGGGAAGGTCTTTGTACCCAGTCTTCATTAAGGGGTGAGTTGGACAGGTCTCCTACTTTATTCAGTCCCTTTGTACTTACTATCCCTGTTTCTACTTATGCCTTTCATCTGGAGCATTGGGTCCAGGTTCATCTTTGATTCTGGGATGACTTATGTTTAATTCTTTGAGTTGTTGCTACGGCAAAGCAGTGGACTTGATATCTGGAGTCCTATCAATGAACAGCTTTGGAAGTATCAATGGTAATCCCAATTCTTTCAAATTCATCAAATCTCTTTGTCTCCATTACAAAAGAGAAAAATTCCTAGTGCCAAAGTTTGTTGAGATGGTATGTCTATTCCCCAGGCGTATTTACTCTTGACCTTGGATAGGTGAATTTTACTTTAATTCGGCTTTTAAGAAAGGAATATGAAGCTCAGAATAGCAAGAGCACATGTGAAATAGTTGCGGGGATTGAGAACTTAGGATATTGGGAATGTTGGAAGTAAACTCTTCTTTTTGAAATTTTCAATACACTTTTCTGGATCAGCAGTCCTCCCTTCCCCCCTTGACAAGAAATTCTATGGTTCGTAGGAACACACACTGGTTTAATAAAATTGGCCTTCTTCCTTCTACTAAAAGTTTACCTGCGAGAGCCCCGAACATAATAAAATCAGATTATGAAGGCAATCATATTTACTTGTAATAAATCAAATCTCGCAGACATCAGTTAAGTCTCCCTACTGCACTGGGACAATATCGTGCGTGCATATATCAATACCTGAGGTGTCAGAAATATATTTCATAAGTTCAGAAAAATTGCACATACACTTGCAGCACCATTATGAGCAGTGAATTTGTAATGTGAACATTATGATGTATAAAGTGGCTTTGTTCCTACACTTAATAAGCACCACATGTCAAGCCCACAAACATAATGGAATTTGCTGGTGATTTCTCACCATTAAATGTAGGTTATTGTTTTCAGGGAACAAAAAAAAGAGAGAGAGAGAGAGAACTTTCCCATGCTTTGCCAATATTATCCATTTCTAGGCATACAACCTCCTTCAGTGGAGTGGCAGCCTCTTTAAATTAGTAAATAAATAAATAAAACCAGACCCACCGCTGTGACATTAAATTAGGTTGAACTAAAATAACTGTTGGCCCCAGTCTTTGTCTAGAATTAGCTGCTATGAAAATCTATGCCTTCCCTTTTCAAGGACATCTTTTAAAATTATAGTAGCCCCAAAACGCACTGTCTCCTATAGAAAGGGGCCAGCACAAAACAGCATTTCTGGGATGAATTCATTGAAATTTTATGGCTCTTTCCTCCAACCCAATACTTCAAATTTCTGACTTCTTTATAAAGGGTCATAAAATGGAGTTTGAGTTTAAAGAGTTAGTAATTTCACAGAAGTGATTTGGGAGCGTTAGCATTTGTGTGTATTTAAGTATCTTTTAATAATTTGGTAGGTTTATTGTAAGAATGAGTCTATGCCCCTCTTTTGACAATCTCTGAGAAAGTGGTGATAAAAACAAATGTAGAATAGCCCTTTCATTTGTTTTCTAAAAAATATTTTCTCAGCAATCTGTGTCTGTGAGGTCTCACTGCATTAGTATGTTAGCATGTGTTCTCTTAGCAGAGGGGGTAATGGTTAGAGAAGTTTGAAAGACTAGAAGGGGCCACAGTAAAATTGAAAAATGTGTGTAGAACTGATGTCCATGCAGGAGACAAGTGCATTTCAGATGCCCCTGATGGAAATGTGGGCAACAGTAACATCAATCAGCCGAGGTCATTGTTTTATACTGTCTCAAGCAGTGGCGTCTGGAAAGATTTCAGAGACTCCATGAGCTTCTTTTTCATTTTGTTCCACTCTGTTCCACATCTTCCCATCTGTTCTCTCTTTTTTCAATCCTTTCTTTTCCATTCCACATCATTTTTATTAGAGTCCATCCATCCTGAATGCCTTGACTATTTTATGCATTCGGTAAGTGAAATGTTTGATGACATCTCTACTGTCAATGGGGCTTACAGGATAAGGAAAGACGACATGGACAGCACACCCAGAGGTCACTGATAATAGAAGATTCTAGTACATGCTCACGTGAGTGGTTACTGACAGCACATGTGACTTATGAGAGAAGAGAGAGCACTAGACCGAGTGGTGGGCTTGAGTGAGGCCGGTGAAGAGGGGTGGCTTTGTATTTGTGGAGAATACAAATGGAGAGAAGAAAGGCCTGAGAACATACTTTCCATTTTCTGGGAGGAAGGAGATTCATTACCATCTAATTTTTTTTCTTTAAGTTCTGCCCAAAGAAATTTCAAGGACCTCTCTAGAAAAAGTTCACCATGTTTACTCATCACACGGTATTTTCAAATGGAACATTTTCTTCCTTTTGTTGTCTTAGAAATAAGCATTTCCATTCCCAACTGCTCTCAGAGATGCTACTTCAAAATCCACCCACTCCTGGTCTCCGAAATAGGTTGGTATTTAAAGACTCCCTTGTCTTATTGTCCATAAGACTTAGGTTGCACACATACTGTAGAAAAGCAAAGTTCAGTGCTATGAGGAACTAAAAACACCCATTTTGTGGTTCTCAAAGTTACGGAAAAAGAAAAGAAGAAAGAGGAGAAGCAGACAGTAGAAAAGAAGGAGGAGGAGATAAGACGACATTGCTTTCACACTTACTGCATGTCCAGCTTTGTGCCAAGTTCCTCACATCTATGTCCTCACTTCAATCACACAGTGACCCTTTGAGGAAACTATTAAGGTTATCCCTATACTTATGGACTGGAATACAATAGAGGGAGAGAGAGAGAATGATTAAAAGAATTTTCTCGAAGTTTCACACTGCTAAAGGGCAGGACTGTGTTTGAAACTTGAGTCCATCTGTTCCAAAGCCTGTGTGATTATCCATTGCATTTACCCCTCTGCTAATAAGACTATCAAGAGAGGCAACTCTGATTTTTTTGTTTCCAAATTTACCTAATTCAACGAATACAACCTCAAGATCTCTTGGTTTCATGGGTTTCAAGTTCTTTCCTAATAATTGATGGTGTCGAGGCAAATTAAACTGATGGATTTAGTGTTCAGTAATCCAGTTAAAACTTTTTGGGTGATTGATATAATTGCTTCTGATTAGTGCTAAAGACGGAAACATCATTAGCAGGTGAATGTCTTTCCCATGTCTGAGTTGGGAGGGTTTGGCATATGCTTGGAAACAACTTGGTTTCTTAATTGCTTTCATTCACATTATCAAATATTCAATAGTGAGTATGTAAAGTCTTTAGTGTGTTGGCTTTGTTATATGCCAATCTGGCTAGACTGAACTACAATTCCCAGAATTCCCTTTCCTGTATGTTTCTGGCTCGGGTGGGTGGGCCACCAGAGAGGTTCTTTTTTATTTTTTAATTTACTTTTAATATAATTTATTGTGAAATTGGTTCCCATACAACACCCAGTGCTCATACCAACAAGTGCCCTCCTCAATGCCCATCACCCACTTTCTCCTCTCTCTCACCCCCACCAACCCTCAGTCTGTTCTCAGTATTTAGTCTCTTATGGTTTGCCTCCCTCCCTCTCTGTAACCCTTTTTTTCCCCCTTCCCCTCCCCCATGGCCTTCTGTTAAGTTTCTCAAGATCCACATACGAGTGAAAACATATGGTATCTGTCTTTCTCTGCTTGACTTATTTCGCTTCGCACAATACCCTCCAGTTCCATCCACGTTGCTACAAATGGCCAGATTTCATCCTTCCTCATTGCCACGTAGTAGAGAGGTTCTTAAGTACAATATGGAGGTCTGAAGAGAAGCAGCACCCATTTTCTAGCACGCGCCCTATATCTGCTGGCTCGCTTCATTGGAGTGGGGCAGCAGACAGGCTGGCGACTGCCTTACCCTTCTCTGGAACCTCCTTCAGCTCCTCTGACTGCTACACCAGGTGAGGGGTTGGCTCCACTATGAAGTGTATCTTCCCCTGCAGGATTCCCACAACATCAAAACCAGAGGCGGCAAGAACCGACATGGTTTCAGTCCAGCCCTATGGGTTCTCGCTCATACTTGTGGGTCCCAGCTTATTCTTGATCTCCCCAGCTTATCCCTGGTGCCCCAGAATGTGACCTTGATTGGAAATGGAGTCTTTACAAAGTGAGGTCAGGAGAGTGGGCCCTAATTCAATAGGACTAGTGTCCTTGTATAAAGGGGAAGTTTGGAAAGAGACATGGCCAAGGGAAGAGTACGTGAAGACACACAAGGAGACTGCCATGGGAAGGTACAGGACTGTAGTCACACACCTACAGGCCAACGGAAGCAGAAGATTGCTGGCAAGTTACCAGGAGCTCCTAAGAAGGAACTAACCAACCTAACACCTTGATTTCAGACTTCTGGCCTCTAGAACGGTGAGACGATATATTTCTGTTATTTTAAGTCACCCGGTTTGGGACACTTGGTGGAGGCAGCCCTGTGGACTTCAATCTCCAGTGTCAGAAGTGATGACAACTATCTTATGAAGATGACTCAATTAACTTCCCTGACGAGGCAAGATCCAGCTTAGCAACAAATCCCCACTGGTTCTGCTTCTCTGATTGGACCAAACAAATGGGCATACAAGAAATTAGTTTAAAAAGAACCACAGGGACACCTGGGTGGCTCAGTCGGGTAAGCGTCCAACTTTGGTTTCAGGTCATGATCTCGCAGTTTGTGAGTTTGAGCCCTGCATCAGGTTCACTGCTGTCAGCACAGAGCCCACTTCAGATCCTTTCTCCCCACCCCAGGCCCGTTCCCTGCTGTCTCTCACTCTCAAAAGTAAATAAACATTTAAAAAATAAAATGAAAATAAAATAAAAAGGACCACAAAACTCCAAGAACAACTGCAGAGTAGTTAATTTAAAAGGAACAAGGAGGGGCACCTGGGTGACCCAGTTGGTTAAGTGTCCAAATTGGCTCAGGTCATGATCTCGAGGTTTGTATGTTCAAGTCCCGCATCAGGCTCTATGCTGACGGCTCAGAGCCTGGAGCCTGCTTCAGATTCTGTGTCTCCCTCTCTCTCTCCGCCCCTCCCCTGCTCTCACTCTGTCTCTTCCTCAAAAATAAATAAACATTGAAAAATAAATAAATAAAATAAAGGTAACAAGGAGAGGAATACCTCTCTGATGCTGCAAAGGGAATAAACCTGAATCTTATTCAGGAAACAAAACTGATAGCTTATAACAAAAGTTCTCTTCCTTTAACACACGCTGTGCTATTAACTTTGTTAGTTTGTTGGTGCTACATGTGTTAATGAAACACATTATTGACGACTGCCTGCATTTTCACCATTTAAAAGCAGTAATTTTTATTTTCACCAAGTCACCAAACAAGGCCCGAACAATATATGCCCTCTCAATAAAGCTGAATACTAATTCAGGGTATATTGTCCTATGTATTGCTGTATACAACATAATTATCATTTATTAATATTGTAACTTTCTTTGGAAAGAAAAAAGAAAACTAAATACTTGACAGCATTAGTTCATTAAAACCTTACCAGAGTCCTCCTAAGTTAAGAGATAGCATAATTAATTATCACTGCTCTCAATACAATCCGGGTCCAGCAGCTGGTGAGCAGGAAAGCTAGGAATAGCACCGGCGGCTGTTCAAATCCCCCTCGATAATGTGTTATTTCCTCCTAGGAATACCAAATTCCCATAGAAGGTGTGGAGTTCTTGTACTTTTTTTTTTAATTAAAATTACTAAGATAACTATTTTTCCTTAGGATCCCAAATTGTTTTGGATCTCAGCAGAGGAGAACTTAGTCCTTATGAAACCATACAACCCAACAAAAAGGAAACACATTCGAGTTAATTTTCTCCACGAATGACGGCATTTACATATCTCAAAATTTGCCTTTCAATTATCAGCATGATACTTTTATACAGCAAAAGATCATCCTGTAAATTATCATTTACTTTTGTTTAATTTTCTCTTTTGAAGACTGAAGTCAGATATTCAGAAAGCTTCCTGAGACTCAGTCTTTTGAGATGCAGTGTGTAAGCAGGCTCAGCAAAACTAAGATTTAGTGGTCATCCTTTAAATACTGCATTTTTTGTCTTTAATCAGGTCTTCGGTTCAGCCATAAACTCTTAAAGGACCCAGCCCATCCCTGAGTAGATGTGATTTAATATCTTTTCCAAGGTAGAACACAAGAAAAAACCTAATCAGCACAAGTCCATGGTGTCTAACAGTCTTAAGCTTGGTGTCCATGTTGCTTCTTCGCTTGATACCATATAACTTATTTATATTAGTATTGCTGCAGAATATTCATCATTTTGTCCAATTCCACTTCCCCTCTTTATCCTGCTGAGCACGCTGCAACAATATAATTACCTAGTACATCCATTTAAGCACATGACAAGTTTTGTCCTTAAAGAGAATCCTACAGAGGGGCACCTGGGTGGCTCAGTTGGTGAAGCATCCAACTCTTGGTTTTGGCTCAGGTCATGATCTCACAGTTTTTGAGTCCCAGTTCCATGTCTGGCTCCATGCTAACAGCACGGGACCTGCTTGGGATTCTCTCTCTTCCTCTCTCTCTGCCCCTCCCCTGCTTGTGGTCTCTCTCTCAGTATAAATATGTAAACTTTAAAAAATTATTTAAAAAAAGAGGATCCTATGTAAAATGTGCTTTTGTAAATAATGGCCTGTTATGTTTCAGTTGTCTTTTTAAAATACTAAGATGGAGGGTGGGGGAAAGTATTAGAAGCTATTTTTACCAGAGGTATTTGACAGAGTAACATTTAGTTGTTGGATTATTTTATCTCCCTTATGCAAATTAACTTATTTGCTTGGATAGTCAAAATAGTGTGCTTAAAGCTGCTGCAGGGGGGTGACATAATTATGCTTGTTAAGAATAAAATATTTCTAGTTTAGAGAATCAGAAGTTTTTATAGCGAAAGTAAGCAAAAAATGATCTACTATCCTTTTGTTGTTATTCTGTCTGCAAAAGGAGGAACTGTGGATAATTCAATCAGAGAGCTGATGGAAACAAACTCAGTCCCTTAATGTTTAGAGGGGAGGAAGAGAGGAGAGAGGGAGAGAATAGGAGTAGAAGCAGACTGAGAAGGATTCATGTACCAGCAAACCAACAAGTCCTAAAGAGGCAGTGCTTTACTGGTATGAATCATCAAGCTGTAGTATTTGCAACCAAGTAATTAGTTCCTTTATTCAACAAAGCAACTCACGACTCACATAGATGGAGGCAAACCTGTGAATATAGCTTAAGATGGAATAAGACCTATTAGTACATTAAGAGCTTAAAACCAAAACTAAATATTGCATACCATTTGAATAGAGTTAAATTAGGGGTGCTTGTATTATTTTTTTTTCATTTTGTTCTGCATCGTATACTTTACATGTTTACTTATTTTGAGAAACAGAAAGAGATGGGGGGAGGAGCAGAGAGAGAGGGTGAGAGAGAATCCCAATCAGGCTCCACGCTGTCAGCACAGAGCCCGGCTGTGAGATCACATCCGGAGCAAAAATCAAGAGTCAGGCGCATAACCCACTGAGCCACCGAGGCGTCCCATGAACTGTGTACTTTTAAAGACTCGTTATACAAAATAATAATAAATATACCCTTTGGTAAAATTTATTTACTTGAACAGCATTGCCAGGATCACTGGTGTGGGAGAAAGCAAGTTAATTAGCTTGCAGGAAGCCTGGCTCCTGGTTCTAACTCTGCCATCAGATTTTTGTTTTTCTTCACCACAGGTAAATGATTATTTAAAAGGCTCTTATCTCTAGATCTGTAAAACAGAGAATTGGGGGTAGACCGGTATTTTTCAAACTTGGTTTTCAGCCATGAAACAATTTGTTCAAGCAGAACTCTTACCTGGAAACCCAGTGTGCAAACCCGTAGCTGCTCTGCGTGAGCCTGAGATGGGCATGAGAGCCTTCCGAGCTCCCGCCACACCCTAATGTCCGACAGCCCACGGCAGCCTTTACTGGCACTGCAAGCTTGGGCAGCTAACCACCCTCCAGAGGCTGTTGTTTGAAGGATCAAATGTCGCACCTTCCTGGTGCCCTTGGTTGCTTATTTCTCCTCCCAAATCAGTCTGAAATTACTGATTTAAGGTGATCTGATTTGGGGCCCTGTCATACGTCATTATATCTGATTTTTTTTTCCTTCGGTTTCTCACTTCAGTCATATTTTAGATTTCCTTTTCTTTTGTCATTGGCTCTCTCCAATTATTATTAAAACTGTCTCCTGGGCCACATTAACACATCAGATCCCCTTTGCTAATCCACTTTCTTAGGGAATTCTGTGACCTGGATTTTAATTCCATAGCTTGGGAGAACTCGTATCTCAGCAATTTACATCTACCTGGCACTACACATTAATACCCTAAAATGTTCAGGCAACCGTCCGTCCATTCTGAGCATATGCTGATGATTTACAATGTCAAATGCTTTATACATAGTTGTGCTAAAGCTTTGTTTATAACATGAAATAATGATGAATTCATTTAGTCACAGCCTTTTACTCTATGCTGTCCACCAAAACAACCTATTTGTTTCTCTTGAGGTTGCCATTATTTCATTCACTACCAGTAGGGGATTAAATAGAATTATAATATTACTTTGCAAGTATATACGAATCACAGATTTATGTGTTTAATTTATCTTTTGAATCAGAGAATATATGAGCATGGCTTTAAATGTTTTGCAGTTTTATAAGGCTCATAACAAAAATCAGCACTTCTAATTCCACTTCTCCCTATTCCTCATTCTTATCTTTGGCAGGTGACCATTAATCCCTTAACATTTTCTTCTAGTATTTGCCACTACATTTCTAAATATTTTTTTAAATCTTATTTGAAATATTCCCTATTGACCAACCCCTCTAAACCCACCTTGAAAAGAACATATCTATCCCTACCAAATTCCTAATGCGATTACATCAAAATTCACATAAATCAGTAATCCATGCTTATATTTTTATGTCTCTGTGAATGTTATTTAGAGTTGAACCATGTATGTGCTCGCTTTGGGCAGTACACATACTACCGCTGAACCATGTAAAGCATAAGGATTATATTTCTAGGTGTGCTACTTTTGGTTTTCCTAGAGTTAGTAATTGCCTTGCTCTTTCATTTACTCTGCCATATCAAGTGCTTTTTATTTACAAATTCTATTTAGAAGTGTAATTCTTCACTTAATATATCCCCCAAACATGAGTAATTTGTCAGTTTTATTTTTTCACTTAGAATACTGCATATTCTTGCTCCAATTTTATCTTTTTGCTCTCTTGTCCTGGGGCACAGCCGTAGTTCTAGGATTTTATGCCATTGTCTTGTGTTTGGGATTTTACTTCATTGTCTTGTGTTGTATCTTCTGTTCCCTGACTCACATGTTTTTCTCTTTCTTGATTTATTATATCATTTTGGTATAGTACATTCTCCAGTGGATTTCTAATAAATGGTACATAGGAATACACTTCTTAATAATTTGCATATCTGAAAATGACTTTTTTATACCCTTACATTTGGTTGATAGTTTGACTCCATGAGAATTGAATTCTAGGCTGAAAACCATTTTCCCTCAGAATTTCAAAGGCATTTAATCATCGTCTTCCAGCTTTCAATTTTGCTTTTGAGACATCTAATGTCATATTGATTCCTAATCTTTTGTGACATGTTTTATTTTTCTACTTTTTGAATGTATTTTGGTATCTTCTCTTTAGCCACAGTATTCTGAAAATTTACAATAACATACTGAATGAATGGCCACTTTCAATCTGAGAACATAGCAGCTTTGATTTTGGAATTTTTGAGTATGAGTATTTTTTATTTAATCATTTCTTTCATCTGCTTTTTTGTTTGTTTTCTCCTTCTGAAAATTCTGTTATTTAGATTTTGAACCTGCTGCATATCCTTTCACTAACTTATATTTTATCTCTCCTCTCCCATCTCTTTTGTTTGTTTGTTTTATTTTGTTTTGCTTTCTGGTTGAAGAAATAACCCAGAAATCACCTTATCTTCCATAAGTCTTAATGAATTTTTTATTTATCCTATCTATATTTAATTTCAATAGTTCTTTTTTTATTTTCTGAGTGTTCCTTTAAAAAATCTAGTATTCTTTTTTTATTACTGTAATAGCTTCTCTTATCTCTCTAAAGATAATAATAATATTTTATAACATACTTTTCTCTTCTACTATTAGTGTCATGAATCCTCAGAGTTCCCGCTTAGTCTTTGTTTGTTTTAATCCTGTGATTTTGATGGAGGCTTTCCTCAAATCTCTGATGATCCTCAGCTCTCCCATTTATACTTGAGACACTAAAGGTTTGATTGGAAGCTCTATGTCCATGATTGGGACTTGTCATGTGATCCAACAGAAACTGTTTAATTGAAAGATTTCTAACTGTTCTTTCAGTTTCCTCTGAGAAGAATCTGGCAATCTTATCCCTGGGGATATAAGTTTGGTTGCCAGTATTCTCTGTGCCTGGTGGAGGACAGTATTCACAGTTCTCTATGTAATTCACTTAGCCTCCTATTTTCAGCTGTGCCTGATATTCTGAAATATCCTGTCATTCAATCTTTTGCTGGGGTGGAGGAGGGATAGATGCCTGGCTGTCTGGGGTTAGAGGAGGGGATTTAGATTGGATTGGCTATATAATTTGCAGGACCCAATTGAAAATGAAAATGTTGAGTCACTTATTCAAAAATTATTAAGAATTTCACGATGGCAATAGGAGAGTATTAAACCATGTGGGAGGTTCCTAAGTGTGGGACGCTGTACAGGTGCACAGGCTGGGTTTAGGTGCTTAACTGCTTCTTACATGAATTTCAGACCAATTTTCTATTTATTGCCCTACCTGCATGCCCATTCTTCAGAGGCACCTAGTGCCTCCAATGCCTATCTTTCTCAGGCTCCAAAAGCACAAAAGAGCTTGTGTCTTGGGTTTCTTCATCTCACCTAAAAGCTCCCTTTCCACAGCACTTGATTTCTGTGTTGCTTTGGTCATCCTTCTGTACTTGAGCTTGCAAAATTGTGTTGTTGTGGTCATCCTCTTTTCTTGTTCTGTTTGTCCTTGTAGGTTTTCATGCTCTTTTCACCACTCTATTTTCTGTCATTGCACTATTTGGGGAGGGGGGGATCTGAAATAAATGCTTGTCTTGTATCTGTCATGTTTAATAGGAAATCTGAATTTTAGTTTTATACTTCCCACAAAACCATTTTCACCCTACTCCATTGATTTTTTTTGATAGATTTATACTTTCTGTAAGGATCTAAGTCTTTATTAGATTAATAAATTATTTTTTAAAATAACTTTAACAGAAAAAGTTAATCTCAAGCAGTAATAAATAAAGAAACGAATTTAATAATAATTTCTCGCTTGTTTTTGTCATTAAGCCAAATTAGTTTTTAGAGTGTACTTTCTATATTAAAGTACCTATATTAATTAATCATTCCACATTTAATGTCTATTTACTGACTACTTCCTATGGGCCAGGTATTGCTCTGAATGCTTGATTGTATTACAAAGCTATAAAATATAACTGTATTTGTCTTAGAACAGGGAGAGGTCTTGGAGAATACCAAGTTTAATTTCCTTATTTTAAAAAGGAAGACCATGAAACCCAGAGGGATGACTAGATTATGAATGGCTTTAAGAAGTTGTTAGTTGCCTCTAATCAGTAAATTGATGATACACAGGACTGGTTTCTTACGTGTTTTGAAAGATCAAAGTGCAACTTAAAACATCAAATTTAGAAGACACACATCTAATGTGTTATAAATACTCTGGTATGGGGAAGTATATGAAAAAGTACAGAGTTCCCAGACATTTTGAACGTTTAAAAAAAGCAAATAATTTTATTTTTTTAAGTTTACTTTTTTTGAGAGAGAGAGAAAGAGAGAGAGTGCATGTGCTGAGAAGGATCAGAGAGAGTGGGAGAGACAGAATCCCAAGCGGGAGCCCACTGTGGGACTCAGACTCACAAACCATGAGATCATGACCTGAGGCAAAATCAAGGGTTGGATGCCTAACCAACTCTTGAGCCACCCAGGTGCCCCAAAGAAGCAATCATTTTAAAAGACTAAGATTTAGGGGAAAAAAAATAAAATTCGCCCTCTACAAAGGAACTAAATACTGTTCACCAAAAACCCCAGAATATTTGCCTTAGGGAAGGGTGCACCATCGGGAGCATCTCCTAATGTAACTCACTTGGGGCAGAAGCAGTACTCCGGATGTCACCATGGTCAGGAGATCAGGGAAAGACTTAAGCAAGAGACGGAGCAGGAGGAAATGAGAGCAAATTCACTGCTAATGAGGGTCAGGGGCTTTCAGAGCAGCACTACCGGTTTCACGGGATGCTTACATTTCTGGTGACCCCCACCCCCAGCCGGGGTTCTGCTGCAGCACTTTTCAACAGGGGTGGCCTCAGGAGGAAAGCTGGAAAGAAACTTTCAGTTCGACTTTTGTCAATGCCTTCTTGCTAACAGATGAAATAGTTCTAAAAGGCAAACATGGTGAATCTTAGAGGCTCTTGAAAGCAAAAAGCAAGTAATAATTTTCAGAATCATGTGCTATCCTTTTAAGTGTATTTATTTTTGAGAGAGAGAGTGAGAGAGAGAGAGAGAGAGAGTGAGGGAGAGGAGTGGGAGCAGGGAAGGGGCAGAAAGAGAGGGGAGAGACAGAATCCCAAGCAGGGCCCACACTGTCAGTGCAGAGCCTGATGTGGGGCCCGATCCCACAAACTGTGAGATCATGACCTTAGCTGAAATTAAGAGTCAGATGCTTAACCAACTGAGCCACCCAGGTGCCCCATTTGCCATCCTTTTTGTTTTTTTGTATTTGTTGCCTCACTCAACAAGGACAGTCAAATGGCCAGAATTTAAGGTTTCTAATGCACCAGGAACTGTATTAAACACTTTTCCTACATTGTTCTACTTGAATCTTATAGTAACGATCCTGCAACACAGGTGTTTATAGATGTAGGAATTAAGGCTCCAATAGATTTAAAAAACTTGTCCAAAGACAGAGTGTAAGCAAGAGAATCAGATTTTGATTCTCTTTTCTCTTACTCCAAAGTCTATATTCTGGCTAAATATGCCAGATGCTTAAGATACAACCAGCTGGGGTGCCTGGGTGGCTCAGTTGGTTAAGCATTCAACTCGTGGTTTTGGCTCAGGTTATGATCTCACAGTTCTGAGAGTTTGAGTCCCATGTCTGGTTCTGCGCTGGCAGTGTGGAGCCTGCTTGGGATTCTCTCTCTCCCTCTTTCTCTGTCCCTCCCCTGTTCGTGCTATCACTGTCTCTCTCAAAATAAAGAAATAAACTTTAAAAAAATTGTTTTAAAAAAAGACACAACCAGCTAGATTATTTTGGTGTGTATTTGTTCATGATTTCTCTTTGTTAGTTATGTTAATAACTAATTGATTACCTGATTATGGAAAAGAGTGGGCTGAGGAAACGAATATTATCAATCAAGGTGGTTTTAGCAAACAGTGCTGTATGAAAATTACTGCCAACTCTACGTAAGGATATTCACAGAGGCCTCCAGTGGCTTCCATGTGACTTCTGACACCACATCATCAAATATGATATGATGAAGCCCGAAGGTAAATACAGCATATAATGAGAACTGTATCACTGACCTCACTGATCACTCTTAATTTTCTCTACTTGTTAGTTTGTCCTCCCCAAAACTAAATTAAACTAAAATAAACTCTGGATTCTTATTAGAGGAAGTATCATTATCCTCAGAAAAGCATCGTATATTCAATAAAACATAACTACTAAAACACTGAATATGAATTTTAAGACTGCTGTGCTTATTCAAAGGCATATAAAATTTTTAGAAGATTAAAAACATTTTCCTTCCCAGTAGAAACATCTGACAAGAAAACTGTGCCCTTCAAACAAGCAGAGGTTGCAAAATGTATCAAGAAAACTACTAAAATATAAGATGGTCACTGATGGGAAATAAGGAGAAAATTTGAGTACAAACTGGTTTTTCCTTCCTTTCTTCTTTGCTTTTAATTCCCCAAAAGGATATTCCCTTGTGTAGAAAAATTTAAAAGTTAGTCACAACAGAACCTAATTTGTTAGACCTCTGTACGTGTATAGTATATGCCTGCATTTCTGATTCAATGATTTCTATTTCTCCACTAACAACAAGGAATAATGATGTAGATTTGGAGCAAAGAAAAAGTACATGGACTATGGACAGTGAATTACCTAGAAGGAGAAGCAGAAGGAGAAGGGGGAGGAAGAGAAGAGGAGGGGGGAGGTGAGGAAGGGAAAGAAGGAAGGAAGGATGGAAGGAAGTAGGGAAGGAGTGAAGAAGAAAAGGATTTTTGACTTCCTGGCATCAGACAGATATACGCATAACTAAGGCTGTAGCTAAGGGAACTTCGGGAGAGCCAGAGCACTTAGCGCTGGCAGAGGAAAAATACTCAGTGGGCCTTAAGACTAGTCACAGCTGCCAGAGTTATTCTTTACTTAAGGTTTGGTGAATACGTCCTTTAACTCTGGTAAAGTACAGTTCAAGGTTTTCAAAAAATTGTCAAAAACTCTGGCAGGCTAAACTTGTTATCTTGCAAAGAGAGTACAGTCTCTGATTCTTCATAATTCTTGGCCTGATGGCAGAAGATATGAGAGCCCTGAGTCAGAAACCAGGACTTTGTTACTTGGTGCACAGCAAGCACGGTCTCCCAAGTCCCACCAAGGCGATGTGGAGGGTTCTGAGTAGATGCGGCATCTGCGGAGCTGTTACGTCACAATGGAGGAACCCTGAGCTGAGGGAAAACTGGATCCTTTATAATGTCCACTGACCTTTGCTTCTGCAAGGGCCATCATATTTATTATACTGGGAAGGATGAAAATTGACCCTCTGTTCCAGAACGAGATTCTATCTGTCTCTAATCTTCCAAGATTGCTAGCTTTACAGACATCCTTAGGAAAATAGTCCAGAACAAAAAGACATGCAGAAACACCACATACTCTTGGACAATCATCTCCTGACAAACACATAGGGATGCTGTACAACATAGTATGAGCTCAGATCAGTAACGAATTTCTAAGAGTCCGATCAGAAATTTGGCAATATGTCAGCTGGGCCTGCTCGAATGTTCTGTCGTATGTAATTGATGGGCAAGATGATGGCCAGAAAGTGGCGGAAAGACTCCCCCACTGCCCTGCCTCCAGATATCTCTCTGCCTCATATGGCTTCATAATTATTACTCCAGTTAGGAACGGGATTCTCAATTACAAATTAGATCAATTATTTTGATAGAATTTTATTCAAGTCTGGCTGAAGTCCATTTCCCTATATTTCAGACATCATACATATAATGAGGGATTGGGGATTTGACCGGAAGGTCCTGAAGGTCCTTCCTGGTTGTGTATGTTATGTATGTTACACATATTAGGTTATCCAGGGATCACAAAGCCAAATGTCTACAGGAGCAGACAGGCAACTAAATGTGAAGTGGGCCAACTACGGGCTGGGGAAGGGTTTCCCAAACTTGGTACCATTGACATGTGGGGCTAGATAATTCTATGTTGTGGCAGGCTATTGTGTGCATTGTAGGATGTTAATGGTATCCCTGGCCTCAACTCACCAGTGCCAAGAGCACAACTCCACCATTAGCTCTGGCTATCAAAAAATGTCTACAGACATTGCCAGATGTTCCCAAGGGTCAAAGTCACCTTAGCTCAGGAACCGCTGGCTACAGAAAACCAAAAAGCTCAGTGTAAAATGTACAGGCTCCACTCCTCTCCTGTGGATCATTTCAAGGTGGGAATACTGGCCCAGTATTGCCAAACTCGAACATTTTTCGACAGAAGCCAGAATTCAAGATATTTTTAAACCTCAAAGCACTCAGTTTTAAAATACTGGTATATAACTGCCTTTCTCACATTATTTCTAGGGTATGACTGTGAGGATGAGACATTTGAGGGTTTGCAGTCACTTCTGAGCTGGACCATCTCCAACATAGGAACGCAAGTGCATGGAAATACATGTCTGGGATAGGTCATTCCTGAGTATTGGCCAACAGGAAAGGGAGTGCTTTAGAGCGCTGGAAATATGGAAAGCAGTTTGAAATTATGGGGAAGAGGTTACCCAGGGAAGGAATGAGGTGAGAAACTTGTGTGTCTTTCCTGGACTGTCCCTAGGTTCCTTTTACTTATCTTGGCTCCCCCAGGAACTGTACCTGCAGCTAGGTGGTGGAATTTTTACAACGGCTTTGGCCGGAAGCATCTCGAGCTTATCCTGGCTCTCCAAGAGAGAATCAGACTCAGAGGAGGAAGATGTGTTATCACTGCTCATCCATCAACCACATGCATCATTTGCGGGTTTATCTACCTGAGAGATTAGGTGTGCAATCTAATGGAAACAAGCATCTTTATAAAACCAGCAATTTCAAAGCATTTAATTCGTTTCTACTAAGACTTCTGCTCTCTCTCCTATTATGCACTATGAAATAAATGTCTCTGAGTCTTTTCTGCAAAAAATAATATTTTTTATAAAAAAAACCTTTAATAGTACTACTGCATTTATGGAACACGGAGCAATATAAAAGCAATTGTTTGGTGAACATAGCAGAATGTATAAACTTGTCAAATCACTAAGGTGTACACCTGAAACTAATGTAACATTGTGTGTCAACCATACTCAAATAAAAAAAATATAAAAGCAATTCTTAAGATGATAGTTCCTCTTTTTAGCTGAAAATCATCCTGAGTGTGTCAGATCTACTAGAACTATAGTAATTAAGAACTGCAGTTTTATTTTCACTATGCATTAATAGTAATTAACTATACTATGCAGTAATGAAGAATAACAACTTTTCTCTCGTTATAAAAGAATTCAGAATGGTTCAAAGGAAGCAATGCCGTGTGGCAGGTAAAGAGCTGGTCAGAGGAAAGTGAATGCTTCGGATTTCAGGGTGACAGAAATCCAACTTCCGCCAGTCTTTCATACCTGGCCTTGTATTCCAGAAATCATTTCACTGGCTCGGAAACCCTGAAGTCCAGTTTTGACAAGCCTACCTCTCTAAAGTGTGAGAAGATAGTGATAGCGGAGTCTAGCAGTTTAAAAGTTCTAGGCTCGGGAAATATTTCAAAGGGTGTTAGACTGAATGAAGAAGTCTACCGTCTTTACGGTGCCAAGGAATCTAAACTTCACAACATGGTATCTTTGGTTGCCAAGGTGTGTACTTTGTAATTCAGTGACCAAAAACGGTTTCTGCACGCTCTACCCACCCCACCCCCAATTTTCCCGAGAAATAGAGTTTTGTGCATAAGTGCGAGATAGAGGAAGCTTTGCTCAGTGTCCCAGGCCACTATTTCTCTGTATGCCACTGCGCTCCCTGCTACACTTTTGGTTGTCCACATTTGCTACCAAATCCACCCTTAGGAAACGATCTGCTATTAACAACTTAGCGCGTGTTGAGTCAAATGTTGTTGCACCAAGCAAGCCTTATCTCCAGCTATGGGGTAAGTGACTCTTTCTTGTCACAGAAATTGCAAGCAGCAGCTCTGAGATGGAGAAATAACCTGTCATTTCAGAAAATCCTGCCTTTGACCCTTGTCATCACAGTATATGGATGGCATGGAAAAGTTCTTAACGCTAAGAAAACAATTATGATTATGATTGTGTCTGTGACAACTCTTAAGTAGCTCAGCTCAGCCCAGGAAGCATTCTGGACTTAAAGGTAAGATGTTTTAACCTGAAACTTTGGATTTGAATGGAAGGAGGCACATGCATGAAAGCAAGACAATGTCGGGGCACCCTAGAATGTGTTTAGGCATTCGGCCAATGACTAGTGGAAACTGTGAGCCCTACTGGCTGTCCACTAGGCTTAATTCATTCCTCTTTCTCATCCTTATCTGAAGATCTCAAAGACTTCATGGAAAATCTCACCAATGCTAAAAGTCCTCCCAAAGCTGTGCAGGATAAGGGGTAGGGTGCAATCTCCTTGTTGGATTTAGAGAAACTGAACACATTCGTCTCCCTCCAAAGCTCCCTCCCTGCAGACCTGGTCACTGTTGGATAGGAAATGAATCAAAACATGGTCTGTCACCTCGATCCGGAATATGGTGCAGCCCATCCAATGTAATCCTTTTATTTTCACTCTCACTGTCTCCCTATCGGCAGTATTGACCAAGTTCTTCTTGCTCCTGGATACAAACTCAGACAGCTCTCATTTGGTGACTCCGGGGTAATACAGAGTGTTTCCCAATAGTTTTCAGTCTTAGAACACAGTATCAATTGAGCATTTGTCTTGGTCAGTTTAGCTGCTATAACAAAGATACCAGAGATTGGGTGGCTTCAACATTGAATATTTATTTCTTATGGTTCAGAGGCTTGGAAGTCTAGGATCAAGGTGCTGGCAGATCCAGTGTCTGCTGAGGTCGCTGCAGAAAGGGAGAGGAAGGGAAGCAAGTTGTCTTTTGTGTCTTCTTATAAGGGCACTGATTCCATCATAAAGATTGCATACTTACAACCTGGATACTGTCACACGGGGGGTTAGGATTTCAACATATGAATCTGGGGAGGACTAAAACATTCAATCCATATCAGTAATCATAAAGTCCATCTTGATTTACAGTTAACACTTCAATTATGATTTGAAATTAAAACCTGTTTTCCCCCCCTCTGCTGCTGTGTGCTTTATCCTGGAAGCCTCTTGTCCACAAAGAGAATGGTCAACTTCTCTCTTTCCAACCTAGTGTATCGACTTTTTCCTTTCTACGTTGCAAACCAAGCTTGGCTCATTGAATGGGAAGAGATGCAAGAAGTGAAGAATGTCACTTAATGGGCAACGTCATTTTAATCTGGGGTCACTACTTTCTGGCCTCACCAGAAATTACAATGTGACTTTCTTTAATGGGAGATGTTATGAGTTCCTCAGAGACTACCTCTCTCATTCTTATCATTGCTGAGGATATCTTGTCTAAAATTCACTTGATAAGGACTCAGATACCTCTATTCTGGCTTGCTTCTTCCTCAGCTGCTTAGAATATATTGGTCTGTCCAGCACCCTCTGCTGAGCTCCAGTGGCCCCTGTGGACAGGTTCTAAGAATGCCCCAGTGCCAGCCCTTCCTCATGCATGGCTCAAGTCTGGTACAAAGAGAACAATCCCTCACTTCTTGCCCTGAGACACCCTAGGAGTGTGAATCTTCCATACTACTCCTGTTCCTTTGCTCAACTTCAGGTGCTGACACCATGGTTAAAATCCTTGCAACACCCACGAGAGGTCATACGGCAATACTTCATCTACTTCCATCCTACTTAATCCACCAAAGAGACAACTGTTGGAGTTA
The DNA here is from genome assembly GCA_030068075.1 of Paguma larvata. Classification (NCBI taxonomy): domain Eukaryota; kingdom Metazoa; phylum Chordata; class Mammalia; order Carnivora; family Viverridae; genus Paguma; species Paguma larvata. The sequence goes on from CM057832.1 coordinate 71,225,512, forward strand.
TGAGGCTAGGGAGAACACCGGAGTCCTCAGATCATTACCATGGCCCCTCTTCCTATGTCCTATAAAAGGGAGAGTTTGCAGAAATAAGTGACCATGTACCTGTGGGATTTTGTGAGAGTGAACATGATAGATTTTTAATGCCTTAGTTTTATAGTCATCTATTCCCCAAAATGAGAAGAGTTGCTATGTGGTTCTTTTATCCAACCATCAATCTCTGGGAGGAGCTCTCCCTAACTCTTTTCTAATAAAAGAGTGATCTTTTCAGTGATCTAGTACCAGAATTTTCTGTCTAGGGCTAGGTTGTATTCAAAAGAGGCTATCTGTAAGATTTAAGGCAATTCCTGTTGAGTGCAAGGGCAACTTTTTATGTAACGTAGGGCATTAATAAAATACTTTTCAACCTTCATGTTTCACTGGTTAGTCCCTGAAGAGCATGTCTGTCTCAGAGACCCCCGACATTAAGGTCACAAGTTGACTAGAAAGAACAGTCTTCCTTTTTATGAATAATTTATGGTCACCAAATTGGACAACTCTGAGGCCACAATTCATATCATAGTCAATGTGCACGACCTTATGTGGCAGCCCTGTACGTGGTTCTTGTGCTTTTTTTTTGGCAAGAGAATTAAAATATTTTTTTAATATTTATTTATTTTTGAGAGAGGGAAAGAGAGAGACAGAGAGCAAGATGGGGAGGGAAAGAGAAAGAGGGAGACATAGAATCCGAAGCAGGCTCCAGACACTGAGCTGTCTGCAGAGCCTGACACGGGGCTCGAATCCACAAACTGTGACATCATGACCTGAGCTGAAGTTGGACGCTTAGCTGACTGAGCCACCCAGAAGCCTCAGGGGAATTTCTTAATAATAGTCACAAAGTAGATGTGTGTGTGTGTTTGTGTGTGTGTGTGTGTGTGTGTGTGTGTGCGTGTAGTACTGACTAGAGATGGGCTTTGAAGAAGCTCTAAAAGAAAACATCTCATTGCTCACTAGAATGTAAGCTCCGTGATGGCTGCAATGTTTCATTTTCACTGTATTTTGTATTAGTTGATGAATCCTAAATATTTGGACTAAATATTTGTTGAATATAACAAACCATTTTGTGTTTTTCTTCTCCAGTAATCGAGAGTTGAAATGATATTCCCCAGTTCCCCATGTGAGTCTTGAAAAAATTTTATCTCCACAATAAAAGAGATTTTGGAAAAAATAAATTTAATTTTGGTAATAATTTATGAGGCTTCTAATATGTGGCAGTTATAGTCCTAGGTGCTTTCACATAAGTTATTTGATTTTCCCAATAACAGTGAAGGAAGTATGGATATGCCTGTTTTTCCAGATAAGTAAACAATGCTGAAGAGATTTAGTTACTTGCTTAACATAATGTACAGTAAATAGGCAAAAAAAGGATCTAAATATTGGTCTTTTGACTTGAAGGCCAATGGTTTGTTCACTCTACTGAAATGTGTTATAACTTTTATCCAGGCGTTCATTTATTTTTTTCTATGACATGCTTCATTACATTATATATTGCAAATGCATTTTCCTGTGCTGTAGTAAGAAAAACTCTTTAAGTAAGAGAAGAAATATTTAGAACATCTTTAATATTGCCCCTAAATTTTTCAATCTAATCCTCTTCTATTTGATTGAAATGCACTTTGAGGTTGGACGAATTCTGCTCCAGATCCAGTGCCTACAAATATCCTGGAGATGTGGCCTCTGGGGTGGGCAAGAGAGTAAGACAGGGTGACATGGTATTGACAGGGGCATTGTATTAACTAATAAAGGTGCCTAGTTGTCAAAGCGCCTCAGGTCTAAGACCACTTTGAAGCAAATCTGTTTTGCTATAACAGGTGGGTGTTAAAGATTCTCTTACGATCCTAAAACGTTGAAGCTCAGTTTCACACCACAACAAATACCTACTTGGCTTGGCTCCTGGTTGCATTCAGAAAAAGAATATGACCAGTCATGGGGAGCAGCCCAGTTCTGAGATGGAAAGTTGAAGGACAACCCTGATCTTGAAATGTGACTAGCAGTGTGCTTCCAATTTAAGATTTCAAGGGTTTTTGAGTCATTTGATGAAGTCTAGTGATTTATACAAAACAGGATGAAAATGGAAAGGGCTAGGTTTTATTGCCGGTACCCCTACGGATAAGGAATAATCATATACTTTGAATTTTCTAATTCTGGCCAAGTTACAAAGTAATTTGAGCATTAAGCCTCAATGCAAGTGTTCCTTCACTATGGAGGATTTCTTGAAATACAGAGGCAAACTTAGACGGTTTATCACCCACACTCACTCTGTATTTCCTTCACTCGCTTACCTCGTTGCCCTGTAATTATTGGTTTACTTCTCTGTCTTCCATCATTAAATGTGTATTAAATGAATCAATGAGCGAACATAAGGCAATGATGTAACTAGAATATGCTGCCTTCTTAGAGAACTCTGATTTAATATTTGCTTGAGCCAAAGTGTCTGTATCACAAATATGTCTCAAGGTTTCTCATAAACACCATTCTCTAGGTTTCTTCCCATTTGTAAGTGTTAACAATGGTGATATTCTTTCCTCAGACCAAACCAAAGGGTGGCAATTACATTTTGTAACAGTAACAAAGGACCAGCCACGGCTCTTCTTCCAGACCAGTGGGTTCTCAAACTTCAGTGTCCCCCCATCGTCTGGAGAGATGACAAAGAACACAGGGGAGCAGACTGGTTGAAGGAGGCGGGCTGGTCTATTACTTTTTAGCAAATTACCAGGTGATTCTGACAACCGATCAAAGATTGAGAACAATATTTCTGGTGGAAAAATGACTGAATTATCATGCAACCCCTCTCCCCCACTCCTGACACCCTGAGCAGAGAGAGACCCACAAAGAATAAAAGGAATCCCTGTAAAGGAATAAATAGTGCTAATAAGCAACAGTGTTCCCTAACATGTATATCGTGGGGATTCTAGAAGTTCTGGGCCATTAATAGTCAATCGAAATCCTTTTGCATTTGAAAGGAAATACAAATTATTAAGAGGGCTTTCATATTAAGTTCGGAGTGTGTGCGTGTGTGCGTGTGTGTGTGTGTCCATGAACTCTTTTTCTCTAATGAAATCTTACCTGGATCCTAAATCCGATAACATTGGAGTTTTTCTGTTTGAAATGAACGCAGCCAAGGGTGAGAAGGGCCTGCCCCCTTGCCCTTTTAAATGGCTTGGGTTTGGAGGAGCACAGTCTGAAAACCACCAGTACAGCGCGATACCATTTCCCCCATCACATCCTCCTGGATTCTTTGAGGGGGTGATGCACTCAGTGCTGAAATGGTAAATGATGAAAATCCAACTTCTACCTGGTTCTCACATTTAGGAAGGCACCTCTAAGCCAGGAAACTCATGCCAGATCGACTGAAAGAAAAGGCAAGATGAAATTCTTGGCTGAGGTTTGCCTCTGGACAGAAAGGAAAGCGTAAAGAACAACAACACGGAACACGCCAGGCAGACGGGCTTTCATCTTGCAACTGCCAGCTTGGCTCCCTGTTTCCTTCTTCCCCTTTTAGGAGACATGTGTCTTTTTCAAGGGGAAAAGGAGAGAGAAAAAGTTCCTTCTGCTACTCCACGTAGGATCATTTGCTCCCCTACCCTCAGAAAATAATAGCATGACTTTCTGATTGCTCAGATTGGCTGGTTATTGCCTTATGGAATGCAATCAGTTAAGCCAAAAGTTAATGTTTATTTTTACATACAGGTCTTGAGGAACCTTTTTTTTTTCTTTTAGCTTTTATTTAACAGTAGACATTCCTTAGCCGACTGACCTGTGACGTTTGGAGGGGCAAGGGAATACCTGATATTATTATTCAAACTATGGAATCTCCGAAAACAGGAGAGAAATGTACATTTGATAGAGTTCCACTGACTTTATTTCAGAGGTAACCTGTCTGACATGAAGAATGGAAAGAGAATCAAATTGTTTTGACTTTTCATGTAAAAACTAATATTCACTCAAATTGCAATGAAACCAGGATGGGAAGCGTAAGGATAAAGAGACAGAATGCTTCTTCAGGAAACCCGCAAATACTCCCTTCATATCCAACATGACAATCTCTCTTCTACAATTATGTCGTAGGATTAAGTCACTCGGGGATAAGCTCCTTAAATCCACTTTCCAGAAAACAATTGTTAGAAGGTTCTAAAAGTGATTCTTAATTCTTTTACTAGGGAGGCAGGAGCAAGGTTTATTTTTCCTCTGTCAGAAAAAAATCTTAGAATCCTTCTGGGACCGAGACATTTGGATGATGTATTGGGATTTTTACTCTATGCTCTGTACTGCTTTATTGTCAGTCTTAAAGAAAAATTTGTTCAACTAGCTGAACTGAGGGATATTTATGGGAGAAAATTCTCCTGAGCTCCAAGGAGAACGGAGAAAGAAAAAGAAGCAAATTTCTTATTTGTATTAAAATATGCATCTATAACGGGAGAGTGAAATCCAGTATTTGTGTATTTCGAAATTGGTGGGAACAGGAAAGAAGACGTGAGGCTGGCTCTTTCCTGCCTCCCCTATCTGTATTTATGCACGTGGACCGCGAGCCTGTGTGACTGTGCTCACTGCCATGTGCACCCAATTGTCCATGTGCAGGCACAGATTTTATGCTAGCAAGTGTCTGTATCAGCCAATGTCAAGTTTTCACTTTCGGAGGAGCACCAAAAATTGTCGTCTTTAAATTCCAAAGTGTCACATACTTCCCAAAATTTCATCTTCTCTGGTTGCCATACCTAGGCTCACACATTGAAAAGGAGCTTAGAACTGAAGTGGATTTTTCCATCATGCCACCAGTTCTGCCCCATTTTGATTTTTGCCTTTAAAAAAGGCAGGCACAATATAAATACAGGAAGCGGTAAGAAAGAGATGCAAAATAAATGTAATTCGGTTTGATATTAGACCAAACGATCTTTTATGTAAAATATATGAAAATAACAAGTGAACTCAGCGAAGTCAGAAATATTACTTCCAGCATGAGCATATACATGAGGAAAAATTCCACTTCCAGCATGAGGAAATAAAAAAGATCAAATGGCCCCTTTCTTTGATACGACTCTGCGTTTTTAATGATCTGGACACACTTGGTGCAAAATAAATCCTCATGGTTCATTATAGGTTGAATTTTGATCAATCTAGAATGTTAAGTCTAACTGAGTACCTTGGAAGTGATAAGAAAAGAAGATTATCCTATCTTAAATGCTTGGGATATGGCCTAAAAATTCAGTTGAGAAAACTGGAACCTCATCCGTAGCTGTCACTGCTCACCACTTTCTCAGGTGGAAGACAATCAAGTTACTTCTATTAGAAACTCGGCGTGTTTACCAATTTCTCTTCAAGGTTAGAATGTTAAACTATTATTTATTGCCCTGCTACGGGGCCTCGGGAATTTGAAAACATTTTCACTTCTATTGGAATAAGTCATAGGCTTTTCCTGAATGCCAGTTTTTCTGTTTGCAGCAGCATTAAGAAAGAATGCCATGTTCTGATGAAAATCACCGATTCCTACGGGGAACAGAGAAAGGCCTCTTTAGACAGAGCTAACATGAATCTCCTAGGTCGGAACATGAGGTACCCTGATTCTGGCTAGGTCCTTTTTGTAGCTGGGTCACGCATGTGGTCCGAGCTCAGCTCAAACCCAAACGATGATAATTTAATGCGCAGTCTCTCTCTCCCTCCTTCTAGCAAGAATAAGTTTGTGGGGATGCAGGGGAGAGGGGGGCGGTGATGGTTAATTTTATGAGTCAACTTGACTAGGCCACAGTTCGCCCAGATATTTAGTCAAACGTTTTTCTGGGTGTTCCTGTGAGTGTGTTTTAGGATGAAATTAAAACTGAAATTAGTGGACTTTCATCTCTATAATTTGTACATGAACTTCTTCAATCAGTTGAAGGTCTGAATAGAACGACGACAACACCAATAAAACAAAAACCCCACAGAACCCCAAAACACAACACTTGAGCACGTGAGAATTCTCCTGCAGACTGCCTCAGACTTCCTGGGCAGCGCTGGCTCTCCTGGGTCTCCAGCCTGCCGGCCCGCCTTGCAGACTGTGGACTTTTCAGTCTCCATCATCGTGTGAGCCACTTTCTAATAATAAATTCCTTTATAAAGACTTCAGTGGTTCTGTGTTTCTGTAAAACTTGGAAGTGGGGGGTAAAACCTGAATTTCATTTCTGGGGACTTAAAAACTAATAGTATTTGGCTTATGGTGAGTAGATTATGGCCGCCAAACTCCCTGGTGACTTGATGACTCCCTCACTGGACATACCGAAAGTGGAGCTGATGTTGTGTCAGGAGACATGGAAATCCTAGTTAGGAATCCCTTAATTTTTCCATCCATCCATCCATCCATCCTTCCATTTATTCATTCATTCATCAAACACCCAATGAATATTTACTGATAACTTCCAAGGTGCCAGACAATGTACTCAGCAATGAACGTTTCACACTGCAGCAATTAGGAAATAGAAATTGCATAGTAGGTTCTATAAGCAGAAGTTCAATATAAGAATTATTAACTATAATATATAAAGAAACTCTATATCGTACCCTAGGGCTCTGGGAGAGCAACCAAGGAAGGACACAGAGATGTCACTGAAGGAGGTATATGTAGTTCAGCTGCTGGACAGTGGAGATCCTGACTACCTTCTCTAGGCAAGAGCTAGTCTGGAGCTATTGAGCAACCAGCAGGCAACCCTCTAGAGCACAGGTGGGGCGCAGCTTCAGCAACTTGGGCATGGCCATGAAGGTTTCCCTGGGGCTGGCTGGGGGACTTTGGGGTCCCTGCGGAGAGGGCTGTGGACAGGTTATTCCCAGTCTCAGACTGTGAGGGTGATGGACGGGGGGAGTTGTCCACCTTCTGTCTGGATAACAATGGACGTCCTCATCCCCTCCCGCCATCATCAGAAATTACAGGAAGCCCTTTCCTCCTGCAGTGTCCTTCCAGCACCCTCTAATAAGGCTTAACCTCATACTCACTTTAAAGGAGACATGCTTACAGGAATTCCAAGGTTTATAACAGAACATAAATTGAAGGATGCATTTGGAGCTGAGAGGCAATAAATTGATAACTGGCTTGCAGGTGAGTAAGATGCAGTCCCCGGCCTCAAGCTACTCACTGTTTAATATGGGACAAAGACCAATTAATAGGCAGTCATTCAATAGTATGACAAATGCTATGACAGAGGTAAGTGTGGCATTCTAAGGGAAGACACAAAAGGGACATCTAATCCAGTCTTGTCGTGGTGGAGAATGGGGGTCAGGATCGCCACAAACCCTCCTTTCCACATTGCTATATTGGGTCAGAGACTCATCAGAGTCTACAGCTCCCAAAGAATGTCTTCTTAACTTAGGCAAATGTGGTTAGAATCATCCTCCCCTAGTGTTGTCTACAAATTATTCTGAGGTCCCTCAACGCAACTTTGCTTCTCCTATCCTTCACTGAACACAGTCCAAATCTTATAATCATTAAGTTATTTTCATCACCTGATCCGAATCACATTTCTTGCCAGGTGTTTCGATTTCTTGGTTTTGAGAATAAGCAAATAAACAAGCAAAAGAATAAGAGGGCATTTAAAATCATGAGTTGCCTCCAGTAAGAAGAGGGCTTGCAACTTGCCCACCCCCCACCACCACTGCACACAAACACAGTACAAAAGCACATGAATTGTTCCTTGAGACAATGCCCCGCACTAAGCATGCAGCACTCTGTCTGTGGGAAAGTAATTTCTTTCTCTTCTCTGTTCAAAAGAACCGGGTTCCTGCAAAAGCTTCTTCAGTCAGTGAACACTCAGCACCCTCTCAATATAGAGCTTATATTAGACATTATCGTTTCAAATGACATAACATTCTAGAAGTTATAAAGAACCATATAAACGTCATTGTTGTCATTACATAAGATCACTGATCTTCGGGTTGGAAGACGTAACTGAGGAGTATTCTTTGAGTGTTCAAGTATAACAAAAAAGACCAATAGGGGCTACCACCATGTTAGATCTTTTCTTTCATTGCAGCTCTACTTCCTCAGACTTGTTGCTAGCTTTTTCTTTTTACTCCCTGGGCTCCTAAAGGTTGCTTGCTTTCTCAGTCAGTCCCAGAACAGCTGTGGTGTCCGGCACTAACCATTGTGTTGGGGCGGTATGTTTTCTTTTCAGTCTTGACGGACTTGTGGGTTGGGTGAACCATTCCTCATCATTTAAGACTTATGACAGAGAGAAAGAAAGCCCAGGAGGGAGCCTGTCCAGGAAAGGAATCCCAAATCACAACGACAAAATACTCTTCATTATCGTCAAATGAAATTCGGATAGATTAGAATTACTTTTTTATTTTTAAATTAAGCATATTTCTCTCTTCCTCTCTGTAGAAATGATGGGGAAAAAAAGACACAACTTTTCAGAGTGTGATTGTTTTAGCTCATAAAAAATTGGGTGGTCCCTATGGCAGCTGCTTGTGTAAATACATCCTTGTCACAGAACGGAAATGACGGCCAGCCCCTGTCTTCGGCCTCCAGCTCGAGGAGAAGCTGAGGAAGTTTTGAAGACACCTGCCCACATTGGAGGAGAAACGTTTTCTAGAAATGAAGGCATACCTCTTTCTGAAAGCCCCACATATGCCTGCACTTCAGCGAGCCCGCAAAGTGCAGCTTGCTCTCTGTTTCCCTCCTCGACCACATTAACTAACAAAGATTTCATGTTACTATTAAAGATATTTTAAAGGAAAAGAAGTAAGACAACAACAACCCGATTCGTTACTGTCCATATCCCCCCGTAGGACAATGGGCCAGAAAATACGTATAAACTGTTTAACCGTAAAAGATCTTCCTCTCTGAAATCACCTATAGGAAAAGCTACGTTCGCTGACGCCATAAAATAGCTTCCTCTCATACTGCCTCATTTTCTTCCTTTCTTTTTTATTTTTCCCTTTGCAAGGGGAAAAGGCTGTTTTCTCTGAACGGGACAAAGAAGGTTGTCTTCTGTCTCCTGCTCGATGCGTTAGTGAACGCCCAGGCAACCAATTATTTGAGTCCGGCCCTTACATGAAAATAGAGATAAAAGACAAAATATCGGCTACACAAAAGGGAATTTGTCAGATTTCTTAATAAAAAAGCCCCCTCTGTCATGGAAATATCCTTTCCCTCATCAAAATATCACCTGAATGAAGTCATCATGTTTAGCCTGATTGCATTTCCCTCATATATGTGCAGCTGCATTTGCCTCTCCATAAATGTCATTTGATTATGAGAAAACAAACAGGAAGGGACTCGAAGGGAGTCAGTACAGGGCCTGCTTGTTTACCTGCGGCAGCTTTCTTAGCGGCAGAACAAATGTCATGCAAATGGTGCACCAGCAATGAGCTGCCAATCACCCGGGCTTGGCATTCATGATGATTTGCTAAATCATTTAAAGAGACATGCTTTACTAAATGAAAAAATATCAGCGGCAAGGGCCTGTGTTTAAACACGGGGCTGAGTTATTATCCCAGTAGGCCGGAATGAAATGAAGACATCTTCCAATTAAAGCTTGCAGATGAACCCAGACAAACCCCCCTTTTTTCATAAAGACAGGCAGATTATGACTGGGAAAGAACAGGGACAGAGGCTTTCATTACACGCTGATTATGGTGATAAAATTCCCAGCGCTGTGTGTCTGCGGGCCCAACTTCACATTTGAAGGTTTTTAATATAATTTCCTTAGGGTGAAATGCTGAAGATTTATTAAACTTTATGAAGGGCTTACAGATCCAATTTAAGAGGACATATCATAGGGCAAAACTGACAGACGATAAAATACATTCCAACTATAAGAGAAAAAAAAATAAAAAGCAAGGAGAAAGTTGAGCCGTGAAACTGTTTTTAAACATTTTTTTGTTGTTGTTGGTGTTCGAGTGAAATCAATCATTTCCCCCCCGTGTTACAGCCCGGTTACTCTGCTGAAGTTTCCTTCATGCTTTTTACAGAAAGTGGATATGCAGGCCACAGAAGGGATGCTTGGAGAGCTTACCTAATTTTCTTTCCAAAAAAATAAATAAATAAATAAAATCACCAAAATAATTTTGAGGTCATTGATTCATGAAAATTCTCGGCATGGACAGTTTTTCTGCAATGCAACTTGCGAGCTACTTGCTTTCCCAGCGTGTTACCATGAAGACATTATGCCGACAGCAATGCAGACCTGTTTCCTGCAACCAACCATTTCATACAGACTCTTGTCAGAGAGATACATTCAGCGACTTCTCTTGGCTCTTTTTTTTTTTTCTTCAAAAGTTTGAAAACATCTGTGGAGATTACTTCTCTTTAATTTAATTTTTTTTTATTTTACAGAGAGAGAGAAGGAGAGAGCACACAAGCAGGGGAGAGGGATGGAGAGACAGGGGGAGAGAGAGACAGAGAGAGAGAAGCCCAAGCAGGCTCCAAGCTCAGCAAGGACCCCAATGTGGGGCTCGATCTGATGACTCTGGAATCATGACCTGAGCCAAAATCAAGAGTCGGATGCTCAACTCACTGAGCCACCCAGGTGCCCCTTCTCTTTAATTTTTATCACGGTTTCATGAGCCTATGCTTGAGCAAGAGAGAACACAGGATTTTTTTAAATTAAGGTAAAAATGACATATAATACTAGTTTCAGGTGTACAACGGAATGATTTGGTATTTGTACATATTGTGAAATGATCACCAAAATACATCTAGTTATCACAGGTAAGATTTTTATGTAGCGAAACAAACAGTACAGGACCTATCTTCCCCTGAAGAAATGTTTTCTAGGTACCTATACGGTTCAGATAGCTTGCAAGTGTTGCTCATAACTCCAAATAGGCTGCAGGTAGGAAAGCAGCCACAGGAAACTGATTTTTTTCTGTCACCTTTACCTGGGAGGCCCGGGTCCTTGAAATTTGCCTAAATTGCTCTATAGATCAGCTTTCTCTCTCCATATTTTTCTATGGATTCTCCCTCTCTTCCTCTCTCTCCCTTCTCTCCTTCCCTCCCTCCCTCCCTTCTTTCCTTCCTTCCTTCCTTCCTTGCAATAATAGCCTTTTAGAGGTATAATTTATGTAGCATCAAATTTATCTGTTTTAATTGTATAATTTAGTGATTTTTAGTAATTTCACAGAGAGTAATGCAAGTGGGGGAAAGGCAGAGAGAGAGGGAGAGAGGATCTGAAGCAGCTCTGTGCAGACAGCAGAGAGCCTGATTTGGGGCTCCCACTCACCAACTGCGACATCATGACCTGAGCAGAAGTTGGACGCCAAACCGACTGAGTCACCCAGGCGCCCCACGAAAGAAGAAATTTAAACTTGCCCTATGTCTCATGGTTGGTCAGCGTGAATAGAAGACTCAAAGCCGGCTCTGTTTGATATTACAGATGGCTCTCCACCTCTAATCAGCAGCACCTCCATTAGCTGATTCATCTAAGTATGAGAAATAAAAATGTGTCCCCTATTTTCTTTGTAAGGATGGTTAGAGGATTTATGAAACAAATATACTATGGTATGCTTAATGGAAGAAAGAAAATAAAGTTCCTTTTGCAGAGCAACTGAAGCGTCGGGCACATGACCGTATATAAAAAAAAACAAACCCAGTTTCTAGTCTCCTGGCTGTGTCTCTCTCATGTACACTAATTGCATATCCCACAGATTAATAATGGGACAGAGGCACGAAGAAAGGAGATATTGCTTGTTACCCACATATTGCTAAGAGATTTATTTACCAATGCGACTACTCATGACTCACAGCGGATTCGGGAGAGCAGATTAATTTGGCTAATATAATATAATGCAAATATGTATTTTATCATATAACGTAATAACATTTGTAATTATATGACACAGAATAATGATGGATAGCGATGGAGGCATCTTCTATTATTTCTTCAACCATGTATTTTCATCATTTAGTAAATATTCCACATGTGCGTTTCATTTTTTATTTTGTTGTTTTTATTTCCGTTTTTGACCCCCGTTGCTACCACGTATCTTCTGCGGAGGAGTGTGGCTCGAAGCCCTGCTGCTCCCCTCATTTCCTTGTTCACCTCCAATTATAGCTGGGAAGTGCTTCAAAAGGTCTTGAGCATCAGCATTGGATTTCTGTCCCCTACACACTTTCCCTGTTCCTCTGTCATCTTCCAGAACTGAAGACTAGGCAAAAGTTAAATTTTGCAAGACATAATTCTATCAAAATTATGTCTCATTCAATCGTATTCCTGGGACATTACACTGATACACATTCCTTGAAGGTATCTTGGGAACTGGCAATATTGTTACTGCACAATTTGATAAAAATAGGAAACATCCCCCAAAGGCATGCTAGGAATAAGACAGGGCAGCATGCCTTCCTTTAAGCATTCAGACAATGGAGTTTTCCAGTCGGCAGTTTTGCTGTGCAACTAGAAATTCATCCTGACCTCCGCTCTTGGCTGGGATCCCAGGTTGGAGGCTTCACTGGCTAGTAAATTCTTGCACTATCCCTTCCCCGCCCCCACCCCCAAACGCTTACACAATGGGACACACATTATTATTACAATGGAGTTGAAAATAGGAAAGACTAATGGAAACACAAGTGTTAAGTTTGAATTCCTTGGATTCCCAGGTTATGTAACTTGCTAAACCCCTGGCAACAGAACTGGGAACTGAAAGAACTCTCTGAGATCATCTGAGCTGATGCCGAGTGTTCTAGAGTGACCCACTGGTTTGCTCAGAGCTATGGATAAAACTGTAGGGGAGAGTGGAAGAGAAACAAAAGGAACATTTTAAATGGCAGAGCAAGGAGGTAAAGCTAGAGAACAAAGGAACAACAACAAAAATGGAAGTAGTTCTTTTCTCTGGGGAATTGTAAAGTGATGTTTGAGTAAGAAATAAAGTGGAATTAAAAGGTGATACTGAGAATCAGTGAAATGCCAAACAGAGTCTTTTGCTTTTTATGGGCAAGTATCAGTGAATTTTAAAAGACTCAATTCAACCAAGGATTTATTGAAATTTCCTGTGGGCCAGGCATTCTGCCAGGTGCTGTAAGCAACACCAACATGAATCTAGCCTGGTTCCTGATTAGAAGACGATTGAAATGACGGGGAGACAGAGAAATGCCCAACAAAGGGGAAGTCATGTCATCTAGGAGTGGAGAGAAAAATAAGAAAAGGTTTAGTGGAAGATTGTATCTTTGAGTTAGGGCTAAAAAGTCAAGCAAAATGACAACAGTTGCAAGTGGTAGTTTGGAGGTGTGGTCATTCTAGGTAGACTGAACAGCATGAGCAAAAGAATGTGGATAGAAGAGATTAAGAATCTTCCAGAACCAATGGAAAGTCCAGTTAGGCTAGTGTATAGGTTTTATGTCAGCCACGCCTGGGAAATATTGCGGCCATATGTTGGAAGAGTTTGTAATATGGTGGGCAATGAAGAACGCTGGATATTGACTTTGTGTGTATTTGCTCATTGCTTTTTTTATTTTATACACAAGACTGTACAGAAGAAGAGCTGACGCGGTGGAGAGAAGGACAGCAGTAGAGGGCAAGGTGAAGGGTAAAAAGAGATCAGAGGCGGAAAGCTATCCCAGGAGAATCAAATTGAGAGCTTAAACTGGGGCAGTGGCAGAGAAAGGACCAGAGGTTCAAGAAACATTAGAAAAGAAGACTGGAAATTGCCAACTGATTGGATAAGGGAAGATTAGGAAAAGTTCAATTGGCAGATTTCCCTGCAGGGAAACGCAGATTGGGGTATCAAAATTTCCTCTAATTCTTTTAACAAATAGACATTCAGCTTCTACTGTGGACCAGACTCTCTGCTAAGTGTTTGGTGGATAAAATAGATGACTTATACATATCTGTTCCCAGGGAACTTACAGCTCGTGGTGGAGACAAAACAAGACACAAATAAACACTGTACAAAACAGAATAAAGTAAGTTTTGTTACAAAGGTAAAAATCAAGTTCTATGGGGCTTTAGGAAGAGAAGGAATCCTTTTCTAAGTAAGAAGGCAGTACTGAGAAAGAATTTAGGAAGGAAAGGGCCTTGGGGCAAAGTCAGGGAAGAAAAAAACAATTTGGACAGACTGCAATATCGGAGTGAGTAGCAAGAGGAGGAGGAAGAAAAAGAGATGGAAAAATTTCAGGAAGGGTTTAGACAGGTGGGAAATTTCATGCTCTCTCTCTCTCTCTCTCTCTCTCTCTCTCTCTCTCACCCTCCCCCACTCCTTCCCTTCCCCCTCACCCTAATCTTCATCCACATATTTCGCACAAATAGTATTGAGATTAGCTAAAATATGTAAAGGCCTTCCATAAATTCAGAACAAAAGCTACAGAGAAATATGAATAAAATATAAATATAAATGAATAAGGCTGCTTTCATTATCAGCTTACCAATACTTTGAATACAGCTACACAGCTGATCACTCAAGATAGTCACTATCAGAAGACTTGCTTTATGCTCCCAAAAGGAAGAGGGAGAGATATTTTATCCCAATTTTTTAAAAAGCAAAATTTCCCTGAGCTCATTCAGATATAGAGATTGTTTTGTTACTTGGGATCTCTAGAAAAGTTTGAAAATCTGGTAGGTAAAAGCTGATGCTTAGCCTCTGAAACAAAACAAAACAAAATAAAACCTTATTGTGGGCTTTTGTAAGTCATGTCTGCCCCCGAGGTCATGAATTGAAAAGCCACAATTCCAAGTTCAAATCAGAACCAGCTCAGGTTTAAGGCCAAGCCGGTGTTATAATGAATCTGAGTCATCTGGAAAAGTAAATTATCAAGAAGCTACTTTCAGCCCTGGGCAAAGAATTCAGAACTAAATAAAACAGTATCACGTACATCTTATAACAAAGAGTATTATGAGGTTTGTGCGCTGTTTCTGACCTGGTTTCTCAATGAACCAACTCAGAGGGAGGGAAAATAACCACTGAGGAAAAAAGGCCGGAATTAAGCAATGTTTACCGACTCATCTTCAAAGGAATTTGAATGGCCCTTCATGAAGGATGGGGAAGCCTCAGAAAAGAGTCAGGCATTGATGTATCTGCAATAACAACCCAAGGTCATACTCTCAGGGTATGGTCTGTGGAAGGCCAAGGGCTCCGGGTTAAACTGCATTCTCCAGCAGAGATTTCTGTGACCTAGGTAGTGTCCTCTCTGGTTTTCTGTTCAGCCATGAAAACACTAGCTGCTTACGTATTCCCCTTTCACAGACCGAGTAGTATCTTCACTTGCAGTGTGGGTGAAGAAACAGAATATACAGCAATCTTGTTCCTAGTGCAGAAGTTTATTAAAGGAGCAGTGGCCAGGAGAAGAGACTGTCAAAGGTTATTATCCAAGCCTGCTGTTAACACGTGCCCTCCTCAGCCACCCATGGCTCCCTACGTATCAGGCTAGAGAACTCAGTCACCTGCCTGGGCCCTGGCATGTTCACCTGGGTTGTGCCACCTGACAGAGAGAGGAAAATGTTTTTAGCTGTATGCACAGGGACAGACTGTCAGCAGATGGTATGAACAAATGATATCTTTCCTTACTTTTATTCTATCGTAAGTGGTTGGAGAGGTTCCTGATTATGGAAACAGAATAAATCATTTGGATGATCAGAGTCAAAACTCCTTTATAATATATTGTCCAATGCCATTGTGACATGTATGCAATACACGGTAGCATCACCAGCAGAGAGTATCATTTTTGATCATCACACATACATGGTTTCTCTATTAGCAAATTCGGTAGGCCTTTCCCTAGTACATAATTCCTACTCATAGTCCCTCTAGCTGCTGCAGGGGAATGCAGGAGAAACTACACCCAAACAAACGACAGAACTATGTTTACACAACATGGTTCAGAATTCTTGGCCGTGGCTGGGCCTCTTGATGGACCAAATCCGTTTTACTTAGATATTGAGTATCGTAACTATATTCAGGGCCTGGGGAGCAATATGCCAAGTTCTAGTTAACAGCTAACAGTAACAGACAAACTTGTAAACATTCCAAACAGGAAACACTAAGAGTTGGCATGATTCGCAAATTAGCTCTTGCGTCCGTGAGCAGCTATTCCAAAAAGGAGCCTTATTTTGGTACTACCTCCTAGCTTCCCTCTAATTCCTCATTTTTCTTTCGGTCTTTGGCCTTGGCCAAGAAGTCTGCCATGCATTAGCCCTTGATTGACTGCTCTCTGCACTTTGCATCTCCTGTTCTATGTTCCTGTGTATTGATTCTCCATATTGGATCTCTCTCTCCGTGTCCCACGCCGGGCACTATTAAGTCTGTAATGTATTCTTTCTGCAATGCAACACTTTCAGTTGCTTGGGTATAAGTAGTCGCAGAATCTCAGAGCTAAAAGGTACCTTCAGGATTTATGCAGTCCAACTCCATCACTTTACAAATAAATGATGCATCTGAAGCTTGGTGGTGGGGGGGGTGGTGCTAAGAGCCTTGCATGAGCTCAGGATCAATCAAGTACTAAAGTGAGGGATCAAGGGCCCAAGCCCGTGGGTTCTGTTTGCAACCTATACTTTCCTACTCTGCACAATGTTCAACAGCTGCAACTCCGAGGCTTACTAGCCAAGTGGACCTGTCTCGCCCTATGGGCTTAGCGGTAACAAAGGGACCTACTAAAAAGGGAATCTAGAATATTATTAAAGGAAATTCACCTTATTAGAGGAAATTCAATTATTTAAGATTTCTAAATGCTATCAAAATTACAAAAGATTTAAAATATTGCTACTATTACCCAAGAGACTTCCTTGAAGCACCCTGGGAGAAAATTACAAAGAGGTGTTTCCAGGGTGCTTGGGTGGCTTGGTTGGTTAAGTGTCTGACTCTTGGTTTTGGCTGGGGCCATGATCTCACCGTCTGTGAGTTCAAGCCCCACATCCAGCTCAACACTGACAGTGCAGAGTCGCTTAGGATTCTCTCTCTCTCTCCCTCTCTCTCTTCCCCTCCCCTGCTCACACATGTTTGCTCTCTCTCGTGCCCTCTCTCTCAAAATTAATAAATAAACTTAAAAAATATATTAAAAAGAGAGGCTTCCAACATTTCAAGCAAGTAGGTTTCTCATGGTTGGCCAAGCATTCTCCTGCACTTGTGTGATGGCTCAGCAAATCCAATTGCTTATTAATTTGTTTTCTTATACCTGGGGAGTATAGAAGCAGAAGAGAGTTAGAAGAATATGGTTGGTGGATATAGGGGGCAGGAGGGACACAGACAATTGGTCCGTGCTGTGGCTAACCTACTGGCGATTTCCCATTAGCCCGCCCTCTCCACTCACCCTCCATTGATATTTGCCTGGGCTGCAGAGACAGGGAAGACCTTCATGACCACTGCTAACTGCATCTGTCAGACTCCTTTGACCTCTGCCTTTCGGCTGGAATCAGCCAGTGAGAAGTCCTGGCAGGAGATCAAAGGGCACGAGAAGGGAGAAGATAGGGCTTTTGTCCTCACTGCTCTCTCCCTGATTTATGCTGCGGTTCTGGCAACACCCCCAGCCTTCGACTATCCCTCTTGTGAGTTGACTTTTCTTTATGGCTCCAGCTGTCACCAGAATCCTCTAGGACTATTCCATTCCCTGCCTCTTCAAGCCTTGGGGTGGTAATAGCTTCTCTTGCGGCTAGTCTCTGTGTGCCTCGGTGTCCCCTGGAGGTCCCCTTAATGCTGCTCTGTAAGGAACCCCTTCATCCTCTGTAAATGGTCTCCTCACACTTCCTTCTGAGCAGGCTTTCTTTGCTGGCCTGGGCGCTGACTGAAACGGTTCATCTGGGGTTAATCATAGTCTGAAGTAACCATTTATCTTCTTTGCTGCAGTGGCAAAGCCATCATCATAAAGGATAGGATCAATTCTTGTTCATTTTCTATCTCATGGATCCACTAATCCATGCGAAATTCAGCTACACTGAGAAAGGACTCCCTCTCACCTCCACCGGCACATTTGCCTTCTGGGTTTGGTTGACACTAAATGTGCAAAGGATCATTAGCAGACAGGTGGACATAGGAGCAAGGTTTGTGTTGACATTCTAACACTTCCTCCTGAGTGGAGACCAATACAAGAGATTTGTTTTTCACTTTTTAAAATACAGAATATGGTAACATTCAGTGGACAAAACATGCCTTGTTCTGTTGAACTATTGCTGGATGAGCAACTATATCTGAAAAAAAATCACCAACTTTATTTTTTCAAGGGTATGATTACTGGGTAGGTTTGAAACTGGTCCCAATTTTCCTCCAGAATGGAATTATTCTTGGCTTATTTTTTTTTCTCTTTTCTCAGTCTTTTAGAACTATCCAGTGTTGATTAATGAGAATTCATTTACTAATACTTCTAAATATTGCCAACTCCTCTTTGGACCGTGTGTATCATCCCTGCCACTGGAAAAAAAAACTGTTTACCTGTTTATTTATTTGTTTTCTTTTTCAGGGAAAATAATGCTGTGTGTTTACTCTTTTCCATTAATCTCTGGGAGTTCAGAGGAGACTTCTGGAGAAGGACAAAGATGCCATTTCAATAAATAGAAAATGGGACAAGAGGCAGAAAATATGCATCTTCTGTTTTTGTCTTAGATGTTGATTCGACATAGGTTGTAGGTCATTTGTTCTTTCAATTCATTAACACATTTAAAAAAAACTTTCTAAAATATTTATTTTTTGAAAGAGAGACAGAGCATGAGCAGGGGAGGGGCAGAAAGAGAGGGAGACACAGAATCTGAAGCAGGTTCCAGGCTTTGAGCTGTCAGCACAGAGCCTGATGTGGGGCTTGAACCCACAGACCACGAGATAACGAGCTGAGCCAAAGCTGGACACTTAACTGACTGAGCCACCCAAGGGCCCCAATCCATTAACACTTATTAAGTTAATATTTATTTATTCCTAATAAGAGTCAGGAGCTGAGAGTGAAAAATGACTTAGACATGCTTATGCCATGAAGGGCTCACAACCAAATAGGGAAGCAGGTAACTGGGGAGGTAATTCTCCTGCACTAGGTAGGGAGATGGTGCCAGCTGTTTCTCATTCTTACTCATCTATTATGTTTGGTTTAAGAGGAAGGGAGATCAAGCCTTATTCCTCTGCCTTATCATTTTGAAACTAGACTTCTGGCTCCATCTTGGGGAGCAGCATATGGCAGGAGGATCTTGAAGGGGGAATTCTAGGGGTGCCTGGGTGGCTCAGTCAGTTGAGTATCTGACTCTTGGTTTTGACTCAGGTCATGATCTCGAGGTTGTGGAATAGAGCTCCACGTCGGGCTCCATGCTAAACATGGAGCCTTCTTAGATTCTCTCTCTTTCTCTCTTTCTCTTTCTCTCTGCCCCCTGCCCTGCTCTCTTTCTCTCTAATTTTTTTTTTTTAATTGAAGGGGGAATTCCAGTTCCTTAGTAAAAAATTTTTTGAAGGAAAGGTTCAATTGCTAAAGGAAAAAAAAGGAGGGAACAAGGAAGGAAGGAAGGAAATCCAATGGATTGGCAAATGATTCCTGTAAAGGGCCAAATAATAAATATTTCTGCCTTTGTGGGCCATCTGGTCTCTGTCACAATGATGGCCATCTGCTCTGGAGCACCAGAGACAATAAGTAAATGGATGGGCAGGGCTGTGTTCCAATAAAACTTTACTTACTTACGGCACACTGAAATTTGAATTTTATATTGTTTTTTTACAGGTCATGAAATATTATTCTTCTTTTGATTTTTTTCCCAACCATTTAAAAATTTA
Organism: Paguma larvata; assembly: GCA_030068075.1. Taxonomy (NCBI): domain Eukaryota; kingdom Metazoa; phylum Chordata; class Mammalia; order Carnivora; family Viverridae; genus Paguma; species Paguma larvata. Next base: position 71,245,174 of record CM057832.1, read on the forward strand.
AAAAATCATTTTAAACTCATAGGCCATACCAAAAAAAAAAAAAAAAAAGGCAGCAGTCTACATTTGGCCGATGGGCACAGTTTGCCGATTCTTGGCCTAGTGTAAGAAGCAGAAGCGCCGAATACCACTGGTCTGCTAGAATACCTAATAATAGGGTCTTTAACCCCCTTCATGGCCAGTTGTCATCTCCACTGGTGAGGATAAGTGGTTAAATAGGGACAGCATCTTCCCTGCGACCATGGGTGTACCAGTTGGCCCTCGTGAGCTTCTCTTTCCTGCTGTAAAATGGACAACTTTACTTGGCTTTTAAAAACTCAAAGATTTTGAGTAGGATAAATAAAATAGAATCCATGGAAAGTACTTCATGCTCTTAGGAAGAAAGGCATTATGCAAACCTGATGTATTATTAAAGAAAAAGCAAATCTGTCCGAAGGAATTGAAAAGCCTCAAGCGTAGTGCAACGTGACTGAAAAATGCTGCCCAAGATGGCGCTCTCCCCACTAAGAAAAATGATGTGGCTTTCTGTCACATCACATGGTCTTTCCATATTTCATCATCTGCAAGGGAGGACTTTACTGCCTGTCCTTTTTCTTTCTTTTCTTTTTTTTTTTTTTTCCTACTTCATTAACACATCGAGAGAACCAAAGCGTTCCTCGAATGGATTGCTCTGTGGCACTTCGCTGGCTTCCACTTCTGAAGTAGCTTACAGGGCAGTGCCGATCCAGCCAAGGCCTATGCTTGTCTCTCACAGTTAATAATTATTTGACAGATTACCCCTGTGTATAGCAGGGTATCAAAAGCTTTCTTATAAAGTCCAGGTTAAAAAAAAAAATCCAGGTAAAATATGCTCATGGTTTTCCTAGAGTCGACTCATTTAGACATTTTAATCAAATTGTCTTTTCAAAGGTGGTAGGAAGTGATTATTTTTATGAATTAGACCTTCCCTATTATTGGTAAGGTGAGTCAATTCTTAGCATTTTATATACATACATTTTTTTTCAGGATGAATGCTTCTGGCATCTTCCTCTATAAAAGTAATTCTAGAAGCCTGTGTTTATCTGATTATCCTCATCTTATTTTCCCCAAGTAGAGTGGACCAGTTATATTAGACTATGTTTTGTCCATCACAGATTGGTCCATGTTTTTACCTGAAACTTTCGTGTTTCCTGTCTTCAAATGTTATGATTCCCAGATTTTGCTCTATGGAGGGCGGCTGTAATTTCTACAAACAACAAAAATAGGATTCCATAATATCCTTTTTGTTATGAGTGGATTTCTTTTTTCCAATGGAAGTTGTCTTGGCCTCCAATTCTTGGTATATTCACTTCAAAAATTATTTAAATTTTCTGTGGATCATGGGTTTTGTTTTTTTTTTAATCCTTGAAAACTTGCTTTTCAGAGTAGAAGCAGGCACAGAAACCCTCAGGTAGAAGACCATGAAGAGAATTTTGCATAGTAAAAGAGGGGCTATCCTTGACTTTGGTTAAGGTTAAAATGTAGTCACTTAGCCTTTAGAGATGGTAGGATTAAGCCTCGTCTTTTCTGTAATATCGTTCATAAAACGTGCCTTTTCTTCCTAACCTTTAAGTTTCTTTTCCTTCCCCTGGATTCATTTATTTGTGGTCTTATTATTATTACACCAACAATATTTTCATATTGAATAAGGCACATAAATGAGCCTCATGTCATTCTATAGCTCTGCTCTTCCATTTATTTCTTCCAAACTTTCCTTTGTATGATGTAACTCGGATCTTCTATAACAACTATTCTCACTGTAGTTGATGCAAACTTGTAATGTCAGTGCAGGCAGAGTAAAAGATATCTTTCCAGAGCCTTGTTTCGTGAAACTCGAACCATAATTTATATCAGATGGAGAAGGATCGCTCCTGGTAGAGGGGGAGAGAAGAAAAGCACTTCTTTCCTTTAAAAGGAATTTTGAGTAGTTTTAATAACAAACCATTCTGGGCCATTGCTATTGTGTCTGAGAGGTACCAATGTCCCTCACTTCTGCCGTTTGTGCTTAAAACAGTGTCACTTGAATTCAATCAAGTACAGTTCTCTGATTACTTTTATTTCTGGGACAGACTTTCAAGAGCAACTTCTAATTTTAGGTATTGTAGCGAAGATTCTTCCCATTTTCTGCACTCCACTGATGTTCTCTGTGCATTAGTGTCCTTCTAAAGGCGACAATCATAAGCACTCCATCGACGAAGCAGAAAGCTTATATGGGTGGGAGTGAAGGAGGGCAGAGAGGGAGGTAGAGATCTCTTTGTGTGTTTGTGTCTGCGTGTTTAATTTTACATGACCATTGTACAAATAAGCAACTTTTCAAAACCTTCTAATTATTGTAATCTTAGAGACTAGAATTCAGTGCAACTAATTCTAGTGGTCTAGAATAAAGCCCATCTCCTTTCTTTTGTGTATAAATCTCAGTTTGCATTCTTGTACTCGTGATACCTATAACACACACTCATCCTCCTAGATATGTGAAATGTGTGCCTTGCTCTAGACAATTCTTCCTCTCTGCTATTAATGCAAAAACCAGTGCAGGTGAGCCAAAGAGGAGCCCGAATGGGTATATCAGTTAGGAAGCTCTGAAGTTGAATTCTGAAGTGTGGGTACCTCCTAGGTACCCAGATAAAGACAATTGTCCTGAAATAAAGTTCCCTCAAGCTGATCTCCTCACTGTTCTTAACTGAGTAGAACTCTAGGTTCTTGACCGCCTGAATGCAAAGACCTGGGGTGGGCAAAGATTAGGTTCATGATGAACCTGATTAACACCAGAGACGTTGATTAGAAAGAATAAGACTGTCATAAGGACTGAAAGTAATGCAGGTGCAGAAAGATTATGGAATCCTTCGTCTTCCTGTTTTAGGAATATGGAGGCACCATTTATGTTTCCTGCTTCAGAGTTGGACTATTCACTGGATAAACTCAGCTGTGTGGTTCTCATTATGTCCTTAATCAATCTCTTTGAAGTTGACCCCCTGCGTGGGTCAGGATCCTGGGGATTTTCCTGAGAATTTAGTGAGTGAATACTTCCAAGGTGTGAGCAAGGGTTGAGGGAAACAAGTAAGGGATGATGTCCTGGGCTTGGGCTAGCAACAGTGAGAACCCATGACCAACCCCAGGCCTGGAGGGCAAGGGCAATGGGCCAGTCAGCAAGGGTCGAGAATGTACTGAGGCACAGCAGGCAGGAGCTAGGGATGAAATAAACCTCTCCCTACATTTGCTTCATATTTCCTCAGTGGGGCTCCCGTGGGTGACGCCAGCTGGGTGCAGAGGGCACAGGAGCCCCTCGCAGCACAGTCCTCAGAACCCATACTCCCTCCCGGGCAAAGATCAAGGCAGAGGAGCCTGGAGGGGCGCTGCAGGGGCAAATGGAGAATGCCCGCACATTCTCCTCACATAACCCTGCTTCTTCATTTTCCTGAAGTTCTTGGCTTTCCTTCTTGATTTTTCTCCTCCCGTCCTTATGCTCTCAGTTTCCCTGCTTAGCAGTATTTCCTCACTGTCTGTGCCATCTCGTCGTGCGATTGGCACCAAAGGCCCCCTCCATCTGCCTGCTGGCGGCGCCTCCCCCCGGCTGTGCACAGCGTCACTTCAACATCCAGTGGGCCCCTTCCCTCTCCTCTCACGCTGTCGCCCTCACCTGCGGGGGCCTCTGCATGGTGTGTCTCAACCGCCTTCCGGAACTGGAAATCTTTCCGGCACCAATATTTTGAAGTCACGCTTTGAGGTTGCAAATCTGTCACTTATATATCCTTTAACATCGCACCATTTGTATTTTGAGTGTTGCGTAGTAAATCGTAACCGCCACCAACTAAAATAGCTATAGGAAATAGGAAGTGTGGGCATTTCTTATAATTTACCATTCACGTTGAATCTTCTCGATGTGACTGCAATAGCAGCTCTTGCATAAAACACCAAGTAGCACGTTGGCCTGAACTGAACAAAACTGCTTATTCTTTCCAAATTGCATTGAGCTTCAAGTTCCAGGCCTAGTGGGTTTCTTTCGACAGGGATTTTGAAGGTGCCCGTTGATAACACGTCTCCTGGCAAAGCCCAGTTGAGTCACTGGAGTCAGGGGTCGTGTGGTCACTGGCAGTGCAGGAACTTAAGGAGGGATGAGATTTACAGCACAGTGACCTTTGTTACGAGAACCCAGAGGTAAAGTAATCTCAACACCGGGAACTGTTTAGCTTCTTCTGACATAGTCCGTGTGTCTGTATCCTCTGGACATTGTGACTCTTGTGTGTGTGGATTGTGCTTTTCTCTTGGCTTCAGCCATTAAGTACCTCAGGGAAATTTGAGATTCACCCTCAGCATGCATTCTGTGAACTACATCACCCCCGCCATTATTTTATTTTCTTTTTTTCACTTTCATTTCCTCACAACCAATCCATGGAAAGGCTGTTGATTGTACTTCCAAAATACATACGAACCCCTCTGTTCCACCTCCCCCTTCTCTTAATGTCCACTGAAACAGCCAAAGGGGAAGCTGGTAGAGTTTCTCTCCTGGCCAGCTGCCATACCCTGCTCAGCTGGCACCCCCTTGGGCTCTTCTGTATTCCCACTTGTTCCTCATAGTTCAGTCCCCACATGGCACCTTGAGCAACTTCTAAAGTGTATGAATCTAACTATTTCCCCTCACTTATTTTGAAAAAAAAAATCAAACTTAAGGAAAAATGGAAAGAATAATACAAAGAAAATTCATGCATCTGTCACTAGGTTCACACATCCCCCTGAACCTTCATTGTGTATTTCCTCACACCTGGGCATCCTAAGTAACCCTAATACCATTATCACACTCGGGAAATTTAACATCTATGCAATACTATTATCTAACATACAATCATATTCAAACTTTCACAATGGCCTCTGTAAAATCCTTCCTAGCTGGTGTCTATGCATACATTTTATTCACGATCGAATCTAGGATCGTGCACTACATGTAGCTGTCATGTTTTCTTTACTCTCATCTTGAAGAGTCTTGGTTCATGGTGCTGTGGAGTATCTCTCAGTTTAGATTTGTCTGATTGTGCTCTCCTGATTGGCTTCATGTTAAAAGTTTTCATTTTTATTCTTGCAAGAACACTAGAGTTGATGGTGTGCCTCTGGTCCATCCTGGCAGGGGCAGAGACTATGAATTTTTTTCCATCAGAGGTGATGGGACGTTTGATCATCTGGTCAACGTATTGCCTGCTAGATATTTCCATTGTAAATGTTCCCTTTATCCTTGTAGTTTAACAGTTTTTAAAATTATTTTAGAGAGAGAAGAGCATGAAAGTGGGAGAAGGGTGAAGTGAGAGAGAGAGAGAGAGAGAGAGAGAGAGAGAATCTTAAGCAGGATCCATGCTCAGTGCAGAGCCCAACAATGGGATTGATCTCATAACCCTGGGATCGTGACCTGAGTGGAAATCAAGAGTCAGGTGCTCTATCCCTGTAGTTTATATATAATATGTGAGGGGATGATTCCAATTATTTTAAAAATATAAATCTAATCTTTTGAAAAATTATACAGTTAAAGTCCTCTGAACTCTCTTCTACCTAATGGTCTTTGAATTGCTGGTCCCACCTCTGTGTTTGCTGTGTAGTTAGTTCCTTCTTACGCCTCATGTCTAGGATTGAATGTCTGTCTTCCAAGTAGATTTCTCTGATTCTTCAATCAAAGCAGGCAGGCCTCTGACCAGCCACCAGCTATTAAGTAGCATAGCACCCCTGTTTGTTTCCTTAAGATGTGATTATTTGCCTAGTTATTTATTTATTATTTTTAGCTACAACTAGACTGTGAGCTCTTGGTAGTACCAGGACTGTCTTTTTTTTTTTTTTAACCAGTTTAACCCTAATGCTACAATATATAGGGCCATACCCATGATAGACCAATCGAATATCTGTTGAATGAGAAAATCAATGCATATATGAATAAATGTTATATCTTGGTTGATTTTACATATTCATATATTTTAAAATAATTTTTACAGCAAGAAGGCCAAGGAAATGGGGCAGTGATGTGGAGTTCTACACCAAAATTCATGCTCCCCTTCCCTGGGGCTGTTAATCATTGGGAAGCAGTTGTGCAAGCAGGAACTACATTTCCCAGAACCATTAGCTATCGTCCAGGTGGCCATGTGATCAATTCCTGCCAATCAGCATGGGGAGTGCTCTGTGTCTCACAGCCCCTGCTTTCAAGTGAGTGGGACTTCTCCATGGGCTCTTTGTCCCTGCCAGCTGGAAATTGAGAACTGTTAAGTTCTCTTAAGCTGTTAAGGCTCAGGATAGCCAGGGATAGAAGGATCCTAGATCTTGGGTCATGATGAGGAAGAAGCTACCTGTCAGATTGTGATAAGGAAAAAAACAATTTAGTGTGTACATCTATTTAAAGTTTGTGATTTGTTTATAATAGCATCTAGCTATTATCATGCTAGCTATTATCTAGCATGTCTCTGAATAATACAGAACTGAAATACAGACTATTAAGAGAAGAAAAGTGGGAAAAAAAGTTATGATAACTGAAGATTCACTGCCGTATTGCTATTTTTGGCCGTGCTCTGTTTTCCAGATTCCTCAGGTCATGCGGAGTATGATTAGGCCAACACTCAAGTAGGAGAATGAAGAGACTTTTACTCTAGCGTAGAAAGGCCACCCTTGTCTTTGGAAAAGGGAAAAAATGCAGTCGCTTAGCTTTTAGAGATGGCATGATTAAACCTCATCGTTTCTGAGATCCTACACCTGCTGCCAAACTAATCTAGGGGAAATTCCAGGATGATTTAAGAGACAATCCATCAAATCCCTTTTTGGTTGCCTCTGGTGAATTTTGTTTGCTGTGGGCAGCATTACTAATGGAACAACAATCTATCTAGTAATTATTTATTATCAAAGCAGTAAGTAAAAGGATTCACTGAATTTTAGAGATGAAGGAGATCTTAAGCGTATTTCACAGTGGGCCCAGAACATGTAAGCTCTTGCTTTTCACAGAGTTTGTCCTGGCCAAGCTACCTTCAGAAACTACAGCTGCTGACCACAGTAATTAGGCACCTACTGGACCCAGTGCTCTAGGACTTTCAGACCTGGCTCGATAGAAGTGATTTTAAAGGACGACAGCGGGCATTATCCATGCCTCTGATGTGTTTCAGTTGTAACAAGAAAAGTTGGTGGTGCATTTACAAATGTGTATCAGAAATGTATATAATTCTACCTTATCTTAATGTGACTTTTCCTAAGCAAACAGAATCCAAACACATTTAGATACTTGTGAACCCTTAAAGGTTATGTATTTATTTTAGTGAGGGTGTCATTATTCACAACATTTTTAAAATTTGTATTCAGAAATATCCTTAGGAGCTCAAATCGTTTTTTCCCCTTGATTACAAAAATAATTGTGTCTACGCTAGAAATTAGAGAAAGGAGAAGAAAATTAAAACCATCCATAATTTGATCACTCAGAAGTAAACATTCTAAATATTGGAAGGTAATTTGTTTTATATAAATGTGGGCAGGAGTATGGTGTGTGTGTGTGTGTGTGTGTGTGTGTGTGTGTGTGTCCTATATAATAATGCATTGTTTTGTACTTAAAGTTTTAGCATATATATTTGCCAATAAAATTAATTTCATAATTTTAGTTATCATACTGAGTTAGACAGCATACATGGCTTTTTGTTCAAGATGCCAGCCATTGCAAGTTACTGGGTAAAAGTCTAAAGGCTTTTGATCTTTAAGTGGGTGCATTCTTTTGACTGTCCTTTGTGTTAGTAAACATTCATCCTTGGAGTTGTCATTTTAAAACAAGTAAAAGATAGTGGAGCCAAGTCTGGTAAAAAGAGATAAATGACTAATCCAAGGAATGCATTCTGAGTCAAATAGAGGGTGGTTAAAATGTAGTGAGACATTATGAAACATCAGAGAAGGCAGGTTTAAAAGAGTTTCAAGGGGCACCTGGGTGACTCAGTCTGTTAAGCCTCTGATTTCGGCTCAGGTCAATCTCACAGTTCATGAGTTCGAGCCCCATGTTAGGTAGGCTCTGTGCTGACATCTCAGAGCCTGGAGCCTGCTTCAGATTCTGTGTGTGTCTCTCTCTCTGCCACACCCCCACTCTCAAAAATGAATAAACGTTAAATAAAAATTTAAAATAGTTTCAAAACATTTTAAATAATGGAGGCACTTTCTAAAGAAATACATATGATCCTGTGATGGCTACTTTGAAGAAATACAATCATTTCAATGTTTGAGGTCTGGGGTGGCTGTCAAAAAATCAGTCGCATGACTTCATAGATGTTTCTAGATATTTCATAGAGGGAACAAAGAATCAGAATCTACAATCATATTTACCCATAAAAGAAAGGTAAATCTCATTTTTCCATACATCCTTATCCTATAAAACAAAGAAAGAAGGAAAGACGACAGAAAAAAAAAAAGGAAGGAAAAAAGACAGGAAGAAAGAAAAAAAATGAAAACAGAAAAGGAAAGAAAGAGAGAAGGAAGGGAGAAAGAAAAGGAAGAGTACAAGTTGAAGGAAGTAAAGAAAGAAAGAGATTGAAGGAAGGGAGGAAGGGAAGAAGGCGGACCAGTATCTCCATATTGTAAAATAGTTTATCACTACGGTATGAAGCCAGTTTTAACCTTAGTGCGGATTGACGGTTTTCAACTTTTAGCGATAATGCTACTCTTGCGTAACTTTTTCAATGCGCGGGAACTCCAACTGCAACAGAGTTTGAGAACAAGCGGGAAATGATGGAGGAGCTACACACTGATCTGTGCTAGATGTCACCTTCACCGTCACACAGGTTCCAGGTTCCAGAGATCAACTTTGGAAAACCAGTTTAGCCTATCTACCCAGGCTGCAAAAGAAAAAAGCTCATAATTACCAGAGAAAGTTAGCTGACCAAAGTTTTCAGCATCCAAGTACTTAGGCGTGAAGCACCCAGAGCAGAAATGGAATGTTGGAGCCTCCATGAACTCATTATCCTGAAGTGCAGAAGGTACCCATGAAAACCCACCAGGATAACACCTTCCAGAATTACAGCCTATAGCTAATCTTATTTTAATTTTTTAAGTTTATTTATTTTTTGAGAGAGAGAGAGAGAAAGCGCCAGTGGGGGAGGGTTCGAGAGAGCAGAGAGCACAAGAATCCCAAGTAGGCTTTGTGTGGCCAGCTCGGAGCCCGATGTGGGGCTCAATCCCACGAACCACGAGATTATGACCTGAGCCGAAGTTGGACACTCAACAGACTAAGCCACTCAGGTGCCCCTCTAATCATATTTTAATATAAAGCTTAAAAAAAGCCCTTGACTTTAAAGATGCAATATTTTTTCAGATCCAGACAATTCAATCATTGCTTTCAATAAATTTAAATTTACTATCAGTTGAATGAATGTTCAAAAATTATGCACACAAATACACACACAGTTCAGAAATAAAAATGGCTTTCTGTCTCCCTATGACTATACTACATGTTTCTGGAATTAAGCCCTCATATGTATAATCCTTACAACAGTGCTTGGATCTTATATAATAAACCCTGCTCACAAAACAATTAGAATGATAGTTGTTGGAAGGATTGCTCATCTCTTATTCCTCCACTTTTTACAGTGAACTACTTGTCAGCCATATCAAAACACAGAAAAAACAGATTAAATACTGAATAAAATAACTATTACAAATTTGTGTTTTTCTAATTATGCCCATCAGTACAAATGCAGGGAAAGAAAGTAAATAATATGAGTATTAAAGAGAATTTGTTTTGTGAATATGCATGAGGCTGGGCAAACTCTTTTATAACATGACACAATAATCAAGGTTTCCTTTCTGGGAGCTTACATTTTGACAGCAGCTAAGACACAAACAGATCAACACAAAATAAGTATAGGAATTAAACATTATCTGTACACCTGAAAAGAAAGAGAGGTCACGAGAGGGGATGTAGTGTCAAAAAAGCCATTGTTTATTGCATTTTTACCTTAAAAATCAGAAAGATTATCTACATTTTCACACTCCAGTAACTTAAAATACACTTATAAGGTAAGTAATGGATATAGAAATAGTAAACGAAAAATGGATTTCAACCCAAAGGAGTGGCAGGGAGTAGACCTTCAATATCAAACCATTTTGCAAGTTTGTATTAGGTGTGGTGGCCACAATAATGGCCTCTCCCAAAGATGTCCACTTCCAAATCCCCAGAACCTGTGTACATGTTCCTTTACCTGGCAAAGGGGGCTTTGCTGTAATTCAGTCTAAGGATCCTGACATGGGGAAATTATACTGGGTTATCTGGGTGAGTCCAGTATAATCACAAGGGCCCTTGTAAGAAAAAAAAGAAGGAGGTAGGAGTGTCAGAGAAGGAGATGTGACCACTGAAACAGAGGCAGAAGCAATGACGCCAAGATACGAAGAATGTGGGCAGCTGGAGACACTGGACAAAACAAGGAAGCAGATTTGCCCATAGAGCCTCCAGAAGGAATGAAGCCCTGCCAAACCACTACCTGGACTTTCAACCTCCAGAACTGTAAGATGATCTATCTGTGTTGTCTTAAGTCACTAAATGTGTGGGAATTTGTTACAGCAGCAATAGAAAACTCATACATTCGATTTTGGGGGAAAATTACTTTCTAAAGAAAATTCACAGACTCGACTGCTCTCCAAACAGATGATTTCTCATTTCAGAAGAGGTTATGCCAGATGAATCAGTAATCTTCTAATTTTTTTCCTAATAATTTTTGATCCAGTGCCACCTTCACACAAGAAAAGGAAAATAACTATTCTTTCTCATATTTCTACTAGATACCAGTCAGAGTGATGGTATATATTTTTCTTATTATTTCATTTAATCCTTATAACAATTCTAAATGGAAAGTATCAGATCCTACTTACAAATAAAGTAACCTATTCTCAGAGAAAATAAACAGCTCAACACATTTTAAGTTGATGATGGAGTGAGAACAATTTAATAATGGGACAGAGATTAGAATGTAGGCAATTCATATTTCCTTTCATTTATTTATTTATTTTGACAGAGAGAACGAGAAGGGGAGGAGCAGAGAGAGGGAGAGAGACAGAATCCCAAGCAGGCTCTGCACTGCCAGTACAGAGCCTGAATTCATATTTCCTTTAGAGAGCAAATATACAAGAGATAGATGGAAGATAGATAGATAGATAGATAGATAAACAGACAGACAGACAGGGAGATAAAAGAGTATTGAATAAAATCACACAGAATTTTACAGATAGAATTTAGCGTGGCCAAAAGTTTGCGGAACAAAGTCTGGCCTAGATAGTTATTAGGAAACAAACAAATAAAAAAAATCTTTGGACACTCCACCTAACCTCCTGGTTTCCTCCTCTATAAAGGAAACGGAACAATAGATGTCTCTCCCATAAAGAACCCCAAGGAATAGAACTGAATACTGTGACACTGAAGAGCTCTTTAAATGTTGATTCAACACTCTGTGGTCTGCTTAGGATCCCCAAACCAATTTGTGACTCATTCAACACTAAGACGTTACCTGTTCTGAAGGAGAAAAAGAGATATTGTAAATCAGGTGGCAATCAGTGATTCCAAAGGGAACTGAACACATTCTTTGTCCAAATGAACAGAAGATGCTGGTATGAGTAGTGTGCTCTCAGTGAGAAGTAGATACAGCTGAAGCTGGTTACCAGAGGGTGAGCACAATGCAAGACAATCTTCGAGAACAGCAGCTCCAAGACATCTTGGATAAGTGTCTTGAGTTAGGTCATCAAGATGAATGAGGTCACCTAGATTTAGTTTAGACAACCACAAAGCAGAACAATATGACCCAAGACTGGCTTAAGACCTCAGCGCAACTACAGAGCCAATGGCAGCTGGAAACTCTTAAGGACTAAATGCAAAGGAGAAAGTAATTTTGACATCAAAGGGATCAGTTTGACAAATGAAAATCAAATTGGATGGACTTTAATGCAAACAGCTGGGCGTGATGCAACGAAAAGAGGCAGATTTCCTGCAGTCAGCCAAACAGATTTATTCCAATCCTCCGTACCTCCCAAGGAGAACGTAAATACAGAGCTTTTAATTTTCAAGTTTTGCCATTCCAAACAATAGAAAGGCGAGTGTGGTAAGATAAATAATCCGTACTACCACCCTTGGAAGGATTTTGTGGCTATGCTTGCTCTGTGCCAAGATATTGTTCTCTACTCTGTTCACATTTTCCTCCTTTCCTTTCTCTCATCTTTCCTTCTAATGTATAGTAAATTTCATCTCCAGGTAATATATCTGAATGCGAGGTGATGGATTCAAAAGGTAAATATTTTCCTACTAATTCCTGATATTGGGAGCTCCTTTGAATGAATGGGCCAAAACTCCATGATACCTTGCGTGAGTGAGAGTGATAGATAAATTCACTTCTTCACTTCCTAACATGTACCGAGTGAGGCCTCCCTGTGAAATGCACCAAATGCCAAATGGATACACATCAGCTGGTTTAGAGGGAAGGGCAGGCAGCTCACTTGCTGATGGGGAAATCAGACTCAAGGTAAGTGGAAAAAGAGAAGTTTATCATCAGCCAGCAAGACACTCTACTCTACGGAGGGGCTTCAGAGACATCTGTTTGTCATGTTTTGTAATGCTGATGCACCCTTTTCTGATACCAGTAGTACCTCATTTGCGTCAGAATGCAAATAGTACCAAAGATTAATATTATTGCAAGTCCTATTTCCCTAATTCCTCTGCTATAATATAATAGAAGCTCTTAAAGACAGAAACACTTATCCAAGAAACAGAAGTTGCTTGATACTGTTCATTATTGTATCCCCAGAAGTTTAGCAAACTATAGGACACCGAGTAGGCACAAAATATAGATTGAATACATTAATGAGTAACATGAACCAAGAATTTGTAAATGGGTCTTGACACGATTAAGTGTCAAGGGAGGGATATCTTCTGTTTCATTAAGTCATCATTATCCATATTCACAGGACCTGCTGAGCAAATTCAAAGGCATAAAATCTAAATTCAGGATTACCCTGGGAATTCAAACAAGATGAAGTGGAAAAAAAATCCTCTAGTTTTTGGTACTATTTAATAGGGCTTGTTTGCCTCATTTCAGAACCTATGCCATGATGTCTAAGCAGCATGTAGGAGATTTTAAGCTAATACACCACTTATCTGCTTTGCTGGTGGATCAGTGAATGATTTCATTGACCTGAAGCTTTGTTCTCCTTCCTGTGCCCTCCTAGATTATTCCACTGATACGCCGAAGAAAGACTACGTGCAGGCGAGTGCTAATGGGCCCAGCAGATATTAAGTCTGTTCTCTTTCTGTCTACTACCTGCAAGTCCTGCTGGTTTTAAGTGTTTGGTTTTTCATCTGAAGGTATGTTTTGTTGACATAATGAGCTCTTTAGGGCTAGACCTAAATCGAAGTGAAGGTTTCTCTGCAAACTTCTGCTTGCAAATCAGCAAAATAGAAAAATGGCATAGAGGAACAGCTATTTGTGCCCAGAAAGTCCCGTTAGCTGATGTAAGAAAGCCCTCAGAACTCAAATGGAGGTGCATTTTACTAATCATATTTGGGGTAACAGCCTTGAGGTCTTTCTGGATTTAGTAATCTTCTAAAGGGTTTTAAGACTTAAAAAATGACAGCAAAGTGAGGCACCGAATTTTCAAATATGATTTTGTAACCTAGATGATATTATTTATTTTTTAGAATAGTTCAGAAAAGACAATGCTAATGTTTTATGTATGCCTGTAAGTGTGTGTATGTACACATTAGGTATAAAGTCTAAACACTGAATTATGACAGCATTAGCTTACAAACGCCAACACGGCTGGTGAAGAACTTCTAAACCAGAAACGAAAATGTAAAAATATGATTTGGATATCATATAACTTCAGCATTAGTAAAAAGAGTGAGCTCAAATTTATTTGGCTAAACACTCCTGGGCTTTTCAAATACAAAGGATAACTGTTTGTAGTAGCAATTGGTTTTATGTTAGCTAGATGAAGTTTACATTCTTGAAATAATAAATGAGTTCATCATGGAATGCTGAGCAAGACTTGGTGGGTCTCCATTTAATTTTAAGGTAGCTTCCAGAATGCTTACATCCATTAGAATTATTTTCAGTTCACGGAAGTTGCTTTTTTCTTATTTTATCAAAACTCTCTCCTTTTCTACTCACCTTTTACTACTGACTGAGAAAACAGGAGAGAAATTCAACAGAATTCACTACTATGAACTCATCACATGTCTAATATCCACCCCATTTAGGCAAATCCCCTGTATTTAAGGTGAGCTAGCCCTGTCCCATTTTCAGACCCCATGAATATTTCTACTTTTGTCTCTCAACCATTAGGAAATGGGTCTATTCATCTACATGGTGAGGCTTTTAGGAAACTGGTTCACCCTAGAACAAAAATAGTGTTGAGCCAAAATAGTTTTGAGAATAACACAAGACTTTAGACTGTGTGGACAGGGGGGAAAAGATTAAAAAAAAAAAGTGACTTGACAATAGCAAGAAAAACTGTACAGAGGAGCTCAAAACCAGCGTCAGTCATTTGTGGGTCGTCCTGACTTTGCAGAAAGGGTTATCTCAGCAGTTAGGAGCTTTCTACGTAGTTAGCAATGGGAGCCAGAGAGGTTAAAACAGCTCATCACTTTATCAGGATTACTGAGGGTATGAGGGAGGCCTTAATGGTCTGGCAGTCCTTTTTGTCACAATTTAATGGCATATCGATCTTGCAGAGTGAACAATCATGACCTTCAACTGTTTACAGATGCTTTGGAGGGAAGAGGCTGGAGGAGCTTATTCCAGGGAAACCTGAGAAGGTTCAGCCCTTACTAGCCAAGTTGGGGAAGTCAAACAGCAATCAAAACATCCTGGTTTGGGGCAACTTTCCACTGGGGGTGGCACTTACAACTGGGAAGATCACAAGTGCTTTGAGAAAAGCCAGTGGTGTTACAGGCAATCAATAAATCAACCACGAGTGTCATTAACAGAGAGGAGTGCTGTGTCTGTGTATGTGTGTGTGTGTATATATATAAGAGGGATTCTTGCATCAAGTTGTACATTTCTGCAGCAACTAGTTTTCAAGAAAAGGGTTTCTTTTAGGCGCCTGCAAATTTTAGCCCTTTACATAGCCAGGCTGGTGACCCTAGGAAAAAGTCATCACATTTCACAAGACAACTCTGAGCAAAGAACAATGTGAAACAGTGTTTTTCAACATAACATAATTAACTGATGGGTCATGGAAGGCACTTTCTTGAATTCACATAAAACTCCCTGGGGCGCCTGGGTGGCTCAGTTGGTTAAGCGTCTGACTTCGGCTCGGGTCATGATCTTGCAGTCTGTGACTTTGAGCCCCGCGTCGGGCTCTGTGCTGACAGCTCAGAGCCTGGAGCCTGTTTCAGATTCTGTTTCTCCTTCTCTCTCTGCCCTTCCCCCACTCCCGCTCTTTCTCTCTCTCTCCAAAATAAATAAACATTAGAAAATTAAAAAAAAAAAAAAAAAAAAACGAAACCACTCCCTGCTAACATGTGGAGAACTGCTTTTTGAGAGATGATTCTCAGAAGGGGGCAAGAGTTGGGATGTTTATCTGCACCGTCTATTTCAATGAATTCAATCTACACTACTGTTGAATCCCAAAGCAAAGGTTTCAGCCTTGGTTTTGTTGAACCTCCACTACGTGATCTGCAAAGTCCTGGTTGCTATATGAGGCATAAAACATAATTCCTGCCCTCAAAGAGTTTAGAAGTACCCTAGCCAGTAATGGATTCATAGACTATGTCTAGTTGTGAGGTTCTAACCTTCTGAACCCTGTAGTAAGTTGAATGGTAGCCCCCTTAAGAGATATGTCCATATTCTACTCTCAAAACCTGTGAATGTGACCTTATTTGGAAAAAGAGTCTTTACATATGTAATGAAATTAGGGAATTTGAGATGTGATCATCCTGGAATTCCTAGGTGGGCCCTAAATCCAATGACAAGTGTCCTTCTAAGAGACCCACAGAGAAGAGAAGGTGCTGTGAAGACCGAGGCAGAGATTGGAGTGACGTAGCCACAAGTCAAGGAATCCCAAGCATGCTGTCAGCCACTAGAAGCTATGAAGCATGGAAGGGAGAGTCCCCTAGAGCCTCTAGAGGGAGCACTGACCTGTCAACGCCTTGATTCTAGACTTTGGCTTTCAGAACAGAGGAATAAATAAATTTCTGTTGTTTTAAGCCATCAGATTGGTGTTGATTTGTTACACCCAACCTAGGAAACTACTACCTTTACCTAGATTAGGTTTAACCACGGGAGCATGTACTTGACTTTATGGTAATACACAATGAAAGCCAGAAATATGATACCTATAAATAGGTACCATACTGTAACAACAAAATGTACCTTTATAGTTCACTACTAATTTGTTTGTTTCCCCTCAAATTTGCATATTCGGGATTTAAGTGGGCTGTGCATAGAGAAAAGGGATTTGCCTTGTAATCTGTTGGATGGTGAGAGGGAAAGAAGCAAGATGCCAGGTCATTTCAGTATTGGCATTAGTGGGTGAGAAGACATGGTGGTAATGCTGAGTTTCAGTATTGGGATGTTGAAAGTACACAGCTGCAAACAAGCCAATGTTTAACTGCCCTTGAAACATGTGAACATTTTCCAAAACATGTGTCCAGTGTGCTAGACGTATCTTTAAAACCGGCTCATATTTCAGGCGTGGGAAAAGCAGCTCAAGATCAGCTTCAGTCATTTGGAGGTTATCCTGACTTTGTAGGAAGCACTACCTGAGCAGTTCAGTGTTCTCCAGGTAGGCAGACTTGAGGAAAGGAATAAATGTTGGTGTATGCCATGTACCAACTGAGTCCATTTGGTTTCCCAAGGTGCAGGGGTTTGTGACATTGTACCTTCGAGTCAGGTAGAGCCATACGGCACTCTGGGAAATGCTGATTCCTCCCTTCCACTCATCCAACTCTTCTCTTGCAGTCGATGGGGCAGAAGCTAATACTATCATTGCATTCCTTACTTTGACAAAGACCTCTCTACCATGTCAATACGACCACAGTTCACTTCTATTCAAAGCCCACCACAAACAATCTTGAAGGCCTTTTGAAGCCTTCAAGATCTGTCTCCTCTATCTCCACCTCCTGCCTCAGTTCTCTGTGGAGCTGCCTTTCCACCATCCAAGCTATGGACACAGTATCTCTGCAAAGGTGCCATGCTCCCTGTGTGTGTTAGCATCTTTTCTAGAATGCTTTCGCTGCTTATCCACTTGGCAGACAAATTTATTCTTCAAAATCCAGCTCAACAGCCTCCTCCTGTGAGAATCCCCCTGACTATTAAAACAGAGTCAATATTCTCTTTTCTAGCTTATCACTAGCCTAATGCTGTTAGTCATTAAACTGTACTATAATTTGTTCATAGAACCATCTCTCAAAATAGACTATGAATGGAGAACGTAAAAACTTTGCCTTCTTTGTGAAGGCAAAAGCATATATACTGTGTCATTTTATCTCTTGTGCCTGGCCTAGTGCTGGACGAATAATTGGTATTCAATAAATGTTTGATGAATAAATGAAAGAATGACAAGTCCTTTATGTGATTAGTAAGCTCTTAAAAGCTCTTAAGACATGTACGCGTCCTCACAAGTCATTAATGTACAAGGAGCTTGTCTCTGCACTTCTAAGATCTCTGAGAAAGGAGATTGCTTTTTCTCTTATTTAAAAATTAATAAGCTTAATATTTTCTGATCATAAAAGCAATGCAAGTCCCTTATAGAAAATCTGGAAAATAAGAGTACATCTGAAGACAGAATTCCTCTCTAATCCTGTCACCCAAAGATAAACACAATTTTTAATTGCATACAATTAAAAACACATCCAGAGGGTATGGGAGCAAATAATTGTGATGTATGAAAACACACCCACATACCCACATAATTCTCCCCCTACCATTCCCTCTCACAAATTATGATTATTGTCTGTATTAAGTTCAGATAACACAAACTGCTCTAAAACCCAACTGCGGTATAATGGTGTAAGCACCATAGAAATGTAGGTCTCACTTATCTGTACAATAGGCGTTTCTGATGAGCAAGATGACAGACCCAGACTACTTCCATCTTGTGGCTCTGTAGTCTTTATAACGGAGCTTCTAATGTGTTGATATTTCTACAGAAGAGCAAAAAGAAGAATCTACGCAGGAGGTGGAGTTAGAAGAGACAGATCATGAAGGCCTCCAAAGGCCAGACTACTGTTTCTGATGGGCTTTGGGTAGAAGTGAACTGTGGTTGCATTGACATGGTGGAGAGAAGTCTTTGTCAGAGTAAGGAATAAATTGGTTGTATTAGCTTCTGCCCCATCTCCTGCAAGACAAGAGCTGGATGAGTGAAGGGGAGGAATGGGTGATTGCATGTGGGGGAGTTTAAGGGACAAGAGAAGTGGCATGGATGACTTCCATTCACATTCCATTGGCTAGAACTCAATCTACATGGCCCATCCACGTGCAAGGGAGGCTGGGAAATATCATTTATTTGTGCAGTCACGAAAAAAGAGAACCAATGCTGAGCCATTAGTCAGTCCTGCCATACACGGAATATATCCTTTTGTAACTTGATATTTTTCTTTAAATAACATTTCATTGAAACATTCCCTAGTAGAATTTTGAGGCAAAGAGTAATCTGTTTGTTTTGCTGAATTGTCAACTTTTAAAATTATTTAAAAACAACTGTTTCATACCTTGTGATCATATGTAGTTAGGCACATAGAAATTCATGATACTTATATCTTCATTGTGGATTTTACTCTTTATCAGTATAATAAGACTATACTCATCAATGCCTTATGGTTTGGATTCTATTTTGCTTTAAATAAATGCCATCACTCATGCTTTCTTTTTGTTGGCATTTGCCCACCCATCCTCTTAACATTGCTCAATCATTTTGTTTTTATTTGTGTCTCTTATAGACTGTATATAGTTGGATTTTTTACCTAATCCTAGAATTGTTGTCCTCACATGGGGACCTTTAACCTTCCTGATACTTTTTTGTCAGTTAACCCATTAGTTATACATCTGTTATTATGTTTTGATTTCTGAGAGCCACTGTCTTTACAGACAGACTTGGGAACACATTTTAAATTTATTTTGTCAGTTTGCTATACTGTCAATTATACTCCAATTATTATATCTTATGATCTACTTTTCTGCATTATTTTTCTCTAGTAAGTTTTCTCTCCTGTAACTGGTTGTATTTTTTAAAATGATGCTTTAGTAGATAACTCAGTTTTCCAAAGTTCTTGTTCAAATCAATGAAGGAATAAATGAAATAAAGGAGGACAAACTATTTCTCCTTAAATACCAGTAAAAAATTTTTATGTTTTTGTGTTCTCCTACTCACTCCCACCCACTGCTTAGGTTATTTTTGTTTATTTGTTTTGTTTTGTTTTTCAGTACTTTTAAAAATTGAGCTGTAATTCATTTTTGCCCTTTCAAAATATACAATTCAGTGGCTTATAGTATTTTCTAATGCTGTGCAATTACATGTGAGTAGAAGCTAATTCCAGAAGATTTTCATCACCCCAATGAGAAACATTGTACCCATTAGCAGTCAGTACCCTCTCACCTTTTCCTCCAGTCACTGGCAAATGCTGGTCTACTTTCCACCTCTTTGGATTTGTCTGTTCAAGACACTTCATATAAGTGGAATCCCATAATATGTGCTCTTTTGTGTGGCTTCTTTCACTTTGCATAATGTTTTCAAGGTTCACCCATGTTGTAGCATGTATCAATAAATTTATTCCATTTTGAGGCTGAATAATATTCCACTGTATAGAAATGACACATTCTGTGTATCCATTCATCAGCTGATGGACATTCTCATTGTCCCCGCTTCTTGGCTATTATAAATAATGTTGCTATCAACATTCATGTACATGTTTTTGTGTACACATTTCTTTTCAGTTCTCTTGGTTATAGACCTGGGAGCAGAATTGGTAGGTCACATGGTAACTTTATGTTTAACTCTTGGGGGAACTGCCAGATTCTTCTCCAAAGCAGCTGTGCATTTCACATTATCACCAGAAATGTGCGAGGGTTCTAATTCGTCCACGTCTTTACCAACACTTGTTATTGTTGGTCTTTTTTAATGTTTAGTGTGATAGAGGATGTCAGTTGGTGTCTCATTGTGGTTTTGATTTGTGTTTTCCTAATGTGTCTTGATGCTGAGCCTGTCTAATCCAAGATCACAAAGATTTCCCTCTGTGTTTTCTTTACTTTAAAAAAAACAATTGAGGTAGAAATGGTATATAGCATTGCATTAGTTTCAAGTATATAATTATGATAATGCAATATTTGTGTACATTACAAATTGGTCACCACAATGAGTCTAGTTACCATCCACCACCATATAATTGACCCCCTTCACTTTTTTCTCTCACTCAGCAATCCCCTTCGTCTCTGATAACCACCAATTATCTATACCTATGAGTTGTGTTTTCTTTCTTTATTTTGTTTGTTTAGATTCCACATATAAGTGAAATCATATGGTATTTGTCTTTCTCTGTCTGACTTATTTCACTTAACATAAAACCCTTAAGGTCAATCAAGGTTGTCACAAGTGACAAGATTTCCTTTTTTTATGGCTGAGTAATATGTCATTGTGTGTGTGTGTGTGTGTGTGTGTGTGTGAGAGAGAGAGAGAGAGAGAGAGAGAGAGAGATTCTTTATCCATTTGTCCATTAATGGACACTTGAGTTGTTTCCATATCTTGACTATTGTATATAATGTTGTGATAAACATAGGTGTGTATAATCTTTTTGAATTAGTGTTTTTGCTTTTTTTTTATAATACCCACTGAAAACTTTAAGAAATTGATGAAAGAAATTGAAGATGACACAAATGAATGGAAAGGTAGTCTGTCTCATGGGTTACAGGAATTAATATAGTTAAAATATCCATAATATCCAAGCAATCTATAATTCAATGTGATTCTTATAAAAATTCCAATGGTCCTTTTTACAGAACCAGAAAATAAAATTCTTGGGGCACCTGGGTGGCTCATTCGGTTAAGTAATCTACTTCTGCTCAGGTCATGATCTCATGGTTCATGGGTTTGACCCCTGTTTTGGGCTCTGTGCTGACAGCTCAGACTCTGGAGCCTGCTTCGGATTCTGTGTCTCCCTCTCTTTCTGTCCCTCCTCTGCCCTCTCTCTCTCTTTCTCAAAATAAATAAAACATTTAAAAAATATTTAAAAAAAATTTTTTTTAACGTTTGTTTATTTTTGAGAGACAAAGAGACAGAGTATGAGCAGGAGAAGGGCAGAGAGAGAGGGAGACACAGAATCTGAAGCAGGCTCCAGGCTCTGAGCTGTCAGCACACAGCCCGACGTGGGGCTTGAACTCACAGACCGCGAGATCATGACCTGAGCCGAAGTCGGCTGCTCAACCAACTGAGCCACCCAGATGCCCTAAAAAATATTTTTAAAAAGAGCTAGAAAAAAATTCTAAAATTTTTATGGAACCACAAAAGATCCTGAATAAATAAACAATCTTGAGTAAGAAAGACAAGGCTGGAGTTATTAGGTTACCTGATTTCAAACTGTACTATAGAACTACAGTAATCAAAAGAGTATGGTATTAGCATAAAAGAACAGTGGGCCCAGAAATAAAGCCATACATATATGTCAATTAATTTAGGACAAAGGAGCCAAGAATATACAATGGAAAAGGAGAATCTCTTCAATAAATGGTATTGGGAAAGCCAGACAGCCGCATGCAAAATAATAAAACTGGATTGCCATCTTATACCATTAAAAAAACTCAAAATGGATTAAAGCCTTGAATGTAAGACTTGAAACTATAAAAGCCCCAGAAGAAAATATAGACGACAAGTTCCTTGACATCAGTCTTAACATTAAATTTTGGGATCTGACTCCAAAAGCAAAGATAAACAAGTGAAATATATCAAACTGAAGAGCTTCTATGCCACCAAGGACATCATCTACAAAATGAAAAGGCGATCTACTGAATGGGAGAAAATATTTTCCAATAATATATCCAATAAGGGGTTAATAATCAAAATATATAAAGAATTCAAAGCAACTCAATAGCAAAAAACAAACAATCCAATTAAAATATTGGCCGAAGTTCTAGATAGACATTTTGCCCAAGGAAGACATACAGATGGCCAAGAGGCACAGGCAAAGATCTTCAACACCGCTAATTATCAGGAGAATTCGACTCAAAATCACAGTGAAATATCACCTCATATCTGTTCAAATGGCTAGTATCAAGAAGACAAGAAATAGCAAGCACTGGAGAGGATGTGGAGAAATGAGGACGCTCGCGCACCACCGATGGGAATGTGAACTAGTGCAGCCACTACGGAAAACTGTATGGAAGTTGCTCGAAAAATTTAAAATTGACTTACCATGATCTAGCTATTCCACTCCTGGGTATTTATCTGAAAAAAAAAATGAAAGAAAGAAGAAAGAAAGAAAAAGGAAGGAAGGAAGGAAGGAAGGAAGGAAGGAAGGAAGGAAGGAAGGAAGGAAGGAAGGAAGGAAGAGAGAGAGAGAGAGAGAGAGAAAGAAAGAAAGAAAGAAAGAAAGAAAGAAAGAAGAGAAAAAAGAAAATATTGCTTAGTTTTACTGAAAAAGGACTTTTATAATATAAGCTTTGTACCCACTTTAACATTAGTAATATTTTAATTATATGTCTCTTTCACATACAAAAAGCAACTTTCCCAGCTGTAGAATTGCTGGGGCTTTTTACTACAACACTTTTGATTCTGTAATGACCCCAGTCATGTTTAACTGTAGTCAAAACCCCTTCCTTGAATCCTCAGTCTAGCTCAATTCTGAAGTAAGAGATCATTTATTCCAATAATTTCACAATTTCACAGTTAGACTGCTGTGGTAAATAAAGCTCAGACAAACATAATCCACACCGGCCTCCATGCCATCCATCGAATCTTATTTTCATCATGCGAGGTGTAATTCCATTAGGGGGCTATGCCTCTCCCTCGTAGTCCACCTTCTTCTGACTTCCTATAATTTTCCTGGTTTATGTTTCATAATTAAGCCATTAATTATAACCCTGTTTCTATTACTTCTCGCTGTTGTTTACATGCTTGTCTTATCTTACCAACTAAATAGTCCTAGGTGGCTTGGGCCGTGTTCTATTTTCTCTGTAGAGCCAGTGATCTAGAATGGCAACGGACACTGTGGGCGCTGGCTATATATTTCTTGCTTGTCGGAGCACACTAAAGGTACATTTCAGTGGTGAGTTTCGAATTTCTTCTTTCATTTAAGTTTGCAAAAGTTAACCTGAAAATAGCAGCCTAGTTCAGATCCATCATTTACTTTTGATCCTCACTCTGTGTACAAAATGCCGAAAAGAAAAAAAAGAAAGATGAAATGGTTGGAAGGTAGGCAACTAACTTTAATGAAGAAGGAAACCAATTCTGTGAGAGAATATTGACTTCATTTACAATTACAACAACAAGAAATAACTATGACTTTTTTTTTAAATGTTTATTTATTTTTGAGACAGAGAGAGACAGAGCATGAGTGGGGGAGGGGCAGAGAGAGAGGGAGACACAGAATCCGAAGCAGGCTCCAGGCTCTGAGCTGTCAGCACAGAGCCCGACGCGGGGCTCGAACTCACAGACCATGAGATCATGACCTGAGCGGAAGTCAGACGCTCAACCGACTGAGCCATCCAGGCACCCCTAACTATGACTTTTAATGAATGCCACATACAATGCTAAGCGCTCACATTCATTACCTGATAAAATCCTCACCTTAAACCTATATAGGTAGTTACAGTACTCCCTTTTTAAAATATGAGAAATCTGGAGATCAGAAAAAGAGAGAGAGAGGGACACCTGGGTGGCTCAGTGGGTTGAACATCTGACTATTGATTTTGGCTCAGGGAATGATCTCATGGTTCATGATGTCCAGGGCCCTATGAGGGTAGAGCCTGCTTGGAATTCTCTTTCTCTCTCTCTTTCTGTCCCTCCCCTGCTCTCTCTCTCTCTCTGTGAAAATAAATAAATCTTATTTAAAAAAAGAGAGAGAGAGCACTTTCTGATTTATTCTCAGAACTATGGTACCCCACTAGTTGGTGACCCATTGTGAAAACACATGATGACAAATTTTGCTTTTAGATGCAGCATTCTACACTGAAAACAGCACGGGATTTTACATTAAACAGAAATGGCCTAGAATTTTGACTTTTTTGCTTGCTGTCTGTGTGACTTTGGATATATTATTTAATGTCCTTGTCCCTGATCTCATCATCTATAAAATAGGAATCATATTTACATTACAAGCCTATTAGGATAATGAATGTTAATGTATAGAATGTGGCAGCACATTGTAGTTGTTCAGTTGGTAATAATAGCTATTATTACTGTTGAAATAATTATCACTCATTATCACTGTGCCCTCTCCTTATCTCAGGCTATCAAAATCTAATTTTTCTGTTCAAAGTGCATCTTAAATGACATCTCCTTCTTTTCTGATACACACAATTAGCATGTGACCAAGATCTCTTGCCTTTGAATCTTAGTATCTCCTTATTTGTATTATGTACTTATTTTCTTATCTCTATAATAAAGAGACACTTATCTTTTACTTATCTCTATATTTTGTTACCCTCCTTCTCTCTTAGCTTGTTACTTTTTCAGGCTAAGAACTGCCTTTTCTTTCCTTCATACCCTCTGCAGTCTTATGTAGTGACTCATTCAGAGTAGGTCTCTAACAGTATTTATCACGTTGGCACAATACTGTGTATTTGTTAATTTCTGAACTTACTGAATGATTTAGAAAAAAATACAACTTTATTTCCTTTTTACCATTGACCTCAACATTTTGCTAGTTTATTCCACTGCAGAATTGTATCTGTAAGTACATAGTTCAATCAAATGGGGGAATGGGCAACAGGTTTTTAGATGCCTTTAAAAGGAAAGGCTGAGGGGCACCTGAGTGGCTCAGTCAGTTAAGCGTCCAACTTCAGCTCAGCTTATGATCTCACAGTTCACGAGTTCGAACCCCACACCGGGCTCTGTGCTGACAGCTCAGAGCCTGGATCCTACTTTGGATTCTGTGTCTCCCTCTCTCTCTCTGCCCCTCCCCTGCTTGTGCTCTCTCTCTCTCAAAAATAAACTTAAAAATTAAAAAATTAAAAAAGGAATTTTTTTACGACTCTTAGAGTATGATTATGGTTCTCAGTCTTGGTTGATTGGGTTGACACTTGACATGTTTTTAATAATCGCCATTGCTTTGAGTGAAAGTGAGTTCAGGTGAGCTAAGGAGATCTTTAATGACCTTTACAATATTATATTAAATAAAATACAGGGAAATTGGCATGGTAAGCCAATACCAAAAGTATTTTATAAGGGGAAAAAAAAGAAGAAAGACTGTGCTAGAATCCCGTAAATAGCCAATAAAAATTCACCTTGTCTGTGTGTTGTCCTAGGAGACACAATCTCATTTACATTTATTAGAAGTAATGATGTAGTGTCCTGCAGATAATTAACACAATAAAATGCTGCTAATTTCACAGTGTCATTATAAAATTTGCCAGTTCAAATTAGAAAGTGATTAACCCTCTGAGTGAGGCAATGACATTTCCATTCCCAGTTTGTGAATTAAATTTAAAAGGATGTTTCCTCTAGTTTGAAAGTTCAGCTCTCTCTCTATCCTTGCGTCTCCTGTTTTCTTTACCTTCTTCTCCCTGTCTTTCTAAGAATGAAGCCTCTAAACTGAAGCAAGAGAATTACGACAATTTTGTATCCCGGACTGTCCGGGTTCCTGACAAAAGCCAAGGTGTGTTTCAGAACAGGGATGAAGCCAATTTTATTTATTTAAAAGGAAGGATCAAAGGAAGGAGGAAAAAGGAAGGAAAGCGGGAAGGAGGAAGGGAAGGACACAGGACTCTGAGTGTAGTTTCTTCGAGTATTGAACTTCTTGTTGGGGCATGTAAGAATAAAAATTCTCCAGTAACGAGTTGCCTTCAGAATGTGCTTCGTTTCATTTAAGGACAGCTACTCTTTAACCTTTGCCTGGACGCTGCTTTATTCATTTACAGCGTATCTCTCACCTACAACTGATTTTAATTAATTCCTTAAAAAGGAATAAATTCATTAAAGAGAAAAGATTTATGGTGCCTCGTTTTAAATACTCAACTAAAATCCTCTTAGAGAATATTTAATGAGGGAATGGTATTATAAATGAAGGAAACCCCGAGTTAATGATAAAATTGTCCAACCTGTTAAGACAACTATTAATTGAATAAATCTAATACATACATTTATAAAGCTGCTAAAAATATGGTGCCATGCCCTTCTCTGCTTCTTCAGTCCTTTTCTTACTCTAATGGTTCAGGGCAAAAGCATATACATCTGATACGAAGGGACGCTCTTAAAAAGCGGGTCTTCATTTCTAAAGTACGATAGCTTGCTACGGTGTCTTCGAGGAATAAAAACAATAAAAAATGTCCAGAGAGCTCTTAAAGATACTACTCTTAAAAAAGTGTATTTCATCGTTTCCTCTGTATTTCTACGTGCACTTCCTGTTGCTGATTCCTTCTTCCCAAAGTCGTGCAGTGTGAATGCTGAGATGCTCCCAGGACTTTGTCTCAAGATTTTTTTTTGTTTTTTAATTTTTTTTAAGTGTTTAATTTTGAGAGAGAGACAGCACATGAGCAGGGGAAGGGCAGAGAGAGAGAGAGACACACACAAACAGAATCTGAAGTAGGCTCCAGGTTCCAAGCTGTCAGCCTGAGGCGGGGCTTGAACCCACAAACCGTGAGATCGTGACCTGAGCCAAAGTCGGCTGCTGAACCAACTGAGCCACCCAGGTGCCCCTGTCTCAAGGTTTTTTAAGGTTGTGACCCAAATCTAACCCAAACTAG
Organism: Paguma larvata; assembly: GCA_030068075.1. Classification (NCBI taxonomy): domain Eukaryota; kingdom Metazoa; phylum Chordata; class Mammalia; order Carnivora; family Viverridae; genus Paguma; species Paguma larvata. The sequence continues at coordinate 71,272,044 of CM057832.1, forward strand.
CTGAAACAAAAAAGAAGGACTCTCTTGGCTAATTATACTGAATCCACAGTCTCAGGGGATGACAGTAAAACTCTGGGTCTCCATCTTGCAGGCCTTCTTTCTTTTCTGTGGCTTCATTCTCAGCCAGATTGACCCACACCAAGTGATTGAGGTTGAGGGAGAGAAGGTTCTCGAAGGGTTCATGGGATACCATTATGAAAAACAACTGATACTAGTCAGTTAAAATTCACTGACAGTCAGAACAATTAGCTAGTGCAAACTCCTGTTTTGAGAAGACAGAAGCCTAAAGGGGCTAATACCCGCATAGCTAGGTACTGCCAGAATTCTAGAATCAAGCTGAATTGAATTCTAGAATTCTAGAACTCAAGAATTCTTCTATCATTCATCTGTGCTTTAGAATATGACAGATTAAATGGATGCTAGCATCTGCGATTCTGTGCTTCTGAAAGGGTGGGGGCTTCTGAGCAGCCTTAGTGCCAACTCCAATATTTAAAACCCACGTGACTTTGAGAAATTCACTTCAGCTCCTTGGCCTTTACTTTCCTTCTCCATATGAAGAAATGGTTACTATAAATCAATAGCTTTTGGAATATTTAATGGAGTAGAAGCTTGTTTCATAAACTAAATATTAATAACTCTCAAATAAGCAGTTCTTCATCCATGTATATTTAACTGTATGCTTAGATACTTTATTAACACATCCCTGTTCAAAGGACCTTATTGGTCGGGCACCGGGATGGCTCAGACAGTCAGGCGTCTAAATCTTGACTTTGGCTCAGATCATGATGTCACGGTCAGTGAGTTCGAGCCCCACATCGGGCTCTGTGCTGACAGCGCAGAGCATGCCTGGGATTCTGTCTACCTCTCTCCGTGCTCCTCCCCCACTTGCTCTCTCTATCTATCAAAATAAATAAAAATAAGCTTTAAAAGAAAAAAAAAACTCGCCCATCAATGCGGATGCAGGCTACCATAAATTGTTACAACAGTACACAATGGGACTGCGAATGGCGTAAGTAATACAGAGTCACCAGTTAGTGGACCCCCAGGGTGCTCCATCGTCACTCCCATTTGGGACCGGAAGTCTGGACACCTGCTCTGAGAAATTACTTGTGTTAGGGTGCCACTTGTGCTTTAGGTCCACAATTTGGGATTATCAGAGAAATGCCGGTCAGTGGTTGCGAGGGAAGATACAGGGATACAGTGAGAATATGGGGAGCCTGATGGGAAGTGGGCTGGAGCTGCATGGCACCAGACAGGTAGCATGTTGCTTCCTATATTTGTTCCTGCAAATAAGCAGCCCCTCATGTGAGCTCACTGGGTGCTGGCTGCCTAGAACTGGCACAATGAACCCTTTTATCATATTTGCCTGGAAACGAGTAATTTTTAAAGTCTCAACTGGTTTCTTAAGAACACGTTTGACCTCAAATGATTGCATCTTTAAAGTCACAAGTGCTTTCCAAGATGCGTCCTTCTTGTTTGTTAGCGAGTCAGCCTACAAATCAAATGTGTGCATGTGCGTGTGTGTGCGCGCGCAGATGGGACGGTCAATTTGCTAAGTCCCTCTGTGAAACATTTGGGCTCGCCAGAATGTGGTTGGAAAACCAGTAAAGTAGATAATCCCTCCAGCTCGAAAGTGAGAAATATAAGAAAAAGTCAGCTGTTCTCAAGGTTTTCTTAACGTCCACTGGTGGCCAAACTGTTTTCTTATAGCTAATTTTTTATTTATTTTAAGAACACACACACGGAGAGTCTTCTAATAATAGTCCTCACCTACGATCTAGAGGCACCATTCTATGTTTGCTATCACTAGTTTCTTCCCTTGTCAACTTTGTAAAAAGAAAAAAAAAACCTACTTTTTTTTTTCCTTCTTTTGCTATCTCTTTCGCTGAAAGGCAGACTGGGGGAAAGTACATATTTAAATTGGATTTGAGTCCAGCTCCGGCAAAAACTGCATGTGGAGATTATGTCCTGTTGGTATGTCCTATTGCAACAGAAGGTGGCAAAACACATATTTAAAGCGACTCCCTGATTTATGGGAGAGGTCTTAAGGGTGGTAGTGCCTTGGAGCAAAGGGTGTAATTGTTGAGTGTGCTGATTGGAGAGATAAAGGAAGAACGAAGACAAACCTCTGGTTACACAATAGTTTTTAGGGCATTTAAACTGAGAATATTTCATCCACTGTCAAGGAAACAAATTGCTTAACCTTAATCTATGCAATAATTTCTCCCACACATAAATGCCCTTTCGCTATTAAATCAGGTCCCTCCTTTCCTGCAACTTTCAGCCCACAGCCCATTTTGTCTTGTCTGAGAGGCTTTGCCCTGTGTATCTCCCTCCAACTCCAGCATGCCTTTTCCCTGATGAACACACTCTCTATATTAAACTGGGCACTCCTTTCATGTGATGGGCCAATCATATCACTCATCGTATAATCATTGCTGAGAATGTGTATATTTTATTAACTAACAAACCTAAAAATTCTCTTTGAAGCTGTGGTTACATGGATGAGTCATCCTGGTTTTTGGCTAATCCTTGGGGTAAGGTGGTTAGCTCCCTAATTTCCATTTTGTACCAGTGAAAAAAAACCAAAGGAGGGGAAGAAAGTTTAAATGATGTGCTTACGTCTTCACTTTTATCGGTACACCTTAAAGCCAAGAGCTGTGTGTTTAATTTTTTTCCTCTTCAAGTTCAGACATAACTGGTGAATCTGTTAATATATCATATTATCGATTATTTCTTTCTTCCCTTTTTCTGAGTAAAAAAAAATTCTCTGCTATGCACAATGTTAACATTTTACATACATACTTTTACTTAACCTTCATAGCAACTCCATGAAATGGTTAATTTTATATCTATTTTACATATGGAAAAACTGAGACTTGAATTTAGCTAATGCAACTGAGCTAGAATCAGACAGCTCCGACTTGCTTGGTCTGACTCGAATATCCTTGCTTACCCACTGCACCATGGTGCTTTCTGTGCAAACCAATTTTATTTTTAGAATGCCAAATTTAAACAAGAGTTTGGAAAAAGCATGGACTTGGGTAAAAAAGAAGTCAACACAGGTATTATTTAACTGTCCATTGATATCCAGCTGTCACGTGACCACAGACCCATTGTTTCCCTACCTGTAACTTCATTTTACTCAGTGAATTGAATAAAGTGATCTGTAAGATTTCTCCCAGTGCTAACAGTCCAGGAGTGTGTGCTATGTGACTGGAAGTTTTAGTTCAGACTGGAAAAAAAACTGGAAAAAAAAAAGTGAATTCAAATCCCCATGAGTTTATCAACTCAATCTACTTCAAGATAATGAAAAGCCTCCACTTAAGAGACAGGAAGAAGGGTGAGGCTCTGCGTGTACTTACTCTGCTACTTCGCTTCAGAATTCCACGCCCTCCACCCCCACCCCCAGGGGCAAGTTTTGAGAGTGAAGTGCAAGGAGATCGTATCATGGGCGTTCGCCTGACACAGAGGGCCACAGGTTTTTCATTTATTATTTCACCTGGAGATGATTTTGTGCTACCACTGACTTAACTGTATTTACTTCTGCTTACGGTCTTCCTTTTGGATTGCATTAAAGGCTAGATAACACGCATTTCAAACAAACCAAGAACAAAGGCTCTTTAAAAAATGTTGTAACCATTTTAACTGGGGAACATGGCTGAGTCAGTCCAGCAGCCGCCAAGCCCCAGGGGGCCGAAGTGGTTACTTAGCATTGGGCTGTACTGGCCCCCTTGCCAAATCCTCCTACCTTGATGAGGTTTTGGGGAGATGGTTGATATCAAACCAGACAAGCTTTGCAAGTTGACACGGAACATGATAAGGTACAGATTTGAGAGCTTGCAGTAGAAGAAAACAGATTAAGTATGACACCCCTTATTTCCCTGGACATGAGGAGAAGGAAGTTTCTCAGGTGGGAGGAGACAACCAGAATGCCACCAGTAGAAGGTTGAGTAGAGAAATGCTAGGAAATCCCTAGATGGCTGAAGTCCTAAGTTCTAGAGTGAGATAAAAAGGACCAAGAGTGGGCAATGCCAAGGAGAACTAAAAGAAAAATAGATGCATTTTTGTTCTTAAACATAATCTCTGGTTGTGGAGGTCAACTGTATAAAAAGAGTGATTAAGGAAGAAAGGCTCCAAGATGTCTCTGAGGCTGTTGACTTGGACAGACTGAGTAAGATAGGGGAAGCAAGAGGAGAAACATGTAGCAAAGGGCATAGAATGAGCTCATTATGCGGGTAGAGTGCCTGCGACAGCACGTAGGAGAGAAGTCTGAGCTAGGAATAGCAGATTTGTGTGAGATCAATATATAGGTGGCAGCGGAAGCTACGGGTATGAAAGCTGTCCTTCAGGAACCCTGAGTTACAGTGAGGGAAGGGAAGGGTTGAGGGCAGAGCTCCGAGGAACCGGCACGTTAGGTGTGGGTGGGCAGAGGGGAGTGTCTATGAAGGTGCACTGTAATACCTAGGAGGTAGGCGGAAGCCTGTCATGGAAGACGAGGGTCAAGAGAGCTTCAAGAAGGTGAAGAGTATGAAGATAAAGAGCCCAGAATGGGAAGCTGAGTCAAATAGGCCAATCTTCACCAATTTTGCAACGTTGCCTGTGGGAGCCTGTTCGAATGCAAAAAAATAACATAATACATGTGCGGTAGAAAGACGACTGACTTCCCTCGCTTCTCTGGCCTTGGGCTGGTCTCTTAACTACTTGGAGCCTCAAATCTACATCTGTGAAAGAGGAGACCAGTGAACTTTTTTATGTTTAGACGACTGCTATTACAAGCACGCGACCAAACTTTGGGCATTTTCTTTGTGATAGTCATCTTACAGACAGAAGACAGGCGTTCTCTGAAAATAGGGATCATTTTTTGTGTATATTGTCCAATAGGCCCTGAATACCTAATAAAACCTTTCCGGGATCATAACCATTATTACAAAGAAGAACCCAAATCTCCGCTAACGCAAAAGCTTAATTGCCAGGCTGTACGAAAAGAAAGTTAAATTTGGCTTTTCACCTCCCGAGCAGGTATTTGGCAGCAAACATTTCCATTCAAAAAAAGAATAACATACACTGTGAAGGCTTCTGGAGAAGGAGTGCTCTTCCATTCAAAAAGTGTAAAAATTTTTTTGCAGCTGTTTTTAGATTCCAGTCCAATTAAAGCTCTGCTCATTTAAATTGTTCTGTTCTAATCCGTGATTGGTATGGAAGGCAATGATGCCTGGCAACTGTCCATAGTAGGCATTAAAGGTAATGAATTTCTTAGACTCCTACTTCTTACCTATAATGAAAATATCACCCACCTATCTCATACAAGCGAGATGCTAAATTAGCCATGAAGATCTCGGCAGCATTTGCCAAAGTGGATGAAACCAGTGTTGGAGGCTGGGGCTTACTAATTACTTTGTATCCTTTGTTATAGGTGAGCGCTGAATACACGCATATTCCATAAATACCGATTCTTGTACCTAAAAAGGGCATACCATCTTTCTTAGATTCCATGTCTTTACTGACAAAGTCATTAAGTCTAAACTTGGAGAAGGTTAGGATTTTATTTTCCTACCATCAGTGGAGTTTTTTTTTTTTTTAATTCAAACCACCTAGAGTAAAAATGACTAACTTTGTACCACGGTTTAGGCCAAAAGCTGACAGGTATCTGAAAGTATCATAGTATAAGAACATGATGTTTGATTTGAGGTCTTAATTCTGGTCTCTTGTTACAATGACGCTTCCTTGTTGAGTTGAGTAATAATAGAGATGATTCTAAAGGGTAATAATAGCTCACAAGAAAGGGCAAAGGGTAAGATACGTGGCACTGAGACTCTGTATCTAGTCTGTGCTCCTCATCTAGAGATAGAGCAAGAGAGTGAGCAAGAAAGAGAGAGAAAGAGAGGAAAGGAAGAAAGGATGGAGGGAAGGAAGGAGGGAAGGAGGAAAGGAGAGAAGGAAGGAAGGAAAGAAAGAAGGAAGGGAGGAAAGCGGGGATTAATTTGCAAACTTGCAAAATCAATATAATAGACCAATAAAGAGAGACAACTAAAATCTGCTGTTGGAGATTTCGGAGCACAACGGATTCTCAATAGAGACTTTTTAATGTGTTGGAACTTAGTCCTTCACATCCTATGATTATTTCTTAAGGAAATACAACTGTTGTATCTCAACTTCATAAGCATTACTGAGGAATCTGTCAGGTACTGTGGATACAGAAACCAACCAGGCATTTTCTCCAGTCTCTCCTCACTTTAATAAATCCAGGATATGCAGAAGAAGGGAAAGGCAAATCAGGGACATCAAAGTCCCTGTGATGGGCAACCTACAGCATTCTAGACAGACTGGTTTATGCCATGGTAGGCGACCAACCTTTCCAAAGAGAAGAGTTCACTGAACTGAATGTGACTGGTACTTTTTAAGGCAATAAAGTAAGTTTTAAGTATGGAAAGGCAGATAGTTTACATATGTCATTGTATCCTCTGAAAAATCCTAAAAGGTACATGTCTGCTTCTCCCATATGCAAATGAGCAAACCAATACAGGGATTTAAACTAACCTGTTCAAGTTCCCACGGTTGTATGGCTGTTTTGACTATGACTCTTTTGATGGAGGGACAGAAACTTGACTTGAAGTATATTAGGTAGGAACAAGATTTGTTTCATTTAACCAAACCAAGGGAAAGAGGAAGTGTAGGTGGTCCTCAAAGGTGACTGGGATCAAGTTTGAAATGCTACCAGAGTCACTCTCCTAAGCCCAATTTCCATTATTTCTGGCTTCATTCTTTTATACAGCTCCCTCCTTGGAATTAAGTACATGGTTATTTAATGAGCACATATTTGCAACTCCAAGAAACTCTTGGATTTTAAATTAAACTTTTTTTTGAAGAAATACAGTGATTGGTTCCACTTGGATTTAGAGCCCATTTTTGGACCAATCAATGATCCCACGTATCGAGTTATAATAAGTGGACCACTGGGGTCCAGAACCCAGGTAATGGTGGCCATGAATCTTTGGGAAAGTAGAAGCATCTTTTCAAACAAATGCTTTGGATAAATGCTGATAAAGACCAGCTGCCAATTATAATCTTTTTATTACCCATAGTTGCTTTTAAAGAAAAAGACATCTGTGTCCATCAAAATACTTAAAATTTAACTAGAATGATTAGAAAGAAAGGTGACTGTGTTCAAATTCTGCTTTTTCACTTACTGACTGTGCGACCTTGGAAAAATTATTTACTGCCTCTTGTCTAAGTTTTTCATCTGTAAAACTATAATAATAATATTATTTACATGATACAAATTTTGAAATTCAGTAGCTGCAGAACTGAATTGAGCTTCTTTTCCTGAAGCTGACATTTGGTCCCGTTTTCAGTTCATGGCACCTTCAATGACTCAAGTTTCCAGGTCCAAAAATCTTAGAGTTATCATGGGGACTTCTGTTTCTTCCATGCCCTATTTTCAAATGGTCTCCCAAACTTGTTATTTCTTCTTTCAAAATGTCTTTTATAGCACTCGCCATTTCTCCCTTCTAACTGCCATGTCACAAGAGGCCCCAACAGCACTAACTGATCTGGATTACAGTTATAACCTTTTAACCAGTCTCCTTCCTTAGAAACTTTAAACTTTTCAATGCATTTTTGACAGCACTTCCAACTGAGTCTTCCAGTCTCTTTGAAATAGTCTCCAACTCAATAGTCTGAATAAGAAAAAGACAAAATAATGTTTTCTGCTATCCTCATCTATTTGATTTTTGGTTTCTTGAAATTCTTAACTCTAGAAAAAGAGTGAATTTTGGATTAATGAGAAAGAGTATAAAAATATATGCATAAATATTCTATACTTAATGAACAAATTTCTTTTTGTAAATATGCATGTACTATATTAAGACATTTTTTTATAAATATAAATGTTTATTATATATAATTAATGTATATAAATACACATGGCATTAATATGCTTTATGATGAATTATTTATTTAATGGCCGGATTGTAAGTTAAAATTTTCCTTTTATTTAGTTGCAAATAATTATATATTCGTTAAATTTTGTTTTGTTCTGGTTAAGTGGGATTTGAAATATTAGATCTGGGGAGAGGAATTATGGAATTTAAAGCAGAGCAGTTGCACCCAATCACAAATGTTAAGAAGCTGATTCTTGGGGCGCTGGGTGGTTCAGTCGGTTAAGTGTCCGACTTGAGCTCAGGTCATGATCTCGCGGTCTGTGAGTTCGAGCCCCGTGTCACACTCTGGGCTGACAGCTTGGAACCTGGACTTTGCTTCAGATTCCGTGTCTCCCTGTCTCTCTGCCCCTCCCCCATTCATGCTCTGTGTCTCTCACTCTCAAAAATGAAGAAATGTTAAAAAAATTTTTAAAAAAGAAGCTGATTCTATTTGTATTGGATGAAATATCTAGATGAAGGTGAATCACAAAATGGGAAAAGATCACACTAATTTTTGCTTTGTTTGACTTTATCTTTTATTGCTGGATTTTTTTTTTTTAATTTACTTAAGTAATTTCTACACCCAATGTGAGGCTCAAACTCAGGACTCTGAGCTCAAGAGGTGCATGCTCCTCTGACTGAGCCAGACAGGCGCTCATACTGTCAGATTTTTAAAACAAAGACATATGCTAAAACTGTAGTTCCTCTCTTAATTGCTGGAAAATTAGGGGGAAAAGAAAACACAGAATTTTGAGTTTTGAATTTTGGAAGGCAGTAGAATGGGTAATTCTACTTGGGTAGAATTTTTGAAGGGTAATAAGATGGGTCATTCTTGAGTAATTAAAAAGGAAGATAATTACCTTTTGGCTGTGAGATTTCAAAATGTGGTTAGAAATAGACAGCACAAGTATTTTCAAATGCCTAACTCTAATCTAGAAACTACAGCATGAATGTTTATTTATTCTCAAACTTCCTTTTAGCGACTTTAGTGTGGGTTTGTATGCTATAAACACAAGTCCTTCATAACACTTGGAAGTTACAAAAAAAAGATAACAACAACTTACTTATTGCTCCAAGATGTTCTATTTCTTTAAATTTTGCTGTAAGTTGCGTAACATCCTCTTAAATATGTTAAGCGTTCAGTAAATATTTATGTTTTCTTCTGCTTTTTAAGATTTCTCCTTTTTCAGCAATTGCATTTAAGCCTTGTTAATATTAAACAATGTGGAGCTAACAGCATGAAGTGAGTACATGGAAGGGCTGAGAGAGATGTTGTGTTCTCGTTGGTGTAGGGTATGTAGCAAGCTGAATGCCTTGTACTTGTGTCAAAGTAATTAGCTTTGCGAGTATCGTTCAAAGAGACGGCACATGTTGGAGCTGCTTTTAATGCAAGAACCACCTTGTCAATTTTACTTCTTATAACCAGCCTATTGAATCCTGAAGATACACATGCACGTACACCTAACTCAAACACACATCTCTGTACACCAATGATGTCAATAACAGATGAACTAAAGAATCTTGGTGATTCTTAAA